>OZ010786.1:119653013-120311980 GCA_963932465.1 Maratus speciosus
TCTCCTCACTGTTCTTCTGTTCATTCGTGACCTTCTCCTCTTAAGGACACGTGTTTATATTGGTGATGACGGGCTATTAAAATTTCCAACCTGAAACGCGTCCTGAACGCGCTTTTTTTATACTGATCAATACAAAATTTTATTATTTAGTAATATATTATATCTATATACAGGGTGGTTCTAAAGGTCATGTTCAAACGGCGCGTGTGCGTGTGCAAGAATTACATAGGAACTGGGGGTCGGAAACACGATCGTGAGGGTGCAATTGCATCGGGACCGTGACGCAAAGAAAAGATAACAAACGGTATAAAAAGACCTTCATTTTACAAAAATTGAATCGAAGTAAAAAATACAAATTAAAAATATTACAACTCATAAGGAGTGTTCAAAATATGCCCTGTCAAGAAACATAAATAGTATTCAAACTAATATAGGTCCAAACGGAAAAAAATCCCTGCGCGAACTTTGCCGAATATCGTGACTATTTTTCGCCCGGGCTACCTCACTTCCTGAGATCGCAGGAGAGGCTCTTTGTCAAGTCGGCAGATCGCTTCTCAACATTGCATCCTGATTACTATTGAATCAATAGTTAAACTTTTTCTTGTTAGTTTTCGATCATTTTGTCATTTGTCCGAGTTTTAGCCGATTCTTTTGTCAAGTACATTGAGATATCATATGATTTTGCCGATTAAGATTAGTTGGGGCAACTGGGCCATGATTTTACAGTGTCACTCTGGAGATTCTGGAAATTCAGTTTCAAAAAGATAATGTTCATTTGAATTAAAGTCTGAAATTTTGTAAATGTGTTCAGTTAGGTTCCCTCTATCAGACAAAAATGCTCAAAATTACATTTTAATATTTAAAAATAAAAAAATATGCATATTTCCTCTTTCTTTCATCATGGGTCCAGTTGCCCCATAAAAATGGGGTAAGAGAACCAGGAGGGTCTACGTTCCACACACGTTTATTTTTTTTTATGTGTGGTATCCGATACTGTTTGAAAAAGTGTAAACAACTTAAAAAAATTAAACCAGGCAGCTCATGTAAATTATATATCAACTAAATAGCGTTGTAAGAGAAACTTTTGCTGTCAATGTGTCTAAAAAAGCACTAAAAGTGAAAATATTAGATTTATTTATGCCAAAAACATAAAAATTATGTAAGTACTTATGTACTTTAGTATAAGTAATAAGTATAAAAGTGACATGGGTATTTTAAGGAAATAAATAACAAGGTAAATCAGTGAACAAACGGCTACGTAAAGTATTTAAGTACTTCATCTGTATCGTACAATTTCAAGGTTTGGCTATCTTGCTTTCAGGGGCAAGGTACTTGCATTCGTAAAATGTTGAAATAATTTAATGACACCAGTATTTACAAGAGAATCTATTTGTAAAGAACTAAAATTATATTTTCGCGTACTTAATAAAGGTGAAATTTTCATTATAAAATTCGGGTGCCAACGTGGCAATTAGGAATTAAAATTATGTGATACCATAAAGGCATCACCGTCTCTCAAGGGGTTAAGAAATTTGGTTTGATACCACCCAATATGCTTTTGCTGAATTTTATTACGTAATTTTAATAAGGTATTCTATAGTTTTCTTTACTGTAAGCAAAAAACAATGGAGAAATTTATTTCCCGTAGTAAGAGAAACTCAAAAAAATTATTTATAGCTGGATCCAGCATGGTCCAGTTACCCCGGATACATGTCCCAGTCATCCCATTCATGAAAAACTTATGGGGTAACTGGGACACCGGGCTTGAAAGATTAACTGCCTGATTTTCTTTAATATGAAGGGCAAAGTAATGTATACATGCTTCAAAAGAAACTATCACAGCACTTGTTAAAGCAAGTATGAAATGTCCTGGATATAGGCGCAGACTTCACGTTGGTGAAATAGGCAAAAGGATATACTTCTACCACTAATTTAATTTTTTCCTTTTCTCCTGTTCAGTCACTCTGGTTAATTAGGACAAAAATAATGCTCTAACATTAGCGATGGAAGTTTGTCCGGTTTGACCCCGTTGCCTTCGTTTAGCTCGCGCCTATGACCTCCTGACGCCTCCCTGATAATTTAACAAGTCGCTTGAGTTCGTGAACATCATATAAGTGCAGAGACTTTTAATGAACATTATAAAAATGATATTATCAACAATTTGCTTTATGAAAATGTTGTTTATTCCGTGTCCAATATTCCATTGTAAAATAACATCGTTTTTTAGAAACAGTATCAATATGACTAATGACGTAAAAGAACACTTAACAGCCTCTTCAGATGTATTAAATTTGCACTAAAAATGCATGAATGTACTGAACTAATTTTTTGAAACGGGCACCGGGAACCAGATTTGACTTATCTATTACTATGGTGTTTGAAAAAATTAACTTTATTAAATTTAAGTGTCTAACTTACGCTAGTCCGAAAGAAGTTTCACAAAGCTATCAGGATCATATTGTTTGTAGATCACTAACAGTAATACACTAAGAGACGAAATATTTTTGGATGAAAACATGAGAAACACATATGAGCAAAAATGCTCTGATGAGTCACAATGCTAGAGCCATTGAAAAAATTAAAGAGGCGAAAAAGTAATGTAGCACCATCTATTGCACTCTTTACAGATACACGCTAGCCCCGAAAAAATGTCTTCTGATGTTATGAAAAGGGTGAATGGTGGCATTAAAATAATACACTATATAAAATCTCAAGCTCTTAAAAGCACACTTTTAAAACTTATGTGTGAAACCGGAATCCGCCCCACCTACTGCATATCGATGTAAAATGGTCCTGCCGACCATTTACACGATGATGCAACTGCGGGAGATAAAGTAGAAGATCCATAAATATAATTCGGCAAAACTATTAATTAATTAAGATTGTGAACGCTAATTGAATATTAGAACGAAATGTTTAGCAAAATGAAATAAATGTACCTATCATTGCAATGAAAATCTGTCACACAATTTCCGATGCTTTTTTCTTTTAAGATGAAAAGTGTACTGGTCAAATTCTAAGCGAAATAATGATATAAATTACGATCCTTTTCTTAAAGAATAATTTAAACAAAATCATATTATAAAAATACACATAAATATTCGGGGACATTCTTTGAAAATCTTTTTTAAACAACATTTTTCAACAGCTGAGTAGAAAATATATGAACGATTTTAAATGTTTATTAATTGTGTTCAGCGTTATAAAAAGCCCACGACACTATCGACTCGTGACGACACCTCAGCCCGTTATATTGACGGGAGCGAGAATTAAGGGGTTACACACTCGTTTAACTCAATTTCCAAATGCATTAAAATCTCTTGAATTTGGAGAGGAAAGGCAAGCCAAACCGCTTGGAGCGTTCGTCGTTTTGCGCCAAATATTCTGAAGTATTTATTTTTTTATAGACTTTCTACTAGAATTTCACCGCTAAATTTCACTGATCCTTTATTACATGCATAATTAGTTTTATTAGCATTTTTAGGTGCGCACGTAATTATATAAATATGTAACACCTATAGTCGTCGTTCAGTCCGTCCGTCCGCATATAACAGAGCAAAAACTATCCAACTGAATAGTCTGAAATTTTAAATATACAATTGTTGCAAAATTTTGTCGAGTCATTTCTAATTTTAGGAAAATCAGATGTATAGTTTAACTACAGGGACAGTCAAAATTTTTCCGTTGCATTACGGCCAATGGGAAAAATTATTTCAAATGCATTTTAAAGATGTTACAGCCTATGCACTTATGAAGTGCACTAAAATATACATTCAGTACAATATGCGGGGCAAAAAATATTTATAAAACTAGTTATAGTATGAACGCACCTCATTTGCCACGTTTGACGAGCAATTTCCAACTTGTTTAAATATTCTGAGTATGCGCTCTAAGGAGACCTTCCTTGTAAGTGTCTGGTCATGACCGTTACACTTGCATGCTTGGTAAGACATACATAACATTCTAAAACAGCGAAATCGAAAAACTTAAGGGGACATACGACCCTAACCCTTTCGGTCTTGGCGGTCACAAATGTGTTCCTTACTTTTAAAATGCTTTAAACTATAAACAAGGCCTTGCAGATACGTAAAGACCTCATAATCACATATGTGCATTCTATATTTTGACTTTTTAGTGGACAAGTAACGCCATCTAGCTTTGAAATAGTAAAAAAAAAAAAAAGCTGACAAAAGTTTTATTTATTTATTTATTTATTTATTTTTTTACTTTAAGAAAAAAGTTAGGACCGAAAGAGTTTAAACTTAAATTAGGGACTACTTTTCCGAATGAATAATTTATGATAAGCAATAAAAAATACCAATATGTTTTTATGCCTGTTAAATCCTGTTCTAAACGTCCTCGAAAATTCTTTCTTCGACTATTGTCATATGCAGAACGTGAAATAACTACATTCGTTAGGTTTCAGAAACTAACATATTCGTTAAATTTCAGTAAAACCTAACTTCTGTAATTTGGTGAGTTTCTTTTAATTTTATTAGCGTAAAAGGGATTTTTACTCCAAACTGAAAAAAAATTCAGGGCTGAAAGGGTTAAACACATGAAAAATTTGATTTCGGAGGCAAATATTTAAAGTGGCCCCATGCACTCATTTTTGCACTAATCACCTCAGTTTTTTTTTAATACTAAATATGGTATCAATGCAATATAATATATAATTTGCATTAAACACTGTATAATTAATTGATAATAATTATTCCTTAATGCATACTTTTTTAAACTAATGATAGTGTATATAGCTTGCGCGCTTGATTTAAAAAAATCTGTACGCTCTACAACTTTGAAACTTTTAACACTAGAACCGCCGGAAATTTTACTCAAGTGTTATAAAACTATTTTACACCAGAATTTTTATTTAAAATTATTTAACTTACTTATTCAACTTATTTATCCGTGATACATATTTAACTTATTTTAGAAAAAAAATGCTAGTTCGAATCGAAATATTTTCACTATTTACCGGTCAAAATGACCTCTGTGGTGGTTCTAGTGTTAATATAAGTTTAAGAATATTACAAAAATAAAATGGACAAAAATGTAATGAATAAAAAAAAATTAAAAGTTTTTTTATTTTCCAAAATAAAAATTAATAATTTTGATATTTTTTGTCACTTGAATACCCATACATTCAATAATTTTTGTTAAATTTCTTGGATTTTAGTTCAATTATCTAGTAAAGATAAAGTTTCGAATCATTTCTTTTAATACATTTGGAGTTATCGTACGCGCAAGTAAAAAAATATCGATTTTGAGAAAAATCAATTTAAACATAAATGTTTTGCCGGAAACAGACCAAGGCTAATTTAAATTTTCCACTATAAAGAGCGCAGTTTTACGAATATTTTGACGCGGTTTGTGGAAAATTGTTCAGAAAAACATTAGCTGCTAAATGAATTCAAAAACAAAAAATCGATTTTTTAAAGGTTTTAAAGGATATGTGTCCCCTTAAGAGAAGAAAATAATGAAGATTTTTAACTCAAAATTTGAACGTTATTGAAGAATGACCCTTATATATTCTTCAATTTACTTTAATATGTACTCATTAATAGGAAAAAAATATATTAATTAAAAGAGCTTTTATTGTTACAACAATAATAATAAAAATATAATACTGTCAAAATTATAATTAATAGTTTATTTTAGTTATTAAAAAACTTAGTCTAATTAAAAATTTCTTGCTTTATACTATCTGAAGAAGGAAAAAATGATTCCCGTATGAATAATGATTAATGCACAGTTACATTAAAAAATCGATAAAGTAATTACTTTTCAACTTTATCCATTAAGTGTGATGTATAGACAGAAAGTAACTAATGAATGTACTTTGTAGCAAATCATATCTTCTATTCTATGAATTTTGTAAATTAACATTGATTAACTTTTAAATTTTGTAAAAAATTCAGTCTATTATGCTTTTTAATTATAGTGATATAAGATGAATATTTAAAAATAAAAATGTATGCGTAATCGCGTTTTTTTAATTATAAGTTTAAATAAACCTTAATATTACTGTAAGTGCTATTATATTTGTTAGAATTAGTTATGATAAATGTAAAAAGAAAGCGCACGATCCGCTAACTAAGAAACCAAGATAATGCTATATAAGTAGTAAACTAATGTTATTATTTAAATAGCAAACTATTAGTAATATATAAATAACTAGCTGTTACCGGTGACGTCCTTCGCGTAAAATAAAAACAGAAATACAATAGAATAAACGCATTAATTGAGCAAAATCTTTCATATAAAATTAATAAGTCACATATAATTAACCAAGCCTTTATGAAATTTTATAGGAGACAATATGACATTTCTTTGTTATACGGGTCCTGACATAAAATAATCTTAAGAAAGTGAAATTTTCTGCACAAATTAATTTAAACAATTGCGAAAACGAAACTGCAACCAAGGGGCTATACTTATATAACGTTATCAACTTTTTGGTAATTTTAGACCCTCTCCTCCTTACGATACCATAAGTTATAATTCCTTGACTCCCTCTCTCCCCCCGCCCCAATGATATCTTTATCAAGGTCTAAAAATTCTTTTGATTGTTGCAATTTTTTTCTTTTGTTTGCAGTGATATACAGATATGGTCATACATTTAGCATTTGATACTTTATTGATTCAAATGAAGAGAAATCAATAAAATATGACTATTTTAGATGAAATAATTTTATATCAAAGAAAACTTAAAGAAGAAATAGTTACTATTTAAAAGTATTTAATAATACATTTTTGTTACATAATGCATTCAACAGTAATAATGCCTTTTTTCACTTGCCACAACAAGGCGGTGGTGGTGGTGGGGGGGGGGGGGGGGGGGGCAGGCAGAACTTTTCATCAACAGAACAGGTGCACAACATTCTCTTTTCTTTACTGGTAAACACAAGTATCATTTCAAACACGCTTCGCACCTGGTTTCTCGAATGGTGGATTATATATGCATACACATATGACAAAGTAATAGTAAAGCCAAGCATTGAGCTATTCCATATTTTGGAATTAAATAATTTTATAATCATTTAATGGTTTTAATGATAACTTTGTATTTTCATAAAAATAGACAGCAGACTAAAAAGGATTGCAGGCTTTTTTGATGTAAAGAAGAAGTTACAAATAAATTTTGGTTGGATCAAAAATGATAACGTTATTAAAAGACACCCCCCCCCCCCCCCTGAGAGATATTTTGCGATATCATGCCACAGACCCCCCTCCCCCTAAAGTGAGAACGTTATATATGCACAGACTCAATAAAAAAAAGGAGGGCCAAGTAAAATCGTGGAAATCGACGAATCTCTCTTTTTAAAACAATTGAATGCTTCGAGAGTTTTTACTACAACAGCGTATTCTAGGAGGTTTTTGGTGATAAATTTGTATATTTATGGATTGATGAATGTGCATTATTATGTAGTTCATTTGTGTAGATGTATATATATCACGTACTATATTACTATTCAATATTATAATTTTGATTACTTTTTAATTTATTCATTGCTCTTGCATTACGCGACTTTCTCAATAAATTTGTTTTTCGTTTTGATAACGTTGTTTTTCTTAAGTTTTTAAAACATTGCAAATTTATCTAAACATTGCAGTAAAAGCTATGCAATTTTTCTCCGTCTATTAGGCTTTACAAAAAACTATTATAAAAATAGATAAATAAAGCTACTTTTAAAAATGACAAAAAACTTCTTAATCTATGCCAAATCTAAACGAAATGTAGATTTAAAATGCGGTTATAAAAACACGATTTACAAACGGGTCTTGACTGTACCAATATGGTTCATGCCCTTGAGCCTTAGTTTCAATGCTGCCATGTTACTTTGAGGCAATTATATTAAATCTGTAGGTTTTATGAACGAAAACGCAACGTTCTTTAAAAAAATAAAATCATTTTTATTCAGATTTTCTGAGATGAATGTGTTTAAGAATTAACGCGCAGAAAGTTTTTTTCATGGAGTAATTTTTTGTTTTTGTTTTTAAGAATTAAAGTAACTATTTCCCATTAACCATGATTCATTTTCGACGAATAATTTTGCGGTGCACAATATTATTAACATTTGCTATCCATTTTCTTTTCAAAAGTTTTTTTTTTTTTCTTTTTAATTAAAAATACGCTATCTTTATGTTAGCTGTGGGCATTTGATAAAGCGCCAAATATTGTTCCCATCACGACCATATGTATTGGATTCATTTCATTTAAAATACAGACGTTTCACAAATTTCATTTAAAATGCAGGATTTCTAATTAAAACATATACAGTAGAACCTCTTTTATCCGAAACTATTTTAACCGAAACTCTCGGTTAACCGAAATCCATTTTTAAAGATTTTTTTTACTATCACATTCCTTGTGAGCAAAATCCATTTGAAAGCTTTTTTTTTATTATTATTATCCTATTCCTCGTGTGCAAGCGGTCCTTTCCGAACCACGAGTACACATAAATATTTTTGATCCCCTTTCTTAGAATTCCTTTGAATTTAACTTGAGCTCCTGTAAGCTGCGGAGTGGAACGAGCGAAGAAAACGAACAAATTAGCGATTCTGAAGTTTTTGAATATTTTGCGAAAGGTTTGGCTTGACTGGAACAACAGAAAGACTGTAATACTGACGAACTAATAATATTTAAAAACTTCATGATAGAGCTTCAAAGCAAAGGCAATCGAAACTACGACAAACAAAACATTGTTTCAAACCCTTGTGAAATATGTAAAAGGTATTTAATTTCAAAGCTAAAGCTCAGATAATTTATTCTTGTTTCTATTTCGCTATTGCTTTATTTTTATTGAGCTCTTGTTATCATAATAAAAAATAGCGCATATATTTCTCTTTAATCTCAAAATTGAAGCATTCTCGATTATCCGAAAATTTCGATTTTCCGAAAGACGGGCGGTCCCAATTACTTCGGATAATCGAGGTTCTACTGTACATTTAAAATACATGTATTACATACATTTAAAATACCCTCATTTCATGAGAAATACAAAAAGAAAAAGCCATAACGTGATATTCATCTTCTTTTTATTCTTAATTATTTTTTCTGTTTCAGATTTCCCGAGGAGTTTTTTCATTAGAAAATTAATTGTTGAGGAAAAAATATTATTTCGAGTTTTGATTTTTAGACAACAATAAAGACAAATGATTACATTTTATATAAAAAAATTTCCACGTGGAATTTTTTCATTAGAAAATTAAATGTTGAGGGAAAAATATTATTTGTTTTGATTTTTTGGCCGCGATAAAGACAAATGATTAGATACTAGTAAATCTGCAGATCAGTAGCCTCAACGTCAGATCTGCAATTCATTGTTTTTAGACACACTCTAGTAATATTCAATTTCCTGCAAACCGCAATTTAAAGTTTTCAAATTACGTAATTATTTATAAGAATAAAAAATACGAAGTTTTCAGACATTAGAAGCGTTAAATTAAAAACGTTGTTAAGGAAGGATATTTTTAATTTTCATGAGCTACTAATTCTGGTATTTTTTGTAAGTAATACAGTATTCAGGGGGGCTCCGCCCCCCTGAACCCCCCGTGGTCTCATTAATTTACATATGTAACATTTTATTGATTGCGCTAATGATTATGGTAAACCTTTTTACACTTCCGAGCTTTATTTTTCAATACTGGTGGGCAGAAAAGGATTTACATTGACGCAATTATATTAAAAGTTTAGGTTTTACGAACGAAAATGTAATTTCCTTTTAAAGATAAAAAAAATTTTCATTCATATTTTCTGAAATGAGCCGGCATTAAGAACTAACACTCGTCAAAAAATATTTTTTCAGGCAATCTAGTTAAGGTTTGTTTTTAAGAATGAAAATATTTATTTCCCGATACAATGATGTCCTTTTCGACAGCAATAATTTTGCGATGCATAATTTTGACATTTACTATCAATTTACTTTTCAAAAGTTTTTTTTTTCCTCATTGAAATTTTCGATTAAAAATGAAATATTTCTGTTAGCTGCGTCCAGACGATAAACCGTGAGATATTAATAACTTTTTTTTAATAATAAGAATTAATATCATAACACAAGCCCCTTTTATTTCAACCTCAAAGCGTATTTTTTTTATTTTTGATATATAAGATCAAATTCACCTTTCCGTTGCTAGGAAACAGTTAAAAGAAAATTAAGACAATGAAATATGTGATTGAAGAAAAGTAAATTAAAAAAAAGAAAGTATTTTATATTATTGGAACACATATATAAAATCCCTCCATAAAAAGTCGCACAAAATTTCAAACTAATCCTCGCACAAAATTTCAAACTAATATGAATAATGTATGGTTCTAATTAGGAAATTCCATCATCCATAATTCATCATTTAAATCTTTCAATCATATGAGCCATTTCTTTTCAACAAATAAAAATGGAAAAATCGTCTGAATTGCTATAGGAAAGCATTAAGGCGGAAAATAAAATGTTCTATATATTCCGAACGAATGAACCAAATTTAACCAAAAACTGTACAGCTAAATCCGGTGACTTCACCAACATGCCTCCTTAATTTCAAGCTAATCGGATGCTTTTTACGACAGTTATCGCGAGACAGACAGACTAACAGACAGAAACCAAAATCTTTTCGGGTCTCCACAGTAAGCCTTCACTGACGTTTCGGCAACTAGTAAATCTGCAGATCAAGAGCCTCAACGTCATCTCTGCAACTCATTGTTTTTATCAAACTTTGCGTAATATTAATCTTTCTACAAAAACAAAATTTAAACTATTTAAATTACACAAACATTTATAAAAGGAAAAAAATAGTTCGATGGTTTCAGACATTAAAAGCGTTAAATTAAACACGTTGTTATGTAAGGATATTCTGAAATTCTCATGAGCTACTTATTCTAGTAATTTTTATATAATAAAGCAAATTTTTTAGGGGGGCTCTGCCCCCCTGAACCCCCCGTTGTGTAATTTATTTTGCATTTGTAATTTTCTACTGATTGAGTTAATGATTACCCTATATCTTAGATTTCTTTTTACACTGCGATTTATAAGGATAAGCAATAATTCGGTCAAGCATTTTACGTTATCCTAATATCCATACAGCAGTATTTACTTGCCTGCTATCCACAAATACCTGTATCTAATGGATAAAGAACTTTTGGAAATGTAAACTGAAACATCTAATTTAGAAATCTAATACCTTTATAAATTTTGTTTATAAAAAAAAAATTGATTACGATTCTGCAATATTTATATCTAAGATCTAATCTAAATATCAAAAAATGTACTCGATAGCATTAACTTACTAAAATCACCCTAAAGTAGGGGGGCTTCTAAACCTAACAGTTAATAATTCATCATCGTTAAATAGATAAACATGATTTGGCGCCTTTAAGTATTTTTTGTGATTTTCTTTTAATAGTATCTACATTTAATTTAAAATCGTGATGTTACAAATACCGTTGAAATTTAACGCAAACCTATGTTCAGGTCAAATTACGAAAGGTTAACTAACATTTCATTTCCCTTAGCCGGACTTTTTGTTTCATTTTTCGTAATAAGGATTATTTTAATAATTTAATTTATTTTACACTCTACAAGCTGTTACACGGACGTTGTTGACGTAGCATTAAAATAGAGATAAATGCATTAAGTAAAACATTTCACTCCCCACCAGACATACCAAGTCTCAAGCTTTTTGCACATCACTATTATCTTAGAGAAAATGTTCTTTTAAATCGCGCAAATGTTTCAATTAAATAAAGTAACATTTTCTGTATTAAAATACTGGTATCCAGAACGCCGGAGGCTTGGCAGCTCTGCTCCTCTTAATAAAAACATATATGATTAACCAACACTTTATCACATTTTATAGGAGACAATACGGAATTTCTTATTTGTATGGCCTTACATATATCTCAGTCATAAAAATGTAAAATTTTGTGCCAATTAATGCACGCAATTGCGAAAATGAAATCGCAAAGAATGAGAAAAGGAAGGCCAAGTAAAATCGTGTAAATCGAGGAATCTTTCTTCGTAGTGCTGGGAAAATACTGCTACAAAAACTATTTTAGGTGGTATTTGGTGTGAAATGTTTATATGTACTCATTCCTGTCCTATATATCCTTTTTTTTATTTTTTATTTGCTTATTCCATTTTTCTTTTGCACGTGAAAATCTTACAGATTAAAATTAACTCTTTGGGAGAAATTGTTATTCATTTTTTTTTTTTTGGCAACAATAAAGTTTATAAAATTTAACAGAATAATGTCAGTTTATTCTGTATGAAAATAACGAACTTTTTCATTTATAATCAAATAGTTGAATAAATAAATGAAAATATTATTCTATATAGTATATAAATACTATTTTCATTTCTGCGTTTAAATAAATCTATATGCAAATATCTATACAAAGGCATTCATTAATTCATTCCTTTTGCTTTGATTTGACTTCAAAAAACCATACATACTTTCACATTTATGATATTTTTAGATGAGATGATGTTGCTACGCAACGGTTAAAAGAAAAAATGAAATATAAGTAAATTCATAAAATAAAATGTTTTATATTATTCGAACACATGTATAAAATTCTATCATAAGTTATACACCTAATTTAAAAGCTCTGACAAATGTTTTGACAAAATTGCAAACTAATAAGAATAATTTAATATTCTTATTTAAAAATTTCAGCATCCAAAATTTACCATTTAAATCTATTATTCATATGAGCGATTTCTTTCAACAAATGAAAATTTGAAAATCGTCTGACTTCCCATAGAAAAGCATTATATCACAAAATAAAATGTTCTGTATATTCCGAACGAATGAACCAAATTTAACCCAAAACTATACAGCTAAATCCGGGGATATCATCAACATGCCCAGGGAATTTCAAGCCAATCGGATGCTTTTTGCGGCAGTTATCGCGGAACAGACAGACAGACTAACAGACAGACAGACTAACGGAAACCAAAACTTTTCGTGTCTCCACAGTAAGCCTTCACTGACGTTTCGGCAATTACAGAAAAAAGTCTTCTGATTCGCTATGAAAATAATGAAATTTTTGAATTAAATATTTGAAGAAAATAAATAAAACATAACCCATGTTCCTTTCTGTGTTATAATCCATCTACTATATTCAAAGATACAAAAGCATTAAATTATGCGTTTGGTGCTGACTTCAGCCAAACATTCACACACGCTTTCATATTTATAATATTATTAGGGTAGTAGAAAGTTATAATATTATTAGGGCAAATACAGAAATATATAAATAATAAATTATGGTAAATTAATAGTAGTGGTATATTCGGGAGATAGCTGACACTTTTATATATACGATGAATAATAAAACAGAATGAGAATATATATATATATATTAAGCTGTCATTATTCTGAAGCAAAATAAATCTTCTGGAATATCTGACATATCGTTTGCTCGGGGTTAAAATTGTAAGAAACATTAAAAAATAAATACGTATCACTCTTTTTCACCTGCAGCAAGCAGTTATATCTTCTGTACGAATAATATTATAGTCAGAAAATCTTGGGGTTGTGGAAAAAAATCCTTTACTGCACACGTTTTTGTTGCAAATAAAATAGTATTTTTGCGATCATAATAGTTATAGAATGGGGTAGTTGGTTTTTAACAAGTCGGAAATAGCACCCCAAACGGGGCAAATGAGGTGCGTTCGTGCTATAACTAGTTTTATAAATATTCAGGTTTTGATGCAATAGCTGTTGCATTCTTATTCAAAAATGCATGAATACAAAATTTATTACGATTACATATATTAAATTCAGTAATACGGAAATAACAGGACTCCATCTAAAACAGAACGTAATCACCATAGCAACCTAGGATCATTGCCTATCATAGGATATCAATAAATTAATTACGTAATTATACCATGTAATGGGACGAAGAAATGTTTTATTAATATATTTTTAAGATTTGGTTCTACTTCATAAAATTTAGAATGACAAGCCAAAATTTTGCAACGATTATATACATTAAATTTCAAACCATTCGGTTAGATAGTTTTCCACTGTTATATGCGGACAGACAGACGGATCAGGTGACATCTATTAGATGATACGTTATTTTTATAATTATGAACATACTGTAAAACTAGGCAGTTCTGCTCCCTACGAGCAACTTTCGCCATCTCCCGTTGAGACACTGCAAGCTCTAAAAACACGCTAATTTGCTCTGTTTTAAAAAGATTACGAATTGATTTCAATTAAACGAATAATGGCGATATTCTGCAATGGAGATTACATATATTTTCCTTTTATGGAAGATTTTAAGGCAGAATCAACTAATTTCGCGGCTGTTTTAATTATTGATTAAATAAGATCAATTAAAAATTTATACAACTTTTATAAGAGTACTAAGTATGCAATCTCGCTACCTCTCTGAATTTTATAACGATGCTATAAGAATACTGATTTTAAATAAAACGTTTAAAAAGTATCGTTTTAAATATGACGTAATTTTTCCAAATGTTTTCCGTCTCTTTTTAATATTCACGTGAATTGTTATTTTAAATTTGTCTTTCTGTTTTAATAATTTCGTATAAATACATTTTTTAATTCGAAGGAAATAGTAGAGGAGAAGGTCCAAATACCGGCTACTAGGTGTTCTGAGAACTGAGCGCAGCACAGCCTATCGTTGATAGGTAGAGTTTGTAACTTTGATTGAGAGAAGAAAGTTTCGTAAAGTACGTTGCTAAAGTCTGTCTCATTTACAAATAGTAAATGAAAGAGTGTCGAAATGACGTAATCTGGTACATCAAAAGTTTTTCAGATATGTGTTTCTCTCTTTTTTTTAAAAATATACTGATCGTACATTGGGTTGAATTGATGATTAAGTTATTTTCTAGACACATTTAGCTCTCAATTACCACCATCATTGGTATTTTATTATATGAATGAGTAATACCGGTTTTAATTTAAACATAGCAGAGGTCCGAATACCGGCTACCTATTGTGGTCTAAATACCGGCTAGCCGGTATTTAGAAAATGTGGAAAATAAATTAATTTAAATAGTTCTATAATTAATAAATTAATTTAAATGTGTTCAGAAATAGTTCCAGTCCCTTTTCGCAATATGAAAAAAAAGCAACCGTGGCTGTAATTCTTCAGGAGCGACACTGGTTACCGGAACACTTCAGAAAAAAACGCTGTTGGACACTCCAAAATTGCCTTCGAGAAATGTGAAAAGAAAGAAGAAAATGACGGACGAACACAGGCGAAAGGGGCAGAAATTAGATTTTAAAAAAGTTAAAATTGAAGATATCCATCAGAGGAAAATGATGTAATTTTTGTCTTCTGCATAGGTCCTGCGGACATGAATGGGAGAGGGGATTCTGGGTTCAATGTTAAGAAAGCGATATGTGGGCCTAGGACTGTACCGATGCAAAGAGTGATGTTATGTTTGTGATTTTTTCGGATAAAATAATTCTCATTTCAATCAGCAAGCTTTTTTTTTTGTTTTACACGTTGAAAGACAAAACTACAAACATAATAGAAAGAAGACTGTGAGAGATAGTCGTTAAGAATTTTATAAATTTGATAAAAATGCCTGTTTATTAAAAATTACGTATTTTTGCTGTGCATAAGGAATGTTATTAATCAATAAAATTTATTAAAATAATATTCTTATTGCTTAAAAATTGTCATTAGCTCTATTTGTGGGACCTTTTGGGAAAAAAAAAACTTAGGTAGCCGGTATTTAGACCCCATTTTCAAAACTCAAAATTTGAAGACTTTCAGAATTTTGCTTTTTATAAACAGAAAACGCCCTTTAAACTGATTTTCTTTTCTCTAAACAGGTGTAAAACATGTCTAGGTACCCTGCTGTCACTTTTTCTTTTATTAATTTTGAAAATTGTATGATCTAGATTGAGAACAAAAGTGGTAGCCGGTTAGCCGGTATTTGAACCTTCTCCTCTATTATTCGCGTTTTTTAACTATTTGGCAACAATATGAAAAAAAAACTGTTTTCAGGATGTGAAATAAATCTCTGTTGAAATAATGAAATTTTGAATAAAAATTGAAAAAAACCCCTCCAAATTAGTCAAATTTAAAATGGATAGCGCAATGCACAACGCAACCTTGTCCAGTATATCCCTGCAAAAGATGATTAAACTTCTATACATAATGTTTGTTCCTATAAAACCTTTTTAACTGAAATATTTTAACTAAATTCAACATTAAATATCTCTTAAAATAATTATTTGAACTGCCTGCTCCAGCTTGTTTATCGAACATTTTTCTATATATTTTTGTGTGGAACATTTTTCTTAATATCAGCCAAGAAAGAGCTCCGATAAAAAAAAGTTTATTTAAATGTTAGTTAATTTTGATTTAGAATAGAGAGAAAATCGTTTATTTTTTCCTGATGTTTGAGGTGTGCAATTCTGACATTATTATAGAACTAACTTTTGTAAATATTTTGAAAGGAATGTCGAGTTACACAGTAGAAATGCAAAAAGCGTAGCACAGGCGTCAAAAAGAAAGACAACAGTACACCCCTGCTGATTCTTACTAGTACCAATCGATTAGTAATAGTATCCACTAATTAATGCATTAATTCTAATCTTAAATGTTCCTTAGAGGTTCGTCAACATATAGAAATAATACCAAACTCGAACATTTTCAATAATAACCCCTAATTTTGACATCATAATTGGATTTTTCGGAAAAAATTATCAAACGAAAGTCATTAGTTTTGAAATTGTCCATGTTGAAAATTTAGAAATCTTAATTTGTTAAATTCACTTTTAATTTTTACTAAATTGTAATGAGAACAGCTCTTTTATCATAACTCAAATACTACTCTGCAGAATGAGCTGTAATTTTAGATTCGCGTATTTAAAGTTTCTACACCGCAAAAAAAAATTAAAAATCTATAAGGTTATTAAGAATTTTCTAGGAAACTGGGATGCCTAGATCTTTTTATGTAACTACAACAACAACAAAAAAAAAATCATGTAACAGATTCATGTTTAAAAATCTGTAAGGTTTCTAAAAATTACCTAAGAAACTGGGATGCTTAGAACATTTTGTGTAACTACAACAAAAATTTCACGCAGCAGATTCACGTTTACACTGTAAAAAATATCTGTAATGCTTTGTAAGAATTTTCTAGGAAACTGGGATGCCTAGAACTTTTTATGTAACTACAACAAAACAAATTCGTGTAAGAGATCCACGTTTATATTGTAAAAACAATCTGTAAGGTTCCCAAGAATTTTCTAGGAAACTGGGATTCCTAGAACTTTTTATATAAATACAACAACAAAAAAAATCATATAACAGATTCACGTTTATACTGGGAAAAAAAATCTGTAAGGCTTCTAAAAATTTTCTAGGAAACTGGGATGCCTAGAACTTTTACGTAACTACAACAAAAAAAATTCATACAACAGATTCACGTTTATACGGTAAAAAAATATGTTATGTTTCTAAGAATTTACTGGGAAACTGGGCTGCCTAGAACTGTTTATGTAACTACAGCAACAAAAACAAAATCATGTAAGAGATTTAAGGTTACACTGTAAAAAATAATCTGTAGTTTTCTAATAATTTTCTAGGAAACTGGGATGTCTAGAACTTTTTATGTAACTACAACAGAAAAAAAAAATTCATGCAACAGATTCACGATTACACAGCAAAAAAAAAAATCTGTAAGGTTTCTAAGTATTTTCTAGGAAACTGGGATGCCTAGAACTTTTTATATAACCAGAACAAAAAAAAACAAACAATTCATGTGATAGATTCACATTTACACTGTAAAATAAAATCTGTATGGTTTCTAAGAATGTTCCAGGAAACTGAGATGCTTAGAACTTTTTATGTAACTACAAAAAAAAATCATTTAACAGATTCACGTTTACGCTGTAAAGAAAAAAAAAACAAAAAAAAACTGTAATGTTTCTAAGAATGTTCTAGGAAACTGGGATGCCTAGTACCTTTTGTGTAACTGCAACAAAAAAGTATGTAATTATCACGGATTACCGATAAATTTTTAGTAAGTATCTTGATTTCTGTAGCTTTACAAAAATGGTTTTGTAGATTTACATCTTCTTTATCACAATGTACAGATAAAATTTTAGTAAGCATATAGATTTGTGCAGCTTTTACGGAAACTAGTTTTGTAGATTTACATCTTTTTTTTTTACACTTTAGAAAACGATTTCTATTAAAAAACTAAAAAGTAGACATTCATATTTTTTCTCAAAAATAGTTATTACAAAAATATTTTTTTTCGAATTGTTTAAGAAAAAGAAATAAATTAATATACATTATTATTAGTCGATTGATACCAGTCACATTTTTATACGATGATTTAAGATTTTTTTATTTTTACGACTGTAAATTTCTTGGGGTGTTGCAGTCACCAAACTTTGCAATCGTCTGCGCATTATAAGCGTCTGTAACACATTTTTGTCGAAATTGTTTTGGCTTTTCCAGATGGAAATATACTTAAATGTTTATTTGCAAGGTTTGTGTAGAGTGTAACAGTTGAGTATCATCTATGAAAAGAATTATTAATTATAGGAAGGGTTTAAGATTTTTGACTTAATTTGTTTCTGAAATTTTATCGATACAGTAGACATTCCCGTACCCGGCCCCTCTCATATCCGGACTCTCCCATGTCCGGACTGATATAAAACTCAAAATTTATTGCACGCTTGTAATTTTTTTTTATGTTCTTGAAATTTCGCCTACTTCACTGTAAAAAAAAATCTGTAGTTCTACAGATGTAAAGTTACATGCTTACTAAACTTTCAGCTGTAACTGTACGAAAAAAGCTGCAAATCTACAAAACTAGTTTTTGTAGAGCTACAAAAATCTGTAACTTTACAAATGAATCTGCTAAAATTTCAGTAATCTTACTAAACTTTTATTTGTAACCCTGGCTGCAGTTACATGAAAAGTTCTCGGAATCCCAGTTTCCAAAAAAATTCTTAGTAACCTTACAGATTTTTTGATTTTCGGCGCAAAAGTGTGTCTGTTACATGAAATTTTGTTGTTGCCGTTACATGAAAAGTTCTAGGAATCCAAGTTTCCTAGAAAAACTTTAGTAGCTTCACAGATTTTTTTTTACAGTGTTGTTCGACATATTCACGAAAAATGTTCAAGCAGTTTTTTTTTCTGCATCTTTGCTGCCCTACACTGTAAAAAAAAATCTGTAAAGTTACTAAAGTTTTTCTAGGAAACTGGGATTCCTAGAACTTTTTATGTAACGGCAACAACAAAAATTCATGTAACAGACACACTTTTGCACCGATAATAAAAAAATCTGTAAGGTTACTAAGAATTTTTTAGGAAACTGGGATGCCTAGAACTTTTCATGTAACTGCAACCACCGTCACAGATAAAATTTTAGTAAGATTACTGTGATTTTAGCAGATTCATTTGTAAAGTTACAGATTTCTGTAGCTTTACAAAAACTAGTTTTGTAGATCTGCAGCTTTTTGTGTAGAGTTACAGATGAAAGTTTAGTAATCATGTAACTTTACATCTGTAGAACTACAGAATATTTTTTACAGTGTAGTGCACACATATTCCGTCCTAATTCAATTTATCCTCTCTTATAACCTGTACTGATAGTTATTCAAAGTATCAAGCATTAGAGTAAGCAAAATATATGCATTATTTTACCCAAGTTCTTTTTTTAATTTTTTTAAGTTGACACTGAATTTTATACCTTTTTAATTCCTTTTTTTTAAAGGTTCTCTTGTGATTCATATAACAACAGCATAGCGAATCAACTCCTTCTAAGGTAATTGCAATTAGGCATTGATTTGGAGGAAGCAGATCGTCAGCGAATCGAAAGAAGAACAAGACAGACAAATTTAATGCAATATTTTAAAAAGTTAATTTATGTATTTGAAATTGTAATTGCAAAAATAATGTGAAAATACAATAAAAAGTGATAATATACGTTTTTTATACATCGGTTAGGTACATTCATGAATCTTTTTTATTAAAAAATATAGCACGCTCTTATATCCGGATTTTCCTCATATTCGGATTACTTCAGTCCACATTAGTTCGATGATGGGAGTTAATACTGTGTACGCATTTTATCAGATGCAGCACCAGTAAATAATGACAGCTGTATGGTTTATGGTATAAGTAAAGACTAAAATTACATAGCTTCTTAATTTTCCAACATAGTTTAAAAGTGTTCATGAATTCGGTTTGTCAGTCTGTCTCTCCGTGCTCAATCTTGTGTAAATGTAGTCATATTGAAATGAAATTACTATGGTTTCTTCGGTATTGAAGTAGAAGTTTGTAGCATTTGCGGTTGATTTACAGGGACATTCAAAATGTTTCCGTTATATTACATGCTATAGGGGAAAACCATTTGTGTTGTATTTTAATGACATTACACTACAATTTTAATTAATTTTTCATTTAATTTTTAGCAGTAAAATTACGCTCGCAATTATTGAATATTTAATATTCAACGTATTAAATATTCGACATACACTATTTTAAACATATTGAAATTTATGCATATCACTGACCTGTATTACAAAGTGATTACTGTAGTATCTTGTGTGCATACAATTTATCGTTGATTTACAGAGACACACAAAAGTGTTTGACTGTCTATGAAGAATAATTACGGGAAGTGCGTTGTGGGGCGCATTTCATAATTTAACCGTTTTTTATGTTATTTTGTGTGTATAAATTCCATAGATTTTAGGGTTATCATCACAGGGTTACACAAAAGATACAAAATACATTTCCGTTTATTGACAGAAATTGCTAAAAGAGAATTTTCAACTGTGCTATGCATTTAATTGGACAAATTTTAGCATACACTGCAGTATAAATATAAATCTTTCAATCATATACAGGGCTGTACACAAATAAATACCGATATTGTTCCGACCGTTGTTGGTAATTGCAGAAATTGGGCTTTCGAATGCGTTATGTATTTTCTAAATTGTTTATTTAGATATATTTCAACATAATAAACTGTAAATTTTTCTTACAGTATTCTGAATGTATTGGAAAGTGTTTCATAATCTATACTGGACGCATGTTTTTTTTTCTTGCTTTTTAATAAAATGATTTCATTAAAACCTGAGATGAATTCTCCCCTTTCTGCCATTTTCTTTTACTTCTTTTATTTTTGAAATAATGAAAGTTTTAATAGTTTCTAGACGCGCTTGGCGACCAGTTTGGTCTCCCTCAAAATTTATGTTCGGAGAAACATGCTAACCATTGTATCATGTTACTTTTATTCATCATTTAATTTACTTGGACTACCTTAAATATAATTAATATAACTCCTTAAGCTAATATTAGTTATTGTTGCATTAAAATATCTCAATTCGTTGATTTTCTGTAAACAAGTAAACCCTATTGGTTTGCAATGAAAATCTTTGAGAATTTGGCGAAATTACTAACGAAATTACTGGCGAAATTACCCACTTGGTGAGTTTGGAGTCACTTTTGGTGATTAATTTTGATCGCTAAATTTGATAATATATCTCTAAGTTGGCGACAAACTTGACGGCGTTTGGCGGCAGAACAGGGTTTCATTTAGAGTAACCCCCCTTACAGGTATGGAGATGCATTAAATGCTGTTCAATAACCACTGAGATGCGTTTCATTTGGACGTTGCCGTTAAGCAATCAACAAATAATGTCGATTTCTGTGCCACGTACGATAGCATAATATATACCGAGTGTCCTAAAAAGGACTGACTGATTTTAAAATTCAATAACTTGCAAATGATGACAGACAATAAAAAAATTCTTGCAGAAGCGTTATATATAATGTCAGGAGTTTTCTTACTGTGATCCTCGAATTTAGTTCGAATTATAAACAATAGATGGCGCTTCGAGTAATATGCGCTAAATCCAGGCCCGATTTTTGACCCACTCAGTCTATTGCGTACAGCGTCATCTATTGTTTGTAATTCGAAATAAATTCGAGAATCACGGTAAAAAAAAACCTCATGACACCATACATAACCCTTTTATAGGAATCTTTTAAATATCTGTCCCTGTTTGCGAGTTACTGAATTTTAAAATCGGTGAGTCCTTTTTAGGACACCCGGTATATAGATTGTTTTCATAAAAGCTATTTTAACGAATAAAAATGAAATAAGTCGCAAAAGTACTTTTTTTTAGTATTAGGTAGCTTTCATTACAAAAAGCTACCTATTGCAGCCGTTCGGAGGAAAGCGATTTCAAAAAATTTTGGTATAGTTTCATCGATCATGACCCCCAGACCCCGAAACCACCCTCCGTTCAAAAGTTGATATATATATATATATATATATATATATATATATATATATATATATCCATATATATATATATATATCTGACCTTTGTCATACTGTAACTCTCGAATTTATCAACCGATTTGGATGTAATTCGGTATGTACATAGTACATACCAATGTCTCGACCGAGTTCGTTGGCCAGCTTCATCCGCCATTTTGTTTCAAAATGGCGGCCATTTAAAATTTTCTTTAAAATTTAAAATTTGAAATTTGGTACCAAAGAATTTAAAATGGAAAAATATTTTTTTCTTATGTATTTGACCTTTATACAAAGATTCCGGAGCAGTTTTTGTTTCGTCTATATCTTAAAAAATGGCTGAGTTATAGCATTTTGAATTTCTAGCGTAGCTGACATTTTGCAACGTCCTGAATTTTGTGACGCGATAAAAGGCGTATTTATGAACCGATTTGGATGTAACTTCGTTTGTACATAGTGCATACCAATGTCTCGACCGAGTTCGTTGGCCAGCTTCATCCGCCATCTTGTTTAAAAATGGCAGCCATTTAAATTTTTAAGAAAAATTTAAATTTGAAATGTGGTACCAAAAAAATGAAAATTGAAAAAATATTATTTTCTTATGTATTTGACCTTGATACAAAGATTCGGGAGCAGTTTTTGTTTCGTCTATATCTTAAAAATTGGCTGAGTTATGGCATTTTGAATTTCTAGCGTGGCTGACATTTTGAGACGTCCTGATATTTGTCACGTGATAACAGGCGTATTTATGAACCGATTTGGATGTACCGTGGTGTGTGCATAGTACATACTAATGTCTCGACCGAGTTCGTTGGCCAGCTTTATCCGCCATCTTGTTTCAAAATGGCGGCTATTTAAAAAATTTTGAAAAATTTTAAATTTAAAATGAGATACCAAAAAATTGAAAAATTAAAAATATTTTTTTCTTATGTATTTGACATTAATACAAAAATTCCGGAACAGTTTTTGTTTCGTCTATATCTAAAAAAATGGCTGAGTTATAGCATTTTGAATTTCTATTGTGGCTGACATTTTAAAATGACCTGATTTTTGTCACGCGATAACAAGCGTATTTCTGAACCGATTTGGATGTTACTTTGTCTGTATATAGTACTTACCAATGTCTCGACCGAGTTCGTTGGCCAGCTTCATTCGCTATCTTGTTTCAAAAGGGTTGCCATTTAAAAAAAATTAAATTTAAAATTTAAAATGAGGTATTAAAAAATTGGAAAATGAAAAAGATTTTTTTATGTGTTTGTCCTTGATACAAAGATTTCGGAGCAGATTTTGTTTCTGAAAATTTGTTCTTTTGTTTATATCTTAAAAAATGGTTGAATTATACACTTTGAATTTCTGGTATGGCTAACATTTTGAAACGATCTTGTATTTGTCACGCGATAACACACGTATTCGCCTACTTCCATGTAAGAAGGCATGTAGATAGTATACATCAACATCTCAGCCAAATATAAGTTACTTTAAATAAAAGCAGCTTCGATAAAGCTGACTAATTTCGCGAAATTCTCATTCATAATGATTTACTATTGATAAAAATTAGTATTGAATCATCTATATTCGGTTTCCAATAATTGAGCTTCGTGTGTTTGAATAATATAAGTTGGCTTTTTTAAAATAAGGAATTTGAAAGCTACCTCTTCCTCCCGGCACTGGCCGGAAGGACTTTTTTTCTTTCCAAGCTTCATACTGGTTAAATATTATGAAATTTAGTAGTATCTCTATTTCAAAACAGTTTATTCAATAAATTTATTCTGAAGAGTTTGCTGAACAAAAAGATTTAAAATCTTCATTTTTCTTTTAGTTTACATCATAGGTCATAGTTTAAGCATAGGCTAATATTTGCATTTTGAAAAAAGTGATAAGAAAACATTTGGCCAGCACTTGATAAAAAAGTTATGAGTGAAACTTTTTCTTTACTGTATGCATCTTCAAAATTCTACAGAAATAATTCGGTTGAAGTATCGAGTTTGAAATGCATTAAAAATTATCCATTTTAAGAATTTGATTAATATTTTTATAGAATTCATTCAGAACATCCCGGTTTCCACCGAATAAACGTCCTGGGCCTTCAGAGTAAAAAAAAGTAAAAATTCAATATCCTAAAAATACAGCTTCCACCGAAAAACCTACCCTCGGGGTTTTCAGAGTAAAACATGAAGAAATTCAATATCCTAAAAATACAGCGATCACGTGTACCTGACACGATTAATTTCCATTTGAAGTAAGCACGCAACCCACACGAACCCAACGGAAAAGTTCCTGGATCCGTAACCCGACTCGAACACGCAAAATTACTTTCGGTGACCTGCAACCTGATCTAAACCCAACATAGTTCAACCCGCATCCGACTAAAACCCAATATACTTTAACCCGCAACCCGACTCGAACTCGAAATGAATGGAAAGTAAATCATGTTTTATTGCAAATATGAAACGTAATCTAAAATTATATCTCTAATACCAAGTTTATGTTTTATATAAAAAAATGGTCAAATCTATATTCATTAATATTCAAATATATGTACGTATGACTGTCGACCTCGTGCACACGGTAACAAGCTGCTCTCAATATGACTCACATGACACACCTAAGGGACGTATCTCTCTTAGCATGAGAAATTAATACGTTGGAACGACAATGAGAAAAAAATGACGTTACTTCGACGCAATCATAGGAAATCCCCTAACTTTATAAATGAGACTGAAGATATTCATCGGTACGTGTAACAGAAAAATATGCTATTTTCGTGACAAAATGGAAAAAAATATATAACCAATTGGCATTGCTTTTAAGAAAATTCTATTTCGTATGGATTGTCGTTAATGCTTTTATTTTAACAAATAATAAACTTTAATTTCAGACGAATAAGTGGCCTATACTGATAAAACAAATTTAATATCCGGACACATATAGTGTTGCAGACTGATATAATGAGCTCATCCGATATATTAGATGTCCTGCCACGCCCAGATCCTCTTGTCGATGTTTTAAAGTCATCTAATTTTGCTTTTGAATTTTTTCGGTGGCGACCTCCGTGATCAGTCTACTACCGTTACAGTCGGCAAGCAAAGGAAAAAGACCTCTGATTCCAACAGCGCGGCCCTTTTCGCGAACTAGCGGCAACAGTATCACCTACTGAATATCTTGAGCTGAATATAGAGCTATAATGATCTCGCAGCCTCAGCGGTCGTCCGACTTCGTCTTTTCCGCGAAGTAGCGACGGTCCGCATTAAGTATCAATAGAATTGATCACCGCTAATTCGCGAAAATGCGGCGCTCACCTGACATCGGAGATCCTTTATTTCAGTTACCAACCGGGACGATGGCGATCCGATCACGGGAGGCAGCACCAGATAATTTTAGAAGTCGATAAGTTTAAAACATCTATCTAATGGACCGGGCTGTAAGGGGGGTGGGAAGAAAATTTCGGACGAGCTTATTATAGTTCTCATAAGGAGCTCGAACCTGAAAGCTATACTATAATCCGGCATCTGAGATCCTTTACTTTAATTAACCAACCGGAACGGTAGCGGGCCCTACACGGAAGACCCCACCGGAAAAATTTAAAAGCTATATTTTATAAGTTTAAGACATCTACTATAAGACAGACCTAGTGATTCCTTGCTATACAGTGCGTTTAATACTTCGGACGACTCAGGGCGGCGTCGAACTGATTATAGCTCTAATAATGAGCTCGAAGCTTAAAATCCTTGCTATTTCACGGAAAAGGCGGCACGCGGCTATTGGGTATCACTTCGTTTTCACCACTGACCGGAACGGTAGCAGTAGGCCGATCACTAACGGTCGACGCCGGAAAAATTTAAAAGTCCGATAAGTTTAAGGCATCAATCAGCGGGTCGGCGTATAACGTTTCGGACAACCGGCGGCGGCGTAGAGTTTATTATAGCTACTTTTCCTCTTTGTAACCACATTATTGTAATTATAATAAAAATTCGATTGTAGAACTGTTGATACATTTTTATATTTTGAGGCTTTTTGAATCCGTTTTCGCTATTTTTTAACTTGTTCCATATGTAGGGTAGGGGAGTACACAGTGAGACATGGGACACAGTGAGACAGCAGCCACTTTCACATATAGTTGTAACTTTTTTCCAAGCTGGCACACACACATAACGACCTCATCTTATGCAAAACGTGGATGTAGTTTCGGCACTTCAGTTACTCGTCCGACAAAATAGTAAATAATTCCTTATTTTATAGTGGTTAAAGTTACATAAACGTCTATTTTAGAGATTATTTCCTTCAATATGACATATATTTACTTAACCAAACCCAGTTATATCTAATAATAGACTATTTCGGCAAAACGACATAAACTTTTTAAAGCGATGAAATTGATGTAACAGATGTGGCATCCATTTTGTTTCAACGTAACGAAAGTACACAATGAGACACATAGTTGTGGTACACAGTGAGACGTGTCTTACTGTGTACCTACTATGTGGTTCTGATGTTAAAAAGTTATCTATATATATAACAGCTGTTCTCTGTATGTATGTCCTTTATACAAATCTTCAGTTTTTGACCGATTTGCACGAAATTTCATGTACATACATTTTAGAACGTGGAAAAGAACGCTGTCTACTTCAAAAAACCATCAGACTACAAATTATCCCTTTTTCTACCACTTTCCATAATTTAACATTACAGAAATATCTCTATTTAAATTTTTAATTCCATCGTTTCTTTCCTGTTGCCACACATCTACAAATCTGCTCAGTATTTAAAAAAATAATTGATAACTCGAGTACTTTGTTTTATAAGCCAATAATCAAGCCAATAATCCAATATCAGCCAATGTATCACTATATTTTTGCTGTTTTTGAAATTGACGTCATTCAAAGAAGAAAATGCACATTTTTCATATATTTATGTGAAAACTAATCATGTTTTAAGATGACGTAGTACCTTGGTTGAATGTTTCTGAAATTAAAAAATCTATTTTAGTGAAGTCGTTTCAATATCAAGAAATCAATTAAGGAAAAAGATAATAATAAAAAAAATCGTTTGCTAGATATGACGTCAATTTCGTCAATATAATTTCAAACTGGTTCTGAAAACCGGCTGCTACAATTTATTTCCTTTCTTTTAGCGATCAGTTTCGTTTTAGCGATCACTTATTTATCTGAGTAGCACATTTCTACCGCTGCGGACAAATTCTACGAATAAATCTTTAATTAAAGGAAACATATGGGTGAATTTGATCAAAGCAGCAGGAATGAGATTCCCACACGAAAACAAATAAATACTGAAATTTGCCAATTTAGTTATGTAAAGGTACATGAAAACAAACAAATACCGGATTATTTAAAATGTTTTTGAACAATTAAGTTACTCTTTTGTAACTGGGTTGCAGGGATATTTTTAAAAACTAGGGAGCTCGGCCCCCTACGAGCTACGCTCGCCAACCCCCGTTCAGACTCCGCAGTTTCTAAAAGCACGCTAATTTGATCGGCTTTAAAAAGATTTTGAAAGATTGAATTATAATTTAAAAAACAGTGGCGATCTCCCTATAAACGGCTTTCTATTCATTTCTCTTTGATTGGGGAATTTTAAGGAAAAATCAGCTGCTGTTAAAAGATACAATGGCTGTTTTCCTCTTTGATTAAATAAAACCAGTTAAACATTTCAAAATATGCTAATATAAATTTAATTAAGTAGAGTCTTTGTCTCCCGGTATTTTATGACAAACCGAAAAGAAAGTTCTTTTAAATAAGACATTTTAAGCGGGTTCTCATGTCAAGCACATAAGTCGTATGTTTGTTGTTCAATAAATAAATAAATAAACAATTAATATAAAAATTTTGTTTTTAAAGCCAATTCCTACTTGGGTCATCAAAGAAAAATTTAATATAATCCCTTAAGCTAATATTGGTTTTTATTGCATTAAAATATCTCAATTTGTTGATTTTCTATAAGCAAGTGGGTTTACAATGGAAGTCTATGGGAATTTGGCGAAATATTAGAGATATCGCCAAGTTGGCGACAAACTTGGCGGTATTTGGCGACAGAACAGGGTCGCCCCTATTGTAACCCCTTATTGAAAATACTTTCATTGAAAATACTTTCATACTTTCATAACCAATGGCCTCCATTTTGTTTCCCATGCAAAACAGAAATTAATTAATTAAAATTTAATTAATTAATTAATATTTGAAAAAACTGTATTAACATCAATTGTCATCCAGTACAGGTTTAAAAAAATTTATTTCAACTTGATAGGATGAATAATGAGTATCTATATTATAAAGGACAAACATATCTGTGCGTAACGCATACGTCATTTTGCGAATGGCAACAGTTTGAAATTTGAAATAAAATTTTGGTTTTGCAATTTCCTCTACTGCAAATTTTTAAACTTCTAAACATCGCACATTTTAAATTTTTGCATCGTCGTATAAAGAAAAAAATGCTCTTTTAAAAATGCAATTTGTTTGAAAGCTGTATCTCAATTTAATTTTGAGATATTAATTTTTTTGTAGTTATTAATGCATTTTTTGTAATTGTGGCAACTGAAGAACTCTATTTCAATTGAAAGTCGTGGAGGGTTAGAAGTAAAGGGAAATAATCACGGAGGAAAGAAAATAATATATGTACCTTTTTGTTGCCATTTTCTCATAAAAACCGAAAAAAATTTCGAAATTAAAATGCGTGCTATGTTAACGATTTTTTAAATTTCTAAATATCGCACATTTTCAATTTTTAAACCGTCAAATACAGAAAAAAATTTACTTTCAAATGCAATTTGTTTGAAAATTTTATTTTAATTGACTGAGTTATTAAGGTTTTTAAAATAACTATCCGCCCGTGGCGACCAGTTTGGTCTCCCTTAAATGTATGCTAGGCATTGTATCATGTTACTTTTATTCATAATTTAAGTTACTTGCTCAATCTTTCGCCAAATTGGAAGATTCTAATAGAGAAATCGAGAACTCGGGCACAGGTGATAAATCGCCAAACATTATACCCATATTCATGATTTTCACTTTAAAAAAAATCTTTAAAAAAAGAAAAAGAAAAGAAAAAGAATAAATAATACCATAAACCCTTTAATTTCAACATCAAAGCATTGTTTTAATTTACCCCTCGAAAAATAAAAAATGCTGCTGGCGAGTTAAAAAAATGCTATTGGCGAGAATTGCGCCCAGGTAACATAAAAGTACGAACTCTTTGCGATCATTGCAACTTTTATTTAGTTTTATTCGAAAAAAATAATTTGATTAAATAGGTTGCCAGAAAATGCGTTGCCAAATTTCTTTTCTCGCCATGGACCTTTTTCCTATTTCGCCAAGTACCTATACTGAAAAAGTACCTTCATTTATTTATTTATTTATTGCATTTTAAATGGGATGAATAAAAGATGGCACAGGTATCATATGTGTCACAGGATGTGCGTATACGCACCACGTTGGCGCCATTTTTTTCTGACGCCAATGTCATATATGCACCGGGGTTCTTAACTGGCGCCAAAGTGTCGTTATTTTGCTTGATATGGTAACCCGGATGTTTGTTACTTTCTTCTATCTTTACAAGAAGAAAGTATTGGATTCATGAAAATTTTCGAATTCCGGTTTTCGACGGATTTACACGTTTTAGAGGTCAGAGAACCCGAAAAACATGTTTTTACAAAATGTCTGTCTGTGACTCTGTGAGTCTGTCTGTCTGTCTGTCTGTCTGTCTGTCTGTCTATCTGTCTGTGTGTATGTGACACAAATTTTGTGGGCGCTCTATCTCAAGAACTAATGCACGGAATTTAATAAAAATTGATATTCAGTTAGTCCCCAATACAAATTGATGCTGATTAGTTTTTGGTGCAAATCCCTCAACAGGTGGCGCTGCTATGCTGCATTTTGTATGATTTCCGAAATAGCTCTATCTCAAGAACTAATGCACGGATTTTCATGAAACTTCAGATTATGTTAGTCCTTGATATGACATGATGCTGATTACGTGTTGGTGCAAATCGCTCAACAGGTGGCGCTGCTATGCTGCATTTTTATGATTTCCGAAATAGCTCTATCTCAAGAACTAATGCACGGATTTTCATGAAACTTCAGATTATGTTAGTCCTTGATAAGACTTGATGCTGATTACATGTTGGTGCAAATCGCTCAACAGGTGGCGCTGCTATGCTGCATTTTTTACAATTCCCGCAGTGGTTCTATCTCAAGAATTAATGCACGGATTTTCATCAAACTTCAGATTCAGTTAATCCTTGACATGAATTGAAGTTTTGTACAGTTTTGTGTAAATCGCTCAACAGGTGGCGCTGCTATACTGCATTTTTTACAGTTTCCGCAATAGCTCTATCTCAACAACTAATGCTTGGATTTTCAACAAACTTCAGATTCATGTATACTTTGATATGAATTAGTGCTGTTTGTGTTTTGGTGCAAATCGCTCAACAGGTGGCGCTGCTATGCTGCACTTTTCAGAATTTCCATTATAGCGGTATCTGAAGAACTAATGCAACAATTTTCACTAAACTTCAGAATCAGTTAATCCTTGATATGAATTGACATTTTGTACATTTTGGTGTAAATCGCTCAACAGGTGGCGCTGCTATACAGCATTTTTCACGATTTCTTCAATCGCTGTATCTCAAGAACTAATGGACATATTTTCATCAAACTTCAGATTCAGTTACTCTTTGATATGAAATGATGCTGACTACGTGTTGGTTAATATCGCCCAATAGGTGGCGCTGCTATGCTGCATTTTGCACTATTTTCTCAATAGCTCTATCTCAAGAACTAATGCACGAATTTTCATCAAACTTCAGATTCAAGTACACCTTGATAAATGTTGATACTGATTATGTGGTTGTGTAAATCGCTCAACAGGTGGCGCTGTTATGCTGCATTTGTCATGATTTGCGCAATAGCTCCATCTTAGGAACTAATGCACGGATTTTCCCCAAACTTCATATTCAGTTAGACATTGACACATGTGGATGATAATTAGGGTCTGGTGTAAATCACCCAATGGTGGAGCTGCTATGCTGCATTTTGATGGATTTACACGATTTCATGGACAGTAATATCTCAAGAACTAATGCACGGAATTTCATCTTTTTAGAATCCTCATGATGAGCATAGATGCACTGTAATAATGAATTTTGAAGTATTGACAAGTATGAGATAGAAGAAAGTTTTGTGATGGCCACAACATACTAGTTTTTTTATTTATTAATAAATTGTTTATTTACTTTTATTTTATTTTTTAAAATTATATAAATTGTTTTGTTCTATAGTTATTAATTAAACTTTTTATTTAGTTATTGTTATTCCATTTTATAAAATATAACACAATAACCAATGAGATGCGTTTCATTCGGGCTTTGTCATTAAACAATTAACAAATAATCGCGATTTCTGTGCCATGTACGATAGCGTAATATATATAGATTTTCAAGCATAAATTATTTTTAAATTTATCTCTATCACGTGCAGCTCGATTACGAAAGGTTAATCCGCTTGCCCTTAAAACAATGTAAAAAGTTCAGCATTTGTTTCCGTCTAATGTTCCATGACAGAATTAAAACTTCCTCTATAGAAAATGAATAAAATAGTGTAAATAAGAAACAAATTTAACAGACATATGATTGAACCACGCGCTAAAAGCCCCGAAATGATCAGAAAGACTAACGTAAGTCACAAAACCTTGGGTTAATAACTCCTGGCATGCGGTGACATATGAAACTATCGCTTTTAATAAATTTTAAAACTTTATTTGATTGCATAATTGATATTTTTCATGTAAAAATTCTTTTTGATGTTAGTGGGCAATCTAAAATATATATTACACGTAAAAAAATAATTAGAGTTAAAAAAAAAATGATTTTCATCTATAATCTGTAACCCGAGAAGCTCGGGTTCGATCCCCTAGTTTTATTAATGATTGAAAATTTGAACAAGATATATAAATAAATAAATAAATATAGGGAGAGTGTGAACTAATAGTAGGAATTGAATAAAAGACATTTTAAATGTATCATTTTAATGTGACGTAATTTTCACCAAACTTTTCTTTCTCTTTTTAATATTCAAGAGAAAATACTTTTGTTAGAAATGAAATATTATTTGCGCTGTCACAAAAAAATAGTTGAAAAGATCATATAAATGTCTCGCGCTATTTTTAAATTTAAACTGTTTTGTAATATTATGTTTTGTTCATTTTACATAATAAGTGTAATGTGACGTAAATGTGAGGTAATTTCTCCTATTTAAGACTTCTAACGCATGTTAATGAATTTATTATTTTACAATATCCTTTCTCTGTTAAAATTCATGTGTAAATATAGTTTTATGAAGTAATTTTCTATAAGTTCCTGCTTTTTATAAGTAATTATTTAATTGTAATATGAAAGTTTTTTTCTGTTTATAATAGTCACGTGTAAATAAATTTTTAATTTGAAGCAAACATTATTGTTTGCGCTGTTTATACTGTTGGCAACAGGTTAAATTAGTACAATTTTCTAAAATAAGTAAAAAAGTATCTCTCGAAATTCTGAAAATTTGAATTTAAAATAGAAACAAAAGCTCAAAAATGAGTCAAATTAAAAAAAATAAATGCATTCTGCACATCGGGAAGTTCTAACGTATAAAAGGATCTAAAAATGATTAAATTCCGATGTATAATTTTTGCTCCTATAAAACTTTTTTAATGGAACGATTTTGTCCAACTTTAGCATTAAATATCTCTTAAAATAATTCTTCGATTAGTAAACTGTCTGCATCAGCCTGTTTATCAAACATTTCTCTATAATACCGCCGATTTTCATATTTTTTTATGCAATATTTTTCTTAATATTAACGGAGAAAGACCTCAGGTCACAAAAACTTCAAAACCGGCGGCGGTGGCAGCGATGACAGCGTAAGTTACTTTTTTTTAGAATAGAGAGATTCAAGGTTGAAAATTACTTTTAAAAACATAAAAAATCTGTAAATTGACATAAAATTTTCAAACAAATTACGGAAAGTGTTTTTTTGTTTTCTGTTAGACGTTGAAATAATAAGATGCATGATGTTTAGAGATCAAATTGCAGTAAAAGCTTAATTTATGGTACTGTTAGGTTGTTGCCACCAACAATATGATGCTAGACATTACTCACAGAAATGTCTTTCCTTCGTAATATTGCATTTAAAAGCAAACGGATATATCTTTCTTAATTGGGTTGCGGGTATATTTAAAAATATCTCCGTGATTGAAAATTAATTTAAAATGGATAAACAATCTGTAAATTGAGATAAGCTTTTCAAACAAATATTACTGAAAGTACTTTCTGTATTCTATTAGACGTTAGAATAACCAAATGTGCGATATTTAAAGGTCAAATTTCAGTAAAAGTTAAATTTATGGTTGGGTTAGGTTGCTGCCACCAACAATATGATGCTAGAGTTACCCATAGTCTTTACTCATAGTCTTTACTTTATAATGTTGCATTAAGAGAAAACAGGTATATCTTTCTTAATTGGGCTGCATGTAGGGATGAGATTTCCGCGTTTTTGCACACCGGTATATTCTTAGAGAAAATGTTGTTCTGTTAAATCGAAAGAGTATTATGATTAAATGAAATGTCATTTTCTCTAACAAAATACTGGTGTGCAAAAACGCGGAAATATCATCCCTGGGCTGCATGCAAATTAAAAAATATTCATGATTGAAAATTGCTTTAAAATCCATTCACATGAAAAAATTGAGATACAATTTTCAAATAAATTTCATTTGACAAAACTTTTTTCTATTCGACAGTGTGAAAAACGAAATTGTATGATATTCATATGTTCAGAAAAATTTCAGTAAAGGCAAAATTTATGGGTTAGGACGTTGCCATCATCCGTATCATGTCACAATTGGCATTGTGTTTGTAGTTTATATATATATATATATATATATACATATATATATATATATATTCTGAAGATGACTCAATAAAAGAGTCGAAATACGTAAATTTTTAATGTTTTTTTTTTCATTGAAATGACGCTTTTTAAGCAAATAATTTTACTTTAAAATATGTTTTGACATTTGTTTGGAATATACATTATTATGGTATAGTTAATAGTAGACGCAATTAAGACTATTTTACTTATATTTCTCATTGGTCTTATTAACGATTCGTGGACGGTAATTCACCAATCTCAGTTATTATCATTGCCGTATTATTTCATTTTAACGTATTTTACCCGGGAAGACCTTATTATTTTACACGAGCGAAGCCGGATAGATCTGCTAGTAATTAATAAAAGAAGGTTTATCTCTCCCTCTCTCTCTCTCTCTCATCTCCTTCTCTCTCTGTGTGTGGGCGTGCGATGACTAGGGAAATTTACTAAACATAAGAGGGAGAAAATTTGCATGAAGGTAGGCCAAGGTCATCATTGTTCACCTGAGACTCATATTTTTAATATTTTGAAAATCTAGAAATATTAATTAGAAATCATAAACTGCAGAAAATTATTGATAGAGTGTAAAAATGTATGATTTATGAAAATATATACATTGTCTCACTGTGTACTACTTGTGGTACACAGTGAGACAATTTTCGATACTCCGTTATGTTGCTTCTGTGCTTATATAAATAACTTTTTTAAAACCATTTATACATTAATGTGTAGCGCATTTGTGTAGCTTAAAGATGTAGCAAAATTTTTTTCAAAAGAATAAAAATCGTCGCCATTTGTTTAGTAATAATAATTTTCGTCTCACTGTGTATATTGGTGATAGTTTGTTTCACGGTCCGCAGAATCTGTTTTTCGTATTCTTATGATGATGTCGGTATATTTCTGTGTGTATGAGGGAACACGATTGTTTCCAAACTACGTATACGATTGGTCCTCCCATATGACGAATATCTTACAGGCTATTGTCGCAAAAACTGTATACGTTTTGGCCGACGAGTTTGCATATTCTATCCATTCTGTGACGATAACTGATAAACGTTTCAATTCGAGCTTTCAAAAACTTTTTATTCATTGTCGCTTTTCTACAACATTAAATTTAAAACAAATTATTAGTAGCTATTTCAAACGATGGCTGGGATCCTATGATAAATTACTTTTTGAAAATAGAATTTTTTAATATAAGTTTTTACATGCTTCTTCAGACATATTATTGAAATAAAAAAATTTTATTTAAGTTTTTTTTTTTTTTTTTTTTTTTTTGAGTTCACATCATAGAGATATCTCATAGGTAAGTTTACATGCCATACTCTAAAAAAAATCTGTGAATTAAAAATTATTTCTCTGTTGCGCTTTTTTTTCATTAAAATAGGAAACTTTTCACATAAATTTTCCTATCATCCCTCAAAATACTGTAACTTCACCTATCTAACGTAAAAATTAAATGAAATCGTCTAATTTAAGTTGCATTGTCGTCAAATCAAAAGGGTGGTCTGGAAACTGTGCTGCCAGAACTTTTACGTTTTTTCACGAAAATATTTTTGAGAGTGCCCATAAAGAATATTTTTCAGGAAGAAAATTTGTAATATTTGATGAGAAAAAAATAGTAAAAAGTCTTGGCAATTAATCTCTTATTTTGTTTTAATAATTCATTTTACTACTCATTTGAAACTGAAACATTCATATCTAAAAAAATATTTTTTACGTTGAAGTATAAACAGTTAAAAAATAATAATTTTTTTATTGCAGTTGCTATCGTTTTCTATAAGAAAAAATAAAACTAAAAGGACATGAATGATAAACTACACTACAATATAAAAAAAAAAGTCTTTTTTTTTCAAATTGTAAAGTCAATAGGGAAAAAGTTTTTCTCATTTTCTTTTCACACCGTTCACGTCATGGAAGAATACACTTGTAAAATAAATGATATCATAGTGTCAAACATGTTGATAGCATTTGCCCATTTTATTTCTCAAACAAATGGTGCGATAATAGTTTGTGTCTGGTATTGATTTTTACTATTCCCGTCAGTAAAAGTATGTAAATTATTTGTTTGGGTGTTGTTGCGGAATACTCCGAAGAATTCCATACCGAAAATATGTTTCAGCGTAAATGTGTTTAGTTTTATATTTGTTGTTACGCAAGGCAGCGACTTTGTTACATGTATTCTGTAAAGATTCCTTTATGTTTTAAGAAAAGATTGCCCATGCACGTAATTTATTTACAGCGTTAAACTTTTCTAAGTTTTCGTACTGTAAAATTTATATGATTTTGAAATTCGGAATTTTTTATTTAAATTTTAGTAAATTGAACCAAATAGGATTTTGTAGCTAAATAATATACAATCAATAATTGAAAAAAATTTTATTTAATCAAACAAGAAAACAGCAATTAAAAGCAGCTGATTTGGCCTTAAAATCCATGAGTAAAAGAGAAATAAATGGAAACCCGTTTACAGGGAGATCACCACTGGTTTTTAACACTTTCCAACAAACTTGAAAAGTATTGATGCATTCAGTTTGTCTGTCCGTCTGTCCAAGCTCTAACTCCCGTAAATATACTCGGATTTTCATGCAATTGTTAAAGGTTATTTAGGCTCACCAAAGCATGTTTGGTATTGTATATGAAGTATCTAGGGTTAATAGTTCATTTACAGGGGCGCTCAAAATATTCCACTACATTATGGTATATGGGGAAAAATCGTTTGCAGAGTATTTTAATGACATTACACTAGTTCAAATGTGTTGAAACTGATATAAATCACTGAATTTCACTACGAATACATTAGAGCAGTTCATTCATAGGATTTTTTACTTATTTACAGGGACACACAAGAGAAATCGGTTACAGTACTGCCTTTGAGTAATAATTGCTGGAGTGTGGGGTTCTCTGTATGCGCTTTTAAATTTAATTAATTTTTTGCATGTTACTCGTTACATATAAATTCTATATCTCATATACAGGACTGCATAAAAGTATTCACATACCAGGGCGTCCCTATTAGAGGAAATTGCTGAAGAGAAATTTTCAACTGAAGTACATGTATTTCTTAAGTAAACTAATTTTTGGCATGCATGTAGTTAACAGATACAAATCTATATATCATATACAGGGCTGCTGAAAAAATTCGGATAATTTTCCGATTGTAGATGGGAACAGCTTACATTGGGTTTTGAAACGTGTTATGCGTTTTCATATGGTTGAATTACACGTAATATTTTAATTTTTTAAACGGTGCAGTTTTGTTGCATTATTCTGATCGTGTTGGAAATGGTTTTATAATCTACGCTTGGCGCATGATTTTTTCTTTCTTGTTTAATTATAAATCAATCTTCCGTAATATTTTTAAAACCAATCAAATTAACGGATTTTTAGAGTCTGAACGGTGGTTGGCGAGTGTAGCTCGTAGGGCGTAAAGCCCTCTAGTTTATTAAAGATATATGTATTCTTTGCAGTGTTTTATTTTTTAAATATGGCAAATGGAAAGGGAAAATAAAAACTTATTTAAAATACTTTTTAGAATTTCTAAATTGATTTCTCGACGTATAATCATAACTCAATTAATAATACTCTAGTAATTGATTAAAGCGATTAAGATCATTTGTAAGATCATTTTGTAAAAGGTATTCACTCAAAAAATTTTTGATATTACGATATAATACTGTCACCCCAGCTACCAGTATTATACGGAAAAATTAACAGTAATAAACTGCAAATAGATAGAAGTATAAAGTCTTTTAAATATACTAGCAGTAATATACCGTATATTATTGTTTAATGGCATATTACTGCTTATTCTACGGATTATTATAATTTATTTTACGGAATAATGCTGGCAGATGGGAGTTCCAGTATTATACCGCAAACCAGATAATTTTTTTTTTTTTTTTTTTTTTTTTTTTTTTTTTTTTTTTTTTTTTTTTTTTTACAGTGTGGACTCTTTATTTTTTTATTTATATTTTCTATTTTTTCGTGTTTAAAACATTTTGTGGTTGCAGATTTACAGCCAGTTGGCCTATTTTGACGAGCGTGGTTTGGCGCATAATTATAACTACAAGGTGGCTACTAACTACTGTAAGACTTTAAAAATTACGAATTAATTTTAATCGTTTGGTAAAACAATTTATTTCTCTATTTTAGCGTTTGGCAATCTTCTATTAGTACAGTCGAATTTTGTTATAAAGCAAACATTTAATATTATTTTAAAGAGGGAAGCCAAAAGAATGATGATTAAACAGCTCTTTGATAGCAAATTTTCCACAGGTAAAATTTTTAAGCAATTAAAATGCCTTGGTTTCAAAGGAACATTTATATATAGAACTATAAATCTATTATTGGACATGTAAAGATCGATCTAGTTCTGGTCGTCCACGTTCAGTTCGCATAATAGAGCGCATCAAAAGAATTTGTGAAAAGGTGTGAAGAAATCCACAACGTTCTGCAAATAAAAAAGCTGCAGAAGAGAACGTGAGTCGCAGAACTATGCAAGTTATTATAAATGAAGGTTTGGGTTATTGCCCTTATCTCAAAAGAAAAATTCAAGGTTTGACTGCTGCACAAAAAATAAAAAGATTACAAAGAAGGAAGAAATTGATGAAGCGGCATGGTAGGAAAAAGTGTTGACAGAATAATATTTTCTGATGGAAACCTATTTTGCATTGAACAGTGTTATAATGCTAAAAATGATGTATATTCAGCAACCCTCAAGGATATACCTGAAACCTTTCGAACTGTTAAACGCTTTCAGAGCAAGAATTCTGTTATGGTTTGGGCTGCATTGTCAAACAATGGAAAATTGCCTTTGAAGTTCATCGATAAAGGGATAAAAATCAATGGTAATACAGTCGAACCTCTATTTAACGAACCTCTATTTTGCGAACTTTTTCTTGGAACCAAGAACATTTTGCGAATTTCTTCGTAAAATAACCTCCAAACAGCGAAGTGCATTCTCTATTTAACGAACTTTTTCTTGTGATCTAAATTTTTTTTTCTCCAAATTTCTCAAAATATTTCTGGACATTTCAAACTTATTCTTTCTTTAAACAAATTTTATGAAGTTCAATGGCCTTGAACTGGTTTTACCAGGCACATTCTTAGTCAGCAGTGAGAATTCGGTAAGTACGGGGGACGAAGACGATACCCTTAGAGTAACTTTTAAAAATGTGGATACAGATGAGATAAAAAGAAGAAATTAACCATGATGTGATGATTAATGATTGTATTTCACTTAATTCTGAAATTGAGACCTCGGAAACACTATCCGAATTGGATATTTTCGACAGTGTGAAAAAAAAAACAATACAGCAATGAATTGTGATGAAGACGAACATGGTGATGATGGAAATGATCATGATGCAGGAATTAACAACACTTCATATGATGAAATGCTAAAATCATTTGAAACAATCCGACGCGGATTTTAGTTAGAAGAAAATACGCATGAAGGGGTTTTTGGTGCATTGCAAAGATGCGAGACGTATTATGAGAGAAAGCACTTTTTAAAAGAAAAAACTCAGACAAAATTAACAGAGTTTTTCATAAGCTAAATTTAAGGACGCATCAAGCAGGACGGTCGTTCTGCCAAGCCAAGCTGAAAAAAAATGCTAACCCCGCCAAACAAACAAACGCCAAGAATAACGGCAAGACACCGTAACTGCTTATTATACTGATGACAACTTCTCCATGTTAAATGGACAAAATATGCCAGCGTAAAATTTCCCATATCAAAAGAAGCAATCGTCGCAGAAAAATAAAACCACCACCAGAAGGACCTAATAAAGAAGATCTTCAATTTGAGATCAAATGCATCCTCATAAATTAATTATAAACAGAGATATAGATTTTTAAAAATAACGTCGAGATACTGAAAATGACAGATTTATTTTCTTCGTCACAACTTATGTTTCAATTGAGGTAGAGACTTAAATAATGGACAGAAAAAAGTAAGGATTGAATTTTTGGATAGATATTTACTCAATCTACGTGCTTTTATAAAATTCAGCTTTAAAAACATTAATTTTCTATTCATAATTAGCGAAAAACTGTTAATTAGTTCTAAAGTTTACAAATTATGCCAAATAGTGATAAACCCGCCAAAATATTTTAGAAATCTTATACTTTTCTTTTATATTATCCTTTTGCATTGATTTCATCGAAGATAACTATGGCTGAGATTCAGATAGAATTTTCGCTGTTAGCGAAATGAGTTTGACCAATCAGAAGCCTGCATGTTTGAGAATATTTGCTGTTTCTGGATCCCGGCCTATGTCATGAAAGTTTTGAGTCATTTTTTTAGTGCCGTGGATGAAGTGCAATGTTTGTAGAAATGTAGGCTAGAATCCAGATAGATTTTTCGCTGTTAGCGAAACGAGAATCACCAATCAATAGCCTGCATTTCTGCAAACAGCGAAAAGTTCACAAAAATGCAGGCTTCTGATTGATGAATCTCGTTTCTCTAACAGCCAAAAATCTATCTAGATTGCGCCCAATGGAGGATATTCCAAATATGGGTTCGAGGCTGAAAAAAGTCACGTGATACCGGTAATTTATCCAAAGAACTTCTAACTGATAAGAAGGGAAGATACTACTACTTTGCCTCATGAACCGTTTCATTGGCTAGCGGGATTTACATTACACGTCTACGGAGCCTTCCCTTCTTTACGATAGAAGTTTTTACCTTGACCACGTGATCAAAATGTAGATGGAATATCCTCCATTATGTTGAACATAATTTTGCATTTCCACATCCAGGAAGGGTATTGATTGTCATAACGACAATACATATTCGAAACTGTTTAAGGCACTGATTCTGAACTCCTTTGCTATACATTTCGATATTAAAGAAGTTGTTGTTTCCATAGTAACAGTACTTTTCTGTATTGCTTTATCTAAAACACAAATATAGAAATTTAACAAAGAGCGCTCAGAATCAACACCATAACAGAGAGCCTTTATACATAAGAGTGGTGATATATGCACAGGAAGCATGCTCATTTCAAGTTTTTGCCGAAAATATGGCTACAGCGTCTAGAATACCTTGTGTGGAAATATGCTATCCAAACAACGCTAAAAATTTGTATCCCTTAAATGTGCGACGATACTGCTAAAATCCCAAGTATCGATCACAGCGACATCTGCGGGATTTAGTATTACATTGTATAGATTAGCAATATCTTGCAGTTTGAGAAAACATCCTGCAGATGTTGCTGTGATCTGTATATTTCAGCAGCATCGTTGCACAGTTAAGGGATACAATATTTTAGCACTATTTTTAGTATTACAGGGATAGACAATTTCCACACTATATATTCTAGGTTAGTACCTAGTACGGCAATCCACTTTCTTGAATAGAGGCTATTCTATCTACGTTATGATCACGTGGTCAAGGCAAAAACGTCTAACGTAAAGAAGGGAAGGCTCCGTCGACGTAATGTAAATCCCCGCTAGCCAATGAAACAGTTCACGGGAGAAAGCAGTAGTAGTTTCCTGTTTCCCTTCTCATCAGTTAGAAGTTCTTTAGGTAAATTGCCGGTACCACGTGACTTTTTCAGCCTTGAACCCATATTTGGAATATCCTCCATTAGACGATATGCGCATGGACGAGCTTTATTAGACTAGGGAAATAATTCAATATGCATTAGTCTGACGATAATGACACGCTCGCAAAGACCTTTAACGATTTGTTTTTATCACTTCTACCAATAAACCTTTATTGGCCATATGTCGCTACTTCGTTATAGCGACACACTTGTTCCTAATTGGATCCCGGCCTTAATGTATCAAAATAAGGAGTTTGCTTTCTGTACTATTCTTGAGCTCAGTTATAACGTCTAGAAATATGGGCCGAGATCCAGGTACATTTTTGCAAACAGTGAAAAGTTAGCAATAATTCTAGCTTCTGATTGGTCAATCTCGTTGCGATAACAAAGAAAAATCTACCTAGACCATGGTCATAGTGTGGAAATCGGCTATTCCAGTAATACTTTATAAATTGCTAAAAATTGAATTCCATAAATATTGAAAAATACTGAATGACAAATGTCGATAGCAGCAACATTTTCTAGATCTTCTCTGAGCTAAACGTTTTCTCATTTGATGTCTTTTGAAATAGTTACGTTGGAATTACCATATGTCGTTGTGATCGACATTCATCGTTCAGCCTCGTTCAACATTTATGGGATACAATTTTTTAGCACCTTTTTAATAAGCCGATTTTTAAGCTATATCTTCTAGATACTATAGCTCCGTTATAGGCCTAGATTATATGTTGTAGAAATCGACAATCCCAGCAATACTTAAAAAAGCGCGGAAATAGTGAATCCCTTAAATGTACAACGATGTTGAATTCCAAACAGTCATTTGCAGCGACATCTGCAGGATATTTTTTAAAGAAGAAAGAGACACGTGTAATGCACCGCTATAGCGTCTAGAATACATAATGTGGAAATTTGCTATCCAAGCAGCGCTAAAAAGTTGTATCCCTTAAATGTGCACTGACGCTGAAATCCAGGGAGCTGATCGCAGCGACATCTGTGATATATTTTCAAAGTAAACATCGTATTATTACAGCGGGCTTGACGCCAAGCACACAGGTCAGATGTATGTTAATAAAATGTTTAAAAAAATGCTAGAGCGTCTAGACCAAATTATAGCGCTTAGAATATATACTGTGGAAATTGGCTATCCCTGTAATACTAAAAAAAATGCTAAAATATTGTATCCTTAAATGTGCAACGATGCTGCTGAAATATACAGATCGCAGCGACATCTGCAGAATATTTTCTATAACTGCAAGATATTGCTAGACTATACAAAATGTAATACGAAAATCCCGCAGATTTCGCTGCGATCGATACTTGGGATTTTAGCAGTATCGTCGAACATTTATGGGATACAAATTTTTAGCGTTGTTTAATAAAATATTTCCACTCTAGGTATTCTAGACGCTGTTACCAAATCGTCATAAAGATTTAGGAAATATCCTGCAGATATCGCAGTGATCGACTCATTGGATTTCAGCATCATTTGAAATTTAAGAGATCCAATATTTTAGCACTTTTTAAAGTATTACTGGGATAGCCAATTTCCACACTATATATTCCAGGCGCTATAGCACCGCGGTAGCTTGTCTTTTTCGTTTACCTCGGAGTAGATATAGATGAAGTCCTTTGTAGCTGTTCCTAAACTGTGTCCAACAACATATAAGGCCAGTTCATAACGTCACACTGAGTTGATTATCTGTACACGGCAATGGACACAAAAAAAAAGTCGGCTCGCAGCTTTGTACTAATCATCGTGTAAAGATGCTCCAACTCTGAGGCTAACGAAAAAGACAGGCTACCGCGTAGGGTCCGATTCTTATTTTTTTACAGACCGCTGGAGTCACGTGATGCTCGAATGCACCAAAGAAGGTGCGTGAAAAGAGCATCACGTGACTCCAGCGGTTTGTAAAAAAAGAAGAATCGGACCCACCGCGGTAGCCTGTCTTTTTCGTTAGCCTCGAACCAACTCCGTATGACTTTTAAACATCATGAACTGGCCTATTATGTCATTGGTCGCGCTAACACCCTCCCTCCTGCGTCCACCGTATATAGCGGCATATTGTACTGGAGACTGCTAAATGGGCTGCTATCGGTCAAAATCAAGAGAGAAAAGGGCAGAAGAGAGGGAAAGAACTCGTTTTTTTTTTTTTGGTAACTAGTTTTTCACACGGGAAGATTGACATGTCTGTTCCTTTCCTTTCATAACTTCATGGTGGTGAAATAAGCCAAAGCCTCCTAAATATTTGAGAAAGTCTTGACTCGCGTCACGAAAACATCACACAAAGCAGGCAAAGCAAAGAAACAAAATCATTCATCGGCTTGTTCATATTCACGAGCCAATGAATGATTTTTCTTCTTTGTTTTGCCTGCTTCGTGTGACGTTATCCTGACACGTGTCAAGGCTTTCTCCAATATTTAAAGGGCGTTGAATAGGCCGGGATCAAGATAGATTTTTCGCTATTAGCGGGATGAGATTGATCAATCAGACGTCTGCATTTTTCCGAACTTTTTGATGTTTGCAGTAAACACCGAAAAGCCTGCAAGGATGGAGGCTACTGATTGGTCAATGTAATTTTACTAACAGAGAAAAATTTATCTGCATCCCGGACATTAACTTTGGTTGGTTAAAACAATTTTGAATAAAATCAAATCAAGAAGCCAATGTTTGTTAACTTTTCTGGTTAGTTTAATTGAAATCTTCCTCGTCTGTTACTGAAAACTAAGTTACCGTACTTTGGACAAAAAATTGAAAATGAGTACACGAATTGTGCATGTCACCACTCTAACACAGTGTTGCCAGATGGGATACTTTTTTTAATTCAGATACTTGATTGGCACCACTTTTTTGAAATTGTAAAATGCGCCTTATTTAATGACATATTAATTAAGGCGAAAACAAAGGGAATTTTATCGTTTAAAATAAGTGCTGGCAATCAAGAAATCTGAATTTTAAAAAAGTAGCCCACTGGCAACACTGCTCTAACATAAAAATGTTCTCTGTTATGACCATGATTCTAAGTGCAGTTGGTTAAATTTGAGTATCTGGCATTAGAAAAAGCAATAGTGGCCCACCGTGGCTGAGTGGATAAGACACCATGCCGCTAATCGATTGAGAGCGTAGGTGGAAGCAGATTCGAATCCCGCCATGATCCGCATGTGATATGATGTATGTGTTCAATAAATCAAACAAACAAATAAGCAAGCAATAGTGAAAGGTACAGTTGGCATGGAAACAACGACTTCTTTAATTCGTATAGAAAATTAATGAATAGTAGTAAATGACTCAAGTTTAAAATGTAGGCAAATGGTCTGGAAATATCAATGGCTCCCATCTAGTATTTCACAAAATTAATTTAATAGATTCACATGATGTATAACTTGATGCAACTCTTAGCTAAGGAAAATTCTGCAACAAGACTTATGTAGGTAGATCTTTTGAATGAATAATTCAGAATTCTGAGAACAAAACGAAGTTCTTAAGGGCTCTTCCTCACCCCCCCCCCCTCAAAAAAGGAAATACGATAGAAAGATATAAGAATTTGGATAGCTTCAATATGTCTGTGATCTTTTGTCAGAGTTCAGAAAAAGAGTCTGGGCATAAAAAAAAAACGACGAACGATAAGACTATAGATTTCAGGCAAATTTTAACCGAAAAATATTTAATTCTAATGTATATGCGGCTTTAATAATAGACTATTAAAGATAATCAATTTAGGGGAAATTTTATAGTAAATTAATATCCTCACATTCATGCAAATAGGTATGGATAAACAGACTTGAGTAAAATTACATATTTATTCTTTCTTCTCTATAACACGATCTAAATGAAGATGAAGTTATATGTACAGTTTATATCTTTCAATTTTTAGATTTTTTTTTATCAAAAATGTTCCTTTATTATGTCTAGAATTGCTAGATTTACAGATCTTCGATTCTTTAGATGCCTGCGAGGTTTCATTCTTGGATTAACCGTAGGTATTTGTAAAGGTAAATTTATTTTGCAAAACCGTCAGCAAAAAAAGTTAGAAAAAAACAATTAACTGACAGACTACCTGTAAATATATATTTTATTTCGACTCTGTTTTTTACTAAATTTTCATCTTTCGTAGAAAATTTTAAGGAGATATAAATTGAGAAAGACTGATACTTTGAAAGAAGAAATTGACTTTCCTTACTTTTAAATTATTAATCACTATAAAAAATGAATAATAGGTAAACAAAATGTATAATATTGTGTTTGCTCCCTTCTTATAAAGTCTATACAAGGACTAATTTGAATTTGAGCTTTGAATGTGAGTACAATTATTTCAATTATATATCATTTGTTTTAAAAAAAGAACTGATATCTACTAAAAAACAACTTTTCAAAAGTAAAAAAAAGCCAAGCAAAAAAAAAAAAAGGTGAAAGTTGTGGCTAAAAAATAGTGTGATATCAAATTTCCAAGCTTATATTACGGTACTTATTTAACATTTTTTGATAAAAATTTACCATATGTAAGTCGAGTACCTAAGTATGCGTTGATAGAAAGCCTTTTCTCCTTTACTAAATACATCATAACGTGTTTCTGAAAATTAATTTTTTTTAAATTATGCATGATGGGCTTGGCGGCCATCTTTCCATATTTTACACAAATTTCTAAGCACTCAAGCTCGTAACATATTTGCATTATTAAGAATTTCGAACTTCTAGTTTTAGCTACAGACAGATAAATTAAGAAAGTTTTTTATTTTGAAAAGGCAAATTGATTTTTACTGCTTTAACTAATTAATTAACCCCCCCCCCCTCCCTCCGAAAAAAGAGAATCATAAGATGAAACCTGAAGTTACTTCAGCTTTATTTTTAGACACAAATTTTTAGGCACTCATTTCCATAAATTAAAAGAATAAAATGTTTGCTTTAGTAACAATTTCGAACTTCCAATCTTAACAATGAACTTGTGTGCTTAGAAATTTGTGTAAAATATGTAAAGATGGCCGCCAAGCCCATCATGCATAATTTAAAAAAATTTAATTTTCAGAAACACGTTATGATGTATTTAGTAAAGGAGAAAAGGCTTTCTATCAACGCATACTTAGGTACTCGACTTACATATGGTAAATTTTTATCAAAAAATGTTAAATAAGTACCGTAATATAAGCTTGGAAATTTGATATCACATTATTTTTTAGCCACAACTTTCACCTTTTTTTTTTTTTTTTTTTTTTCTTGCTTGGCTTTTTTTTTTTGCTTTTGAAAAGTTGTTTTTTAGTAGATATGTTAATGCATGATTAAAAATATTTGTTATAATAATAATAAATGCGATTAGGTCATTAAAATTCGTTAATTGTAATGTAAAACTATTTACTTTAAACAGAAAATACAGTGTATTCCCGGACAATGTTTTGTTTTCCTTGCAGATTTTAAAGGTATAAACACATAGAAAAAATGAATTGATGATGGGTATTGGTGGGTAAAATAAATAAAACAAATCGATATAATTTATAAAAAAATGTGATTAATTACTTTTAGTAAAAATATTTAGTGTTTATGAATTTAAAATCTGTTTTATGTAGTTTAAATTATTTTAAAAGGTAAATCTCTATTTAACGAATTTTCCATATAACGAACTTTTTTCCGGGATTTAACGACTTCGTTTAATAGAGGTTCGACTGTATTACAAACAGGACATATTGGATACACATTTATTGCCACATGCTGACAGGTTGTATCCCAAAAAGAACTAGATATTTCAGCAAGATTCTGCACCTTCGCACCGAGCTAAATGAACACAGGCTTGGCTCTCTGTCAATTGTCCGAACTTTATCATGCAAGAAGATTGGCCACCTTCTTCTAAATCCTTTAGATTATTGCGTCTGGGGGATTTTAGAGGCTAAAGTAAATAGCAACAAGCACAGAAGTTTGGTGAACTATATTGCGTGAATGGGGCTGATAACCTCTTAAAATGATTCGTGACGCAGTCGGACAGTGGAAAAAGAGATTATCTTTTTGGTAACGATAAAAATTGCGGTCAATTCGAGTAAAATTATTTTCCGGTAAATTTTCATCTCTGATGTTCATCTTATTAGTGTAGTTATAATTTTCTATTTTATATTTGTAAAATAAAATGACTGAATATTTGTCACCCTGTATTGTTGTGATTACTCGTGTGCAATTACAAGAATAAATTAATGTTTCCCGATTTGCGCAATTTATCACCACTGGCGGCCTAATGAAAACACACCATAAAATTAATTTATTAATTTATAAATAAGTTCTAAAAATATTAAAATGCTGTTTAAGCATGAAAAGCCGCCTGTGAATATATTTTTTACTATTCTACATATCAAGAAATAAGCGAAAATCAATTACGAAATTCCATTTTTAGATAGAAAAACGAAATTTAGTTAAATGAAAGAATGCAATTGATAATACTTACCACGACAAATGCAATCCGCCAGTTCCCAATGCAAATTTTAGGATACGCCACGTTTTCCTCAGTATTTTTTGGAAAATCTCCTCAGGCCATTTTTATTGCTACCGCCTTGCTTTCCTGTAAGAAAGAATAATAAATAATCATGCATCGAACATAGATTATGAAAAACTTTCCAATACTTATAGATTAATGTAACAAAACTTCTACTTAGTAATGTAAATTAAAGACCTATCTAAACATTTTTTAAACGCACAACATATTTGAAAACCAGATTGCAGCAATTGCCGACTATGGCTGGAAAAGCAGTCCAATTTTTCTGTTCAGCCCTGTATTTGATATATAGATTTGTATATGTTCTACATTGTATTCTATAATTTTGTTTAATAATAATAAAATGCATAATAGGTTGAAAATTTACTTTTTTTCAACAATTTCTACCAAACATAGTTGAATTCTTTTGTTAAAACATGTATATTACATACAGATTTTTACACTTGCCAGATATTATGCTAAAATTTAATTCGGGCTCAAACACGTTTAAAACTGCTGAAATCACATTTCCAGAAATTATCATCCCAAGGCGGACATGTATCCGATGCTTTGCGTGGCCTGTATATGATTTTATTTATATTCTACAAACATGTCTTAATAAGGTGTCCTGGAGTAATAACGCCACGTTAATGTTCTAGCAATTTTCAAGGCTTAGTTTTAGATTTCTTTTTAAAACAAATATGGCTTTTGGTATAGCAACTTATTGACTATGTATACCGGAAAGAATATTTTAGCAGATATGTATTCATAAAATGTAATGGTGTGATTTCTTGAACAATGCTATTTGGCGTTATTACCCACCATTGCGGGTAATAACGCTATGCAAACAAAACTATAAAATAAAATGGCATAATGGCATGTAAATTATCCAATCCTAAAGATATAAACTCTACTGTCCTAGAAATTTGCAAATTTCTCTTACTTACCATTAATTGCGATATCAGGATGCAGTATAATAATCATTTGATATTTAATTTTTCTGATATGAAAAAATTAGCAGCACTTAGGACATACAAATTTCTCTTTATACTTTTTGGTTTTCAACGGACAGTAATTCTCTTTTGTGCGTAAAATAAAAAATAAACCCTCTTCGGATATGGTTCCAGCACTTAAAAGAATCAACCGGAGTAATAACGCCAGTGGATGGCGTTATTACCCCATCATACTTATTGCGCAGTATATTTTAAATTACAAACTATACCTCGCAAACACATCCAAAATATCCCACACCATTTTGAAAGTACATGAAATGCACTACAAATTTATCTAATAAACAAAGTATTTCCTAATAAATATATAGTCTTCAGATCACTGAACTTACCTCGCAAATTTTAGATCGGGTGTTGATTCTTACGTGATTCTTCCAGCGATAAGGTGTACAAAGGGAACAAATAAACTTTTAGCGGTTGTTTGTGATTCAAATGACTTAGAGCCCTTCTGCACAGAACCCGTAGTTGCCATCTCCCATATTTCTTCATACTTACACGTAATATTTGCTATTGGCGTTATTACCTATCCAGGCGTTATTGCCCCAGGCCACCTTATACTAAAAATATAGTTCAACTTGACAGAGCATAATTCAATTAAAAGCTGCCTATAAGCCATTCACCATACTTCTTGCTTCGTACGAATTCTTCTGTGTAGCCTTCTATATGATCTATAGCGTTTATACACACCATATAGTATGCAAAAATTTAATTAAACTTAAAAACTCATACCATAACTGAAATCGTTTTACAGCAATTATCGTTATTGAAGTGTATTTTGCATACAGCACTGTATGCGAAATATTTTGTGTGTCCTTGCAAATGGACGATAAATGGTATGCGCTTCATATTCAACAGCATGTATCTCGCAGTAAACCTCAGTATTGACCAATTTCATTATATTTGAAATAGTATAAAATAATTAAAATATGCTGCAAAAGCTTTCCCCGTAGACTATTATGTAACAAAATACATTAGCGTGGCCCTGTAAATGAATAATAAATGCTTTGCATCCCATATTATACAGGATGTATGTTTTAATGCACTTCCCAGATTTCTATTAATGTCACCATTTCTGACATAATGTAACAGCATTAAAATGCATTTGAAACGATTTTCACCATTGATCGTAATATAACAGATAACTTTTGACAGTTCCTGTAAACGAACTATAAATACTACACACTTTATTTTCAATAAATATTGCGTTATGGTAAACATAAATAACATAAAAAAAATACAGGGCAATCCGAGTATATTTACGAGATTTAGAGATCGCATAGACGGCCAAACAATAAGAAGTCATAAACACTTTTCAACTATGTTGGAAAGTGTTAAAGAAAACTAAATGGACATGGATGATAAACTATAGTATAATATGAAAAGGGACTTTTTTCATATGCAAAATGAATAGAATATTTTTTTTTCATGTTCTTTTCGCACTGTTTGCGCCGTGGAAGTATACACTTTTAAAATAAATGATATCAGTGTCAAACATGTTGATAGAATTTAGCTATTATATTTATCAAATAAATGATGGAATAATATTTTGTGTTAATGGTATTGGGTTTTATTGTTAGTGTCAATAAAAGTATACAAATTGTTTATTTGGTGGGGTTAGAAATTGTATGGATGAATTCCATGTAGATAATATGTTTCCGTATACAATATACATGTCTTTATTTTTTATTTCTTTCGTAATGCATAATAACGCTTTTATTATGTGTATATTCTGTAGATAAATTTTAGTGATAAGAATGTTAATGTGGTAATTTATTACAAACATTTTAGAAATGCCTTCTAAGGTTTTTAACACTTCCTAACATAGTTGAAATGTGCTTATGAATTCAGTTTGCCTCTCCGTTTGTCAGCCCGCGCTCTAACTCGCGTAAATGTTCTCAAATTTCATGTAATTTATATGTGTTATTGGCTATGGCATGTTCCGTGTTAAAAATGAAGTGTGTAGCATTAATTGTTCGTTTACAGCGGCACCCAGAATAATTCCGTTATATTAGGCTCAATGGCGAAAAATCGTTTGCAATGTTTTTTAATGATGTTACATTATTTGAAATATAATGAAACTCGTATGTTCACTACAATGAGATTACTATAGAATATGGCTTTCATAGCATTTATTATTCATTTACTATGCTATGTTCATTACATATTGTTCCACACAAAAGAATTTAGTAATAGTGTGGACTTTGAGGACTCATTACAGGAAATGCGTTTTCAATTTTGATACGCGTTTTTAAAATTAACTAATTTTTTGCGTGTATAAACTCAATGGGAATAAATTTTACAGATTATATACAGGGCGGCAGAAAAAAATTCTAATGCATGTCTGCTTATCGCCAGAAATTGCTGACGAAGAATTTTCGACAGTGTTATGTGTTTCCTAACTAAATTGAGATTTTTCATACTATATATATATATTACAAAATTTAAATTTTTTCGCCAAGTTTAAAGTATTTTCTATAAATTTTCTGTTTCAGTAGTATTCCGTATATTATACCGGCTTATTAAATTAAAACCCTAGTCTATTAATTTCTATAAGATCTTAATCCATATAATAATATTTATTCCAAATTGCGTAAATCTAAAAATGGCTGTAACTATTTATATTTCTTAAATAAAACTTCTATTATTTAAATTCCTATTGAATTCCGCTATTAAATCCCGGTATATCATATTCCCCTAAAATCTTTATTTAACTGCTAAAATATTATTATTAACCGGTCTTAAAGAAAAAACCTACTTATTTCAATTTATTCTTTTATTTAAGATACCCAGGTGCAAGCTCGAATATTTCAAAGATTAAAACTTCGCAAACATACATTCATTTTATTTTATCGTCTGGCGAGGGGAAAGAAGGTTATTTTTAGCACAATCTCGGCAACAGGGATTAAACTTTGTTTACACTTATTACATCTAGGACTAGGATATAGAATATTCTCGAACAATCTTTTGGCGGAAGTATAAATGCTGAGTGCTGCAACCAGTCGGGGCGCAGTCAGAGAAATATGGCGTAGAAGTAGTAGAGAGAGATCGAGATTACTGAGGTAGATGGAATTTTCATTCTGCATTAGTATTGACACTTAAAAAGCAACCTACATTGGTCTATGGTAATGATTACTTGGAATGATTTGCTACGTTTTTATTGAGATGTTGTTGGAGTTGTTAAGAGCTGTGTGAGAGATCTAGTGAATTTACGAAGGTAATAAATGTCTGGTAATAGAATTAAGAATGGTGGTAGGTGAATGGTAATAGAATAGAATGATTTCTTAGCGGGAGATGGAATAGCTTTTAAGCTAATTTTGATGGATTGAGTTTGGATGTTTTTTATCATTGGTAAAGTGGAGGATTTCCCGCCCAGACTCAAATTATGAGAATGTTAATAAAGTGGAATTGTTTTCAATCGACTGCATTTTTTTATGATCTTCGAGTCTGTTATTCTCAACAACCATGTCGGCCTGAGCGCCTGTGTATTTTATAACTGGAAATCCCCAACATCTTTCGACAATACCTGATGCTTGCCGTCAAATCATCACATATATATATACTGTACATACACAGATCTATTAATCATATACATGGCTACACAACAGATCCCGCATAATTTTTCAACTGTAGATGATAATTGCTGAAATTTAGTTATAAAATGTGTTGTGCGTTTTTTTAAATATTTTGCATTAAATATCATGTTTCACCTTATTAAACTGTTAAGTTTCGTTACATTATTCTGAATGTGTTGAAAAGTACTTCAAAACCTATGCTAGATGCATGTTTTTTGTTTCTTGTTAAATTTCCATGAATGTGATTTATTAACCATTTGGAAAAAATGGTTATTGTCCTCGTCAGGGTTGGAAATCAAAAGCATATCTCAATCTTTTTATTGGTTGAATCCGCATTTTATTCGCTTTCTGATTGGTCTATACAGTAATCTGCATTTCCCTTTACTTTCAACAGAGATGGATACTTCTTTTGCCACTATGACAAAAAGGTAATAAAAACGACAAAAAAAAAATAATAACTCAGAAACAAATTGAGATAACACCTTTCAAACAAATTGCATTTAAAAATACATTTTTTCTCTATACGACGGTGTAAAAAGTAATATTATGGGATGTTTAGAAGTTTAAGAATGAAATTTCATTTAAAATGGGTCGTCAGATTTCTTGGAAATCTGACGATGGAAAAGCCTTTTCCCGAAGAGCCAATGAAATGCTTGGATAATACGTAAGTTTCAGGTGGATAATACGTAAGTTTCAGCTGGATAATACGTAAGTTTCAGGAAATCTTGCAATTTTTACGTGTAATAACACTATTTATGTTTAATTCATGGCGTACGTAATGTATGATCCGTGCGATCTGTAACTCCGTGCGATTTTTTATGTCTTAAATTTTAGTCTTTGAAAATATCATTTTCAAAATGGCCGTTGTAATTTGTTAAATAGCTTATATATATATATATATATATATATATATATTGAACTGGTAATTTTGTTTTCGTTTTCATTTAGTATAGTATATCGTAGTAAATGCAACTTTGTTGCGAAAAATGTAGGACGAATAATTGAAAAGTATGACAAGTGAAAATACAAAACGAAATGCATCATTTATAGCACACATTTATACGCATATTTATTAGTTACTGCAGCATTTTATTATCTGTATTCTGCATGATTTGAGATAAGGATGTTAATGCAAGATATTTAAAATAATACATTGAATTGAACTACCCAAGATATAAGAGTTAGAGTGTTGTAAGATACAACAGATTTTAAATTTGCAATTGTTTTTATTTAATTTAGTAAATCATAATAAATAAAGCTTTGTTACAAAACATAGACAGGCTGAGTAGTTATAAAAGGTAATATATCATTATTTACGCACGAAATTTATTAGTTACATTAGAAATGTCTAAGAATTTCAAATATTCGTTTTATATGATTTATCTTATGTTAAAATGGCGATTTTTTTTTTTTATTTACGTTCTCAAATTGTATTTGACATAACTTTGCTGAAAAGAGAATTCAAAAAGCATAATTAAATAAACAATTAAATTAAAAAAAATCAACAAACCCGACTGCGTAAAAAGCGAACTAATTAATTATTTCTCATCAATGTGAAACAATTTTTTTTTTCAATTCCTACTATTACCTCACACTCTCGCTATATATATCTTGTTCAAATTTTCAATCGTTAATAAAATTCTTATTATTCAGCCAATCAAGCTCAAGTAACTTTTTAAAAACTTGTAGTAGATGACACTTGATTTTAATCCAGTTTTTTTCAAATATTAATTCATTAATTAAATTAAATTAATTAGTTTTCAATAATGGAGAGAGACCCCTTCTTGATCAAGGTATTTTAAGACCGAGAGAGCCCTCTTCTCGATCAAGGCATTTTAAGCGCCACTCAAAAGGAAAGAAGAATGGGAGAAAAAAATTCTTTTATTGACCTAAGTAGGAATTGACTTAAAATATTTTTTTTATATTACTTGTTTATATTACTTACCTATTTTTTTCATTTACTTGTATTGATGACTTTTAAGTTATGTTTAACTGTTAGTTGTTATCTATAAACACTGTTTTAATAAGATCTATATATGTCTATGATGGTTAGAGTTGCAGTAAAGCTAGAGATCCACAATGCATACACAACTTCCAGGTTGTATAATATTTTAACGAAGCTTCTTACTGTAAAATAGTCAATGAAACATCGTCTTCATTTTGAAAGACCTATCCAATGACATGCCACTCAATAGGGTGCGTAAAATTTCTTTTTCGATTGTACCGCCATTGTGAATTTATAAAAATAAAACCTAGCCTATAACCATCGGGCCGTTAAGACAAATCGATAGTGACCTCATTCATTAAAATCCATCCAGCCGTTGGGATGTTTCGAAGGTATAAAGAAATCTAAATACACTGATACGCGTGAAACACATAACCCTTCTTTTCAGTCGCGTAACAAGATAATATAACATAACTTTTGAAAATGCAGTATATAGTGAAATATTTACTGTACAACAGTACATGTCTTAGTTACGATATAATATTTTAACATTTTTAAATTTTTTTTATCATATAACTTATTTTCTTTTGAAATTGCTTTTTTTAGAGGAAAGTTAACACTATTGTCAGCTCTACAGGATATATACGATTGGAAAGCAGAATTCTTGATTGCTGTTTTTATTAGAATATGAAATAATATCTTTCAATTGGGATGGAAAGTATTAACAACGAATTTTTAAGAGGACATTCACCCTTTTTTCGTTGACGCTTTGCAATCGTCAAATGCTAAATCATGTGCTCTGAGCCAACAAACTATGACACTTTATCAGACATCTTCAGAACTTTTTCTCCCTTTTTTGTAGATGTATCATTACTACAGTAATGAAGTTGCAGTTCAAGCTCCTATAATAAAATTATATTTTTGTCAACATCTAATCCTTGAATTTAAAATAATTTTTGTAACGCTTTAATACCATATATTAGTTACTTCACCAAAGAAATAGACTATGTATTTTTTCACAGTGAAACCACACTGAAAAAGATCATATTGCATTATGTTTTCAGAAACCATCGTTCTAGGGTCATATTTTTCAAGATGTTAAAGCTATAGAAATAAAAACACTATACGGCCAAAGGTGACCGGCCACTTGCGATTTTAGACGTTTTGTTAAATATCTAGAAAAATACATGAGGAATTAAACTGAAATTCCAAGTGTATAAACAGTATAGTATCGGTCATATATTTCTGCGAAGATTTTTTTTCTCGAAACCCCATAGGGGACCGTCCACAAATTGAAAAAGAACGAATATCTTTTGAATAACCCTGTCAAAACTAATGTAGAAAAAGCGTTCAAACTGTAGATTATGATTAAGCGGCTTATTGTAATAATTTTTGTTCATTTTTATAAGGATAACATGTATACTCGAAGAGAAATTCAGGTTTTCATAAAAACAGTCTTAAATTTTGCCAATTTTTTTGCTTATAATTTGTAGAATTCTTAATATAAAAAAACGTTCGTTTCAAGAAATATGGCAAACAACATTGTACACAACACCATGCAACCATAAATAAAATATAGTAAAAATTCTATGTAAAATGGGCAGGTTTACTAAATAATGTTTCACTATGCATGCGCGAACGCAATCAAAGTATAATGTGCATAATGTGTTAGCTAAATGCACAGAACAACTTTTGTAAAAGGTCTCAAAAACATAACTTGAAAATTCTGAAAATTATCGCTGATAGAATAACCTCAAAATCCCTTGTTCCCAAAATGAAGCAAAAAGATGTGGGGTGTATCCATATATCCATTGATTAGTGCCAATATAGCATACGCAATATTGCACGCACTACTGTATTTGGATACAACCCATCATCTTTTTGTTTCCTTTTGGGAATAACGGATTTTGAGCTTATTCTATCAATGATAATTTTCAGAATTTTCAAACTATGTTTTTGAAACTTTCACAACAGTTGTTCTATACATTCAGCTAACACATAATGCAAATTACATTTTGATTACATTCGGGCATGCCCAGTGAATCATTATTTAGTAAACGTGCTCATTTTTTCACATTTTTTATTATTTTTTAATTCTGATTACAGAGTATTGGGTACAATGTTGTTTATCATATGTTCTGAAAAGAACTTTTTTTAATATATATTAAGAACTCTACAAATTATAAGCAAAAATCTTGGCAAAATTTGGAACTCTTTTTTATAAAAATTTTAATTTCTCTACAAGTATACGTGCTATCATCATAAAAATTAATAAAAATTATTACAATAAGCCACTTAATCATAATCTGCAGTTTGAGTGCTTTTGCTAAATTAGTTTTTACAGGGTTATCCAAAAGACATTCGTTCTTTTTGGATTTGTTGACGGTTCCCTGTGGGCTTTCGGGTAAAAATCCTCACGGAAATGTATGACATCTACTATTCTGTTGACACACATGGAGTTTCAGGAAAATTCCTAAAGTAGTTTTCAGATATTTAACAAAAGGTCTAAAATCTCAAGTGGCCGGTGACCTTTGGCCATACAGTGTATGCACTGCCGAAGCGATGAAAGTAAAGTAGGGACGGAGTATCTAATAAAGGATAACTATATAAGAGTTAGGCGGAAAAGTTACTTATCTTATTTATGTTTGAAATAAACTAACAGAAAAGTAGATTTGCGCTATTAGTTTTCAAATGCAGTTTTATTTCTTCTGATATACAAAAGTATATAGTTATGTTAAAATCCGTTAAGCGTTTTTAAATGCTTAATTTTGCAAGGTGAGTCTCGGGAAACATTAGCTCGATTTTATCATTTGTGCTTATTTAAGGATCTCCTTGAAGGAGGCCTCATTCTTCTCATTTTATCATCTGTTTACTTACCTGGCAGCATAGCATCATAGTTTCCTTATAAGAAGCACTGTTATAAGGTATCCAAGCCCGAACTTCTCTCTTGAACTCGCTATATTTGCCATCAACACGCTCCCTTCTACATTAAAAAGGTCTCTACTTCAATAAATTTAAAAGATTTTATTTGAAAAGTATAAGGTTACGTGCTAACAAGGTATGACTTAAATATGATAGAAGAGGTTTCTAAAGAAGATTGTGTGCGTGCCTGGGAGGTTATAACTTCCTTTGAACAGAAAATTCCACAAAACAATGCTATTTGCAATATAACAACATGTAGTAACACAGAGAAATGTCTAATTAAAAGCTGCAGGCCCTTCTAAAAATAGAAAAGAAAAAGCAAGGTAAAACTAAAGGTAATACTGACCATACCATGAAGAATATCACAGATATTTCTAAGAGTATTTTTTGAATAAAAAAGAATTTTAATCAAAACAAAAATTAGTTTTTGTAAAGTACATTTTTGAGCAAAAAGAACAACAACAACAAAAATACAATTTATAAGTATAAATCTTTGATAGTTATTATAAATAAAGTACTTTCTTCATTATTAGGCTAAGTTAATGGTATCTATCTACATTATAAAGCAAAAACATATACTTCAATAAAGCGAGTCGTCATATTGAAGATAGTAACACCCGCTGGATAAATTTCACTTTTATAGCAATTTCTTTAGTTTCTACACATTGCACAACTTAAATTCCTGCACTGTGGAATAAGGGGGGAAAATTGTTCTTTCGAATGAAATTTCCTTTATTCTAGCTACTTATCTTTTATGGTTTTTATAATAATTGTCAAGCATGATATTGTTTTAACTCATCTCTATCGCATATAGACCGAATACGAAGGATTAACCTGTGTGCACTTAAAAAATTATAACTATACACACAAAAATATCCCTGTAAAATTACGGGTAGAGGCTGGCAGCAGAGATTCCAGCCATACCCCGTAAAAGAAAATCCATATCCAGTTACCAATCAGCATTTTTACTAACAGATGGTCTAGAACTGTAAAAATATGTAGATTGCCCTCAATTGTCTAAGTATCTAAGGGATAAGGCCGCTTATTTAATGGATCAGACCGTTTTTCATCAAATAAGGCTGTTGCCCGTGAAAATTGAAGGGCAAACGCTCATACATTTACAGTTTTTTTCTGAGAATGTAGTCCAGTTTTCTGTTTCCGTCTAATAATCTAAATTAAAATCAAAATTTCATCAATAACTAAAACTAATAATAAATCGACATAAATTAAACAAAAGTTTAGCAGATATGTGATTGAACTATGCGCTTAAGCTGCTGAAATGATTAGAATAAAAAATTCTTCTATAAGTACACTGTAAAAAAAAAATACGACCAGTTTTCCTTTAGGAATCGCAAAAATATTTGCCCTTATCGTACCGGAAAAATTTCCGACCCAGCACGGAATAAAATCCGTAAAATACCGTTTTATTGACTATTTCCTTTTTTTACGGATTTTATTCCGAGGTGGGTCGGAAAATTTTCTGGTACGATAAGGGCAAATATTTTTCCGATTCCTACAGGAAAACTGGTCGGATTTTTTTTACAGTGTAGCGAAATCTTTGACGACTTCTTCGGTTATAAACTCCTGGCATGCGGCTAATATGAAAGTGTCACGTTTAATAAATTTCAAACCTGTATTTGAATAAATTATTGATATTTTCACATAAAAATGCCTTTTGTTGTTATTAGTAAACAATAAATAAATAAAAAAACATACAATGTAAAATAAATCTACTAAAGTCTTCAATCAGAAAACTGGTTTGAACTTATATTCTGCAACGCGGGAAGCTCTGGTTGAATACACTGTAAAAAAATTTCAGAAACGTTTCCGAAAGTAACGGAGACCTGTGCTGCACGATACTAACGGAAAGGTTTCAGATTCGAGCAGAAAACTGTTTCGCTTATAATACGGAACATTTCCGATTAGAAATGAAAGGTTTCTGAATATATCGGAAACCTTTCATTACTGATCGGATAGGTTTCTGAATACATATGAAATCTTTCTGAAGACTAAGAAATGTTTCTGAATGTATAGGAAACCTTTTATTACGAATCGGAAAGGTTTCTGAATATATATGGAACCTTTCTGAAGACGAGGATTATTTTAAAATTTACATAAAAAAGCACAAATAACTGTACTAAAATTACTTGCAGGTGCATACATATAATATAAAATCATTTAAAATACATTAGAGATATCTCAAAAGTACCTTAAAATTTTTAATGTATTTGTAAGATATTTCTAATATATTTTAAATAATTTTATATTATGTGCAATGCACCTGCAAATAGTTTTAGTACATTTATTTGAGCTTTTTTATATGAATTTTAATTATTTACTCCAGTTGAATTGATCACTAGTATTTAAACATTCAATTATTGAAGACTATTTTGTGAAAGGGGCTTAGTTTAGTAAAATGGATTTTGTGAAGAAGCCAGTTTTATTAAATGAATTTTTATGAAAGAGTCTTATATGGAAGTTCATTTCTGAATGATCTTTTTCTGAGTTATATATATATATATATCTGCTTGGATTTATTCTGAAAAAAAAATCAATATTATTATACCCTTTTTCATAATTTAGATAAAATTTATTGCGTTTTAACATCTTGCAGTGATATTTTATTAGCCATGCGGATTAACAAGTAACATTAAAGTTCCTGAACTGCATTATTATAGAAAATGGAATGATAAATTCTTTCGAAAAGCGTTTTATTTATTTTTTTAATCATTTACAGCATTATTTTTACTTATTATTTTAGTTCTTTATTAGCGTTTCTTTGTTGCACAGACATTTTAATGCATAACATTATATTATTATTAGTGCATGTAAATAAGATATGATTGCAATTTATGTTATTGTTGATTCAATATCGTATTATGCTTATCACAGCATAATATTAATAAATTAAAATGCCTTATAACTTAAAGCAAGAAATTTTGTGTACTATATTTTCATAAAATAAGCTGATGGTTAATAATCTAGAAATTTTCAATTTTGTTTACTGTAAAGTGCATAAGTTAAATAACAACAATAGTATCTTTTTTTTTTTTTTTTCACAATTCATACTTGCAAAATCAGAAGAAAACATTTTTCTTTTCAAGCAAGAACATTTAGATGAAAAAGTAAAATTCAAATAGCAAAAAATGCAATGGTTAATTTTAAGCATTAACAAAAAAAAAAAAAAAAAAAAAAAAAAAAAAAAAAAAAATGGGGGGGGGGGGGGGATGAATTTACATATCTGAACCTGAGTACTAAACAAGTTAATGATCTTAAAACGATTCTTTTTATTTTTCTATCAAAATTTGAGGAGAAAAAAGGTGAATATAAAAAATGAATTTTGGAAAGCTTTTTAGGAAACAGCAAAACAAATGAATCAATTCTATTTACTGTAATGATTTATAAAAATAAATTCTATAATTGTAAGAATAGTTTACTGCTTATTTTTACTCACAATACTGTATTTTTTACATAAAAGCAATCAATAATAAAGAAGTAAAATGACAATGAACCTTCAGCTTGTTTGATTAAAATATACGTAAATTTTCTTTTAAGTTATAACGCATTTAATAATTTGTTAAGAACACGCTGTAAAAAGGAGAATACGATACCGCAATCAGTATGAACATCAAGTTTAACTATATTATCTTATTTGCATGTAGTACACATGTATATATATTATAATAAAAAAAACAGTCAAAACAAAGTCTGATATATTAAAAAATAAATAGGTTATTAATTTCTTTTCGTGTATTGCAACAAAGAAAACTAATAAAGAAATAAGTAAAAATAAATAATAATAAGTAAAAGTAATACTGTAGATGATAAAAAAAAAAAAAAAAAAAAAAAAAAAAAAACACACACACTTACCCAGAATTACGATCGTTCCGTGTTCAATAATACTAAATTTCCAAAACTCTGAAAAAGTCCACTGATAATATCCAAGGTACATTTCTCGCATAATTTTAAAACGCAATAAAAAATACCCACAAAATATAACAAAAATATTATAATATTGTTTTTTTTTAAATAAAACGAATTCAAATACACGTGGTAAAGGGTGAAGTTCCCTACGTCGCCATCTCTTACATACGAGTTTACTTTCACTTTAGGCGATTGCTTACGGTTTCAGCGTAAGGAGAAATAGTGGTGAAATACTTGGAGCGCATGCGTACAGGCGCTTTCACTGCTTCAGGGAAAGTAAACTGAAACACCCAGGAACATTCCCGGTTGTTTCGGAAAATAGAAATAGCTCTCACATATCCGATACAGTCAGAAATGTTCCTGTTAGAATAGTAAACGTTCCCACTATTTTTTACAGTGTACCTTTGTATAATGAATAATACTTCGCATAAAATAAAATTTCGGAATGATTTTCTGTTAAGAAATGGTAAAATGGGAAAAATTAGCTTTGTAAAAAATCTATTTCTTGACGTCTAAAGCCTTTTTAATTCGAAAACAATTACGATGTTCATTTTAGCAATAACGATACAAAACTCCTCAAATGATAAATAAAACTGTGGCATGAAAAATTAACTCAGTATCGCCGTCTGTTGAGAATTCTGTGAACAATTTATAACTGCTGTGTTGGAAGATGACAGAAATAAATAATCTTTTAAAACCCACTGCACATAAGTAACACTGACTTTTAGGTATGTTGCAGATATGCAACGAGGTGATACAAATGTTTAATCTAACTGAATGTATTTAATGTTCTACTTACTATATAGGGCGTCCAGGAGAAAGTCATAAATGCACTTCCGATGCTATATGCGGAAAAATGAATAAACAAGTCGAAAATGGTACGTCAAGCGTGGCAAATGAGATGCGTTCATACTATACCTAGTTTTATAAATAATCAGATCTTCATACACTATCTGTTGCATTCTTATGCAAAAATGCATGAATATAAAATTTATTACGATGATATATATTAAATTCAGTAATACGGAAGTAATATGACTCCATCTTAAATATGTCGCAATCACCAAGGCTACCTAGAATCATTACCTATCAGGAGGTATCAATGAACAAATTACGTATCATAGGATTTAATATACTAACAACCGTAACAACCTAGAATTATTGCCTATCATGGGGTATCATTGAATTAATTACGTATGATAGAATTTAATAGAATGAAGAAAACTTTTATTAATATCTTTTGAAGGTTTTGATTCGATTTTCATAAAATTTGAAATGACTCGACCAAATTCTGCAGCAATATATATTAAATTTCAAACCATTCGGTTTAATATTTTTTAGCGCTGTTTATATGTGGACAGACAGACGGATGGACCAGACGACGGCTATACGTGCTATGTATTTATATAATTACGAACGCATCTAAAAAGGACGTATTATTATAAGTAATAATGTAACGATATAAAAAAGTGAATTAAAAACGTTCATATTTTTTTTCCTTTAAAGAAGAATTAACAAAGACAGGTAGTAGATATTTCATAAGAAAAACAGAACGTTAGAATAAAACTCTTAAAATATGCAACGCAAAATTAAAGTTCAAAAAGTGCATTAGTAAAACTTATACTGAACAATAATTTATTTTTAAATTATTTAGTCGTATTTTGTATCTTTCAAATAAAGCACTATTTCGGTGCATTCTCTTTTTAATATATACACGATATCAATAAGGAACTTTATTAAAAACCTCATTATTCACGATTTATTACACATTAATTTCTAAAGAAGCGGGCAAATATGTGACAAAGGAAATTATTTGTTTTAATTTTTACGCTTTGATAAATTTTAATCAAATTACATTAAACATATTAATTATAGGGTTGTGAAAAAGAAAAGGCCGTAGTATACAACCATTGCAATTATTTTTGGCAACAACTTGAATACGTGGTAAATTTAAAAACTATCTAACATCTTTATTAATTTAGAATTTTATCAAGCGTATAACACTTTGTTTTAAACGATTAATTAAGAGAAAAGGGTAGTTCATAAATGAATTATTTTTGTTCAGAATTCGTCATAAGTACAATATTTTAATTAAATACAGCTTTTAGTCAATCTCTAATTTTAGCTATTTTTCAAACTACAATGAATCAGATATATTCAGAATCATTTAAAATGATTTTTTCTTTAAAAGTTTAGTTATTTGTATTTTAAATACACGAATATTTATTTTGCTATTTAAAAACTACAATTTAAAATTTAATAAAAATTATTAACAATATCATAATAAAGGTGTTAGTACATATATATATATATATGCATATATATATATATATATATATATATATATATGATATGATAAATAATGAAATAAATTTTCTAGATCTTAAATTAATTCTTTGCGATAATCATAAAATACCGTGTGACATATATGATAAATGAATAGATTTCTCATTTAATGTTCATTTATTCACGAATTATAATTCATGTGTTCATAAATCTGTTTATGTCAACATTTTACTGAACTTTGCTCACAGAATTAATAATCTTTATTCGAATAAATTTAAATTAATAAATTTAAAAAATTTTGAACAACAAGCATTAAAAAACGCCTATCCATCATTTCTTGTTAAATCCATTTTTCATACATAATTAAACATTCACTATAGATTTATGCTATTTTACAATTTTCGGTTTTGGATACAATTAGCATTTAACTTTGTGTGCGTTGCCGCAAATACTGAATGCTATGTCACTTATTTTTATTATTTTTTTCCTGCTTTTGACTATAAGTATTATAATATGACTCCAACATGCTGGTCATTTAGGGGAATAAGTTTGCATTAATTATTGTGTGCGTGCTGCAATAATGGTGTTATTTAGAACTTTTTATGTTACTGCATTTATTTATTTTTTTTACTATGTAACACTGGTGTCGTAATTCATTGGTTATTATTTATATTTATATTTTATATATAAAAAAAAAATTATCAATTGCTTACAGATGGCAGAACTTAAAATTTATTTTTAAGTATCTTAGTTTGTCAAATAAATACCTTAGCTTAAAATAACTATCACTGGTTATCAACACAAATATATATATAAGAATATTGTTTTAATATTATTATCTAATTTACTTTGAGGGTTGTAATTCAATTGCTTTTTAATTTTTTATATTTTACATATTTATAAATACTTCATAAGATTATATTTTTTATGTTTTAAATTGCTAAAAGATAGCAGCACTAAAATGGTTTATGCTACCTAGGTAAGGAAATATTTAGTTATCAAAAACTCTCACTAGATATCAACACTAAAATATACATATGTATATAGTTTTATTATTATTATCTAAGAAATTTAATATTAGTTTATTAATTAATTTGTATACATAATTACACACCATTTTGAATAATTTTTACATTTATAATATTTCACTATTTATTTATTTATTTATTTGGTTTAAATTTAGAAATATATGTTTTAACGATATTAACTTTTAACCGTTAACTATTATACATTTTCAATATCCTAACGATGTTGATCACCTTAAACCGTACATATATCTTTGTTGCACGTGTATTTTTCAGCTTATAACTTGATTCTTTTACAGAAATCGACTGTGACACTTATATTTGTATTTCATGTACCCCAGAAGAAATGAAATACACTATAAGCTTCCTTCTACATTCATCCAATTGATCTTTCATTTGTTTTTCAATTTGTATAAATGGTTTAATTGTACAGAAAGTTTATATATATATAGTTCTTTGATTAGTCAAAGTAATTAAATATTTGTTTCTATAGGAATTGTATTTAGTTGAGTGTATTATTCTTCCGTGTTACACTATATTTGATACAATAAATTACAATATTGGTATAATAATTATTGGCATTTATTTGTGCATCAGACTCATTAAGATTAAAAAACACTTTTTAATTTTTAAATTAATTTTATCCTACAAACTAAACACCTTATTTACATTCTAACATACAACATTTTCTTCTTATTTACCCTTCCTACTCACAAACCTACATGCATCCCATAATGCATTGCATATATGCATCGACATATCGCTCACCCGCAAGAAAAGTGACACATCTCGCAAAAATTTATTTTACTACCATTCCACTAAAAGGTCTGTCATAGTCTTGCTACAGGAGCCTTTTCATAAGTATAGTTATACGGAAATTCGATTTATTACGCTATATGTCCATTCCTGACCAAAGAAGAGAAATGAATTGTGTAGGGAGGTAAAATTACTCAACCCTCCAAACAATACCTACGTCTTCATTCTTAAGGGTTTCAAGTTTCTAAGAATGTTTTACCATCTGCATGCAGAGCTAAGTGCTAAAATTTTTTGTTACAGTAAAATCATGCAAATTCTCTTTTGCCATTCCTGTGAAATGTACTTTTGTCGAGATGTGTCACTTTTATTGCGCATGAGCTATATATGCATTCGGTCATTCGATCATACCTGCAAGTATAGACATATGCAAGTTACAATACATTCTATATTTTTTTAATAAATGAAAGTAATATTGACTAAAAATGAATATCTGAGAAATCTAAGACCACGCAACGATCACTATAACATTAGTTTTTTCCATGATCGGGGTGTTTTTATCATAAAACACACAAAGTTTTTTGTCATTTCAAACCAACGAGAAAAACAGTTGTTGAAAAAATTAGTAGAAAATAAATTTTATACATTCTTTATTGCATTTCATCTAATGTGAGATAAATTCTAAAAATAAAAATTTTATCTGATAAATATGCGATATTTTATACTTACTCCTTACATAGCATTGAAATTTTAGATATATGATAGATCCTTCGCATATATTGTTATTTTATTTTATTTGTAATGATATCTTATTAATGGCATTATAATGAACCATACAAAAACTAAAATTTTAATACTTATCTTTTATAATAAGAATTTTTTTTTTTTTAATAGAAAAAAATCTTTATATTTTTAAGCATTTGAAAAAGAATTCCTTTGCTTAAATGTTTGTAATTGAATCTATGAGTAGAGCTTTCTGACTAGATTTGAAGAAATATATCAACTTTCTTTATTTATTAATGAAAAAAATGAAAGAAACGTTTATCTGTTTTAATGTGTTTTAAAAATATATCATAATATTAACTTATAATCCTACATAAACTCTTATAATCCTAACTATTACTTATAATACTTAAATCTCCTTATAGAGCCTACATACTAAAGCTTTATATAAAATAAATAAATAAATAAAATATACGCTTTTATAGCTTTTACAAAAAGAAATACTTGAGATTTTATCTAGTTATATGATATCTGTTCATCCCTTTCTACCCTACCCCTATCATAGTTTTAGAAACATCCCCTATTGATTTTCGCTCGCCCGGGCAGACCCTGGCCGATTAATGTCCTCTACACCTTAAAACTGCCCCACAATGAAAAAATTTAAACTTTTAAATGATATTTTCAGAATTGTAAACACAAACGTTAAAAGAAGAAATAATTTAAATGAAAAATCAGACTTCATTTACATTGTTCTTGTTTTTTTATCGGTATTGATCTATAAATTGATATTGAACTGATTAACTTTATGTATTACAAGAACTCTAATTTCAAAAATTATTTATTTAAATCTGTGTATGTGTGTTATGGGTGTGAGAAATATAATTCTGAGCATATAACATGATAGAAGACCCAAACAAATGAACCGTTAAAAATAAGAATAAAATTATTGATCAAGCTAAATATCAAAATACAAATAATCAACATGATAAAGAGCGCAAGTTATTTTAAAGTATAGATATCAGACAAGCATTTCGAAATTTCTAGCACTCCTTCATCAGCATATGTTTAAAGATATTAAAAGCAAATTCCCGAAAACATTAGATATGGATAAAATGCAGTGTATCATATGGCCAAATATAAAATGGTCACTTCACCTTCGATGGTAACGGACGTGGGGAACCACTGTGGAAGTGGAGCTCCACCCAAAAAACCTGGCGAAAAATGCAAAAGTTAAACTTTCGTCGGCAGTTGTAAAAATCATATTTTTTAATAGCTGATTAATTGGTGCATTGATCTATGTCGATTTCAGGAACCTCAGTCATATCCAGTGACTCCTGCCATCAGTTGAAGAGAAAGTTTTTTTGTGAAAAGAAAAAGGTATTTTGTTACTTTTTGACATTGTCGTTATGTTTGAATGTTTTTTTTTTTTTTTTTTTTTTTTTTTTTTTTGTGACTGAGTGAATTGTTGAACTGAAATTGAATAAGGGTTACATGTTTAAGAAAGATCAGAGCTTAGTGTTAAACTATGTGTTAATTTAAATAGTTTAGTTTTTAATGTAAGAAAAAACCCATTAAATTTGTAAAAGGGTTATTTTGAAAGCATTTTGGGTTCTATTTTAAGCATATCGAAAGCTTTTTAATGGTGTGTCGGGCTTTGTAGAACCATTTTTGAATTATAATCGTATTGGTTATAGTTTTGAATGCCAATTTCACACAAAAAAAAATATTCTGCATACTGTTGCTATTTTTACGTATAATTTTTCTTCGGGAGGACTACTTAAATGCTCTGTTTTGCAGCCATCGAATTGAAATAAAAACTATATTTTTGTTGTCGTATTGCAGGTTTTTAGCTCACAGGATATTAGCTTAAAGCTTTTACACCCACAAATTCTGTGTATGCATATACGTACGAAAGTATATACGTATGTAAGTACGAACATACGGACGCAACTCGATATCTCTTGATGGAAATATCCAATTGGCTTCACGACATAGAAATCCGAGAATATTTACTGGAGTTAAAGCACCAACAGACAGACGGACAGACAAAACAGATTCATAAACACTTTTAATCTATGTGGGAAAGTGTTAAAAAAAAAAAAGCTGAAAAATAATTGGGCAAAAGAAAGTGGTGCTCTTTTTATTTAAAGTTTGCACATTCGATTGTACAGGAAGACAACAAAATATCGTTTTTTTTACACGAAAACTTACTTACAGAATGCATGTCTGAACTGAATTTCGAAATAAAGTAAAAAAAGATTCAGTTGGAATCAGTAGGATGGATGTTCATTTTATGAAAGCTAGTAAAAATATTATTTGTCTTGGAGTCAGCAGCATCTTTTACTTAACGATTTTATGCAAGTTGATCTTCAAATATGTAATTAATCTTACTTAATCATTCACGAAAACAGCCGCGAGCAGACGTTTCACCGGTGGATGTGTACCTCAGGTGTCACAACACCCTCATGTCAAAGGGAAATAAACTGCAACTGAATTAAGGAATATTAAAGCATATTACTGGGACCTCTTCTGATCTCTCATAACAGGTTACGACTCATTCCACTATGACTGGGAGACAGTGCCTTGCCAAAGGCAGCATCCATTGCTGTCGGATTAGTCCTAAAACTGTTAAACATTTTAGAGAAGGTATTTGAGGCACCCTGAAAATTTGTGCAACACTTCTTTTGTAATGGTTGAATACAAAATCGAATTTCTGGCTGAAGGATCGTGGCCCAAAAACTGTGCCAGACACGTGTCAAGTGCCATTTTTTGACTACCCCCCAAAAAAGGTATTTGAGGCAAGCTGAGATTGAGACAGAATAACATTTATAGTTAGAAAAAAATATTTTGAAAACGACAGACACTTTAGTCGGCCCAAAAACTGTGCCAGACACGTGTCAAGTGCCATTTTTTGACTACCCCCCAAAAAAGGTATTTGAGGCAAGCTGAGATTGAGACAGAATAACATTTATGCTTAGAAAAAAATATTTTGAAAATGACAGACACTTTAGTCGGCCCAAAAATTGTGCCAGACACGTGTCTGGCACAGTTTTTGGGCCAAGATCCTTCAGCCAGACATCCGATTTTGTATTCAGGCATTACAAAAGAAGTGTTGCACAAATTTTCAGGGTGCCTCAAATACCTATTCAAAAATGTTCAACAGCTCTCCTACTATATAGTGTCGGCTCATGTCTTAAAATTTCTATCTGGTATAAAATCGTTAGGGTTCATAATTAGTCAACTTCCGAACCCCACTCGCTAATGTTAAAACCATGAGCATAGAATGTATTCATACATTTAAAATAACTCCTTAGGAAATTAATATTTTTAACTCCTTTTTTCAGTGTACTCTTCATAACAAAATTTATTTTGCCTTAGTTTTTAAGATATTTCTAAAATCTATGCTTAACACGCTGAATGCCAGGTCTATTTTGTCTGTTTTTTTTTTTTTTTTTTTTTTTTTTTTTTGGGTTATGAAATAAGATTCCCATTACACAATGCATAAGGGTCAGTCACCGATGACTGACGCGGCTTAAACGGAAAGTTTAGTGTCGGTCACCGGTGACTGACGTGGCGCTCATTATGTTAATTTAATATTTTATGCACTAAACGCTAACGAACTGTGAGTAAGATTTTAAAACCTCACATAAAATTAACTGTATATTTTAGAAATATTTTGACAACCAAGAACTAGTCGGATGTTGTGCGAATTCCAAAATTTTCAGGACCTTCTAAAAAGTATAAATCCGTCGAAAACCGGAAGTGTAAATTTTTCGCGAATCCAATACGTTATCCTTGAAAAAATAGAAGTAAAAAAAAAAAAAAAAGACATACTTTAAGAACAGAACACGTTTTTTCTTGTAAAAATAGAAGAAAGTAAAAAGCAGACATGCTTTAGTACACTGATAAAAAGAGTTTAAAAAGTTAATTTACCTAAGAGATATTTTAAATATACGAATGCATCACATGCCCATAGACTTAACATTAATGAAGCGAGTTTGCTAGTTGAGTGACCAGCAGTCTTAAGTAAACTTTAAAGAATATATTTATTTTTTAAATATATACATATATCTATGTGAATATAAAATTGATTTAGTGTAATTACTAATAGTAAATCAACAGCAATGGTTTTAACTTTATAACACCCGAAAAATAATTTTAGTCAGGATTTTGGTTCAAATACTCCACTGTATGCCATGCCGTTTTCCCCTGGACGGGGAAAACGACCTGGACGGGAACCTCCTTTGTAAGTTTTCGGTTCCTGTTGGTCGCTGGAGTGAACCGGGGGCACCGAGCGGAGGGATCGCTTTGATCTTTTTCCTGCTAGGTGGTGTTTTCTGTCAATTCGAACGGACACTTTTCGTTTGGGAGATAGGGTGTGGGACGTGGGCTGGGCAGTGCACATCCAAGACCGGAGTAGTCGGGAAGGATGGTCCTGGGACTAACCGGATCGAGCGCGCAAGGACCTTGTTGGGCCCAAAACCAAGGGGTGGGACCCTTGCTTTTACCATGATGTCGCCCGAGTTCGTTGGCTAGATTAGTTCGCCATCATGTTTCGAAATGGTGGCCATTTAATGATTTAAAAAATATATATATATGCAAACAAATTAGATATCCAAATTTATTTTTGCGTAAGTGTTAAACCTTGTTAAAAGGATTCTAGAGCATTATTTTTGGCTCTATCTTAAAAATTGCTGAGATATAGTAGTTTGAAATTCTAGGGTGGCTGACATTTTTTAACAAGACAACTGATGAAAAAAAAAATATGAGTTTTATTGAACGTGGTTTCTCACAAATTATCTTTAATCGTTTTAACCATTTTTTGAATCATAAAACTACAAGGATTCTAGAGCAAGGATTCACAAATTTGGTGACTGAAAGTAAATCGCCATTGATAAAACAACGTCACTATAGATGAATAATTTGGTGAAATTCTCACTAAAATTCTGTATAAACGAAACCTGAAAAACAATTTTCTGTAATCGGATTTTTGGCATTTTAGTTTCGTGTTTTCGTGTAAAGCTAGCTAAAATCTCAAGAGCAAGAAATGGGGATGCAACCGTTCTTTCCCGTAACATGCGGGAAGGACTTTTTTATCCTTTACTCACTTCACACAGATGTATTAGTAAAGAAATCAATCACAAATTTAAAAATCTCATCAAAAAATGGTACATGATAGAGAAAGTTTATTGTCAAACTATACTTAGCAACGCGAAATCTATAAGAATCCACTATTCTTTTTACGTGGTGCAGGGGAGGTGGGGAGGAGTTGACTCCACGAAGTTTAATTTTCATGAAAAAATAAATTTCATATTAGATATAAATTACCGCCTGGGCGAAAAATGTCCGGACCAGGATTCGAACCAGGGACCTCCTGGCTGAAGCCGCCAGTGCTCCGCCATCTGAGCTATCCCTGACAAATCTGGTGGAACTTTTTCACCCAGCTAACCTTAATGATTATAGCATCTGGTCTGAAACCTGGTTCAGCACAATATTAATTTACATCTATAATGATTTATTTACCAATTAGAATAATTGTGTTAAAATTAATCTAGTAAAATAAATTTCGTCTAAATATGGATTTTTAATTTGCGGTAAATATTTCATCCAAGTTTAATACGAAATATTAAAAGTTTTATTTTGTAATACAATTTTTAAATTAAGACAGACTTTTTCTATTCTCCGCAACACGTTTTCCTTAAATATCCTTCATATGAAACATCTTACATCACGACAGTTAATTATTCACATCTACTTTAATTAAAAAAACAGAAGAAAAAGAATGTCACTACATTTAATTAATATACGCACTTCAAACTCCCTTAAGTGGGGAAGTTTAGTTTATCAAAAAGGAAAATATACACTTCATGACTATTCTAAAAAATGCAAAAAAATGCTTAAATATATGAGATTTCATACGTCATAACAACTCTCATCTGTCCTACTTTTTATACCTAAGGACAATAAGAAGAAAAGTAAACAGAAAACAAGAAAACTTTATTTTTATTTTCATTTATTGTCTGTGATTTCGTAAAATAATATGCTGTCAACTAATACTGGAATCTGAAGAAGTTGAAAACAGCAGTCGCACTGAAGCATGACACACCATATACAGTACAGCCCCGATTATCCGCGAAATTGAGTGGCAAGGGCACCACGGATAACAAAAATCACGGATAATCCGAAAAAGACAGTTCAACATAAAAACTATGTTACATACATATGCACAGCCCTCATAGCATGCATAGTCACAGTGACGTCATTGTGACGTCACTGTAAGTCACTGTGGTCACGTCACAACTGTGACCAAAATGCCACCACTCAGCGATGTCACACTGTGACTGATATGTGAACTTCTTAGAAAACTTTTAAAAATTATAAAAATTCTTTAAAACATGTTACTTACTGTAAAAGATAATTTTCTGTCAATTAAAAAAAATTTTGACGTCACTGTTATGTCATTACATGTAACGTACGTCTCATTATATGACAAAAAACCCCTACCATATGCTCACAGTGTAACTCGCAGTGTAAACTCGCAATAAAACAAAACATATGTTAAGATTAAAAGTTTCCACATCAAACAATAAAAATAATTCAGTGTTTGTTTCCGACTAATATTTCACAACAAAATTAAAAACTTCACCAAAAATGTACATAAATAAAACACACAAATTTAATAGACATGTAATCAAACTGCTCGCTTAGACTACTAAAACATTTTGAATTAAAAAAAAACTGTTGTAGGTAGTAAAATATTTTACAATATTTACGACTATTAACTCTTGGAATGTTGCTAATATGAAAGTATAGCTATTGAATTTTAAAACTTTATTTGAATACATAATTGATATTTTTCATATAAAAATGTTTTTTGGTGTTATTAGTGGTCAATCTAGAAAAATGTATTAACTGTAGAGATTTCAATAATAAGAAAATGTTTTCTTCCTGTATTCTATAATCCGGGAAAATGGTTTTTATTTATAAATTATTGTATGTATATATTGTGTGTGGGTATGGGAAGGGACGGAGTTTTGTAATAAAGCAATGCTTTATTATAAGAAATAAAAACACTTGCATATTTTCAGTAATAAAGTTTTCTGCTAGTGTTTAATTATTTTAAGTTATTCTTAAAAAATAAATTTGGCTACTTCTTTCACATTTTTTAAATAAATTTAACTTTTTCCGAATATAAAATAAAATACAGTAAAACCACTCTAAAGCGACCACGTTCCGTTCAAATAAAAATTGGTCGCTCCGAGAGGTGGTCTCTTAATAGAGGTCACGTTTAAATCTAGATTTTAATTGTTAAAAAAAGGTAACAATTAATGTTACTAAAATTTATTTTTCACATTTTGAAAAAATATGAAAATTTAGGTTTCAAAACAAAAGTTAATTACATAAGTTAATTACTGCAGAGTATAAAAAATGAATATATTGACGTTTTTTGTGATTTTACGGTTTTATCTTTTATAGATTTTCCAAGTCCTTTCGAAGTTCAGTAAATAAACGCATTTGTTTTTCTTTTTTTGGACGGGAGCAAATAATGAAGATTTCATTAATTTATCTATTTTTTTTAGAGTTTCTTGACAGAATAGTGCACGGCAGTTTATTGACCGCCATTCTTAATTTGTCATCAGAGTTAAATTCATTGCCTAAAGAGGCACAAAGGTGTTTAAACACTTAAAAGTTATCGGAATAAAATATTTAAAAAAAAATTCTAAACTAACTTTAGAAGTTTGATGAATAATGCGCTCTCAGGAGTTAATTTTCTAATAAAACTTTCTTCAAGCGACCAGGAAAAAGCGGAATTTATTTCATTTTCTTCAAAGAAATTGGTCGCTCATGGAGGGAGTTCAACTTAAATGGTCTCTGAATGGAGGTAAAATTAGTATTGAGCCTATGGGAATAAATTTCGTTCTATGACAAAATGGTCGTTGAGGGAGGTGGTCGCTTAATGGAGGTGGTTGCACAGGGAGGTTTCACTGTATACAAAATATATGTAAAACTCATGGCGTAATTAATTATTCATATTTTTTTTTGTTTTGCAAAACTTAAATAGCTTTACAAAACTTAAAACTTGAATTATTTTGATTCACATAAAAAAAAGTTAAATGCATCAAAAAATTCTTCAAACAAGAAATTTTAATTGGAAGTAAGTTTATAAAAATATTATATCATATAAATGTATAAAAACGGAAAAGCCATCTGTTCTTGCTTTGATAAACAAAACAGTGCTGACCGCAGACGATAAAACTATTAAAAACAGCATATTGCGTTTAACCTTTGGAACAGGCAGATGGAGTTTTTGCTGGACAATAGGTAGCGTTATGAACATGCAGTCTGTCAGATAAAAACATTTAACCTAAAAAATTCATAGGAATAATCATCCCAAGGTCATACTTTAGACAAAAATATGAGTTCGAGATATTTACACTAGCTTTGGTGTGGTTTAAATGATTCCCATCATTGCTAGTGTATGTATTATTGACATATTTTCTACTTACAAAATTTGTTCTTCCTAAAACATGGATTACATCGGAATTTAAAGAATGACGTTAAGGGGGAAAAAAAGGTATGAAAAAATATTTTATTCCAGAGTTTGGTTTTCTTTAAATTATAACGCTTTTAGTATTTTCTTATAAACATTTCATTAACCTAATACAGTTTAGTAGATTTATTATTTAATTTATTGAAATAAATAACTGTCTCAACAATTTTAATCAGATGATTAATATCAATTATATAAATTTATTTTAATCAGATTTGTTTTCTTTTAAAATATTATAGGTTAAAATCGCATGTTTTCTCAAACTTTAAAATGACATATAAAAATATTATAATCAAAGTTTAACATAATTAGCAAATATTTAAATGTATTTAACGTACTAAATAAAAAGGCCTTTTTATAGAATAAAATTTTTTGATTGTCTCAAACAATTTGCGTTGCACATTTTTATTTAAAAATTAATATATGTTCGGAAGAAAAGAAGATTGTTTATTCTATTTAGAAGAAATAGGAAATTTTTACATAATGGAGAAGTACTATTTAAAGGATATCGTACATATGTAGTATTAAGAGTGAAAAATCAGTGTCAATGAGTATTATTCGATGTGAAAAAAGTTATAAAAAATTATAAAGAGATATCCTTAGCTGGTAAGAACTTTTCAGTTAGACATTATGAACGAAAAGCTTTGAAAGTAAACCGGTGTCTTAATTTGTTGACAAATATCGAAATTATGCAACCCAGTGAGAATTTAAATTTGGTTATATTGAAAGATTTTAATTTTTAAAACACATATCCATGTACTTGAATGAATGAAACTAAAATGTAAAATATATTTCATTATTTTTTTTCTAGACACTTTTAATATTTTACTTTTTGAATGATTTTATACGCATAAACTTCAAAATATCTATACTATACACTCTATTAGAAAACAGACTGATTAAAGGGGGCTTGTTATTTATGATTATCATCTAATCCTGTAAATAAAATAATAATAGTAATAATGAACCAATGTGTGCTTCTATTTTTTGCTTATGGTTTGAATTTTTATACTTTATTCACATAAAAATGACTTACTATTTTACATTATTTTCATTATTTTTTATTTTACTGTGTCATATAAAAGTAAATATGATTACCTGCATTTGTAACAGATTGCATATATAAAATTTTCACCACACGTTATTCTAAAACCTTTATAACAAATTAAAAACGTCATCAAACATTGTTCATAAATAAAACACAAATTTAATAAACATGTAATCGAACTGCTCACTTAAACTACTAAAACTATTAGAATATTAATAATAATTTTAAAAAAAACTGCTGTAGGTAGTAAAATCTTTGGCGATTTCTTCGACTATCAACTCTTGGATTGTTGCTTATATGAAAGTACCGCTATTGAATTTCAAAACTTTATTTGAATAAATAATTGATATTTTTCATATAAAAATGCTTTTGGTGTTATTAGTCAAATGCATTAAAAAGAGATGCTAGTTCATAAAAACAGAGCATGATGACAGAGCTTCATGAGTAAATGTAATATAGTAATGTGTTTCGTAATGCTATAAGAAAAAGTATATAATTTGTTAATATGATAAATAAAGTGACATTAATTTTTAAGGATTTTATGAATTACAAATTGAAAAATACAATTGAATAACGACATGATTTAACAATATCTTGTATTTTCTGAAGAAATAAAGTTCTATAATTTTGCAAGGTCTTGGACACACTGATTTAGGAATACTGTTGTATGAGGTAGTTTTTAAGAAGAAATTTCTGATTGCAACTAAAGGTAAATTTCACTTTAAAAAAAAAGGATGTATTTTGCCCATTTTAAAAAGAGCAGGGTACTGCAACTTTAAAAAATGGCCTAGATTGAACAGTAAGTAATTGCAGAATTAATAAAAACAGCAAATAAATATAATTTAAGGTTGTATTGCGATCCAAACTGCTTATTTTCTAATTCATTTTAAAATTCATTTTTGCTCTCAAAAGTATCAAACTGGGAAATTCTCTTAGTTAGAAACTACATAATGTGCCGTGCTTCTCAATTTTTTGATAAATGCAGAAAATACTGTATTAAACGCTGTCAAAGTTAGCGTTTTGAACCGAATTTTCCGAAGCGTGCAATCTGGGAATGAAAAAAAGGGTCATACTGAGAAAATAATTGTTTAAAAATCAAATTCTAATTAATTGAGCTGAAAATGAAATCACACAGCACGTAAAAAACATGTCTTCAAATATCACTCCTAGCAAGTTTCATGTTTTTACTTTTAAAAATGAGTCTGAAAATGTCTTTGAAAATTTCGAGCTGTTAAGGGTGGAAAAACATTTTTTCGAATATACCCTTAATTAGTGGCACAAACAACAAAACAAGAAAATATGGTTTCCAGCTCATCTTGCATTTGTACAAAGGAATATTACTATTAATCTCCGACGCTTTGGACGGAAGCAAAGATGACATTTTATGGAATGACGGAGATTCTTCATACACCGATTCATATTACAATAGTGGTACTGCTACCTTCAGTGAAAGTGATTTATTATGAGAATTTTTTGTCAAAATTTTCACAAAGATTATTTGTAAATTTTACGTCTATGAAAATATTACTATAAAAAGAAAAATGGTACTTAATAAACAGCATATAGTTTGGAAACATATGATAAGTTACTAATTTTATTATAATGTGTTTTTTTATACCAGTAATGTTTTAGCATTAGAGTATACAATATTGTGTAGTAGATTTCCCCGCATAATAGTCGCACTTAGACTTTCACAATGAAAAATTGGCAGAAAAGTGCGACTATTACGCGAGTAAATACTGTAGTTGTTAGCTCCAATTTGCTGTAAATTTATTATTGCAAAAGCAGAATGAGAAAATATTACCTAATTATTCTTTTACTCTCAAAAGTTTTTAATACTTGCTGTGATGTTTATAGAAAAGAAATAATAACTTGATTGATTAAAGATGAATTTCGTAAAAGCATCGCGAAAAAAAGCTAATTTTGTCAAAAGATCATGAAAAAAAGCGAATTTAATCTAAGATTAGCAAATTTTGTCAAAATATTGTAGAAAAAACGCGAATTTCGTCAATGGACCGCATAAAAGGCAAAATTTTTAAAATAAATCGCGCAAATAAGGTGAATTTTGTCAAACGATCGCGAAAAAAATTCTAAATTTCTTCAAAAGGTCGTGGAAAAAAACGTGAATTTCATCTAAGAATCGCAATTTCGTCAAGAGATTGAAAAAAACGTGAATTTCGTCAAAGGATCGCGAAAAAATGCAAATTTCGTCAAAAGATCGTGGAAAAAACGAATTTCATCTAAGAATAGCAAATTTTGTCAAAAGATTGTAGAAAAAACGCGAATTTCATCAATGGACCGGATAAAAGGCGAAATTTTGTAAATAAATCGCGCAAATAAGGCAAATTTTGTCAAATGATCGCGAAAAAAATCTAAATATCTTCAAAAGGTGGTGGAAAAAAACGTAAATTTCATCTAAGAATCGCAATTCCGTCAAGAGATTGAAGAAAAACGTGAGTTTCGTCAAAGGATCGCGAAAAAATGCAAATTTCGTCAAAAGATCGAGGAAAAAATGTGAATTTCATCTATCAAATTTTGTCAAAAGATTGTACAAAAAATGCGAATTTCATCAATGGACCACATAAAAGGCGAAATTTTGTAACTAAATCGCGCAAAAAAGGTGAATTTTGTCAAACGATCGCAAAAAAAAATCTAAATTTCTTGAAATGGTCGTAGAAAAAAACGTGAATTTCATCTAAGAATCGCAATTTCGTCAAGAGATTGAAGAAAAACGTGAATTTTGTGAATTTCAAAGCATAGTGAAAAAAAGCGAATTTCGTCAAATGATAGTGAAAAAACATAAAATTTTGTCAATAAATAGTACAAATAAGGTGAATTTCGCCGAAGGATTTCGAAAAAAAACGTAAATTTCAATAAAGTATCGTGAAAAAAACATTCTGAAATTTTTCTGTGAACTTCAGAATTTTTTTTTACTCATAATCATTCCTGCTTTCATTGCCATGGTGCATTGATTGAACTCGAATAGCGATTTCATTTTTCAATAAATATATTGCATCTTAACGCTGTCACAACATTGTCATTGTAGTCACATATTCGTCACAAAGTTAATGACAAAATCGTCACAAATTACACAATTTTCACAAAATTGTCACAATGTGACTTCACAACATTGTCACTGTCGTCACAGAATCATCACAGTGTTAATGACAATTTCGTCACAAATGACACATATTTCACAAATTGGTCTCACCGTGACTTCACAAATTGGTCACAATGTGACGTCACAAATGAGCTCTAAAACGGCCATAACGACCTCACATTCTAGTCACTGTGACTTCACATCGACGTCACGTGACGTCACATCGACGGTCACAAAGTCACAGTGTGACTTCACAACGACGTCGCCGTAACGTCACCATGCCTTACGGGAGTAAAGCAAAAACATTTCCTTTTCGTCTAAATCACTAAAATAAAGAACAGTAAACAAGAAACAAAGCTATGCATACTGTACAAAAAATGTTGAGTTACACCTTTTTGAAAAATCAGTCAGTGGTTTTTGCTTCTTGCTTTGAACACACCTTTTCTATCTCAAAAATGAAGCTATTCTTGATATGCTCCTCTGGAATTTATCGTAACAGTCTTATTCGATTGTTAAATATTTTAATTGCTGTGTTTACGTTTTGTTAATAAAATCAAGAAAAGATGATATTTTAAACATGGCAACCGAACCTAGATATATTCTTCTATTACTTTCGAATACATGAATTTTTCATTTTATATTTATTAGTAGGGCTTATTGTATTTTCTTTGCTGTTGGCTTGATTAAAAAAAAAAAAAAAAAAAAAAAAAAAAAAAAAAAAAAGAAAAAAAAAGAAAAAAGAAAAGAAAAATCGCACCAAGGGTAATCCGCTCGTGGATAATCGGGGCTTTACTGTATTGATATGATGTTTAGAAATTCTTCCAAAAGAATAACTCTCTTTAATATAAAAGGTGAGAAAAGAGACTGTCTATTCAGAAATTGTGTTTTCACAGCCATGGTTTCAGACACAGGCAGATATGTCTCGTGTAAATGGAATATAATAACATACGTTTCGAAATTGATTGAAGAAAAATGGTAGTATACAGTGAGGGCGGATACCATAAATCGCTCTTCTAGTAAGCTGAACATGCCGCCATATGTTCCGAATTTAATGGTGGTAACAGATAGTTTATCACGATCATTAATTTTCATACCACAAATCGCTGATCAAGGAAGCTGAACTTGCAGTCGAAAATTCCAAATTTTAAAGGCAATTGATAGTGAACGCATGACTACCGATTATGGTACTTTTACATTATACCGACACTTGCCAAAATGTATGCTAATGCGCCATTTCCCGTAAGGCATGGTGACGTCACGGCGACGTCATTGTGAAGTCACACTGTGATTTTGTGACCGTCGATGTGACGTCATAGTGACTAGAATTCGAGGTCGTTATGGCCGTTGTAGAGGTCGTTTGTGACGTCACATTGTGACCACTCTGTGAAGTCACGGTGTGACAAATTTGTGAAAAGTGTGTCATTTGTGACTATTTTGGCATTAACTTTGTGGCGAACCTGTGACGAAAGCGACAATGCTTTGAAGTCACACTGTGACCTATTTGTGAAATATGTGTCATTTGTGACGAACTTGTCATAAACGCTGTGATTTCAAATGAAAATCAAATTTCAAATTAATTGCTTAAAAGACGCAAATAGTGAAAAAGATTCTATGCTGGGACTCGAACCCGGGCCATCAGTACAGCGCACTGACATTCTACCGACTAAATCACATGGAACGATACCCAGGCTGGAAAATTTCTCACTATTACATGTTGGCAAGGCTACAAACGCAGCACAAGATAGAATGTTTAGCGTGAGCCACCAACATGATGCAAACACGAAACTTAATTAAATCCAGCATCGATTGAAATTATATTAATACTTGGAAATTTTTCCATTCGCCTTGCATACAATATTTTAAATGAAAATCAAATTTCAAATTAATTGCTTAAAAGGCAATTTTAATTTGAAATGTTGTATTGTCATGTTGTATTTGACATGTCGGTGTCTCACGATAAATATTCCATCTTGTGCTGCGTTTGTAGCCTTGCCAACATGTAATAGTGAGAAATTTTACAGGCTGGGCGTCGTTCCATGTGGTTTAGTCCGTAGAATGTCAGTGTGCTATACTGATGGCCCGGGTTCAAGTCCCGGCATGGAATCTTTTTCACTATGTTGGCCTTTGCGCCTTTTAAGCAATTAATTTGATATTTGATTTTCATTTGAAATATTGTATATAAGGCGAATAATTCTCTCTGAAAAAATTTCTAAATATTAATACAGCGATGAATTTTAAAATAAAATTTTGCTGTAAATATAAAATCTTATCTTTTTACCGTACTTTTTAGCAAAATATTGCTATTTTGGAGTCTATTCTTCTAAAATATTTTAAATTTTTCCACTTAAAAAACAATGCTTATCAACTGACATATTTTTTTATTAAGTTCTATGCTTGCTATTGAGTTCAAGCTTGATATTTAGAATATGTAAGGTTTTTAATTTGTTGTGATTTGTCATTGCTTTATTAAATACGAACATGGAGACTAACGGATATTAATACAACTATTATTTATAGAGCGGCATGATAAGCGATATTTATTTAAATTTTTTATTCCCGTGTATATTGTATTTTGTGAATATGAGCTAAATAGATTTGGTACACACTCAGAAATGAATACTCAGATTTCACGAAATTTTCTTTGTTTTTGACGAAACGGTTTCCTGGAATATGCTCCGAGCGAACATTTCATCAAATTGATGAAATTACTTTCTTCACTTGTTTGACGATATAAATTTCCTCAAAAGTTTCGTCAAAAAAAGGCTGGTGGCGCCATCTATTGAACAGTTTGGAAGCTCCTCTACCAAGGGAAGAAAAAAGTCACTTCTCGTTTTCCTGGGCGTGATTTGAACCCACGGGCTTTGGGGTGGGAGACACTTGCTCTACCGATCAGGCTATTGGGGACTTACATGAATGTGCTTTTAGAGTGATCTAATGAAAGCTGCCGCGTGATTATATTTTTATAAGATAGATTGTAATTTTATCGGTGCTGAAAGTTTTAAGGAAGGCTAATTTATTATTATCTTTTTCTCATGGTCAATGAATAATTATAATATGGCTTGATTAAATCATTTATTAGTGAAATTTTCTTTGCTCAATGAATGGTTAGAATATGGTCTGGTTAATTTGTTGCACACAAATAACGAACTGTGAAGTGCATATTGCGTGAGATTTTATCACGTTGAATAGATGGATAAGATTTTAACACTTTACTGTTTATAAAAGGGAGAGGGATCAATTATGTTTATTTTTAATCTGATTGAAAACAGAATATACTTCTTAAATAAATTTTTAAAAAAGATATCCCGGATCTTTGAAATTTTATTGATTAAATTTTCTTTTTGGATGTTTTTGAACACGGGAAATATATTCTTTTCGAATTAAAACATAACGAACAACAACATAAGTAATAATAATAATAATAATAAGCATTCCTAAAACTTTTAACAGCTAAAAAAATAACTTATGAAGAAACAATAACTACCTATATTTCAGTATTTTCTGAAAAGCACTAAAAAGTGCTGTTTTAAAAATAAATTATTACGGGACTAATACAAACAAGCAAATATCTGCTTGCTAAAATCGCAGGATTTGAGGAGGTACAGGAACGGTTTCCTTAAAATGCATTGAGTCTGACCGTGATTGAGGAAAAACTTTCGTCAAATATCTGAGAGTTTACCTTTCCTTAAAAGTCACCTGATGGTGATAGGAAATGATCGTCAAAAACGACGAAATACAGCTTGAGGATTGCTAAATCGTCAAAAGTGAGAATTCTATTTCTGAGAGTGTATGCTTTATAGGAAAAGACTGATCTGGGAAATGGAAAAAAAGAGTAAGAAAAATCATGTGTTAAGCATAGATTATAAAATACTTTCCAACACTTTCTGAATGCTTTAACAAGGCATCGTAATTTAGGGAAATGACGTAAATAAGATAACTAAGTAAACATTTTAGAAAACGCATAAAACATTTGAATAACTGATTTCAGCAGTTACCGTCCATAGCCAAATATGTTTTCCAATTCTTTTGAACAGCCCTTTATTTGATCTGTAGGTTGATACACTGAAAAAAATGAAGTACTCTAAAATGAGTAAACCGACGTACTCATATCGAATTGAATATTTTTGGATCAAAAATGAACCTATGCTTTCTCTATTTTGAAACATCACATGTTATCAAACCCAAACAAACGAATAGTTTTGTACCCTGTAATGGTTCATTTCATTTATGGCAGCATAAATGATGTTTATTAATGTAAATATTAAATTATGCACAGCATTTTAAAAATAATTTAAAAGTGCTTGGAAATAATGCTCTTGTCATAAAAATATTCGATTTAAGAATTTTTCTATTTTTCTTAATAAATAATGAATTAAACATTTCTTGTTAAGAACTTTGAACGGGAAATAAATGTCAGTACATTTTTACTTTAAATTTTAGGGGGTTTTTTTAGGCGGGGGGGGGCAGTACATAACGATTCATATTTGATCACAACCATGGAATAAAAAATGAGTACATGTGTTTCTCAACTTTGAGTACATTTGGATCGGAGCTATTTTGAGTGTATTATACTATATAATGGGAAAACTTAGTTTAGCAAGAAAACGCCTAACAGGTTGAAATTCTTTTTCAGCAATTTATACTAATGTATGGAAACATACTTGAATACTTTTGTACAACCCTGTAGTTTACTTAGAATCTTTATTACACGCCATTATTTAGTTAAAATTTAATTCAAACTGAGACACTCTTAAAACTGCTGAAATCACATTTCCAGAAATTATAATATATAGACGGCCATGTATCCAATTCTTTACGTGACCCTGTACATCATTTTATCTATATTCTACAAACATTTCTTGGTAAATTAAATGCAGTTCAGCGAAAAAAAGCATAACTCATTTAAAAACCACCTTTAAGTAATTTGCGCCCATACCCAGTAATCCTTACGAATACTTTTGTGTAGCCTTGTATAGGAATTATAGCATTTATATACACCATATACTATGCATAAATATAGTTAATCATAAAAGCGCATATCATAATTAAAAATACATTTCCAGCAATCATCGCTAATGAACAGTACTTCGGATACAATATAGTATCTGAAATATTTTGTGTGTCCCTGTAAATGCTATATACGTATTATTCGTATTATACATGAAATAATTTATAGTATGTAAACCTCAGCGATATATATCAATTTCATTATATATGAAATAGATTAACATAATTAAAGTATGCCGCAAACAATTCCCTCCACCCCTATATCATTATGTATTTGAATTCCTTTTTTTAGCCCTGTAAATGAATAATAACTATTCTTTGCACCGCATAGTCAACATGCATATTTTAGTGCACTTCATAAATGCATATAAATTTTATTCTGTTTGAAAGCGTGCGTAAAATCATTAAAAATCATTTGAAACGATTTTTTCCCATAGGCCGTAATGTAACGGAAAACTTTTGGCTGTTACTGTAAATGAATAAAGCATGCTACAAACTTCATTACAAATAGGTACCGTGCTATGGTAAACGTCAATAACATCCAAAAATTTCAGGGCAATCCGAGTATATTTTCGAGAGTGCGGACAGACTGCTAGACGGACAGACGGAGAGACAAACCTAAGTCATAAGCACTTTTCAACTTGTGTCCTATATTATGTATCCTGTATTATATGAACTTTTAAAAATATATACTAAAGCAGTTTAATCTATAACTTCCTATCAGGCATGAAAAACACTTTATTTCAATGCTTAAATATCATATTTTACATTTTACTGCCAATAATTACGCGTATCATAAACGTAGAAAATGAATTTACAATAGAAGAAAATTTAATAACCGATTCAGAATGTCTATAATTAAATGTATGATTAAAATCACAAACAGAAAAAATTCTTAGACACAATTTAAAAAAATAAATATACCAATTTGAAAAACACTAAAAATAATAATTAGTATTTATAATTGTACTATTAAACAACAGCAAACTACAATAAATAAATTAAATGCATCATTAGATTTAACAATATCTCAAAAATATTTCCATATGGTATAAGGAATTCCTATTATTTTATAATTTTGGTAAATGTTAAATCTGAAAACATTGGTTTGAAGATTTAGGATTTTAAAAGATAATTTAAAATATTATTAGCACTAAAAGAAAATTCTTTCAAAATTTTCACTACTGAAATATGTAAAAATACATTTTCCCAGTATAATGTTAAGTTCTAATTTGAAACAGTTTCGTAATCTCATGATAATCGAACATCATATTTAGCCCCAAAATAATAATAACTATAAGTGTTAGTAATAAAAAAATAGTAAGAAGCCGATAAAATAATTCCAAATCATTTTCGTTCCATACATTTTCAATCTCAAGTAAGAGTAAATTAATGTTTATATTAATTGCAGTATGAATGTAGGTATGAATCAATCTTTGCGCAGTTTTTTTTTTCAAGCGATGGCAAATTAAGATAGTTTTCTTTACAGTTATCGAATTGGAAAATATCGCTTCTGACAGTTAAATATCAGTCTCTTACAAATATAACATAAAACTATTTAACTCATAATATACAAATCTGGAATAAAATATTTAAATTAAATAAGACTTACATTCCATTACGTTCCATTAATATCCGTGTATCTAAAATGGTCATTTCCTTATCTTAAAGTGTTGTAGACGTTGTGATGTTCTAAAAACAGTTAACTATTTCCCGCGCTTCTCATATTTATTTTTTTTTGTGGGCAGACGATTTTCAAGCAGGTGGTCTGTTACAGATTATTTGTTTTTGTATGCAAGACATATGGAACTTGAAAGAGCAGTAATTTTCTGAAAGTATCGTTAATTAAAATTTTGTATTTGAAGAAATGTCCAGTGTATTTAACCTTTTCTTTTTATCCGTACCAAATATTTCAAGTTAAAATGTATTGTAAATTTCTTTTTTTCTAAATAATTATAATAATAATATTCATAATTAGAGTTTATTTAATAAAACATTGTTTAAGTTTTTAAAAGGTGTAAAAATAAATTTAATGGTAATAACGACCCCCCCCCCTTTTTTTTTAAAGTAAAGTTTGTTTTGCACAAATTTTGTATATTCCTTTTATTTTCAGAAAATGATAATTTTATTTTAAAAGTCTTAAAGAAGTAGTATTTATGACTTGAATAGAAATTATAAAAATATTCTAAAGCAAGAAATGCATAGATGACTAAACTCTGAAGACTCTTTCTACGTGCTCATTAAAAGGTGCAGATTTAACTGTAATAGAAAATTTTTAGTTTGAAACCACAGAAGTGTTTCGAATAATCCTGGTCGGTAAAAAAAGAAAGAAAGAAAGAAATTTCCTCCCAGCAAACTAAATATGTAAAGTGTATAAATTTAATATTCCTAATTCTAAATATATTATCCAAATGCTAGATAAAATTGAAAACATGAAAAAGTATACATTCACTGTCTTAGCTATCAAATTGATAAAATATAGCCTGAAAATTTAGTTTAGTAATGCTTGTATCGTGTACTTTATTTATTATGCCCCTCCCCCCTCCCCTTTAGTGACAGAATTTACCATTTGCTATCCACTAATATATTTTCATTCCTTATGCCGCTGTAACTCGTGACTGTTTAAAATATTTCTATTCATTTTCAAAGATTTTTGAAGTTCATATTTTTGTCACACTGTGACTTACAATATGGTGGTTTTTTTGTCACATATGTGACGTAACGTACGTTACATAGCAGTGACATAACAGTGACTTCACAGTTTTTTTTTAATTGCCAGAAAAATATAATTTTACAGTAAATAACATGTTTTGAAGAATTTTCGTAATTTTTTAAAGTTTTCTAAGAAGTTCACATCTCAGTCACAATGTGACATCACTGAGTGGTGTCATTTTGGTCACAGATGTGACGTGACCACAGTGACTTACAGTGACGTTACAATGACGTCACCGTGAAACATGCATGCTATGAGGGTTATTTCAACAGTAACCTATACAGGTTTTTTATTGTAATCTGTGCAGAACATTCTGACTCGCTAGTTATTGAACATGAATATATTTTTTTCATGGCATATTAATTTTCAGATTAATAGGACTGTTCTTCCTAAATAAATTATTCCTTGTTGCAGACGATCTTCTCTTTTAGTGCAACTGCAAATGTATTGAACATCATCTTAGTTTTCCAAATTTATTTTTAATCCCAAGTTAATTCTAGCTTCTGTCCAATCTTTTAACATGTCTTCCAGTTCTTTAATGTGCTGATAAAAATTAAAATGCCGCAAGCAAATCGTTAGATGACTTAGGTTTTCTCTATTTATTCTAATTTTGTTTCCAAATCTAACTTCAGAAAAATGTTTTCTAAGACAGCAATAAAAAAGCTTCCATGAAATTGTGTCTCCATGTCTTCTTCCAAGCTTGATCTTTGCCTTCTTTCTGTGCAAATGAATGTTTGCTATTGCTTTCTTCTAATTCTTCTTTATAATAGTGATGTAAGGTTTGTCTGTACCGATATCCTCTAGGATTTTATTCTTGTTGATGTGAAGACAGGATCGCATGCTTTTTCATAGTCAATAACGGTGAGGCAGAGATGTAAATTTAATTCCTTATATTTCTCTATGAGTTCTATTAAGGTTTGACTACGGTCCATTGTACTAAATCCACTTCGGAACCCTACTCTGTCTCTAGGTTGAGCCTAGTCCAGAATTTATTCAAGTTTTTCCGATAAAACTTTGCTGAAATTTGTTCCAATCACTGGTAGTGAGCTGCTCGGACGCTAGTTTTTAACGTTTTTATCCTCCCATTTCTTGCACAGTAGCACCATCACAACATTATTCCAGTTTCCTGGTACATCTGACTTCTCTAGACATTTAGAAAACGGCATGGCTAGCATTTTTAAAATTCTTCTCCTGCTTATTAGATAAGGTCAATTGAGTTTCCGTCTGCGGCAGGGTAGTTACTGTTAATCTAATGAATTGTAAAACTTGATTTGTCATTACTGGGATTATGTCTTCAGTTTCTGATATGTTTTTTTTTCTCTAATCAAATTTCTCTAATCAATTTCTTTATCTTTGATCTTCAGATTTATATATATCGTTACAGAATTTTTCAACAGTACTTACGATTTCATTTTTAATTTTGGTTATTGTTCCATGTACCCTCTTCAATGCAAATTTACCTTTTATTCCAACATATAGTTTGCGCTTAGCTATTTTTAAACTTTTGTAATCTTCTAGAACCTTCATACAAGATCAAAGGTAAATCTTCCTAAATCTTCTGTAACGCAATTTCTTACCGTTTTACATAATTCTGTATAAACTCTCGATTAAAAATCGTATTTCTTCGTTTTTAATTCTGTGTGCTTTTTCATCAACCTTCTTGTTACTTCTGTTATTTACTTTGTATGTTTTACTTGTGCTTCACTGAATATCGCCTTTGAAATTTCCTGTACAGTGTTGGTTTATTTCTTGTCCAGTACTTTAGCATCTTTGCCTCTCTTCCAAAGTTGGCTGCAGTAGTACTTCAAAACGGTTCCAAGTGAAACTCTTCTTTATGTTTCTGGATATTTATAATATCGACTTATTTCTTGAAGTGATGTATAAGCTTAATTAATATCGCTTTAATATTCAGCTGCATTTTCCATCCAGACTATTTCCTACTTTGAAGTTATTGAGAACGTTGCAATATTGAACAAGTTAGAAATTGCACGTCAAACGTGGCAAATGAGGTGCGTTCGTACTATAACTAGTTTTATAAATATGTTTTGCACAGCATATTGCACTGAATGTATGTTTTAGTTCGCTTCATAAGTTCATATCAATTTTCTTCTGTTCGAAAGGCTGTAACATCATTAACATGCACATGAAATAATTCTTTCCCAATGGCCGTAATGTAACGGAAAACCTTTGACTGTCCCCGTAATTAAACTATACATCCGATTTTCATAAAATTTGAAATGACTCGACAAAATTCTATAACAATTATATATTTAAAATTTCAGACTATTCGGCTCGGTAGTTTTTGCTTTGTTATATGCGCACGGACGGACAAACAGACAGACAGACGGACCGAACGACGACTGTAGGTGCTACGTATTTATATAATAACGAATGCACCTAATAAAATGTTTTCTGTTTGTCATGATGTAGTCAATTTCGATTTCTGCACTGCAAAAAAAAATTGTTGATTTTACAGTATAATACTGGCAGCTGGGGTGACAGTTTAATACCGTAAAATAAGCAGTAATATACCGTCGTATAAATGCATTAAACCGTATATTACTGCTTAATGGTTTATTAATTGCTAATTTTAATGTTTATTACTGTTAATTTTGCAGTATAATACTGGCACCTCAGCTGCCAGTATTATACTGTAAAATCAACATTTTTTTTTTTTTTTTTTTTTTTTTTTTTTTTTTTTTTCAATGTGCTGCATTTTCACTTCTCCGTGATCACTTTTTTTGTGAGTCTTTCTTGAAAAATAAATTCTTGAGATACATCTGCTCACATTCTGCAAACTCAGAAACCTCTCTTTCATTTTGCAACCAAATTCATTAATTCTTGCTCAGAACTCGCCTTATATATATGTTCATTTTTGTTCATAAAGGATAAAGTTAATATAAGACATATAAGTATAGACTATCTTTACAGAACTGCATTAAAATAATGATTTTTTTATTTATTTCCAGTCGATTTCGTGTTGATGGGTAGTATCAGATTTGAGAAAACGAAAATTTATTTTCCGGTTCGGATAAGGTTTCTGTGTAATTTTAATTACAAACTGCGGGTTCAGGTCTGGTAGAAACGACCCATGCAGGGTTTCAATGTGGACAACAATAAACTGTTGCGACAAAAATGAAACAATCCTTTGAAGTCCGTTTTATTATTTTTTTAATTAATAAAATAATTGATTGGATGCCGGACCTAATACTGGACTCAAAATACTGGCCTTTAAAAATACTGGAGAGAAGTGTGTTAAATAGCATGAAAAAATTCCTATTTTAATAATTTTAACTGTAGAAAATTTTTGTTAGTCAGCACAATTATTATACTATTATACACGAAATATATCTGAAGGCATATACGTTATTAAATATAATTCTTTAACTTGTAAGAATAAATAAATCAAATAAGGTAACTATTAGTCATAGTTTAACCATTTCTACAACACTGAATTTATTTTTATTTTCAAGGTACATATAATTTGAATTTTCTTTTCAATCGAAGAATATAGTAACAGCAAAATTTTCTATCTTATTTATTTCAATCAGATTAAGTGTGTCGTATTCAACTAAAATAAAGGTTGTCATGTTGAATTAAGACTGAGAAAATTCTACTGCATGAACTTGTTTCGTTCGGCGAATAATAATTAGATATCAGATTAAAGTGATTCAAGTGGGAAAATGTCTTTATTCCAAAAGAGCTTGATAATCATAAACTCATGACAGTTATCACCAATAACAAATAACTGTAATTTAGATTGTGGAATAATGGATTCAGACTACTCAAATGTAAATAGTTTCAAGATCGAGTGAGAAAATTTAATAAGATTTTTATGATACATTTGTTGGAAAGTTGAAACATTGTAGGGGAGAGTAGCCATATTTGGGCCACCACTTTAATTGGACCGTTGCCATTCTGCCGTTAATTTCAGGAAGAGACTCCATCTACCGTTGAAATCCTACTCAGCAGAATGACGTCACTCATGATTAGAAGAAGCAGCAGCCTACCACGTGCTGCTTTCAGACAATTTTAAAAAACATAAAGTTAGCTGTTATGATCTAATTTTTTCCTACTAAACGTAAGTGAATATTTTAAAACTAAGGTAAGTTGTTATGTTTTCATATACATATATGAATTCATCTATTTATTGCACATATTTTTCACGCGGATTTGTTTGATTTCGTTTTTGTTCTTAGTCTTGAAATTAACTGTTTTAAAAAATGGTGTAGTTGCCGTAATTGGGCCAATTTAAGTTGCTTAAATTGGACCAGGTATGCAATCATAATATTGAAAAGTAAGTAATAAATTTCAAGAACGGTACGCTTTGTACACTATTTTTTTATATTTTATAATGGATTACTATCTCCATGCAAGTTTTTTTTTTTTTTTTTTTTTTTTGTATATCTGGATTAATTTTTTTATACAGTTTAGGCCTATATAAACATAAAAATATTTTTACATGCCTATGCAATAAATTTTGTTTGCAATGGCTTTTATCTTGTATATAATTGTATTTATTTTCTTTGAATTCCTTATTCCTACGGCATATTTGATTTACTGAGTTGAATTCAAACATTTTCCTCCTGCAGGATATTTGTGACGCAAGACTTTTTACATCTCTGGAGGATGGAATTATACTTTTATGCCATTAAAACACATAAAATCTCAAACCTTGATGAAAATGTTGAAAAAGACATAGACAAACTATCTCGAAGAAAAACATTCGTGACAGCCAAAGCTGTTAAATATATAGGAAACAAAAAACAGACAGTACGTTGTGAAGAAATTGACCTGCAACAAGGCTGTAGCTACAAATCCTCCTCAAAAGCAAAAAAAAATCATTAGAAATGTTATTTCCTTTGCTAAATTCAGTTAAATCAAAGTACAGACGGAGCCAAAAAACAGTTGTGTTAACATCACCGCCATATAAACTAAACCTTGAAATGAAAAGCAAAGAAGAAAAAGGAAGCTTTCACAGCACAAAAGCAATTGGAACATCGAGTTTTAAAAAATCGGTGTAATGCAATTAGCAAGAAAATGATGAAAGACAAAAACTACAAACATAAACAAAAGAAAACTTCTGTTGCAAAAAAAAGTCTGATAATTCAGAATCTAAAAAGAAAAATCTAGACAGTAATGATTGGATTTGCCTAATTTGTAAGAAAAATAAAAGAGCAGAAATGATTCAGTGTTCAGATTGCCATATACGGTTCCATGATGTGTGCGCTGGAAAACAAAAACAATAAACAAAATTAATGTATAAGCTTTGCATCACGCCTTACATGATATTCAAGTAACTGACAATTAGTTCCATAATTTCTATTTTTAATTACTGATAACTTTGATTTATATTTTGAATGCATTTTGATTTAAAACAATTACTCTTATTTTCAGATATTTAATTTCATTATATTTCATTGCTGCTATTTTGTTTGATTGTTTCATTATTCGCAAACTTTGCTTTTAATGAAATTATTTATATTCCCTAGTCTTTAAAACAATCTGATATTATTTGGTCCAAATTGGGAAACTGGGGGTCCAACTTAGGCGACCAGTTGCTGAATTTGGACCACTTTTGACAAATTTTTCAAATTAAAATATAATTTATGATTTTCAAAAAGAAATTGATCTAAATATTTATTTAGTTAGTAGATGAATAGATTGGCCCTGTGTAATGATTTTTTGCAGATATTACAAAAATTAAGCGAGTTACACCTAAAAATATGTGAAGTGGTCCAAATTCGGCTACTCTCCCCTATATCATATAAATGTACAATTTACTGTACTCTCCGTCTCAAAAGATTACTTGCTTCTTCATACATATTAAAAGAACTGATTAATGTTCTTTTAATAATTCTAAAAAAAAAAAAAAAAAAAAAAAAAAAAAAAAAAAAAAAAAACTATTTACCAACGATCCAATCCCAAATTAGATGAAAGAAACAACTATTTATGAAGCATAAAGGTATATTCAGAAAGCAACGTGCAGATAAATTTCGAATGTTTATTAGTTTTTATTTATTTTTACAAGTGGCATTAGTATTTCTGCAATTACAGAATTTTTTGGTACTGTCTCATCTTGTTCGTTAATGTATGGGGTAGATCGTGACTGCCACTAAATCTCGCCCACTGCACCCAGCATTTTCCTTTATGAGCCTGATTACCACTATGCAACTCAAGAAGCTTTACATTTGTAAGTTTGTAATGTCTTATTAACCACTTGGAAAAATGATTATTGTCCTCGGTCAGGGTAGGAAATCAAAAACATATCTGAAGCGTTTTATTAGTTGAATTTCGTTGTTATTCGTTTTCTGAAAGGTCTATACGGTAATCTGTATTTTCTCTTTACTTTCAGCAGAGATGGGTACATCTGTTGCCACTATGACAAAAAAGTAATAAAAACTACAAAAAAAATTAATAACTCAGAAACAAATTGACATACAGCTTTCAAACAAATTGCATTTAAAAGTACATTTTTTTTTCTCTGTACGACACACAGTGGGGCAGAATCCCAAAAAGTTGGCCAAAAGTCGAAAAATAAAGTTACTATTTAGAAAATTTTGACTGTACAGATGGATAGAATAATGTTTGTAGGGTCAGAATCTATATTTATAAAAAGGCTTTCGTTTTGCTTTGGCAACCTGTATCATTTCAAAAGTGACGCTTGGAGGATTATCATCTGAGTCGAACAAAGAGAGCAAAACAAAGGTTCTTCTAAACACGTGCTACATTTTTCCATATCATCCGATTTTAATGCTTGAATATGGATTCCCATGATGATAGTGTGTACTTATTTTGCCCATGTTACAAAAATTATATTACGTACATAAAATTTAATAATTTCATGATTATTTTTGATAATTTTTTTAAAAATATATATATTATTTTTTTGCTTTCAAACATCAAAAAGTTTATAAGTTCCACGGTGTTCCGCAACGACATGTAATGTAAACAATAGCCTGAACTATTATCTAATGAATCATGAAAAATTACCTGCCAAAAACTGCCATTCTGCATTTCATGCAGGTTTTTGCAACCGCAGGTAAAAATATCATTTTTTTAGTCGCTTCAAAAGCTATGACATTTATTACTTTTCACAGTAATTTAGCTGGCAAACATTTTTGAAAATTTTAGATTATTTAGTTTTTTGATAGATCACTATGTATTATATTACAAATAAGTATTATAATCTTAAGCATAAAGGAATTTGATAAGCAAGATTAGTAACAAAAAAAAATGAAAAGAATTCTCTATCATCGATACTATAGAAATACATTTTCTTATCTTTATAGCTAATAATTTTGTGTATTCTATCGTAATTAGAAGAATTATCTTGCCAATTGCAATCTTTGCTAGATCATACTGCAGCACGTATTTTATTAATGCAAACGGAAATTATTAAGAATCTGTCTTCCGAAAACATTAGCAATCTGAATTTTATTTTCAAGTGGGGATGTGATAGTACATCTGGTCAAAGTACTTTTAAACAAAAATTTAGAGTTGATGATAATAGAAATTATGTTCAAATAGCTTTTTCATTTCTCTTGTGCCACTAGAACTTAGGTGTTGCGAATAATTCAGAAATCGTTATCTGAAAAAATTCGAGATCTTCATCTCCTCGATTTTTTAGGCTCATCAGAATCCAATTTTTGCACGAAAATACGGAATCTACTGTCAGTGAAATGGATTATATTACAGTTTAGGAGAGTAAACTTATTCTTTTTAAAACAATCATTGATAGAAAATAAGTAGGCGTTAAGTACAAACTAGCTTTAACGATGATTGATTTTAAAATTTGTATTGTCATTACTAGTAATTTATCAACTCAACGTTGATACCTATATCAGGCAACTTCAAACCAGTTTAATAATCTTGATGACATTTTCAAACTAAAAGTGAATGAAAATCATTTACAATTCGGGATGTCCACGTCACATGCCTGTATAAGATCTTTTGAGTGTAGCTTGCATTTGGCATACAAACGGGATATAAAAGAATGGAAAGTGTGCACTCCTGAAGAGCAGAAAATAACTAAAATTGCCAAACGAAATTTACAAAAAAGATTTCGTTTGCAATTAAGACTTCTCGTCGATAAATCAAAGCTCGGATTTGGAAGCACAAATGATTACAACACAGCTCGTCGATTCTTCGAAAACGCAACTATCTCTGCTTCCATAAGGAGTGTAGACGAAGATTTGATCAAACGATTCCACGTCATATAACAAGTAATTTCTTAACATTCATTTGACCAATTTCGTGGATTATTGCTCACAAACAGCTTGTGAATTCGTCGAATTGTATTCCTAGTTCTAAATGCCAACATCAGTACACCAACTACTTATTCATGGCACAGAAATAATATCTTCCTCATTATTGCCTGTTGACAAATGTCGAGAGACGCTCAAGAATCGTGCAACACATTGATCAAAAGGTATCGAAAAGATTTCTCCCTAAAATGAAGTAGGATGTAAACAATGGAAGACTTTTTTGCGGCTTTTAATGTTATCAGATCCCTTCATTTCAAGCTTACGTAAATTACCATCGAAGAAACTAATGTCCTTGCCCATAGAGGCACAGAAACTTCTGTAAAATATTTCGACACCACCCCTTCTGAAGAGCCTACTTAGTATACTACATATGATTCAGATGATGAATTTTAGAACATCCTTTCGTTTTATTTTAATAATGTATAGAAACTAAATCTTGTAGTATTTTATTTTTCATTAATGTACTTAATTGTATTTCATAAATAAATATTCAGCATTTAATTTCGATTAAAAACATCTTAGTTCCTTGAAAACACCTTGCAACGTTTAGCCTCGAAACTTTTTAATTTCGGAACTCGAAATATTTTATTTAAATCTAATTGTTTTTATTTTTAATTCGCCATTTTTTTTAATTTAATTTTTGAATCGTACTTAGCATCTTCAAAAGTACCTGTATACGAAATTTCATAGAAAGGGAATAACTTTCAAAGCATTTTAATTTTATGTCCGCCATATTGGATCCGCAATTTTGTATTTTCCAATTTTAATTTTAGAATCGAGATCAGCATTCTGAAAAACACCTGTGTACGAAATTTCGCGGCATTTAATAACTTTTTCATATTTTGGCCAGCTTTTCGGGATTTTGCCCCACTGTGCGACGGTGTAAAAAGTAATATTGTGGGATGTTTAGAAGTTTAAGAGTGAAATTTCATTTAAAATTGGTCCAAGAATATTAATGTTTAATCTATGGCGTACGTAATGTATGACCAGCTCCGTAGAAGTTTAAAAATTTACAGTACCGAAAATTGTAAAATTGAAATTTCTTTTGAAATTTGTCCATGATGGGTCCAGGAATGTTAATGTTTAATCCATGGCGTACGTAATTTATGATCAACTCCGTGCGATTTTTTATGTCTTAAATTTTAGTCTTTGAAAAAAATCATTTTCCAAATGGACGTTGAAATTTTTTTAATTGCTTTATTTTATTTTATTTGTATTTTTTCCGAGGATTCACATTCGAAGCAAATTGTGTTCCACTCTCACAAACAAAATTGCATGACATAAAAAGCCGTATAGCAGGTGCGGTAACCCATGGTCTCAAATCATAAACTTCATTTCAAACATTTATAAATATTAATGTAAGTATAAACGAATATAATTTAGACTTCCAAGTGTAATATATAAGTCATTGAGAACCAGACTGGACTATGTAAAATTTTTGTGAAAAATGAGTTTGAAATGCCAAAGCATTATACGTATGTCATGCCATCTATTGTCTGTATAAATTATTTTATTATTTTCGAAACTGTTGAAGTGATAGAGCCAGTTAAACAGATGGTGCAACATAACTTGCAGATCACGTTGTAGGTGCAATAATGAATCAGATGACTTAATTTACCCTGCAACTGTCAATTTAATCATTATATGCTTGCTGAAGGAGCTTCGTCTTCTCTGGCACCAGCAGAACTAAAGGATTTGCAAAACAATTTCTCCAAATCCCATCTGACGAGGTTGGTTCTCTCTAGATCTCAACAGGCCTTTCTAGGACAGAATTCATAAGCAGGGGTGGTGAATTTCTAGAAAATCTTGCAAGCCAAGGATTTATTGCACCAGCCAATAAAATGCAACGTACAGGTGAAAATTTTTATGACAAAATTTACGCAACTCAAAAATAGTTAGTTATTCTTACTGTAATGCATTTTCATATTTTTTTCCCTATAAAATTAAGAAATATAAACAAGAGATGAAAGTCTAATATGAAATAGAACTTAGTGCGATGTTTACATCGCAGTAATTAAGAAAGTTGAAAAATATAGCTAACTACTAAAAAAAAAAATTTTCGCATATCTCTATAGTTTGCAGTTTTCAAAGACTACCTAAAACTTCACTCGCCCTGTCAGAAAATTCACTCCCCACTGGCGAATAAAATGATGCATTTCCCCACTCCAGTTCATAAGTATAATAAAATAGATAGAGACTCGAACTAAGTCCGCTATTATAAATGTGCCACCCTGAATAAATGATTGCCTTTTAATCATTCCATTTTTAATATATTCGCCCCAAAAGAAAAACCGATGAAAGGATGAATGCATTATACGAAGCTTTTCCAAAACAAATCCTATTTAAATATATAACTATTTTTATTCAATAAATATTTTCTAATAAAATGATTTCTAGACATAGAAAAAGTGAAAAGTGACACATATTTTATGATTAACTCATGCATAATATTATTTTATTAGCACTGTATTTTACTTCATAAGTAACATTAAAAATCTCAGAAAGAATGATTTAATAGTTTACTTCCACAATTTTATTGCACTTTTTATTTTTTGCCAGATAATATTGACTCTTTTTTAGACATCCGAAAATATATTTTAACGCTTCTATAAATTCCAGAATTTTCGTACCGATTCATAAATCTTACTTTTTCAGGTTTACGAAAGTAATGAAAGTAAAATTTTGATTCTAATATTTAAGGACAATACCCTGTGGTATATATATTTATAATCTTAGGAATGTATTTTTATTCCTGTTTAATTAAAAAACTTTCTTTATTAATAAAATAATTCTGTTTTAAATTTATTTTAAATATAATTAAAAAAATAATTATAGGTAATGGTATTCAGATAAAGTATTTATTGATAATTCAAGTATGTTTATATTTAGAAAAATGTTTGGAGTTTATCTGAAGCAAAATAGGATAGACAGAGTTTAGAATTTCGTATTTATATAATTATTGTTATTGCGCTAGTATATTACTTCTGCCTGCTAGACTTTTGATTGCTTTCACGCATCATTATTTTTTTTATAATCTAAAAATTTTAGCTCAGGTATTTTTCCGTAAAAATGACGTGTTATGCATATAATATCATCTTAATTGTAGCATTTTTAAATATTTTTATACACATTTCTGTTTTAATTTTATATCTGAATTGCAGGGACGGTGATTAAACGGCATACATATCAATCGTTATACATATCGTCGGTACCATGTCAAACTATCCAATGTGAAAATAGCCACTTTTCAGGAGGGCTAAAAAAACTGTTTTAATTGTAGGTTCAAAATCAGCATCAAGCACCAGTAAACAATTATTATATTTTTCGGGTGCTGTTTTATATCCCATTTAAGCATGCTATTGAGATAAATCATTTGAATAATTTTACTCTCCAACAAATCATATTGTATAGTTTGATATGGTATGCTCATTTTTACGTTTTCAGTTTCGTTGTACTTTTTCAGCTTCAAACTATCCAATATGCCACATTGGATAGTTTGACTTGTAAAAATTTTGTGCTATTTCCATATTCGCCGTTTCATAGTAGCAAATGTGTCGTATTCAATAGTTTAATTTGTAAAAACTTTGGTATTTACATACTAAATATAAAACTCTTAAGAATTTTCTTCAGTAAATTAATAAAGGAAAAAGCTTATTTTTAAACATTCTGTTAATTTTATAGAATATAAGAAAACAAAAATATCTCAAATAATGGGGTAGTCAACAAAGGGCAATTCATACGCGTAATTATAAATAGTAATCTTCGCACTATTTTTTTCTAAGAAACTCATGGGCCGCTTTCTACCACTATTTTCGAATAGAAATCTTTGATTTATTTAATCTCCCATTAGAAAAAGTTGGAGCAAACGATTTTGAAGAAAATTTGGAAGACATTCATAATAGGCTCTTTTAATACAATAATTGCAAATGTTCTCCCGAAAGTGGGGAATGATAAGAGGGTAATTCCATTTTTTCAAAACTTTAATGATTGTTAAAAAGTTTTAATGACTTTTTTTCACTTTTCTTCTAATCGTGCTATAACTCTCGTAAATATACTTGTATTGCCATATAATTTATTTATGTTTTTTATGTTTACTATGGCATGTCCGGTGAATATGGAGCGTGTAGCTTTAATAGGTCCTTTACAGGGACACTTAAAAATATGCCGTTAAATTGCGCTTAATGGGGAAAGAAATGTTTGTGGTTTAGTTTAATTATGTTACACTATTTCAAACATAATGGAATTTATATAATTATTGAGGTGCACAGCAACATGCCTACGTTAGAATATGACGTGTACTACACTGTTAAAAATTTGCAGTATTCTGGCAGGTCATTTGACCGTTTTTTTTCCGAAAACGGTTACACAACTGTAATTTAACACTATTCTGACCATGTTATTGGCCATTTTATGGTCAGAATATAGTTAAATTATGGTTATGAAACCGTTTTTTCAAATAACCGTCGAATGACCTGCCAGAATGCTGCAAAATTTTTAACAGTGTACAGTTATCGTTCATTTGCACACAAAAGATTTCTCTTAAAGCTCTCTTAAAGTTTTCTCTATTAGCGATAATTGCTGGAAATGCGATTTATATTATGGTGTATGCGTTTACAAACTATGTGCATACTATATGGTATGTATCAATTCTATAAATTGTATACCGAACTACCTAAAATAATTCGTTAGCATTAATAAGTATGATTCTGAACTGCTTAAACGTAATTTTTAATTGTGTTATGCATTTCAAAGCTGAACTATAGTTAGTATATGAGATGTTTGTGGAATATAAGTAAAATCATATACAGATCCACGCGAAAAACTAGAAACATGGACAATTATGGATGATAATTTCTGGAAGTTTCATTTTAGTAGTTTTAAACTTACTTTACTCTGCATTAAATTTTTAGCTTATTATGTGGCATGTATAAAAACCTGTAGGTAATATACAGGGTTCTACAAAAGATTTCAGTTATGCTCGTCTATTGGCAGAAATTACTTAACGTGAATTTTGAACCTATTACACTTTTTAACACTTTCCAACAAGGTTGAAAAGTGTTTATGAATTCGGTTTGTCTGTCCACGCTCTAACTCACGTAAATATACTCGGATTATCTTGCAATTGAAAAACATTAATGGTGCTTACAATGGCATGTTTAGTATTGCATATGGAAGGTGTAACATTAATAGTTCATTTACAGGGGCACTCAAAAGATTTCCATCACATTATGGTATATGGGGAAAATCGTTTGGAGGGTATTTTAATGACATTACGCTTTTCAAATGTATTAAAACTGATATAAATCACTGAATTTCATTAAAAGAAGATTTCGACAGAATAGGGCATTCAGAACGTTTGTCGTTCATGTACAGGGACATACAAAAGAAATGTGTCACAGTACTTTTTTTGAGCAATAATTGCTTTAAGTGCGTTTTTGAATTTCTGTATGCGCTTTTAAATTTAGCTATTATTTTGTATGTTGTATAAAAATTCTATACCTCGTATACAGGGCTGCACAAAAGACTTCACTAAAAATCAATTACTGTCATAGACAGAAAAAGTACTCGAATCATAGATAGTATGCGGCAATTTAGTTTAACTAGAAAACGCGTAACGCAATTTCCAATTTAAAACTTTAGCAATTTCCGCCAACAAACGGAAATTTACTCGAACTTCTAGTATAGACCTGTGTATTATCTACATATTTTTATACATGTTATGTAATATGATAAAATTTAATTCAGGCAAAAAAAAATGTTATAAACACACTTCCATAAATTACCTGTCACAGCCGGTAATGTTTTCAGTTCATTACGTAGCTCTGCATATTAGGAATTTCTACTAACATATTTTAGTATAGTAAAAAGGAATAAAAGACCGAAATTCATTACTTAATTAGAAATCTCCTTTAAGAAAATCACTCCTGTACAAAGTAATTCTTACAAATTCTTTTGTATAGCACTGTATATGAACTATTATACGCACCAGGTCTAATAGTTCATTCAAATAGTTATAACCTCTTACTATGATTGAGAATACACTTCAAACTACTATCGCTAACAGATAGCAGTGTAACAGAATTTTTTGTGTGTGTTCCTGTAAATTAACAATAACTATCATACTTGTCATATTATACAGTAAGCAATTTGTAATGTAAATCAATTATGGATGTCGATTTCACTTTGTTTGGAATAATTTAACATTATTAAAATATGTTTCAAGCATTTCTTTTACTATAAAACATTATAGTGTAAAAGCACCAATAGTCGGCCACTTAAGCGCTTTCTTTTAGTATATAGCTCAAAGCTTAATTTTAAAAAGCAATACAACATTTTTAACAGTGACAGAAGTTAATGTATACTTTTCTTTTACTGTTTCAGCAATTTTTTTTAAAAAAACTGATTATAGTTTTTATTTATAAAAAGTTAAACTTAAAAGTAGCAAAGGTCTAGTAGCCGGCCACTCAATTCTAGTGTTCGGCCATCACTGGACCAGTAGTCGGCCACTTAAATGCTTTGTTATTTAAATAACTTAAAGTATAACTTTTATAAACAGAACAACATTTTAATGGTAAAATGTGTTAATTTATTCTTTTCTTATAATGCTGTAGTAATAATTTAAAATATTATAATAGTATTTAACACATTCCAACATAGTATAAATGTGTTTGTGAATTTGGATTGTCCAGTCTTTCCGAGTTCTAACACTCGTAAATATACTCGAACCTCCTTGAATTTTTTGTATGTTTTTGACGTTAACAATAGCACGATCGCTATCGAAAATAAAGTGTGTTCATCTACAGGGTGTGTCATCTACATCATACTACATCTATAGTTCATCTACAGAGACATTCAAAAGTATTCCGATGCATTACGCTCAATGAGAAAAAATTGCTTCAAGTTTATTTTAATGATGTTGGCCATTATGTTTGAAACATAATGAAATACAAAATTTACAATGTCAAACTGTCCAATATGGCATATTCGATCCTTTGCCGCAAATGTTTGAATATTTTCCTTTTTCTAAGCATCCGTACAATGTCAAACTATCCAATATGAAAGTAGTCTTTTTATCAGGAAGACAAAAACTGTTTTATATATGGATAGAAGTTTAACACATTTGACATATGTTTTTGACGTTTACTATACCATATGTTTTCTATTGTTAAAGGAATGTGAGAATCTTTAGTGCATTTACAGGGATTATCAAAAGAATCCCGTTACATTACACTCAATAGGGAAAAAGAGCGGTGTCTTTTAATGGTGTTACGATATTTAAAACATAATGAAATTAATATGGATTTATCAAGTGTATTAAAACATGTTTTATGCAGAATATGATGTGCAAGCCATTTATTATTATTTACAGGTTCATAAAAATGAGTTTTGTTGTAAGGTAAATGCACCAGTAGTTGGCCACCCCCCAGTAGCCGGCCACTTTGAGATAAAATACATTATGAATAGCTTATTTTTGGTTTCAAATGAAATATCACAACCCCCCTATATGTAACCATTCTTTATACGTCATAAGCCATCAGCAAAGATTGTGGGTATTTTTATTGCATTAATAATCAACCATTTTTTATTTGGTTGCGGTCAAATAACCGTTTTTACTATTTTTTTGTTAATCGTTGACAAAATTTGTAAAAGACTAGTATTAATTTATTTTTTATTATTTTCTAAAATTATAAGACTGTACTATTAAAAAGTTTAATAAACTAATATTTTGGGTATCAAAATTAAATAAGTGTGTTTGTATTAATTAATTTTAATGTGGCCGATTATTGGGTATTATATTTACTCACATGTTCAGTAATCGGCCACCACGGTTGACTGCTGGCTAAAAGGCCATTTCACTTTTTACTTTCTTCTATCTTCAATAGAAGAAAGTATTGTAATCGAAATATTTTTCGGCTTTCGGTTTTCGACGGATTTACACGTTTTAAAGATCAGAGATCCCAAAAACTTGTTTATAGATAATGTCTGTCTGTCCGCGTGTCTGTCCATCTGTCTGTCGCCATTGTACCATCAAAAACTGTATGAAGTTATGCATAGAATTGAACCAAATTTTTATTTTAAGTTTTTGGCTATGGCAAGCAGGTCCTCCCTGAATTTGGAAAAAATTCGACAGTAGGGGGCGCTGTAATAGCGATTTTGAATATTGTGCCATCCAAAAGTGTATGAAGTTATGCATAGAATTGAACCAAATTTTTAATTTAAGTTTTTGGCTATGGCAAACAGGTTCTCTCTGGATTTGGAAATAATTCGCCGGTAGGGGGCGCTGTAATAGCGATTTTTGTGCGATTTTGAATATTGTACCATCCAAAAGTGTATGAAGTTATGCATAGAATTGAACCAAATTTTTATTTTAAGTTTTTGCCTATGGCAAGCAGGTCCTCTCTGAATTTGGAAAAAATTCGCCGGTAGGGGACGCTGTAATAGCGATTTTTGTGCGATTTTGAATATTGTACCATCCAAAAGTGTATGAAGTTATGTATAGAATTGAACCAAATTTTTATTTTGAGTTTTTGGATATGGCAAGCAGGTCCTCCCTGAATTTTGAAAAATTCGCCCGTAGGGGTCGCTGTAATAGCGATTTTTGTGCTATTTTGAATGTTGTACCATCGAAAAGTGTATGAAGTTATACATAGAATTGAACCAAATTTTTATTTTAAGTTTTTGTTTATGGCAAGCGCAAGCAGGTCCTCCCTTAATTTGTAAAAAAATCGCCCGTAGGGGGCGCTGTAATAGCGATTTTTCTTCGACTTTTGTGCCATTTTGAATATTGTACCATCGAAAAGTGTATGAAGTTATGCATAGAATTGAACCAAATTTTTTGCGCTTGTTTTTGGTCATGGAACGAAGGTCCTCCCAGAATTTGGAAAAATTCTGCTGGTAAGGGGCGCTATAATTGCGATGTCGGTACCATTTTCATTATTGTACCATCGAAAAGTGTATGAAGGTATGCATATAATTGAACCAAAGTTGTTTTGTATGTTTCTGGCTATGGCAAGGTAGTCCCCCCTGAACTTGAAAAAATTTCGCCAGAAGGGGGCGCTATAATTGCGATCTCTGAGCCATTTTCATTATTGTACCATCGAACAGTGTATATTATGCATTGAACCAAATTTTTTGTGCATGTTTTTGGCTTTGGCCAAATGTATGATATACATTTATGAAGTGCATTTAACTACGCATTCTGGACAATATGGGGTCCAAAGAACTTATTATTAATTTACAGGGCCCCGCAAAAGGATTCCTTTACATAATAGTGTCAGGGGATAAGCGGTTTGCAGCGTATTTTAGTTTTGTTATACTATATCAAATAGAATGAAATTGATGTACTACATTACTGAGGCTTATTACAAAATACTTGTTGTATAACATGATATGCATAGCATTTATCGTTCATTTACAGGGAAACACAAAAAATTCGAATACAGTACTGTATCTTTCTATTAGCGATAATTGCTTGAAGTGTGATTTTGTTTATGACATGCGTTTTTAAGTTTAATTAAATCTTTGCTTAGTATGCGGAGTGTATAACTAATATAGATCCTATACAAAGCTACACAAAAGAGTTTTTAAGCCTTAAGGAGTATCAGCGAGAATGGCTTAAAAGAGGCTTTTAATTGAGTTATGCTCTTTCAAGCTGAACTATATTTAGTACACTAAGAGATGTTTGTATAATATAAATAAAATCATATACAGGGCCACGTAAAAAACTTAATACATGACCGTCCAGGGATAATAATGTGTAAAAGTATGATTTTAGTAGTTTTAAACACGTTTTAGCCTGAATTAAATTTTAGCTTAATATGTACGGCACATAAAATTCTGTTGGTAATATACAGGGTTGTACAATATAATTCAATTATGTTTCCATATAGTGGTAGAAATTGCTGAAGGTGAATTTTTAATCTGTTATGCATTGTCTTACTATACTAAGTTTTATCATTCTATGTATAGAATAATATACAAATTTTTATATTAAATACAGGTCTGCACAAAAGTATTGAACTTCTATTCCGATTCGGGACAGTAATCTGGTTTTCAAAAGCATTACGCCTTTTCTAAAATGTTTACTTTTTTTGAAGCATTGAGCAGATAAATTTCATTAAAGTCATGGGAAGTGCTTTTGTAATCTATTCTTGATGCATGATTTTTCATTCTTGTTTCTTAAGGAAAGTAAAATTAAAAGACCAAATTATCTGTATATAGTCTGTATATTTTATAGTAGTCAGCCTTTCACATTTTGTGTTTAGCCATCGTAGACTCGACGGCGTGAAGAGAAAAAATTATTACGTCATCTTGTTTCGAAATGAAATTATGATGTAGAGCAAGATTGTTATCAGAACATAAAATGACTAATCTGTCGATGCATATCTTGGTATGATATTAGCAGCAGGGAGCCCCAAATCGTCATTTTAGCGTTACTTCTATGTCATCGAGTTTCGAGAGGAAATTTTAATATATTGCATATATCATCTAGTACAATGCAAATTTTTCAGTTTGTCTTGGGATTTCGTGGTTAGATATGAGCAGAACGCGGCGCCAATTCTTCATTTTTAGCGGTGCAATCTCGTCATCGAGTTTTGAAATGTAATTTTAATGAGTTGCATATCTCGAATAGTACATGCTTAATAACATTGGTCGTGAAATCACGCCACTACATTTTATGAATAGATATCTGCTAAAATAGTCTTTCTTGTGTACATAATCAATAAATTGCTATATCAAATCCTACATTTGTTTGGGGAAAAAAATCTAAAACTAAGCCGTAAAAATTGGTAGAGCGTTAACGTGGCATTATTACCCCAGGAAACCTTATATTTTGTGTGCATAAAATAAAATGCAAGTAAAAGGTTGTATAAATCTCAAATTGCGAAAATCAAATTACGAAAAAAATCAAATTACGAAAAAAATCAAATTACGAAAAAAATCAAATTAAAAATAGACTCAAACGAGTTGGATGCGCCAATCCCAAAACTTTCTTCTATTTTATACATCTTAATATTTCAAAACCTAGTTACACATGTTAATACTTCAATATTATCAGTTCTCAATATTATCAGAATACTATACCAACTTTGATTTTCATCTTAAATTTCTGCTCCAGTCAATTAAACGGACTAAAAACGTGTTAATCTATATCATGATATTTGTTAAAATTATTAATTTTTCCTTATTCTGTTGTTATAAAGTGTTTGCGACTAGCCGGCTTAGCAGGGAGTTCCCGCCGATGCACAATAGAACTACGAAAAATCAAGTAAAGTGTACAAAATTCGCTATCACAGAGCCCTTTTACCGCGCAATATTTCCAAATTCAAGGAGGACTTGTTGGCCAAAGCCAAAAACATGCACAAAAAATTTGGTTCAATGCATAATTTTATACACTGTTCGATGGTACAATAATGAAAATGGCTCAGAGATCGCAATTATAGCGCCCCCTTCTGGCGAAATTTTTTCAAGTTCAGGGGGGACTAGCTTGCCATAGCCAGAAACATACAAAACAATTTGGTTCAATTATATGCATACCTTCATACACTTTTCGATGATACAATAATGAAAATGGTACCGACATCGCAATTATAGCGCCCCTTACCAGCAGAATTTTTCCAAATTCTGGGAGGACCTTCGTTCCATGACCAAAAACAAGCGCAAAAAATTTGGTTCAATTCTATGCATAACTTCATACACTTTTCGATGGTACAATATTCAAAATGGCACAAAAGTCGAAGAAAAATCGCTATTACAGCGCCCCCTACGGGCGATTTTTTTACAAATTAAGGGAGGACCTGCTTGCGCTTGCCATAAACAAAAACTTAAAATAAAAATTTGGTTCAATTCTATGTATAACTTCATACACTTTTCGATGGTACAACATTCAAAATCGCACAAAAATCGCTATTACAGCGACCCCTACCGGCGAATTTTTCAAAATTCAGGGAGGACCTGCTTGCCATATCCAAAAACTCAAAATAAAAATTTGGTTCAATTCTATACATAACTTCATACACTTTTGGATGGTACAATATTCAAAATCGCACAAAAATCGCTATTACAGCGTCCCCTACTGGCGAATTTTTTCCAAATTCAGAGAGGACCTGCTTGCCATAGGCAAAAACTTAAAATAAAAATTTAGTTCAATTCTATGCATAACTTCATACACTTTTGGATGGTACAATATTCAAAATCGCACAAAAATCGCTATTACAGCGCCCCCTACCGGCGAATTATTTCCAAATCCAGAGAGAACCTGTTTGCCATAGCCAAAAACTTAAATTAAAAATTTGGTTCAATTCTATGCATAACTTCATACACTTTTGGATGGCACAATATTCAAAATCGCAATGAAATCGCTATTACAGAGCCCCCTACTGTCGAATTTTTTCCAAATTCGGGGAGGACCTGCTTGCCATAGCCAAAAACTTAAAATAAAAATTTGGTTCAATTCTATGCATAACTTCATACAGTTTTTGATGGTACAATGGCGACAGACAGACGGACAGATGGACAGACACGCGGACAGACAGACATTATCTATAAACATGTTTTTGGGATCTCTGATCTCTAAAACGTGTAAATCCGTCGAAAACCGAAAGCCGAAAAAAATTTCGATTACAATACTTTCTTCTATTGAAGATAGAAGAAAGTAAAAAGTGAAATGGCCTTTTAGCCAGCAGTCAACCGTGGTGGCCGATTACTGAACATGTGAGTAAATGTAATACCCAATAATCGGCCACATTAAAATTAATTAATACAAACACACTTATTTAATTTTGATACCCAAAATATTAGTTTATTAAACTTTTTAATAGTACAGTTTTATAATTTTAGAAAATAATAAAAAATAAATTAATACTAGTCTTTTACAAATTTTGTCAACGATTAACAAAAAAATAGTAAAAACGGTTATTTGACCGCAACCAAATAAAAAATGGTTGATTATTAATGCAATAAAAATACCCACAATCTTTGCTGATGGCTTATGACGTATAAAGAATGGTTACATATAGGGGGGTTGTAATATTTCATTTGAAACCAAAAATAAGCTATTCATAATGTATTTTATCTCAAAGTGGCCGGCTACTGGGGGGTGGCCAACTATTGGTGCATTTACCTTACAACAAAACTCAATTTATGAACCTGTAAATAATAATAAATGGCTTGCACATCATATTCTGCATAAAACATGTTTTAATACACTTGATAAATCCATATTAATTTCATTATATTTTAAATATCGTAACACCATTAAAAGACACCGCTCTTTTTCCCTATTGAGTGTAATGTAACGGGATTCTTTTGATAATCCCTGTAAATGCACTAAAGATTCTCACATTCCTTTAACAATAGAAAACATATGGTATAGTAAACGTCAAAAACATATGTCAAATGTGTTAAACTTCTATTCATATATAAAACAGTTTTTGTCTTCCTGATAAAAAGACTATTTTCATATTGGATAGTTTGACATGGTACGGATGCTTAGAAAAAGGAAAATATTCAAACATTTGCGGCAAAGGATCGAATATGCCATATTGGACAGTTTGACATTGTAAATTTTAGAAAAAAGTGCATATTGGATACTTTGAAATAGTCATTATCTAAGTTTCTAAGCAAGCTAGAGACGTGACGATTTTAATTAGTCCGTATCAAGGGCAATACAACAAAATGGCACAAAATATGAAAAATGCATTTTTTCACATTGGATAATTTGACATGGTAATGACGATATCAGATATAATTTATCGACAGTTCTAGAAAAGTATTATATATTATATATTTATATTCATACAGTATATATGACATACAGTAAATATATAGTATTATATATTTATATTCATACAGTATATATGACATACAGTAAATATATAGTATTATATATTTATATTCATACATATTTGTTACTAAATCTTACTTTAATAGATTTTCAGAAATCATTAATAAATAAGTAGTAGATCTAAACTATTTTGTGTAATATATTTTAATTAACTTATTTACCTGCTATTCTCGGGAAATATATATTTTTGAAATTATTTCAAGGTATTATGATGTATATAATAGACCTTAAGGTGGATGCACAAACCATTCGCATATTAAAATGCAACTGGTCTACCAGGTCATATCTTTGTAGAAAACAGCTGCAAACTTAAAATTACACTATGTGCAAATTACTTAAAAGATGAAAAAATATTTCTAAAAAAGTGTTAATTACTTTAGAATCCTTAGTACTTTCAACTATATACATAGCCTTTATCAGAGAATACAAAAACACAAGAGTCTTATTTTCAAATTTCACGAGTAGTCCAGGCAATAGGGAATTTTACCTAGCAAAATTAATGGTAGTTCTGGAAATCGGCTTACTTTGTGTTTTTTGGGTCGCTGAATCCGAATTTGTAACTTCCCACCAAAATTTCCCCCGGCAACCCCCCCCCCCCCTCCCCATTTTGGTAAAAAGCCCCCAAAAAAGGTTTTTATTAAAAAATTCCATTTTTTTTATTGTTTTAGGGGAAAAGTAGATAGAAATTCAGAGAGTAGACAAAATTTGCAACAAATTAGATATATAACATTATGACTTACGATGAAGGGGAAGGGGGGATCTTCCTCGGAACATACGCGCGGTGCTGCGTGGACTAAGTTGCGCAATTCCACTTAACCACTCACACGTTTACATTCACCCTCCCATCTTCCCTCCGAACTTTCCTTAGAAGGTTTACTTTAAGTTTTTTGGGTCGCTGAATCCAAATTTTTAACTTACCCCCAAAATTCCCCCCCCCCCCCGAAACCCCCCCAAAATAGTTGTTATTAATTTAAATTTCCTGTTATTTTAGGGGAAAAGCATTACGAAATTCAGAAACTAGACAAAATTTGCAACAAATAGGATATATGACATTATGACGTAGAATAAACGGGGAGAGAGGGGAATGCCTCGGAACATTCCCCGCGCGCTTTTCTCAAAAACCAAATTTTTTCAAAAAATCAATTTTTTGGGAGCTTGCCGGTTGAAATTTTGGTGGGAAGTTACAAATTCGGATTCAGCGACTCAAAAAACATAAAGTGAGTCGAAATCCAGAACTAATATTAATTTTGCCAGGTAAAATCCCCTATTGCCTGGACTTCATAACTTAGTGCACGTAGCGCCGCAGTGCATGTTCAGAAGCAGCCCTCCCCCTCCCCGTTCATCCTACGTCATAATGTCATGTATCCTATTTGTTGCAAATTTTGTCTAGTTTCTGAATTTCGTAATGCTTTTCCCCTAAAATAATAAGAAATTTAAGTTAAAAACAACTATTGGGGGGGGGGTCGGGGGGAGAAATTTTGGGGGGGGAGTTAAAAATTCGGATTCAGTAACCCAAAAAACTTAATATAAACCTTATAGAGAAATTTCGGAGGGGAGATGGGAAGGCGAATGTAAACGGGTGAGTGGTAAAGTGAAATTGCACAACTTAGTTCACGCAGCACCGCGCGCATGTTCCGAGGCAGATCCCCCCTTCCCCTTCATCCTAAGTCATAATGTCATATATGTAATTTGTTGCAAATTTTGTCTACTTTCTGAATTTCTAGATATTTTCCCCCTAAAATAATTTAAAAAAAAGTTGATTTTTTTAATAAAAACATTTTTTGGGGGCATTTTACCAAAATTTGGGGGGTTGCCAGGTGAAGTTTTGGTGAGAAGTTAAAAATTCGGATTCAGCGACCCAAAAAACATATAGTAAGGATTTTTCCAGAACTACCATGAATTTTGCTAGGTAGAGCCCCTATACGGTCTCTATTGCATGGACTAGAAGTTGTTGTCGAAAGGATTGAAAGTGAAAGTAAATTTTTAGATCGGGAAAACATTGGGAGAATAAATATATGGATGCAGAGGGAAATGGAATATTACGTCTTTTATGATTCTTAAGCAAACTAAGTCAGATTCTGGGTATGTTGTCGGATAAAATGTCATTAAAAACAGTATTTTCTTTAGTAAAAATTTCTATTGATTCACGGATAATTAAATCATGATAGTTCTTTAAGGGGGATGTAGTTTTTGTATATTCGAAATTAACTTGTATATTCTACTTCTGGTTAAGTCTTGGCAGGGCTGTCTCTCAAATGTTTTTTAATACGATCTTTAAGTTTACGAGAAGTCATTCCTATGTATTCGAGATAAATATTTCAATGGAATTACGTATACTCCATAAACTTCATCTCTCGCGATCGGGTCTATTTTGGCACTAACTAGATCTTTCAATTTTATTGGAGAAGTGGCGATTAAGTTTACGCCAAAGCGAAAAAGTGGATGTCTGTGTTTCTCAAAAAGTCCTGGAATATACTTCATTTTGCAATGTCTCCTATTACTCATGGGAGGTTTTTGTATCTTCATGTTGTTTTTCTGTGAGTTGATTACTTTTTCAATAATACGTTTTCGAAAACCGTTCTCAACTGCAATTTTAGATGAATTCAAATTATGTCCATTTGAAGAAATAATTTTAATAGACAGCGCTTTAACTCCGTCAGTTTGATACCTTTATGTGGACAACATTTTCATAGTATGAGAGTATGGTTTATCTGAATTGTATGCATTTTTTAACAGAATAAATAATATGGATCGTGACATTAAATTTACCAGTGAAATAGAAAATAATAACGAGTTGTCATTTCTTGACATATTGCTAATCTAAAACTTACCAAACTTAACACTTGAGCGCACAGTTTACAGGAAAGTAAATAAGTCTAACAGCACCATTCCTTTTGAAAGTACACGACCTTTCAACTACAACCTTGAAAAATGTCGTCCACATAACGGAATAAACTGACGGAGTTAAAGCGCTGTCTGTTAAAACTTTTTTTTCAAATGGATGTAATTTGAATTCATCTAAAATTGCAGTTGAGAACGGTTTTCGAAAACGGATTATTGAAAAAGTAATCAACTCACAGAAAAACAACATGAAAATACAAAAACCTCCCCTGAGTAATAGGCGATATTGCAAAATGAAGTACATTCCAGGACTTTTCGAAAAACTCAGACATGATCTTTTTCGCTTTGGCGTAAACTTAATCGACACTCCTCCAATAAAATTGAAACATCTAGTTAGTGCCAAAATACACCCGATGCCGAAAGATGAAGTTTCTGGAGTATATGTAATTCCACTAAAAACAGAAAATATTTATAGGAATGACTTCTCGTAAACTTAAAGATCGTATTAAAGAACATTTGAGAGATTTGAAGTACAACCGGCCAACAACAGATCCATGCAAAATGAACAGAATAATACCTAAGAAAAGGATAGAATGCATTTACACCTGCTAAGAAGGGAACTTCTCTATAACGCATTTTTTTTCTTGCCTATGTGATTCCATCTTAGGAGATTTTACTGTATAGCATATTTCAATGTCTCCAATACGTTGAATGTAGATTAACGATATTAATGGTAAGTAATATATTTGCATACAAATAACGATTCATTAAATATATATATAATCACAGCCTAGGGCGCTTCTTTAAAAATTTATAAACATGAAGAAAAAAAGGCTAAAATAAGTATTTTTGGTCTGAACACCTCGTAAGAAACAATTTTTAAACATATCAACGTAAAAAGCTATGTTTGTAGAAGTTCTATCAGGTCGGACCGGAGTCGGCAGAGATTTTAACTTCTTTCACGGCTGGGCCGAACTTTCTTTTCTATGGGTCGGTTTGGACCCGGGCCTGGATATTTCGATCCATGCAAGGTTCGAAATGCAACAGATCTAAAGCAGACCTACAGCATAATTTGAAAGCAAGTTTAACGTAAAATCTATACGCTGCTATTTTATGTCCAAAGGAGTGGCACTGTCTTAAATCGACTTTTAATAACGTACTGTGGCACTCCGATATCTTGGCATTTCAAGTGGGGAGACTCGGACGATTCTATTCCGGATAATCGGTAAAAGGTTGTAACGTACAAGGGAGAATGGCATCCATAATTGGCGCGTTAGCCTACATAGCGACAATCATGAGCAGAAATGTATTTTGTAAAAAAATATAAATGTATCGTTTAGCTGTGGTCGTTCCTAACAGCAATACTTTTATTAATAATTATGGTATTTGAAAACTGAAGCAATGATTCTGACAATAAAAAAGATGATACTAGTGATCAGAATGAATTGTAAAAGCACATAGCCAATAGCCATATTCTTAATGAAGTCTCTTAATGACGATTTCAAAGCAAGTGAAAGAATTGATGCTCATAGATAAGAAATATTTTACTACAATATTATGAATAAATTTTCAGAATAAATAAAAGAGAAGGGAGAAGATCTAAAATAGAGTCCTGCATCGGTCAGGTTACCGTCTTTTACCCGAACCCGACCCGACCCGCGGTTCGGGTCGTGTCGGGGCTATATTTTCCAGTTTCGGGTCAGGTCAGGTCGGGTTGACTTTAAATTTTTTTGGTGAGGGTCGGGTAGGATTTTACTGTTTCGGGTTCGGGTCGGTTTCGGGTTAGCTCTTTTACTCTTGCGGGTCGGGTTCGGGTTGACCCGCTTTTTTAAAAGAATGTTGAAAACATTTTTTCCCGTTTAAAGCCTAATTCAAAGTTTAACAGCAGTTAAGTTAAAACCCCAGATCAAAGTTTCAAAAAAGTAAAATGTGTGCCTGTCTGTTTTATCTTTAGTCATCTCATCCTTTCACGAGTCTTCGAAATAACAAACCGCATTATATTTTTACCGTATTTTAAAAATACAATATGCAACAAAACGCTAAATGGTCCTTCCTGCCTAATATATCAAGTTAATAATTAAATTGTGGTGATACGCGATGCACTATGTTAGACGGGAAAATTTTCAAACTAATAACGGCTGATAAACTAAAGACAGATGGTCAATTCTGTAAAACAAGGTGTATCGTTATAAGTGGAACTTTTGAAACAGCAACTAATTTTAAAGCATATTTAAAGATTACAGTTTTAGTTTTGTACCATTTAGAAGTTGAATATTAAAGAATATAGTTTGTTCATTCTTCTATGTAAAACATAAAAATGGTATTAGAGAATTAGAGGTGTACACGGGCCGGAATTTCCATGCCCGGGAACGGCCCGCCCCGTTCCGTTCAGTCCCGTGTAAGACTTAAAAGTTTGGTCCTAGCTTGGCACGGTCCGTATATAATTTTATCGGCTTCGTCTAAATATTTATATTGGGCCGGTAGACCCACTTAATTATAGTTATCGGCCCGGCCTAGCAACGCCATTCAATTTTTTTTCCGGTCCGGCCCGTATATTTTGTTTATCAGCCCGGACCGTTGAAAAACTGTCCTTAAAGATACGATTGTAGATTATTTTACATAATAGTATTAAAACATGATTTGCTTACATTGCGAGTTCGGGTCGGGTTGCGGGTTGAAGTATTGCGGGTTCGGGTCGGGTTGCCTGAAATTATTTTTGCTGGTTCGGGTCGGGTTGCGGGTTGCCGAAAATTATTTTTGCGGGTTCGGATCGACTTAAAATGGAATCTGCGGGTTCGAGTCGGGTAGAAACCGACCCGCGCAGGACTCTGATCTAAAATAAATAAATGTGTTTTGTGGTTTTTCTTTCTTTTAATTTTCGCCCTGAATAGGGCTTAGCCCCCGAAAGGGCTTTTTTAGTCCTGAAAAGGACTGTTTTTTTTTTTTTTTTAGTTCAGAAAGAGATTTATCTTTCTAAAACTTGTATAAAAACTTTTCTTACGACATTTCAGTGTCACTTATGGTAGAATCAGTGTCATAATTTATGTCGGATTCGCCAGTTTCGGTTGAAGTATCAGAGTCATTTTCACCTCCTACAACAAAACTGATATTTTCTATCTTTTGCTCTACTATATTGTTTGTTTTCCAATATTCATTTTCTATGTTAATTACTCGCTGACAATATTTCGACCATTCATTCTTCGTTATGCTCGAAAAAGCTTCGAAAGTTAATTTTTTCATTTCAGTTAAATTAAGTTCTGAATTTACATTTCTGTTTTTGATGTAGCGTTTTGTATCAACCCATGCAAATTCAATGGCATTTAAATCGCAATGATATGGTGGTATTCTCAATACATCGTGTCCTCTCTCTTTTAAAAATTCATCGACACAGTACCTTTTTGTGGAGGGGGGGGGGGTGCATTTGCGACTACCAAATCATATAGGTCTACTTTTCTCATTGCAATAGTGTGTGGAATTTGGTTTTCTGTTAACCATAAAGATAGTTCCTTTTTTGTGGCATATTTTGATGGTGTTTTGTTCAGAATTTTTGTATGGTAAGGAGCATTGTCCATACAAATGACACTATTAGCTGGGATGTTCGGGAGCAATTTTTCCTTCAACCACTTTGAAAAATTATCAAAATTCATTTGCCCGTGGTAATCGCCTGAAACGGTTCCAGATTTGAATACCAAGCTTGCGCCTGGTATAAAACCATCTTCGTTACCGGCATGTACTACGATTAACCGGCTTCCTGCATTTTTTTTAATATATGCTCCAGTTTTTCCAAGCTGCCAGCATTTTCCAAAACTCATGTTACTATCAATCCATGTTTCGTCTATATATATAATCGGCCTCTTATTATTCCTATGTTGCCTTATTTCACGTAAATATTTAATTCTCCAGTGTACAATATCTTGCCTTTCCATACTTATTTTTCTTTTGTCTTGACAACGTTTCCACCGAAATCCGATTTTATGCAGTATTCTTCGCAAGGCTTCTCTTTTCCAAGGAAATTTTATTTTTTCTCTTATAGCGAGCAATAGAGCATCCAGATAAGGCATCCTACTATTTTTATAAAACTCATTTACCGTTTGACGAATAACACAAAGATCAAAATCATCTATATTTAATGATACATTACGATTTTTTTGAGGTCTCCTTCGTTTACCAGGGGATTGTAGAATGGGAGAAAGCATAGCCTCTTTCTTAATTCGTGCAATTGTTCGCAATGACACCCCAGTTGCAGCAGCCGCTCTCTTCTGAGCCTGTTTAATAGGAATCTTTGGATTTTCCAACTTTGCTTCCTCCTCAAAAAATTTCAAAAATTTCAAAATAACATTTCGCTCATTGGAATGAATAATTTTCTTTTTCTCTTCCATTTTGCCAAGACGAAAATCGATAATAATAATAATAATAATAATAATAATCTAAAAAGAAAGAGGAGAGATCAGCTTCAAATGCAAGCATGCACTTCGACCTGAAATACTAAACTCAGAGATAACAGATAAGAGTAAACCTGTACTAAACTAGTACTGCATATGCAAACCCCTATTTCCGGGAATTGGCGAACTGACCGCTCGCCAATTACGCACTTGTACGTGGCAACCTTTGACCCTGAAACTCCCGGTCAGAAATAGATTCTTCCAAAGCCGTCTGCCAAGATGCGAGAGCTTAGCAGTACAGCTTGTGGATTATCTCTATATTCCATTCGAAATGCGTCAGTAACTCGGCGCTCAGAGGCGTGATTAAGTGCTGTTAGTAACAAATTTCGGATTTTAATATCTCTGCGAGTTTTGCAGATATCGAGATGAAACTTTTTGTGTTTAACCCAGGAATGGATAAGGAAATTTTTCCTATATGGAAATTTTACCCTACGGGGGTCGTATAAAAATTTAGTTTTCGTATTTTCTCAAATTGAATCCCCCATGGAGTTACAACTTATCGCATCAAATGTTGCATCTTTTTTTCTATAAAATTTTGCGATTAGAAGTATATGTCTAGGGGCAATGTTTAAGTGAATAAGCTATTGTTTTGATGTTTAAGAATCGCACTGTATCATAGAAACTCGACAGAGTTTCTCGCCAAGCAAAAGAAACAACAGTGCAATGAACCGTAAATGAAAGAAATTTCAGCCAATTAATGCCAAATGATATTTCAAAATTTTAGTACTCTGTCTAACACTAGATTAAATTTAACACAATTATTCTAATTGGTAAACAAATCATATTAGATGTAAATTTCTAACTGGGCGACTCCAACTGGGCTTCCAACTGGGCGGATTTCCTCCTGGTCCGGACATTTTTCGCCCAGTTGGAATTTTACATCTAATATACTCTGTCTAAGTTTATATTTTCCGGGCTGACCAAAGGGGGATTTTGACCCCTCTATATCTCCGGTTCTATTTATGATAGAAACAAAACTCTTGTTTCTATGGAATGGAGCGTACCACGTGACTCAGAAAATGAAAATAAAGTTGAATCTGGCCAATAGGATTTAAGTAAATGCGATTTTAAAAGTGCTGTTTTTTGCATTTTTGAAATTCTTGTTCCGACCAAAATCTGTTGACAGGGCTACAGCAATGTGTAATTATCGGATGTTTACGCGGTTTACGGCATTAGAATTGTTTTTATGAGTAGTTCAAACCTTTGAAAGTTTCATGTAAAAATATTAATTAGTTTTTGATCTCTACGAGTTCAAAGTCTTTTTATTTTTGCAGCATGGCGTGCGTAATATGTGAGGCATTCTCACAATCTTTTGACTTTTAAGTCCCGGAATAATAATTTTCATTTTAGTAAAATAATTATCGTAATACCCGCTAGCTTCTTATTATTGCAACGTGGCATACATAAATTGTGTGGCATTCTCACAATCTTTTGACTTTTAAGTCCCTTAATAATAATTTTTACTTTTTTCTATCTTTACAAGAAGAAAGTATTGGATTCGTGAAAAATCGATCCGAGCAAGACAAAATAATTTCTGTCGACACGCAACCGGAGCAGAACCTGATTACAAAAAACCGAAATCTTACACGGACCAAATATGATAACCGACAAAAATATTCTAAAGCACCATAAGACAATCCGATTAGAGAAAATAATTTCCGTGAACATGCAACCGGAACCGAACCTAAGAATTTCATTCAAAAAAACCCGAAATCTTACACGAACCAAATCTGAGACCCGACAAAAATATTCCAAAGAACCATAACCCGATCCGAGCAAGACAAAATAATTTCTGTTGACACGCAACACGACCCGAACCTAATTTTGTTTTGAAAGAAAAATCGAAATATGACCCGAACCTAATATGATAACCGACAAAAATAATCTAAAGAACTATAACCCGATCCAAGAAACACAAAGTAATTTCCTTGGACGCAACATGACCCGAACCTAAAAATCCAATTAGAAAAAACTCGATATCTGACACCAACCAAATCTGTACCCGATAAAAATATTCCAAAGAACCATAACCCGATCCGAGCAAGACAAAATAATTTCTGTTGACACGCAACACGACCCGAATCTAATTTTTTTTTTTTGAAAAAAAAAATCGAAATATGACCCGAACCTAATATGATAACCGACAAAAATATCCCCAAAAAACATAACCCGGTATGAACAAGAAAAAATAATTTCTATGGATGCAACACCTCCCCAACCTAAAAATTCCATTAGAAAAAACCCGGGAACGAACCAAATCTGAAACCAACAAATAAACTATTCCAAAGAACCATAATCCGATCTGATCAAGGCAAAATAACTTCTGTGGACACGCAACCCGATCCGAACCTAAAAATTTAGTTTGAAATAAACACGAAATATGACCCGAACAAAATATTATAATCGACAAAAATATTCTAAAGAACCATAACCCGATCTGAGCAAGACAAAATATTTTCTGTGGACACGCAACCCGACTCGAAAGTAAAAATTCCATTAGAAAAACCCCGAAATCTGTACCGAACCGAAACAAACCTGAATCCGACAAAAATTGTCCAAACAATCATAACCGGATCCGAGCAAGACAAAATTATTTCCGTTGTCATGCAACCTGATCAGAACCTGAAAGCTCTACTTGAAGTTAACCCGAAACCCGAACAGTACCCGAAATAAAAATACATCAGACCGTATCCTGATCCGAGCAAGGCAAATTAATTTCCGTGTACATTCAATGCGACCAGAATCTGAAAATTACATTTGAAGTCAATTTGAAAACCGACCCCGAACCCGATCTGAAAAGGACAAATATATTTCAAAGAGCCGTAAACCGATCCGAGCATGACAAAATTATTTCTGTCGACACGCAACCGGATTCATTTGAAATTAACCCGAAAACCGACCATAACCCGGTTTCGGATCAAGTTTCGGATTGAGTTCAATTGTAACTTTCTGGTTCGGATCGGGCTGCCTGCCGAAGGAAATTATTTTGTCTTGCTCGGATCGGGTTATAGTTCTTTGAAATATTTATCTCGGGTTAAGATTTGGTTCGGGTCTGGTCTCAAGTTAACTTCAAATGGAATTTTTAGGTTCTGTTGGGTTGCGTGATCACGGAAACTAATTTGCCTTGCTCAGATCCGGTTATGGATCTTTGAAATATTTTTCTCGGGTTCAAATTTCGGGTTTCTTTCAAATGAAATTTTCAGATTCGGATTGGTTAGCGTGTCAATGGAAATTATTTTGTCTTTCTCGTATCGGATTATTGACCTTTGGAATATTTTTGCCGGGTTAAAATTTCGTTTTTTTTTTTTTTTTTTTTTTCCAAATAAGATTTTTAGGGATATGGTTCAATGGAATGTTTTTATCGAGTTCAGATTTGGTTCGGGTCAGATTTCGGTTTTTTTTTCAAATGGAATTTTTAGGTTCGGATTCGGTAACATGTCCACGGAAATTATTTTGTCTGTTGAATTCCGGTTATGGTTCTTTGGAGTTTTTTGTGGGGTTCAGATTTGGTTCGGATCAGATTTCGGTTTTTTTCAAAGGGAATTTATTGGTTCGGGTCGGGAAATATGTACACGGAAATTATTGTTTGTTGCTCGGATCCGATTATGGATCTTTAGAATATTTTTGTAGGGTTCAGATGTGGTTCGGGTCAGATTTCTGGTTTTCTTCAAAGGGAATTTTTAGGTTAGTGTTGGGTTGCGTGTGCACGGAAATTACTTTGTCTTGATCGGATCGGGGTACGGTTATTTTCAATATTTTTGTCTGCTATCAGATTTGGTTCGGGTCACATTTCGGGTTTTTTTTTTCAAATGGAATGGTTCGGGTCGGGTTGCGTGTACACTCAAATTATTTTGGCTTCCTCGGATCGGCGTACAGTCGGTTGTAATTTATTGTTTGGGTTCGGTTCGGGTTACAGGCTTATAAGAAAAAAAAATCACCCTGATTGGGAAATAAGTGGTCACTTGTCAATCAGCCTAACCGCTGTCTAGGCTCTATGCAATAGCCCTGAAAACTATTAGGCTAATTGGAAAATGAGAGATTAACCTACCACCAATCATCCAATTAACCTTATCTCCAATTAACCTACGACATGTATATCTCACATTGCAGTAAACATTTAAAGCTGGTTAGAATCGCGCGATTACGGGTGGAACATAAAAAAAGGCAAAAATTCGCCAAAAACGTAAAAAAAAAAAAAAAAAGTATCCAAATTTTCGATTTTTTTAACCCAATCGTTCATGAGCCCCCTACAAGCCTCCCGTGTGCCAAATTTCGCAGCCCTGCGCCCTGTGGTTTCCGAGTTTGTGAGGTTACATAGATAGATTTTTTTTAGGATAGATGTTATTGCATTCGACCCAGTTAAGCTCTCTATTGTAAGGTGGCATTGAAGCATTTACGGTTCGTTTACAAGGTCACATTACAATCGATAGATATTTACTGAGTGGCATGTATTTTAATGAATTTGTACCTTTTCAATCTCTAGACAATTTTAGGTTACTTGAAAGTTGAATATGAATTCAATTTGTTCATGTAAAGGATCGACGATCCAGGTTTCTACTTTATGAAAGATGTTTCTATTATCCACTTTATTAAAATGCTTCTAGATTTCAGCCCACACCCTTTTAAAATTCCAATACTATGGGTATTTTTGCACACAAAATTTAGATAACAATTAAATGATCTTTTATTTTGCACGAAATCGGAATGATTTTTGACGAAGGTACTGCGCACAATAATCATTACCGAATGTCATGCTGATACTTGAGGAGAAACTGTATTATAGAAACGTGCCAGTGAACCTCGATTATGGAAATATTCTAGGTAAAGACTGACTACGGAAAAACCACAGAACAGGCTCCGAAAGATAATGTAAGTACTTTAGTGAATCACAGAGTACTTATAGTCATGAAAACAATTCGACAGAACTTAAGGATCACTGTTTATCATACTGAAATAAGCGGGAAAGTGTTCAATTCTGTATTGCTTTTATACTAAAATGCACATACACTCAAATATTTTTTCAACATTTCAAACTTTGCAATTTATTCAGTTTAAACCATTTTACAAAGGTAATACCGTCAGTCTGGTTTTTTACTACATAATTTTTTATATCAAATCCTTTTACATCAAATAAATTTTTAGCAGTTTTATTGGAATTTTTCCTTTTCTTTTCATTCAAAAAGATTAATAAGGGGATTTATTAAACTAACTGATTCTGTTATTTTGGACTTGGTAATTAAAGAATGTTATCAATATGTCATAAATAGCTTTTAGTTAATTTTTAATCAGATAATAGAACTAAAAAATTTACAAATATGACTAAAATAAGGAAAAATCATTTCACAACGATGAACTATCGAATTCTGAACTTTTATTGGAATTAATTATAATTTATCGTATGAATGATCCAAAATATGTGAGAAAGTAATTGGAAAGCATATGACTTTTATGTCCTGTTAGTCACGTAAAAAACAATTATGAATTTAGAAAGTACATGCATTGAAAATTCAGAAAATTCATCAAGTGTTGGAGCTTATGAAAAAATTTTCTAAAAAAAGAGGCTTAATCAGATAATCTGAGTTTCTGCCGCGCTTATTGGAGGGACATTGGATTTCAAAATTATAAAAAAAAACTAATTTTATTTAAAAATTACTTCAAGCACGCCCGGTGATAAAACAAATGCACATTATTCAGTCAGTTTTTAAGTCTTTACATATTTTGTGTAAAATGATGCAAATTTTGAAAATGTAATGGCAGTTTTTCAAAAGTTATTAGGATAAAATCCTTGCTGAGTTATGAATCACCGTATGGCTTATAGAACAACAGCAAAAAATATTACTGGTTAGTTCAACACATTTTATCATTTCTAAAAAAAATATGATTTCTTCTGAGATTTGTAAGGATCGATAAAATGGTTTTGAATTATTTTTAAAAAGTCCAACATTATGTCTTACTCGATATATTATAGTTTTGAAAAGTTTATAGCATCACTATTAAATTATTTTTTTAGTTCTGTCATCTTCCGTTTATCTTTTATTTTCTGAATTAAAATGGAATATGTATAATGCAAATGAAATACCTTACAAAAAGGAGTGATATCTAATCAAAATCAACTCGTTGCAAATGATCCCTCCAAGCCACACACCCAAAACGTCAGTCATAAAAGTCAGTCATGAGTCCTTTGGAAACATTATGAATAGTAATAGATTTTAACACGGCACTCGGAGTATGCACTTCTATATAGCTTTTTTTAATGTGATATCACTTCTTTTTATGACTGACGTTTTAGGCTTGTGGCTTGGCGGGATTATTTATAACGAGTTGTTTTTGATTAGATATATGTATTACAAACGTATCGCCTTATTGACAAATGAACTTCTATGCAGTTAATCTTCTGTTTTTCTCCGGGCAACATCTGTTGTCTCGGATTCAAAAGCTGCATGACAACCATTTTCCGTAAAATGAATGATATGAGTGCTATGAAAGTACATGCAATGAATCTATGTTCGTCTAGCAATGTGCTAGTAAAACTGTAAAAATATTTTTTATAATTACGTTTTATTTTTCAGGTCTATTATATAGTTTTTTACCCATCTAAAGCGTTAGACATTACTTTAATACTGTAGAGGGGAAAAAATAAAGGAAAGAATTGGACTAGACGCCTGCAAAAAAATCAAAAACAATTATCCTGTAAAAATTACGGAGAGTTTTCTGTTATCTCCAGAAATCTTTAAAAGCGAAGCAATCAAAAATCCCCTCAAAACATGTAAGTTTATGAAATTAAAAGCAATTTATTTTTATAAATTTACGAGCGGAAAGTAGTCTTTCTTATTTCAGAAACATTTATTCTTTGAAAACATAAATCTATTATTTTAATAAAAACAGAAAGAAAGAAAGAAAAAGAAATATACGATGTGAAGAAGGAAAACATGTTCTTCCATGAAGTTATTCCATGATGTTCCTTTTTTTCGCCATTTAAGAAGCAGTTTTCTTTAAATTACGGTAAGTCACAGAGTATGAGCCTCCTAAGTAATTTTATAAATTTATAAGACATTTTTATTGAAAAAAAGCTAAGTACGATTATTGTTAAGTTTTGACTTTCTACAAACTTATGATCAAAATTTTGTAGACACATCGAATATAACAAGTTTCCTCCCGTATAATTTGTAATAAAAGGAATTCTAGATATAATCTGAAAGTGAAACATAATTTATGTCTTTTTCAGGCATAGTAATATTTTATTAATAATTCAGCAAAATATGAAAACTATTGTTAAAATATGAGACAAAAATCACTGAATGTCTTCCACGTTATTTTTCTCCTAAACAATATATTTATTACCAGACATTCATCATGCTTTTTTAGACATTTTCAAGAAATATACTTTGACAGTTCAAGAAATGCCAGAATGGTTTTTCATTCCATAAATCTTACTTTTCTAGGTTTATAAAAGAAATCAATGTGAAAAAGGACAATAAATCTTGAGAGCAATATGTTACAATACTTTTTGTTATTTATTTACTTATTGAATATTTTAAGCTAATAATATAACGAATTTTCCAACTTTTACGGTTGACTGAATGGTGAAACTCTCCATAAATGCTTTTTAAAATATTTTAAAAACGAAGAAATTAATTAATTCAGATTAAATTACTTTTGATTATTTAATTTTTATGCTTCCTAAAATATATATAGAAACAGCACATTTTTTACCCAAAGAAAAAAGAAAAAACCCCAGCGTATTAAAATTACAATAATGCAATCAAACCGCAGTTAAAATTCATTAGTTTTTATTCAATATTCTTTTTAAATGATTCTAGATTATTATTAATTTAGATCTAAAAATAAAAGTTCATAAACCAATTTTTTTTTATATTAATATTTGGAAATTTTTTCTTCTCTCTGGAAAAAAAATTTCCAAATATTAATATAGATTCAATCGATGCTGGATTTAATTAAGTGTCTGTGTTTGCCCCATGTTGGTAGCTCGCGGAGAATTTCCATCTTGTGCTGCGTTTGTAGCTTTGCCAACCTGTAATAGTGATAAGTTCCAAGCTGTTATCGTTCCATGTGGTTTAGTCGGTAGAACGTCAGTGCGCTATACTGATGGCCCGGGTTCGATTCCCGGCATGGAATCTTTTTCACTAGGTTGGCCTTTGCTCCTTTTAAGCAAAAATAATTTGAAATTTAATTTTCATTTGAAACAATTTTTTTTTTTGTTTTTTATCACATTCAGCTGAATTTTACAGTATCTAAACTAATTCCGTTTTTGCTGTCGGTCCATTGTACCTCTGGTAAGACGAGGGTTAAATAAAATTTTTACATTCGAAAATTTTACTATATTTTACTTTACTTGCTCTTTAACTACAGCAAAAGAAACATAGTGCTTGATTTTTCGGGTTCTGTACTTAAAAAGTGAAAACGGAACCATTATAAGATCACTTCCGTGTCTGTCTGTCCGTCACAGCCATTTTACTTGTAAACTATATGGCGGGGGAAATACAAATTGGGGGAATTAATAAAGACTATTGACCCACATATTTACAGATCATTAAACATTTGCAAATATTTAGAGGAAAATGTAGAGTGGCTAAATACGTTACTTGTAAAAAAAAAAAAAAAAAAATATTTTCTTTGTATATCATGTGGGATATCGTGTGAAAGCTTTCGTTAAGCTGAACTCAAAAATAAATTTATTTTAATATAGGGTATTATATTTTCAGAGATATCATCAAAAATGTATTGAAAAATATGTCCCACCCCCATCTATTTCCGAATCTGCTGATGCTAAAAATATGAAAAAAATTAGAGGTATTAGGCATTAACTTAAACCTTGCAGGAAAATTACAGCGATTACCCTAGGTCACATAGTTTTTGAGAAAAGCGAATTTTTTGTATTACACACAAATTTCGATTTGCGGGCATTCAGAAAAGTTACTGAGGAGCGCTGGAGGTCATGAATTCCGGATTCGCCGAATGGTCATTAATCAAATAGGTAATTAAGTACTTCCGTCCGAGTCCGTACTAGTCCGAGAATCATTAAGACGGGGAAATGTAAGGGATCATATAGGAGTCGCATAGTGCCAACGTTCAGTTCTGAATTTCAGCAAGATAAAAAAATTCAAAATAAATACTATTGGTTATGTTCTGGCTAATACCTGTAACGCAAGAATTATATTAAAACTGAACCAAAGTTCGTTTGTAGTTCTAGGCACAAAAACAGATAATCTTAATGTATGCAATACTTTCAACAATACTTTTAAAATAGAAATTTTACTAAAATATGCACAAATTTAGATCCAATCTTAAGTTGTAGATATAATATCTAAATTCGTAAAGATTGCTTGCAAAAACATTAACTAATGTAAAATAAATCTTGTGCGCAATTAAAAAAAAATGGCTTTTTTCTTTTTGAGAAAAATATCTTTAAAAGTGTCTTTTTAATCATTGTTTGCAGGAAAAATGACGGACACATTTTTTTAGTCATAACTTACGTAATAATAGAAATATTTCTATGCAAAATCCTTTAAAATACAACAAAATACTATATTGTTCCTTCATATATAATTTTTCGAAAAATCTGATTAAACAGCTCTAAGTCTCTGAAAATTTCAAGGTAATAAGATTTCAATTATTTTGCGGCTAACAAAAAAATGCTTAATTTTCTTTTATAATCAAAAATATTTAAATTACATATACATATATATGTCTTTTTTAAATATATATAACTACTCAATTTAAGGTAATATTATCTCTACAATATATAACTCTTTTCAGATAGCCTAGTGAATTTTCACGAGAAATATATATATATATATATATACGAGTTATAATGTGTTGATTTTAATCCATGTACTTAAAGTTTTGCATGTAACGGTTTGCACAAAATAAAATCTAAAACTGAGTTTTAAATTTTATTTTGTGCAAACCGTTACATGCAAAACTTTAAAAGGTAAAATAATTAAAAAAAAACTGATACATTCCATTTTGTAAAAACATGGTCCTTCCAAAAAATTTGTTGATGCAAATTTTCATTAATTACGTCAAAATTTAGTGTCCAAACTCACCAATCAGTACAATACTTCTTTAAACTATATGCTTTCTTTGAATCTTAATGTGCTAAAGTTCTGTAAATTATGGCCATTTTGAGACTAAAACTTTACTAATTTAATAAGATTTCTACACATTTAAATTTTCATTAAATTTCATTAAAATTCTACACATTTGCTTTTAGTAGGTTCTAAGGTAAAAGTCCGTGAACCGACAAATTACCACTAATTCAATATAGAAAAATTGTCTTATTTAATAGCAGAAACTTTGCAATTAAATAAGGCGATAAAGAGTTAATATTCCTTTTGAAATTTGTGGTAGAAAACGACTACATATATACAAATTAAATAAATTCATGTAAATAAAACACAAAGATTTTTTGGGATACTTTGAAAGATAAAAGTATATGTAAGATAGTTGAAAGTTACTTTTTTGTATTTAACTCAGAGTTTAACATTCAAGGACAAAATATTATGAATAATAAAATATATATAAAGTCATATTCAAATATTATTAAATTTAATAAATGTTTAAAAAAACCTCAAATAGAAAAAAAGCATTTCTTCATACGGGAAAAGCATTCAGTACTATAAAAATAAACTCCAAATTTGATCTTAATTTGTAAAATAATAATAATAATAATACTTTTAATAATGTCAACGATTTTAATCAGACAATTAAAATTAGTGATTAAATCGTGTTTAAAAAATTAAAATTTTTTAGTTTGAAATAAAAATTCTGGTGTAAAATATTTTTATAACACTTCAGTAAAATTTCCGGCGGTTCTAGTGTTAATAGTCCAGGGGAAATGTACCAAAAAAAGGGTACCATTCAAAAGGTCGGGTAGAAGATTTTATTTTTTTAATTTGTTTATACTGAGGCAAGCATGGAAAAAAACAAGTTTTCTAACAAAATTTCTTAAGGCTAAATTTTCTGTGGCCAAAAAACAAAATTTTGGGACTTTTTTTGATTTTTCTTAAATGTCTCAAGACTTGTTGCCGTAACATATTATTTCTCGATTACAATATTAAAGATAATAAAATTCTCTACAGCACTCATATTTACAACTTTTTTATACACCCAATCACAAGCGCAGTACGCCATTTCGAAAATAGGACACTTTTTTCAATTTCCTTAAAAACCGTGAAAAATGTAGTTCTGCCCCGATTCTTCAAATGTTTCCCACGGATTTAATCATGTATGTCAACTTCTTTATATTGGTTGCAGTAAATTATGTGTTTCAGGGTCGAAACTGGTCTTTTTTGCACCCGTTGCAAACATGGATTTTGCCCCCCCCCCCCCGTCCCCTTAAAAAGAAATTTACCACGAGAATTTTTATAAATATCTAATAGCCGGATTTTGAAATTTTTAAGTGTGTAATCATCAAATACATAATGCTGAACTACGTAATCAGCTTTTCCAAATATTGATTCACGAAAACCGAACCGAAAGGAACCCAAATATATTCCGCTTTAAACAGATTTCCGTCTTAGCAGGTATAATTGTTCATATTCTTTCTCTTTAAAATATATAATATTTTCTTTAAAGACAGGATTCTTTATATACAGATTTCCTTTTCAAAGATTTTACGGTAGTTGTAGTATTGAGACATTTAAAGTCACAGTTATATGAATTATGAGACTAAATTAGTCACACGAAGGCATTCGCAAGATAATATTTAACCTATGGGAGCGTTCTTGATAAATATCTCGCTTGTATTTTATTACTTTTAAATAAATTTTTTTCATGGGATACCTGAGATCAATATCTAATGTTGTGCTTTTGTACTTTTTCGGCTTTATACCTTTAGATGAACATGATTAAGGTATCTCTTTTATTGAGGATAAGGATATTCCTTTGAAACTGGATGCTAATAATCCTACAACAGTGCCATCAAACAGAAAAAAATATTGTTAAATAGCCTTATAGAAATTAGTATTATTAAAATACATTTTTTCAATTAGCTTATGCAGTCATACTGCTTGCCTTTTTTTATTGTGTACGGAAAGTGGAGTTGAATGAGACAGGGGTTCAATGCGAAAACAAAAATGTTTATACGGTCTACAATCATAAATAAATTGGTATTTCATTTGATAAATGGTATCACTGAGATCATTAAACAAATATAGTTTCAAAACAGTACATATTACAGAAGATTTGAATATTACACGAATTGTATTTTTCAACAACCAAAGTAAGTTTTTCTGTTTGAGCTTTAAAACAATTAATAGATAAAACTAAAGTTTTATATATTTTTGCATGCTGAAATGATATAATCTCTTGTTATATTTATTGATATAAGTGCAAATTTTTTTTGACAATATTTATTAAAACTAATCTTTTAAATATTTTTATGAAACTAGTGATCTCAAATATTTTACTGACAGAATTTTTAAATTTTACAAGAGATAAATACATAACATTAGTTAGTGAAATATTCCGTTGTCATTTTTTTTATATACCTATTTTATAAGGTAAAAGTATTTCTTACATAAAATATATTTATTTTTTAACTCCCCTCTCCCCCTTTTATACGGAACTACAATCCAATGTTTTCTATCATTAAAACAGTAAAAGGTTAAAACATATGTTATCAATAAATGGTAAATAAAATATACCATTGTAGTGAGGAATAAAATATGTTTTTCGCAAAATTTCATACTTATCCCACTGCTCCTTGGAAAAATATGTATGCATTATAAAAATTATTAAATTAAACAAGAATTCTTTCTTAATTGAAACTATCGTGCCAATAAGTTACTAAATATTGAAGTATTCTTTTAAACAATGCTTTGAAATTAACATTGTATACACTTAAAGCTACTGACTAAATATGAAAATTGTCTTATTCATCTACACCCTGCCCTACTTTTAAAATTATATAAATTTATTGAATATAAAATGTCTGTTGAGATGAAAATAAAGACGTGGGTGTGAAAATAATAGATAATTTACTGCTATCAATTTTTAGAAGTCGACATACAAGATTAAATCCGTGGGAACATGTGAATAATCGGGGCAGAACTAACGTTTTTCACGTTTTTTAAGAAAATTGAAAAAAAAATGTTCTATTTTTGAAATGGTGTACTGCGCTTGCCATTGAGTGCATAAAAAAGTTGCAAATATGAAAGTTGTAGAGAATTTTGTCTTCTTTAATATTGTAATTGACAAAAAATATGCTATGGCAACAGGTCTAGAGATATTTAAAAAAAAAAAAAATAAAAAGAGTCCCAAAATTTTGTTGTTTTTTGGCCACAGAAAATTTAGCCTTAAGAAATTTTGTTAGAAAACTTGGTTTTTCCATGCTTGCCTCAGTATAAACAAATTAAAAAAATAAAATCTCCTACCCGACCTTTTGCAAGGTAAAATGTACATTTCCCCTGGACTATAAGATGGTTGAGAAGTTTTTTCATTTTTGAATAAATGAATTACATCTTGTGTTAAAAGTGATTGTTGTCACAAGACGCCAGTTTTTTTCCTTTCTCTCACTGTCGCTAACTAAAATGTGATTCAAAACACTAACTTTCACTTTTCACAGTATTTACTAAAAAATATTCTGCCTTTACCGAAAAATGAAACTGGATTAACAATTTCTGCATAAGAGATCTTGACAATTTTTGTTAACAAAATAAATTGAAAAATGTGTTAGAAATAGGTAGTTTAGATTTGAAAACAGACTTAAAAGCCAACTTGCATTTTGGTTTATAAAAGGGAAACGTTTCATAACAAATGTTTCAGAGTGACATCGTTTTCATCTATTTTAAATCACATAGGTTTCGGGATTAAAACCTATGAAATACAGAATCTTTCTAATGTGAAGAAAACGCTAGTTTTTCGATTTTATCTTCTTAAATTCGGCATCGAATAGCATAACTTTTTTTTTTTTTTTTAAATCTTTTGATCATTAACTAAAAAAAAATTAGTAATATCAAAATAGGTTAAAAGTTTGTGACCCAGCACTTGATCTTATGGCTCTAAAATTTTTATAGATGGATCTTAAAACTAATATTAAATCTTGAGTGACGCTATGCTATTAATTAATAGATATATGCATGATTTATTTCATCATTTTTTTTTTCTATTTGTAATCGTATATGCAAAAATTATGTTCAACATGAAAAGATGTACGAAACTTTATTCGCTGATGGTTTTTCATTCAGTCTCATAAATTTAAAATGAGTTTTATATTAAAATTCGAATGATATCTTGATGTGACTTTAATAGGTTTGTTTTAAGATTCAATTTAAATTATTTTTCGGTTTTTTCTTCCAGAATATATTTGCACAACCAAACTATACTTTTAATTTTCCAATACACTGTTAAGGATATCACTTTCACTGAGCCTATATTCGGCATTGAAATGCCGCTTACAGGATACTATGATGAAAAGTAATCATTTACATATTACTCATTTTTATATATTAATTTTGTTGAAAAAAATATTTATTTAAAACAATATCAAACGAAATAATTTTTCAAACTAGGTTAAAACAATGGCGCAACGAAGGATTTGTTTACTACCCCCCCCCCCCCCCACACACACACACACACACACACTACCAGCAAAAAAAAAAAAAAAAAAAAAAAAAACCCGATTTTTTTTAATCGCTAATTAATCACGTTATCAAATTTTAAGAATCAAATCCAAAATCAGTATTAGCGTCTTCAATTTATCTAAATCCTTTGCTTTATTGAATCAGATTCAGCTCAATAAACATGTTTTTTTAGACGGCTATTATGATATTTAAAAACAGAGAAAACAAATAATAGATGTCTGGGATAAATGAAAATCGTTCTCTAATTTCGAAAAAAAAAAGACAACGGGCACAAAATCGCGAGAAAAAAACTATGAATGATTATTTCGTATTAAATGAGTATTAAAAATTTAAATTTACATCTTCTTTTGTCATTGCATTCAGATTCGCAAAGATACAATAATACGTGGTTAAAGGAGAAAGAAAGACTCCTTATCTCTGTTAGGTATTTTAATTTTTAACACTACCCTCTTTTTTTTATGACCATTCCTTCGTTGGGGTGTCGAGGAATGACAGGAGAAACTGCAGGGGGTTCTGGGGAGATTTTTCGGCGAAAGAGGAAGGAATCGCTGGAGGTACCTATCGTAGCGGAAGTATAGAAGCATTGCTGATAATGATTTTTGAAAGAAATCGTCGGTCATTAGCCGACATATTAACTCTTAAAAACACGGACGGTTTGGACATACATAATGACACTGTAGACGTACTCTAAGTACCATCGGCTTTTAAGGGGACAAGGGACCTTAAAATCCTTTAAAATATTTTTTTTTTTTTTTTTTTTTTTTGTAAATTTCACCTAAATATTATTCAAAGGTACATTAAATGCATTATGGCATGCATTTAGCACAAAAAAAATTTAAAAAAGTTATTTTTGAGGAAAAAATGGAATTTTACGCGTTGTCTTAGAAATCTTCGAAATGCCCCCTGTGTATCACATATCAATGAAAATCCCCAATATTTTTTATAAAAGTTTGTTATATATATATATAAATAAAACAAAGCATCGAATTTTAGATATTTGAATTTAAAGGTAAAAAAAAAATTAAAAATTTTGAAATCTTTTCAAACAAATTTCAAAATTTAGATTTTTTTTTTTTTTTTTTTTTTTTTTTTTTACCTTTAAACTCAAATATATAAAATTCGATGCTCTATTTTATTTATCTATATAAAACAAACTTTTAAAAAAATATTGGGGATTTTCATTTTCGAAGATTTCTAAGATGACTAATAAAATTCCATTTTTTTTTCTCAAAAATAATTTTTTTTTGTGCTAAATGCATACCATAATGCATATAATGTACCTTTGAATAATATTTAAGATAAAATTTAGAAAAAATAAAAAAAAATTTGAAAAATTTTGAAATTTTTTCGAAAAAATTTCAAAATTTATAATTTTTTTTTTTTTTACCTTTAAATTCAAATATATAAAATTTTATGCTCTATTTTATTTATATATATAAATCAAACTTTTGTTAAAAATATTGGGAATTTTCATTGATATGGGACACGCAGGGGCCATTTCGAAGATTTCTAAGACAATGCGTAAAATTCCATTTTTTTCTCAAAAATAATTTTATTTTTATTTTTTTGTGCTAAATGCATGCCATAATGCATATAATGTAACCTTGAATAACATTTAAGATGAAATTTACAAAAAATAGAAAAAAAAATTGAAAAATTTTGAAATTTTGAAATTTTTTCGAATTTTTTTTTTTTTTACCTTTAAATTTGAATATATAAAATTTGATGCTCTATTCTATTTGTATATATAAACCAAACTTTTATAAAAAATATTGGTGATTTTCATTGATATGGAATGCGCAGGGGACACTTCGAAGATTTCTGAAATGATGCGTAAAATTTCATTTTTTTCTCAAAAATAAAATATTTTTTAATTTTTTTTTTGTGATAAATGCATACCATAATGCATATTAATGTACCCTTGAATAATATTTAAGGTAAAATTTAAAAAAAAAAAAAAAGAAAAAAAAATATTTTAAGGTTCCTTGCCCCCTTAAAGCCGAGATAACAACTTTTAATGATACATTTGTGTAATACAATGACTAGTAGCAGTATAAAAGCAATAAACGTCAGATTGTTAAAAACAGACTAATTTAATTTGAATTAATCACATCAATACTATGGGATTCGCCCCTAGTTTGCATTGTTCAGATCTGTCAATACAACTCCCGTGAATTTAAAAGTTAATAAAAAACATATCTGGAAAAACGCGGCACGGACCAAGGCGGCGTTGCTTTTTGTGATCTCTTTTCGAAGCGCGCTTAGCAAATTGCAAGTTTAAACATTGAATAAGGGTTTTGTTTTAGCTAAAATGTAAAAAAGGAAACATTATTACGACGCTGAATTTAGTTTTTTGAAATGCCAAATGAAGTTTAAATATGCGCTACTCTTATTGTCAGTGCCAAATTAAGTTCATCATACACAGATTACGGTAAGATTTAAATAAGAGTTATACAGAATAGCAATATTTGATATTATTTAGGCTTCATATCTCTTTGAAGCTTTACTCTACACCCATTCATACTTTTCTAGTATATGAACAGCTATACCAAACCCTACCGTTGTATAGTTTTTTACAAAGTCTTATATTTTCTTTTAGTAACGATTTTTTTATTGATACAGTTAATAATTCATATATTTATTGTACGGAACCCCCTGAGTGCGAGTAGTACTCGCACTTGACAGTTTATTTATATGTATAGTCTGTACAAATACACTGAAAAAAAATCTCTGATTGCCAAAACATTTTCCGTAATTTTTACGGAATTCTATTCTCCTGTGACATAATTTAGTAAGTATGTCAGAAATAGGGAAATATGAATTTAAGAATGTTGCTGACAGATAATAATGAAGCTTAATTTGTCGTTTTCGCTAAACATCTGGGATTTTTTAAACTTTTACACTCTGAAAGAATTTCGATATTTTGATTGTACAATTTCCGCAATTTTACGGATTACTGTTCTTTTGCACTGAATTAATAAAAATAAATCCCACAGTTTAGAAAAATATTAAAAATAAATTAAAAACTAAAAAAAAAAAAAAAAAAAGTTAAAAAAAATGAATGAAAGATATTCTGAAATCCGCACTTTTTGATGCTTTCACGATATCATTTTTATCGGAAAATAAAAAGACTTCCGCAAAAATACGTAAACTGTACTGGCAATCAAAAAGGTTATTTTTTACAGTGATGCTGGCTGATAGATACATAAAAATATAAATATACGAAGTTTATAAAATGACGGCTCTAATAGGTTATGAAAGTAATACATCGTAACCTGCAGAGAAACTGCCAGACACATAAATAAACTTACGTTTATTAGAAAAACCTTTATTGTAACAGCATTTATATTTTTCTTTCTTTGTTGTTTTTTAGGAAACTAAAATTTACAAAACATGCGATCGTTTATACAGTATAACTTCAAACATCTGGCATCATCGGGAGCGAGACTATGTGAAAATTCCGGATTTTTGAAGGAATATCAAAAGCGATAACTAAGAATATCAAAAGTAGTACTATATTCTTAATGGTGCCTATAGCCATAATTCAATCATTATTAAGTCATAATTATGTAAGAATAGGGAGAAAATTAAATGTAAAAAAACTTAATTTAATAGGTATTTTCTATGTCACAGAAAAAAAATCTAATAAAGAGTGAAATTATTTCTTCTCGTGGAATTTCGGAAGCATCGATGTAAAAATTGTTTACTTCAATATATTTTGGTCGTTCTTTAACAATTTTTTCTCGTATTTTATGCAAATGAAGGATTTCAATTTCGGAAATACAGTCTTGTTTCTCTAAAGCCTCTAAATCACCTCTGACAAGTAAAAAAAGAATTCAAATATAATTTTTTTGCATTTATTACTTTCGGTCTTGACGTTTTTAATGCATAAACGATTGCTATTTTTCTTCTCGCATAACTTGAAATTGTAAAAGAAAAAGATAAGATGCTTTTGATATCGGATTTTTGAAGTTGCCGGATTACTGAATGCCGGATATTTGAAGTCACACTGTATTTTTAAAATTTTTACCATTTCTGCAAATACATTCTTGTCATCTTCTTTACTCACCAATGAAGAAAAAAAAATACTCCAAACGGTCATGACATTTATCGTTCCATAAACCTACAAGAATGAGATTCCATTCCATAATTCTAGTTGAACCCTTTTTTTATTATTAGGATTTCTCTACTGAAGTTTTAGCATTACCCTCAAGTCTGCGAAATTTGGGGTCAGTAATGTGTTGATATTCGTGAACTTCAGAAATTTTATTGTTTGGTAGTTTTAGTTTGGGCGCGGGAGGGCGGGAAGAGATTGAAAATAATCAGCATCTTTCAAAATTCTGCAATACTCTACCGAAAGATAAAAGCATTATATTTGCATTTGAAACATTTTCAATAATTTTAAGGTGTTACTTGGATGAAAAAATGCAAATTGCTCCCGGCACCGTCGAGAAGTAATGTGAAAATCATTCTTCAATCGTGATCTAGATTTAACTAAATGCTTTTATGCTAATTGGTTTATAATTGCTGAATTTTTGTTATAAAATGTGTGAAACCATCAGAGCTAAAAGCAATTAAATCGATTAGTATTTCTAAGGGTGTATGCCCTTTCTGCAAATTATATATATGCCTTCATCCTATTCAGTTCATATTTGCAAGGTTTTTCTTTTATAGTGTGTTTTACTATTAAAAGCCAAGTACTGAGTGCAATTTTTTTAAAAATATTATATTTGTATGATAAACATATTTGCTGTTTACTACATTTCACATTTGCACTGAATTGCAATCATTTCTTGGACAACAAAATATTCAATAAATTGATTATGACTTTACTAGGTTTATGAAATATACAAAGGACAATATATACAAACAATACTACTTAATGTTTTTAACGTGATAACCAAAAAAGTTAAATTTTGATTTTCTTGGCATTGCTTTATTATAGGAACGAAGCATCAAACTAGTACGTTTGGTAAACCATTAGAGAAAAACATTATTCACAATGTTGAGATTCAGTACTGCGCCAATACTAGATAATTCGGAAACATCCAATAATGTACTAATATTAGTTAAATATTTCTTTATGAAATCACGTACACTCCTTATAATTTACTATGATTTCTTAGCGAATTTTACAATTTTACTTAATCGCTGTAAATTGTTACAAATTGTACGATTAAAAGAGGTAGTTACTAATTCTGCGTTTAAAATATTAAATAGACTTTTTCTAATCTGTAATAACTGTTCTTCGAAATATCAAGGATTGTACGCACTTTGTGTATATGAGAAAAATGAATAATGAATGACACTATTCAAAAACATTGATCTTACACTGGTAATAATTGCAACGAAACTCCCATGTTTCAGAACATCTTGAATACAGCAACCAGTCGCTGAATAGCAACTCATTGCAAAAATCCTTTCGATCTGTTTTTTTTTTGTGTGTGTGTGTGTGTTTGTGTATATGTGTTTGTGTATGTGTGTGTGTGTTTGTGTGTGAGTCTTCCACTTTCACCCACCACCCAACCCCTCAAAAGATCCTGCCTAAAATGTAATTTTTATGTAACGGAAATTGTAATAAGTGTAATTCTCTGTCGTTAATTTTATTAAGAAAATCGTAATAACAGAATAACTTAACGTTTTGGAGATAAATTATAAAACATTTACGTGTAGACTATTATTTCCTAAATTTTCAATATCCCTGGCATATCTTGCATTCAGATATATTGAGCTATTTTTAATTCCTGATAGTATAACAAGGATAATTATTAAAAAGCAGAGCTAGCTAGATTCTCGCTAGTAGATTCGAAACAGCTGTTGGCTGTTTTTCATGTATTTTTTGTGCATTTTTAAACGTTGGTTTTTCTGCTTTTTAATATTGTAGCACAAAGGCTTTATTTGCTAATTTTAAGTATAACAAGGGGTTTCTTTATTAACGAAATGTAAACACACTCCGATGAAGAGAGCATGTAACATACTAATATTGACCAAGAAATAGTCATTTAAAACAATGCTGACCAAGCTCTGTTTTGCTATTTAGTTTCAAAAACATATTTTCCCATTTTATAAGTAAATTATAAATTTTCATAAACATCGTTTATTTGCTTTTATTCTTTTTAACAAAATAACAATTGTAAGAATGCAAAAGTTTGCAGAATTACAAAAATTTTAATTCTGATTCGTTTGAAATCTATTTCATTTATCTCTATATAAAACGAAATGAAAATGAATAAATAAAATATTTACAGAAAATATTCTTCATTTATTCAACTACACCCATTCTGAAAATGGTTTGAAAAAACATAAAAATTGCAATGCTCATATGCAAATTAAAAAAAGAGAAAAAAAAAAGAAAAAAAGGAAAAAAAGAGAGAAAAAGATTCCTTCTTATCTACTTTTTAAAAAATGGGTATGAATAACTGAAGTATTTACATAAAAATATTTAATTTCTTATTACATTTTTCCGTTAAAAATATTCCGAATAAAAGTTAAACTGTAATGCTGGTATGTTGTAAATACTTGTCATTCAACACTGCTCTTTTCATTTATATATTCACGTATACAGAATTCATTTTATAAATATCTTCTTTGCACATGGGTCATCGTATTAAAAATTCAAGTTGCAATTTTTGTGCTTACAAGAATAAATTTTATAAATAAATGTTGAAGCGTTGAAAATTCAAAGTATCGTAACCTGTTAAGTTTTTGTGGAAAGTAAAAGTTTTTTCTCTTTTTGTTAGGGCTTGGACCTTTACCTGATAAGTTATAGCACTCATAGACCATTTAAAAATTCGAATTTTGTTAATTTTACAAAAATACCTGTTTTGGCTTAAATGGTTTCTAAAATAATGAAAAAGTGCATTTAAAAAAAAAAAAAAAACATTTTTGCAATTCAAAGCATACATCTAAAATTAACAGTTTATGAATTGTCAAGTAGATAGCAATTGAACGATACACCTTGTATACAGGGTGAATCTAAAATAATGGGACAAACTTTGCGGGTTGGCAGAGCCAACTATAACAAACAATTATTGTATAAGGAATATATGACCGGAAGTGACGCGTTGACGTATAAACACCAGGGGGACAATTTGGCGGGTTTTTTTTTATTTATTTCAAAATTTCTCATTCATAGCAAAAAATCCCTGTACTATTCTATTCTTTATTTAAGACAGACATTCTATGATTGCACAAAGAAAAAATTCTTCTTTGAAAATTTCCCGTATGAATCCAAATTTTTAAATAAAAAAAAAACTCAATTTCTATTTCTTTTCATGTATTTCCTGTGTTTGACAGATTTGCCAGTTTAGTGGGGTTTTTTTATTTAAAAATTTCGATTTCATACCGGAAATTTTCAATGAAGAATTTTTTCTGTATGTGAACATGAAATGTATGTCTCAAATAAAGGAAAGAATAGTATAGGAATTTTCTGGTATCAATGAGAAATTTTGAAATAAAAAAGTGCCTAATTGCGGCCCTGGTGTTTGTACTCAGTATCGCCAGATTGGGGACTTTTTTAATTCAGATTATTTGACTGTCACCACGTTTTTAAAACAGTATAATTCGGATTATTTAACAGAATTTGTAATCCATTTTTAAACAGATCGAATATTTCTATTTCTAAAAAGCGGTGACAATCAACAATCTGGGGACAAAAAAGTCCCAATCTGGAAACACAGTTTGTACCTCAACGCGTCACTTCCGGTCATATATTCCTATACAAAATTGTTTGTTATAGTGAGCTCCTACCACCCCTCAAAGTTTGACCTGTGATTTTAGACTGACCATGTATATGTGTATAGTTAAAATTGCTATAACGAAAGTAAAAAGAGCATGATTTGCTTTTATACGTGGTTTCATAATAACTTTATTAAAAATTTAAGGAACAGTCGGTGGAAAAAAAAATGATGCAACACATACATTTAAATCGTCAAATTTTCGAAGAAGAAAACAAGGATAATATCTGAATCTGAATTTTGATAAAATTCGAGCATTAGTTCTTAAGTTAAAGCTATTGCGGAAATCGTGAAAAAAGCAGCATAGTAGTGCCACATGTTAGGCGATTTACACCAAAATATATTCATCAACAACGTATAGGAACTCCTAACTGAATCTGAAGTTTGATGAAAACTCGTGCATTAGTTCTAGAGATAGCGCTATTGCGGAAATCTTAAAAATTACACCATAGCAGCAACACTTGTAGGACGATTTACACGAAAAACTAATCAGCTCCAATTTATATCAGGGACTAACTGAATATAAATTTTTATTAAATTCCGTACATTAGTTCTCAAGATAAAGCGTTCAAAATTTCTGCTCCTGTCGCCCCTAAAACGTATAAATCTGTCGAAATCCGGAAGTCGAAAGTTTTCACGAATCCAATACTTTTTCTTGTAAAGGAGGAAGAAATTAAAAATGAAATTTCATATTTACACAATCAAAAACACCACACATATAAAATAATCAACGAGTGAACAAAATTGTACCATAGTACAGATTTAACAGGATTAAAAAGGCAAGTTATCGCTAACTTTTCAAAGTTTTCAGATACTTACATTTGACGGAATGTTTGGTGACATTTGGTGAAATGTCGTAGCAATATTCTGCCAGGATAAAAAATCATCGTGAATGCGTTACACAATAACTGCGAGTTGTGCAGACATCATTACAAGGAATTTCTCCATAAGCGCATGCTCAGAAAATTTTTAAATAATAAAGAATGTTCTAAACATGAGGATATATATACAGGGTGGTCATAAAAAAAACTTCCCCGACATATACCCCTAGCGACTTAACCGCTCAACCAATCGAAAGGAAATTTCAGATTTGGATATTTGAAGAAGCGCTCGAGTTCGTGATGATTTAAAACAATAGAGCTCTCACGGTTACGGTTACAGTGAATAAATTTCGAAATTTTCAAAGATTTTTCCTGTGCAAATTCATCAGCGTATTGAAAAAAGCATAAAGGGACTTGAAACGATACACATATGACTAAAATTGCCTAATGATTTCCTATGTAACGTAATATTCAGCACTCTAAAACAAATGATTACATTTTTATTTTCACTGTGTGTACACAAACACAACTAAAAAACACATTTTAAAACAAATCTTTAAACATTACACAGTTCACAAGTGAAAAAAAAGAATCGGCTAGTGAAAAACAGGTCTTATAACCACTCCTTCGTTCTCGCAATGGTCTTTTTTGAAGTGTTTTACGCAGGCATTTTTATCGTACGTGTATCATTCCAACGCTGTTGAGTTGTGTTTGTGTACACATAGTGAAAATAAAAATGCAATCATTTGTTTTAGAGTGCTGAATACTATGCTGCATAGGAAATGATTAGAATTGAGTGCTACGATATTACACCGGCAATTTTAGTCATATGTGTATAGTTTCAAGTCCATTTATGGTTTTTAAATGCGCTGATGAATTTGCGCATGAAAAAAAAAGGATGTTGCCATTTGAAAATTTCGAAATTTTGTCACTGCAACCGTAATCCTGAGAGCTCTATTGTTTTAAATCACCATGATCTCGAGCGCATACCTTCAAATAAATATATCTAAAATTTCTTTTCGATTGGTTGAGCGGTTAGGCTGCCAGATGTTCATATATCGGGGAAGTTTTTTTTATGACACCCTGTATATGTTTATAAAAAAATTCCTGCGGAACGTCGATATAGCTTTCGTAAAAAAATAGGGAAAATTCCATTTTCTTGGCGATAGATCGCTGCTTGGCGACACAATAAAATAAATATATATATATATGGTTTTATGGTAAATATACTCTATAAACCCCTTGAGGGGCGGTAGGATATCTTACATCCCAACTAAGTTTAATTAAGATTTGCACCAGAACATTGTTTAACATCATTTGTAATTATATAAGGTGATATAATCTGTTAAAAATTACGGTAAAACTGTATAAACCCTGTAACTGTTCATAATAAATAAATAAAACTATACTTTCTATTTCTTAATTTAACAATAATATTTTTTTTTTTTTTTTTTTAAATTAGTTATAAGTTCTTTAGTTGACGAGAATTATAACATAATACGTTATAGAAAAGAGAAAACGCACAAAGACCTGTTTCATTATAATTTAAAAATACTTTTAAAGATTTTTAACTTTTTACTACAATATATTTCTTTAACAGAATAGTAATTATTGAAAAGCATTCTAATTATGTTTGGAGTTAAGTTTATAACATTTGTGTAACTTTGTGTAACAGCATTAAAACTATTCCCTAAAGTCAGGATAATATGATGTTTATACAACAAAAGATTTCATTAATTTCATCATTTGAAGTAGAAATAATCCCTTTCAAAATTCTCAATCTTTATAACAAAAAAAAATCTTCATATTTCTACCGCAAACTCTTATTGAATTTCTTGGAATGTGTTCTTATTTTCAATTGAATATTAGTAATTCAAAGACTAAATTCTTAAGTTAGAGAAATGATTATGAATGGATAGTGTTTTGACAGATCATAAATATCAGGTTTTTACGTTTTTCAATTGTGGTATTTTCAAATCCTCCGGATAAAATTAAAATTTTAAAGTTTACTTCCATTAAAATCATTTCACGCTTTTGTCTGAACACATAAATTAATAAAAATGCTGAGCGAATAATTTATTACATTTTGTATTTAGCTATTGTAAATTATAATTAATATTTTAACTAACATATAAATTTATTACTTTGGACTAAAAAATGATTTTGCTCAGTAGTTTGTAACATGAAAAGTATACTTGTAAACCACTGGTTTAATTAATTACCTGATCCCACATTCGTTGAAATAAGGCATTTCTTCAGATAAAAGTCACTCGGGGATTTAGTTAGAAATCGCTTAATATATCTCGTTTGGCTACATGACTGAGATCAAGTTACTAATAAATATGTATACTATTTACACATATTAATATTTACATTAGAACTCATCATAGAATAAATCCTAACTCCCGGAAATTTTATTAGCCCTTCGCACGTATAATACATTGCTTTACTGATATGTATCTCGTCTGGATTGTCAGCGAAGACTGCCGCGAAAACTCTCAGCGCTCGGGCATGAAAAAAGTGAGCAGATACCGATTTATGCTGCCAACTAAGGAGATAATATTTAAATATTTGAATCTGTTAGTTCCACTCTCTCTGGTTCCTTAGACATCTCGTAAAGAGACCATCAAATTTTTTCTTTGGCATACCACATTTCCAGAACGGAGCAATTGGTTGGTCGGTAACATGGTAGCAAAATTTTAGGGCAGATGTACGATAAGTTCCTAAGGAGACTCCAGGAGTTTGTCAACTGGTTACTTCACAGTAAATAGGGGATCACTGAATGCGTCATACGTAGGATATATCACGTCTGGGACTGAGTTTGGTGATTCTTTTCTGACCAGCCTTGCTAACATGATAGAGTTCTATCCATGCTTGGTCACCAGGGAAATACCCCCTTTTCGTCTTTTGTCAGCATATTGGTTTCTTGTCGTTATTCGACCAAGTCATTCACTTATTTAGTGAAAATAGCAAAGTTTTTCTCTGGCACAAAGTTGTCATTGTTTGGGACCGGTCTGATGTCATGGCGAATTACATTAATGGTGCGGTGTTCGCGACCAAACTGTCAAAAGGCAGCAGTTTGTGACGTCGTGTTACATTTGGCAATGTTCAAGGGATACCTGATTGCAACCAATTTTTCTGCCCATGCGGAGTGCTTGTTTCCGAAGATAATAGCTAAACGAGATTTGGGATCACGGTTTATCTGTTGAACCCGGGACCCGACTATCAAGTTTCTGTGCACAGGGCACTTTCAATTTTTCGTGCCCCCTTAGACTGGTTGATTTATTGATACTATACTTTTTTTTTACCTATTAAACACTTATTCGAAAAGTACCAACCCAAAAAATAATATTTTTAGAAAAATTGAAAAACGGTTCCAGGAATAAAAATAAAATGTTTCCTCTATTATTTATTGAAATGTGCTTTTTGAGATGTATTTTTGTCATTTTATCGTATTAATATCTCAAATATCACATTTTCTTTTTTTTTACAATTATAATTTTTTAAAAAGAAATTTAGATGACATTGTGATAAACTTCGTGCCCCACAGAAATTTTGTGCCCAGGCCACGGGCCCCGGGTGCCCGTGCGATAGTCAGGGCCTGGTTGAACCAGATTTCCTTGTGTATGATACATTGGTGTTAAAGTGTGTTTTACATTAAATAGATAACACAGATGCTGCAATACAGCATTGATAAATTGAAAACCGTTTTCACTAATTATTCTTTGAGGAAGACCGTACATCATGGAAACTTCTAGAAGGGCTACAGCGCATTTTCTGGCAGTGGTAATATTAAATGCGAAGAGTTCTATCCATTTGGTACAGCAGTCGTCCACTCTGAAAATCCATTTCTTACGGTCTTTGATTTCAGATAAGTGTCCAAACATGTCAATGGCAAAGTTTTCGATCAGTTGACAGTAAATAAGTATCTGTAAGAGTTTTTTGTTACTAGTTTTGTAACGAAGGAAATCTGCACAATTCTTGACAAAATTGGTTATGAAAGTTCTCGTATATGTCCAATATTATCTCTAGGATACTCTGTGATACATTACTTCAGCACTATAATTTCCAGCTATCGATGCATCATGGTGACTCTTCAAAATTTCATTTCGTTCATTCACAGGAATGACTAGTTAAGCTTTCTCAGAATCTGAATCGGGAGCCTAGTGATACAAGACTCTTTGGTTTAAAAGGTATACTCGTGCAGTCCGATTTGCATAGCCTGTGCCTTTTCATTAGACTCTAAATTAGGGGTGCACAACCTTTTTAACAGAAGGGCCACATACAAAAATGTTTGGGTTGTCGAGGGTCACATCTGTAACATAAAGAAAATTCTATATCGTGGATGTAGGGGGGGGGGGATAACAAGTCTTTATTCTTGATGAATAATTATTTTTTGTCTATAATAAAAATAAACAAACGGAAATAAATAATTGTATGAAGGAATGCAGGGCTTCTTCGCATCTGTATGAATAACCATTTAACACTTTATGAAGACTAACAGTTCCTTCTGGACAAACGGTAACTTGAAGAAAAAAAAAATTACACAAAATTTCTAAATAATTGAACGTTATTGAAACTTCATTTAAAATAAAAGGAAACTTATTTTTGAAATAACAAGGCATGATGGACTAATTATGCTATTTTTTCTGTGGACTATTAACAAAACTCGTTTTTTTTTTTTTTTTGTCAATCAAGTGCGACTGATTGACGAAATTCGCGATTTTTTATCAACGACCGATTGACAGATTTCGCAGTAATTTTCCATTGCCGATTGGCAAAGTTTGCAATCTTTTCAAACAACCAATTTGCGATATCTGCGATAAATTGACGCAATTCGCGATTTTTTTTTCCACAACGAATCAACGAAAATTGCGATTTTTTTCCGCCCCCGATTGAACTATTTCGCGACTTTTTTGTTCTGCGATCGATCTTCGAAATTTGCAAGTTTTTTCAATGAACGATTGACAAAATTCGCGATTTTCTTTTCATGAATGATTGGCGAATTTTGCGATATTTTACGCGACAGATTGACAATATTTGCCATTTTTTTCCAATGACCAATTGACGAAACGTGATTTTTCCCTAATATACACTAATGTAATTTGCGATTTTTTTCGCGCAATAAATTAGCGAAAATAGCGATTTCTTTTACGCGCACAATCGATGAAATTTGCGACTTTTTCCTGCGACCAATGGATTTTTATTTCATGATATTTTTTGGGACCGACACACAAATTTTGTATTTTTTACCATGTGGTATTCACGAAATTCACGAATTTTTGGGAAAATTCACGATATTTTTTCACGATCGATTGCCAAATTTTGCAATATTTTTGCGACGAATTGACATATTTTGTAATTTTTTCTATCAATTGTCAAAATTCGTGATTTTTTTCCACGACAGATTGACAAAATCACGATTTTTCCCTAGTCGAATCAACGAAATTTAAAATTTTTGTACCTCATCGACAAAATTCGCGATTTTACTGTGCCCGATTAACAAAATTCGTGATTGTTAACGGACTCTGATTGAATTTGTAATTCTTCCCGCGGCGAATGGACGAAATTTGCGATTTTTTCCCGCAATAAGCTGGCAAAACTCACGATTTTTCCGTAGCCGATCAAGAAAGTTTGCAATTTTTCTGCAGCTCCTCAACAAAATTCGCGATTTTTTCGCGTCCGATCAACGACATTCGCGATTCTTAACTGACTCTGAAGAAATTTGTAATTTTTACATGACAAATTGTTGAAATTCGACATTTTTCTCGAGATAAACTGACGAAACTCACGATTTTTTTCGCAGCCGGTTAACAAAATTTGCAATTTTTCTCTACCACATCGACAAAATTTGCAATTTTTCTGTGCCCGATTCAAGAAATTTGAGACTTTTCCGCGCCTAGTCGACAAAATTCGCGATTTTTCCTCTCGTGAGGAACAAAATTCGAAATTTTTCCGCGCCCGAAAAACGAAATTTGCGATTCTTAACTGACTCTGACGAAATTTCTAATTTTCCCCGTGGCAAATTGACAAAATTCCGATTTTTTCTCACGATCAACTATCAGAACTCGCAATTTTTCAGCAACCGATCAAGGATTACATAATCGACAAAATTCGCGATTTTTAACGCGTCCGATCAACGGAATTCGCAATTTTTAACTGACTCTGACGAAATTTGCAAATTTTTCAGCGCTAAATTATCCAAATTCACGATTTTTTCTTGTGATAAACTGACAAAACTAGAGATTTTTCACCAGTTGATCAACGAAATTTGAGATTTTTCTGCGACTCATCGATAAAGTACGCGATTTTCCCGAAATCGATCAACGAAATTTGCGATTCTTAATTGTCTCAGATGAAATATACAATTTCTTCCCGGGGGAAATTGACGAAATTCGCAATTTTTTCCCGCGACATGGGACAAAAAATTGCACATTTTCCAGTTATAAATTGACTAAATTGCGTCAAAAAAACGAAGAAATTATATAATTTGTGATCGCAGGCCACAAGTTAACCCATGACGGGCCACTTATAGCCCGCGGGCCACAGGTTGTGCATCCCTACTCTAAATTTTCAATGATTTTCCTTAAATCATCAATTTTTAACTGTTCTTCTGGGACACTCATTGAGGATATTTTGGACATCTAATTTAAGACATTGGATATTTCACAGGAGGTTCCTCGCAGGGTTCTCAATGCTGCTTGCCATTGCGCGAAATTGCCACAAAATGCTTCATTTGGCGAAAAAAGGAACGATTGGATTCACCATAATGAAATCGCTCGATTTTTGATCTTTTTTGTGTTTGTGCGCCACTACAGGCAACATTCTTATTTGCATTACTGAACGATTGATGTCGCTTATTATGATCAATCTCACCGTATCATTTACTTTACTCTATTTTTACTGACTCAATACCAATTCAATTTAGCGTCAGACAAAGTCACAGCAAGGGTTATGCGGAGGTTGTCAAAGCATCAGATACCAAGTTAATAGGTGTTTCTGCTTATTGTCAGTTAATCACTATCTATGCGCCGGCATCACTACGGTCACGTCAATAAAGGGGCTTACGGAGCAGCTACAGTGAGTGAAACCTCACTTCCAACAAACAACGAATTGCAAAAATCCACGCAGCATACAGGACATAACAATTATTTGCAGAGGCATAGTGGTACCGAAGTGTAGAGAGAAGATTTCCTATTGGTCAAGGCCTCAGTCCCTTCCTTCGGTAGTCAACTCTTGCGGCGTCTTCAAGCGACTAGCACGTACAGATCATTCAGGCAACATTAAGATAGTGAAAAGAGGACAAGACGCAAGGGGGAAAAACCCATTACAGTGACACATGAAAATATCACATAAGTTATTTAAAACTTCCCTAGCAACTCCAAGAGAAGAATAAGCAGTGCAACGGCAAAAGTTACGCAAGAATAATATTGAAAATTTTCTGGACAATTAAAAGATTATATTTACAATACACGATGTAAGATGTACTGAGTCGTCACACAGTTCGAAAATTACAACACGTATGATTTGTTTACCAATTAGCATAACTGTGCTAAAAATTAATGCAGTGTAATTACGTATCCAACGTTTCCTGTAGTTCCATCACCTGCGATTTATTCTATTGAGTAGTTTCAGATTAGAGACCAAATGTCATTATCAATAAGGTTAAAAGGATGAATTGTGCCCGTCAGACTTTCCAGGATAGCTCAATTGGCAGAGCATTGGCAGCTTAAGGCAACAGTCTCTGGTTCAAATCCTGACCTGGCCACACTGTCAAAAAAATTCGTTTTTATACTCTAAATTATTCGTCAATATTTCAAATGAAAATCAAATTTCAAATTATTTTTGCTTAAAAGGCGCAAAGACCAACTTAGTGAAAAAGGTTCCATGCCGGGAATCGAACCCGGGTCATCAGTATAGGGCACTGACGTTCTACCGCTAAACCACATGGAACGATACCCAGCCTGGAACTTCTCACTATTACAAGTTGGCAGGCTACAAACGCAGCACAAGATGGAATATTTTCCGTGAGCCACCAACATGGGGCAAACACAGACACTTAATTAAATCCAGCATCGAATGAATCTATATAGAACGTCAGTGCGCTATACTGATGACCCGGGTTCGATTCCCGGCATGGAACCTTTTTCACTAAGTTGGTCTTTGCGCCTATTAGTCAGTAGTATTATACAGAAATGTTTGATAAACACGCTGATGCAGACAGTTTTCAAATCGAAGAATTATTTTAAGATATATTTAATGCTAAAGTTGGACAAAATCGTTCCACTAAAAAAATTTTATAGGAGCAAAAACTATTCATGGGAATTTAATCATTTTTAGATCATTTTATACGTTTGAAGTTCCCGGTGTGCAGACTGTATTTCTTTTTTTAATTTGACTAATTTTTTGAGGTTTTATTTCTATTTTAAATTCAAATTTTCAGCATTTCTAGAGATATTTTTTAGATATTTTAGAAAGTGATATTAATTTAAACTGTTGCCAACTGTATAAACAGTGCAAAAAATAATGTTTGCTTCAAATAAAAAAAAATATTTATATGTGACTATTATAAACAGAAAAAAAACATTTGGAATTAGAATTAAATAATTATGTACTAAAAGCAGGAACTTATTAAAAATTACGTCATAAAAACTATATTTACACGTGAATTTTAAGAGAGAAAGGAAATTCTAAAATAATAAATTCATTAACATGCGTTAGAAGTCTTAAATAGGAGAAATTACGTCATATTTACGTCACATTACAGTTATTACATAAAATGAACACAAAATAATATTGCAAAACGGTTTAAATTTAGAAATTGCGCTAGACATTTATTTGATATTTTGAGAGGATACTTTTGAACTATTTTTGTTAGAAAAGCGCAAATAATATTTCATTTCTAACACAAGTATTTTCATGTAAATATTAAAAAGAGAAAGAATGGTTTGGTCAAAATTACGTCAGATTAAAAACGATTAATTTAAAATGTGTTATTTAAAAGAACTTTCTTTTCGCTTTGTTAAAAAATACCGAGAGGCAAAGACTCTGTTTACTTAATTCCTTTTATATTAGCTTATTTTGAAATGTTTAACTTATTTTACTTAATCAAAGGCGAAAACATCGATTGTATCTTTGGTACTACTTTGTTATCCCGTCGACCAAAAATTTATCATTCGTCAAACTATAAGATTAAATGTCAATAATGGTTGATCGTAAATGTCACATTAACTTGACTTTAAGCAAGTTACACGTGTCTACGTCATCAAGTTATTTTGATTTCGACGTTTTATTTGTATTTTTATTAATGTTGCACTAATTTATTTGTTCTTTCGTTATTTAAAATAAAAATTATGTCAATTTGTATAAGTTGGCGAGTGCTTTGGCGATTTATATAATTTGGCGAAATTGGTCGACGGGTTAATCAAGTAGTACCGCAGCGGATTTGGCCTTAAAATTCCCCAATCAAAGAGAAATGAATAGAAATCCGTTTATAGGGAGATCGCCACTCTTTTTTAAATTATAATTCAATCTTCCGAAATCTTTTTAATGCCGATCAAATTAGTGTACTTTTAGAGTCTGCGTTGTCTGAACGGGAGTTGATGAGCGTAGCTCGCAGGGGGCAGAGCCTCCTAGTTGTTAAAAAAGCAGTAATATGTAGAAAAGCTGTTCCACGCTTGATATGGAAATGGCCTTTAATAGGTTTAAAAATCTTCACATTTTAAAACTTAGACCTTAGTAAGCTGCCCGTTTTTAATAAAAAATAAATAATAAAAATAATAGACAGCAAAAATCACCACATTTTAAATACTAGGCTTAAATAATCTCCTAGTTTCAGGGCCATATCATGAAACACTGACAAAATGTCCTGTGCGCGACACTTACATAAATATCTATATCTACTCACTTATAAGTTTTAAAAACATAAACCATACATTAAAAATAACAAAAACTCTAGATTTTCATATTAACGCGGTTTCTTTAATTTGAGGATATAATAATATTGTTAAAACAGCAGAAATAGGTAGAAAAGCTGTTCCACATGCAACATGGAATAACACTGTGATAGGCAGTGAAAAATTAGAAGGTAAGAGTGATGGAAATGACAATATTTGCGTAACGCAATCAAGAGGTGATTCCCTCCAAAACACCAAATATTAGTAAACAAATTAATAAATCACTGTTAGTTATGCTGCACAGGAAATGGCCGGAAGTAGTAGATAAGACAAAGAGTTATAAATGGAAACGTCCATTGAAGAAAGGGCATAATAAATTTTCATTTTGAGACAGCTAAGACAAAGTAATAAATTAATAAAATGTAGAATACGTCATATTTTTAAATGTTTTATAAAGAATTTTTTTATCTTTTGCTAGATCATCTGTTATGCTTTGTCTGTCTGTTTATTCTTTCATTTTATTTTCGATAGAATATCAGTACTTCAAAGAGTAAATTCTTAAATTAGACAAGCAATTAGAAAGTAATTTATAGCAGTAAAGTTTTGTAGTAGAAAACCTTAAACGCAATGCTAGTAAAAAAAAAATTAATTAAACTTTTCCCCATATTAATTAAGACTATTTTGAACCATAAATATTATTTTATAAATTAAATCAAATAAGTGCTTATAAGAAACAGGACAGGTGCTTATAAATAAATTTTTTGTGTTTATTTCATTTAAAAATTTGGTATGTTAGCAAAAATATTTATAATTAAAGATTCTGTCGCGAAAAAATAATTTAATTTTAAAACATTTTTAAATTAAAAAATTAGAAATTTATTATACTTTGAAATTACTTATTAGTTTATTCGAAAATTAGTGTGTAAAAAAAAATATTTAGCCATAACTCAGGATCGGAGCAGTCACTTTTGAACTACAACTATTTCTAAATAATCATCTTCATTTAAGATTTCTCTTGGAAATATTCCAAAATCCTGCTGCTTGGTAGATTTCTCTTGAAAATGTTTTAAAACTTTACCAAGAATATTATTGTTTGAAAATAGTGGTAGCCAAAAAAGTGACCGAGACGACCTCTGGATATTGCGCATAGCTATATATAATACTTAATGTGAGTGATTTCATTAGTAATGAAAATGCATCATAAAAGATTATTAAATTGCTATTGCAGTAAAGTTCCCAATCATATTTTTACTTATTCTATATCATTCTAATTACGTTTAAATTTTATAACATTCGTGTAATTCGGTATAATGGATTTAGAATAATTCCTTAGAGTCAAGAAGACGTGTTTATATAACAAAAGATTTAATTAATTTCATCGTTTGAAATGGAAATAATCCTTTTCAAAATTTTCTTTCCTTAGAAAAATATATTTGACTTTCTACACCAAACGGTTATTGGATTTCTTGAAATGCGTCTTATTTTCAATAGAATATTCAGTATTTCAAAGAGGAAAAATTAAAGTTACAAAAGTGATTATCAAAGAACAGTGGTTTGATAGATCATAAATATGAGGTTTTTACTCTTTTAAAATGTGGTATTTAAAAAGCTATTGGTTATGCAGATATTTTTAAAGATTTTATTCATTAAACTCATTTTACATGTTTTCTTTGAACACAAACATTTATAACATTGTTGAAAGAATTATTTATCGCATTCTGTATTTAGATATTATAAAATGTAATTTCCATTTTTAAACTCATTTTTTAATTCTCATCATTTACTCATTACTCATAATTTAAAACCATTTTAATAATTTAGCGATGACTTACGTCTGAGAAATCTAAATTTAATTACGTGAATTTTTATTCACACTGCTACGCATTCATATTGCTATGCATTCACATTGCATAAAAATTCACGTAATTAAATTTAAATTTCTCAGGCATAAATCATCGTTGAAAATTACTAAATATATATTATCGATGCTGGATTATATTGGACTCATGTTTGCCCCAGAGTTGTAATTCATGATGCTATTCCATCTTGTGCTGCGGTTGCAGCCTTACCAACGTTTAAGAGAGAAGTGTGCAAGGCTATGTGTATCGTTCCAGGTAGCTCAGATGGAAGAGCGTTGGTTTGCTAAACCAAAGACAAAGGTTTGAAACCTGGCTTGTATACATTTTCACTCTGTTGATTTTACGCCTTGTTAGTAGTGTGAATAAAAATTTACTTAATTAAATTTATTACTAAGACATTTCATTATTTGATGCAAAGAAATGAAATAGCTAAATAAGCAATTTAAAGAATACATAACACTATATAAATCCATTGTCATCAATTACTCCCCCTACCCATACAATAAACAATACAAAAAACATGTTATTGTGCACCTAAATGATATTTTTTATTTCTTTATGTTTTAAGAATCACAACCTCGTTAAAATGCACCGCAAATGAATTTTCTCCCCATACATTTATATGTTTACAAAGTTTTCCGTACAGCCTGTATAAGATCTATAGAATTTATATATACCACGTAATATACTTACAATTAGGTGAATTAAAAAATGCATCCCACAGCTGAAAACGTACTTGAAGCAATTATTAATCCCATTCCAGCGTCTTAGCCGTTGATATAGCCAGTTAAATACCATTGTGTTCTACTCACACAAAACCTGATGTAATTTGTAACAAAAAACATTTTACTTGTCAAAAATTTGATTTATTAAATTTGATTTATTATAGAGACAAGTAAATAATAGGACGTATTTATGAAAATTTCCTCTGATGGTCACAGGAGTAACAATGGACGTTCTCATTGATAATAACTTACGGAATTATTTTTGTGTGGCCTTTTAAACGAACTGTAAATGCTACACGCTTCATTTTCAATACCACAAGCACTTACCTCAATAGTTAAAATACATTACCAAAGTAAACCTCATTAAAATATAAATATTGCATGTTAATTCGAGTATCTTTACGAGAGTTAGATCAGGGGCTGACGAATAAACCAAACTCATTAGCACTTTTCAACTACGTTCGAAAGTGTTAAAAAGAGATTAATTATGGAAAAATGAAACTAGAATGAATTATTTAATAGGATTTTTTTTTTTCCCGCAAAGAATACAAACCTGATTATAAAACAAGAAAATTCACTTTTTAGATGTTCGAGTAAAAGGCTTTTAAAATATTTATCTAAAAATTAAAAATATCGATGCCAAAAACATTCTTCTTTATTATGAAGCATTTATTAACCGATTCTTATAAAATAAAGATAAACTAATATTTTACAAAATATCACTCATCGGTTTGATATAATTTAATGTGCTATTTTAATATGTATTACTTTTTTTTTAAGCTGAAGCTTACATCAGTATCATAAGTAGCGCATAACTTAATCAATGAAATCTGCTCGATAAATATAAATCGCGAGTTTATTTATAAAATGTGAGATAAGATAAAATCAAGGAAAACGTACGTGACTCTAGGCTAAACACGTAATGTACAAGAAATGCAAATGCATTTAAATGCAAATACTGCTCTTTTACATTTTCAATAGCTTTACTTCGTTAGTGTTTTTGTTTACTTTATGTGCTCTTTTCTCATTTTCCCAAATGATTTCTGAAACATAAAGTTTTATAAAGCTTTTTGGAGTTCGTCAGATTATTTTTCTTATCTATATATATTTGTTTATTTATTGGCTATTTTTGGAATTAAACATTTATTTAAACGTTTAACCCATTTAAACCTAGCATTCCATTTTTAGGACGCTTCGAATTTGAATAAATTTGCATAATTTTCTTGGTTATGAAAATTGTATGAAATAATTATCTATAAATGTCTTTATCTATTACCGAAAGATGGCAGCATAATATGGATATTTATTTGCTTAAATGAAGGCTTTTTTCGGATTTTATGGATTTTTCATTTTTCAAGATGACGAAATGTAACAAGTAAGTTTATTTTGGTTTTTTCTATCAAGTATCCAAATAAATAAGTCATAATCTTAGCTTGTAGAATTCTTTGAAAAACGCATTTCTTTAAAATGTAAAATTATATGTTCAAGTTTTTTTTAATACAAATTTCTTAACGTACATAATATAGGGTGCTAGGACCGAATGGGTATATATTTATTACACTAGATTAATATTAACACAATTATTCTAATTGGTAAACAAATCATATTAGATGCAAATTTCCAACTGGGCGAAAAATGTCCGGACCAGGATTCGAACCCGGGACATCCTGGCTGAAGCCGCCAGTGCTCTGCCATCTGAGCTATCCCGGACGATTCTAGTCGAACATTTTCACTCAGCTAACCTTGATGATTACAGCATCTGGTCTGAAACCTGGTCCAGCTCAACAGAATAAATCTCAGGTAATGGAACTCCAGAAATCGCTGGATACGAAATTACACTAGATTAATATCAACACAATTATTCTAATTGGTAAACAAACTGGTAAAACTGTTAAACTGTAAAACTGGTGGCTTCAGCCAGGAGGTCCCGGGTTCGAATCCTGGCCCGGACATTTTTCGCCCATTTGGAAATTTACATCTAATATATTTATTAGACATTTAGGGGACAGTTATTTTTGTAAAATCCTTTTCAAGATGATTGTGAAACAAATTGATTTTAAACCTCAAATACGATTATTCTTAGTTTATTATTACTAACTAGGGGGCTCGGCCCCCTACGAGCTACGCTCGCCAACCCCCGTCCAGACACCGTAGACTCTAAATGCACGCTAATTTGATCGGTTTAAAAAAGATTTCGAAAGATTGAATTATAATTTAAAAAACAGTGGCGATCTCTCTATAAACGGATTTCTATTCATTTCTCTTTGATTGGGGAATTTTAACGCTAAATCCGTTGCGGTACTACTTGATTATCCCGTCGACCAATTTCGCCAAATTATATAAATCGCCAAACCACTCGCCAAATTATACAAATTGACATAATTTTTATTTTAAATAACGAAAAAACAAATAAATTAGTACAACATTAATAAAAATACAAATAAAACGTCGAAATAAAAATAACTTGGTGACGTAGACACGTGTAACAATATTTCAAAATAAGCTAATATAAAAGGAATTAAGTAAACAGAGTCTTTGTCTCCTGGTATTTTTTAACAAAGTGAAAAGAAAGTTCTTTTAAATGAGACATTTTAAATTAATCGTTTTTAATCTGACGTAATTTTGACCAAACTATTCTTACTCTTTTTAATATTCACGTGCAAATACTTGTGTTAGAAATTAAATATTATTTGCGCTTTCCTAACAAAAATAGTTGAAAAGTATCCTCTTAAAATATCAAATAAATGTCTAGCGCAATTTCTAAATTTAAACCGTTTTGCAATATTATCTTGTGTTCATTTTATGTAATAACTGTAATGTGACGTAAATATGACGTAATTTCTCCTATTTAAGACTTCTAACGCATGTTAATAAATTTATTGCTTTACAAATTCCTTTCTCTCTTAAAATTCACGTGTAATTATAGTTTTTATGACATAATTTTTAATAAGTTCCTGCTTTTTGTACATAATTATTTAATTCTAATTCCAAATGTTTTTTTCTGTTTATAATAGTCACGTGTAAATAAATTTTAATTTATTTTATGTAATAACTGTAATGTGACGTAAATATGACGTAATTTCTCCTATTTAAGACTTCTAACGCATGTTAATAAATTTATTGCTTTACAAATTCCTTTCTCTCTTAAAATTCACGTGTAATTATAGTTTTTATGACATAATTTTTAATAAGTTCCTGCTTTTTGTACATAATTATTTAATTCTAATTCCAAATGTTTTTTTCTGTTTATAATTGTCACGTGTAAATAAATTTTTAATTTATTTAAACGTATAAATATTTTTTTTTTTTTTTTTTTTTTTTTTTGAAGCAAACATTATTGCTTCCGCTGTTTATACAGTTGGCAACAGTTTGAATTAATATCACTTTCTAAAATCTGTTAAAAATATCTCTAGAAATGCTGAAAATCTGAATTTAAAATAGAAATAAAACCTCAAAAAATTAGTCAAAATAAAAAAATTAATGCAATCTGCACTCCGGCAAATTCTAACGCATAAAATGATCTAAAAATGATTAAATTCCTATGAACAGTTTTTGCTCCTATAAAGCTTTTTTAGTGGAACGATTTTATCCAACTTTAGCATTAAATATCTCTTAAAATAATTCTTCGATCTGAAAACTGTCTACATCAGCTTGTTTATCAAACATTTCTGTATAATACTACCGATTTTCATATTTTTGTATGCATTATTTTTCTTAATATTAACGAAGAAAGACCTCCGGTCACAAAAAATTCAAAACCGGCGGCGGCGGCGGCGGCGGCGGCGGTGACAGCGGTAGTTACTTTTTTTTAGAATAGAGAGAAGAGATGCTTATAATGTTATTAGTCTCTGTAAAGAAATAAATATATATTTTTATTAGTTCCTAAAAATACTAATTATATTATATAATATAGAATTTAAAAGCTTATTTTATATAAATTTAGACAAAACATATAATTATGCATATTATACTATTACGAATATTATGCATATTCTCATATTTAGTACGTTTACCTTTTATCAAATAAATAGAAAAAAAAATTCAGCACAATTGTTTTAGTATTTCTCCAGTTCATTTTGCACCATTTTTAAAGTGATTCTACCAGCAAATTTGAGAAAACAAAAATTCTGGCACAAATGGGTTAAATATAAAATAAGAGCGACATCTTTAAATTTATGACCAAAATTGGATGAAAATTGCCAGTTGTATGTCGATATCTCAGGACAAAATGATTTAAAATATATTATTTGCTGCAAATTTTGAATGGTTACAAAATTGATCCAGACAAAATCTCCAAATTCAGATTTGATACAATGCAAAATATAATGTAGGCATTTTCTCATGATATCTTATGATTCCCATTCTGTACAGAAGGTTCCTCTTTGCAGAGATAAATATGTAAATAATTATATAACAGAATATACAACACAGCAATTTTCATTAAAACTATCTAAGTTTGTCCGTATCTTAAATTTTAGAAAAAGAAATTTTAGGTTTTTTTATAATAATTCAAAAATAGTTTTATCACTATAGCTTCCATACCGTTAAGAAAATATCATTAAAATTATGAAGAAGAAACCAAAATCATGCGTTAGTCAGAATATAAAACATTTTTCAACTCATTCGGACTACTGTAATAAAACTTTATAGCTTAATAACGTGAAAAACAATGTCTAAGTAATAATTTGTAAAATATATAACACGTTTGAAAACACAATTTCAACCAAATTCGAAAAAATAGCTGAAAATATTGTACATCCCTGTATATGAACTATACATTTAGCATATAATTCACAATATGCTAAAATTTAGAACAGTTAGCATAGAACGCATAGAACAGTTCCTAGTCAGCAATTTCCGTCAGTAAACAAACTGAACTTCAGATGATTTGTGCAGCCCTGTATATGATTTATAGAATTTATACACACTAAATAGTATGCAATTTTTATAATTTAAAAAAGTTTTCCACAACTAAAAACGCATTTCCATCAATTGTTGTCCATACGGTGAAAAATACAACTGATTAATTTTGTGTGCCCCTGTATATGAAAAATGAATGGCACATCAATAGTAAGCATCTTATAGAACACATCGGATATATATATATATATATATATATATATATATATATATATATATATATATATATATATATATATATATATATATATATATATATATATATATCAATAGAAATACTTCTGAAATAGTGTAACATGAACAAAAAACAACACAAACAATTTTTCTCCATAGACTGTAATGTAACATAATTCTTTTCTGTAGACAGCTCAACAGAATAGCCGCAGGTAAAAAAACTCGATATAAACGATTGTGTTAAAATAATAGTTCATCTACGCATCCATCGTTTATATGGAGTTCTTTTACATGCGGTTTATTCTTCTGAGCTGTCTGCACGCAGACCAGATGTTACTACCAATAAGGTTATCTGAGCGAAATATGCTGGCTGGTTTTCGGCCCAGTTAGCTTAAACGATAAAGCATTGGCCTTGTAAGCCAAAGATCTGGGTTCGACCCCCAGCCTGGGCATTTTTTCGCACAGTTGGAAATATTCAATTTATGATAACTTTACCAATCAGTTTGATTGTGTTAAAATAATAGTTCATCTACGTATCCGTCGTTTATAGGGAGTTCCTTTACCTGCGGTTTATTCTGTTAAGCTGTCTACCTGACAGACCAGATGTTTCTACCAATAAGGTTATCTGACCGAAATATGCTAGCTGGTTGTCGGCCCAGCTATCTTAAATGGTAAAGCATTGACCTTGTAAGCCAAAGATCTGGGTTCGACCCCCCAGCCTGGGAATTTTTTCGGTCAGTTGGATATATTGAATTCGCATGTATTTCTGACTTATGTATATAAGACAATATTCATAATAAGTAATTAAAAAATAATAATAAACGGTCAAGTGCGAGTATTACTCGCGCTCAGTGGGTTCCGTACAATAAATATATGAATTATTAACTGTATTATTTAAAAATTCGTTATTAAAAGAACTAGTTGCATGTACCAATCCCAAAACTCTCTTCTATCTCATACATAATAATACTTTAAAACTCACTATCACGCTGCAAAAATTAAATGCCAATCTATGAATATTATGAGGATTCTAACGATATGAAATTCCGTGCATTTAGTTCTTGAGATATGGCTGTCGCTGAAATCGTGTAAATCCAGTAAAATGCATCCTAGCATCGCCACCTATTGAGTGATTTACACCAAAACCTAATCAGCAACAACATATGTAAACGCCTAACTGAATCTGAAATTTGGGGAAATTCCATGGATTAGTTTTTGAGATAGAGCGAAATTCATGAAATTGCGAAATATATATATTGCGAAATTCATGAAAATTCCAGCATAGCACCGCCACTTATTGGGCGTTTAACACCAAAACCGAATCAGCAACAACTTGTGTTAACGTCTAACTAAATCCTAAGTTAGATGAAAATTCGTGCATTAGTTTTTGAGATAGACCTATTGCGCTAATCGTGAAAAAGGCAGCACAGCAGTGCCACCTGTTGGGCAATTTCCATCAACACGTAATCAGCACCAATTCATATGAAGGTCTAACTGATTCTTAAGTTTGATGAAAAATCCATGCATTAGGTCTTGAGAGAGAGCTATTGCGGAAATCGTGTAAATCCTGCAAAATGCACCATAGCAGCACCACCTGTTGGACGATTTACACTAAATCGTAATCATTTCTAACTTATATCATGGACTAACAGAATCTGAAGTTTGATGAAAAGCTGTGCATTAGTTCTTGAGATAGAGCTGTTGCAGAAATTGCTAAAAATGCTGCATAACAAAGCCTCCTATTGGGCGATTTACACCAAAAACTACTCAGCACGATATTTATGTTAGGGACTACCTGAATATGAACTTTTATTAAATTCCGTGCATTAGTTCTTGAGATAGAGCACCCACAAAATTTGTGTCACACACAGGCAGACAGATAGAGTCACAAACTCACAGACTCATAAACAGACATTTTGTAAAAACATGTTTTTCGAGATCTCTGACCCCTAAAACGTGTAAATTCATTGAAAAACGAAAAGCGGAAATTTTCACGAATCCAATACTTTCGTCTTGTAAAAAGAGAAAAAAGTCAAAAAACAAAACTTTGTAAAAAAAACTATACAACGTAGGGTTTGGTATAGCTGTATATATACTAAAAAGTATGAATGGGCAGGGCATACGGCAAAAGTTCAAAGAGATATGAAACCTAATAATATCAAATATTGCTATTCTGTATAACTCTTATTTAAATCTTATTCTAATCTGTATATGCTGAACTTAATTCAGCACTCACAATAAAAATAGTACATATTTAAACTTCATTTGGCATTTCATAAAACTAAATTCAGCGACGTAATAATCTTATATTTTTACAGTGTAGCTAAAACAAAAACCTTGTTCTATCTAAACTTGGCATTGTGCTAAAAGCGTCCGAAAGGAGGTCGCAAAGTTGCAACACCGAATGGTGCGTGCCGCGTTTTTCCAGATAGGTTTTTTATTAACTTTTAAAGACACGGGAGGCGTATTGAAAGATCCACTCAATGCAAACTAGTCGCGAATCCCATAGTATTTATGTGATTAATTCTAATTAAATTAGTTTGTTTTTAACAATGTGACGTTTCTTGCTTTTATACTGCTGCTGGAGATTGTATCACACAAATGTATCATTAAAAGTTATCTAGGCTTTAAAAGCCGATGGTACAGCCGTAGAAAAAAAGTAAACTCCCCCTACTAACTCCTCAACAAATATTATCCTAGAAGAAAATTACTGGTGCCGAAGTATTGGAAATAAAGTCTACTTATAAATGATGTCTATAAAATTTGCTTAGGGGACCATTTACATAATAATCAAATCCAAACTTCATTTTTTCAATAGCTATACCGAATTTTAACAAGATATTTCAAATATCTGGGTCAAACTATGACAAGACACCAAATTTCAAGTCATTTGAATGATAAGTTTTTGAATTATAAACATTCAAAATTTGGTGCTTCTAATGTTAAATTACATTTTCATATTTTCATTAATATCTCCTGAAATTATACTCCTAATGTGCTAAATTTTTGTGTAGCAATAATTATAAAATACCCAAAAATAAATACGTTGAATTTACAATTTTTATAATTTTTTTATATGAATTATGAAATTACTATTCTAAAAAATTATGAATTGCAACCTACAATTTTTTGAAGTATTTAGATATATTAAGTCTCGCTTTATGGAAATCCAAAATTTCACATTTTTCTTCCAAGTGCTTTTCAAATTATGCTTAAAAAACGGCCAAATGCTGGTTTAAGGGGCCGTCTATGATAGCAGTGACTAGATATTTTGACTAGATATTTTGAAATTTATCGATGCTGTTATTCTCCAAGTTCCAATTAATAAGGTTAATTTATTATTAGGGTTTTTTTATGTTTAATGGATAATTAGAATATGGCTTGACTATTATAATTCATTAGTGGAATTTTCTTTGCTTACTGAATGGTTTGAATATGGTCATAATTATTTGTTGCAGAAAAATAAAAGATTTTGAAGTGTATTTAGGATAGAATTTATCAATTTCAGGCAGAGGTTAAATTTTTAAAACTTTAGTCCTTATTGGAGGAGGGCGGGTGGGGGGTTCAATTGTACGTATTTTCAATTCGATTGTTATGAAGTTATTTCTTAAATGAAACTGTGCTCCTTGAATTTTGAAATTTAACTGACTAAATTTTCTTTTTGAAAAGCACGGATTTTTTTTGTATAATTAAAATAATTAAAAACTAAGAGAATTAGCAGCTAAGAATTTTACGATGGGAAAGTGGAGGGGATGCGGTTTTTCCCAAAAATCCTTCATGGAGATTAATTTTCAGTTTTTTTTTTTTTTTTTTTTTTTTTTTGTTAAAATTTTATCTAAACGGCGGGGGGGGGGGGGGAGGCATTTTTACCCAATAAATCCTTTATAGAAATTAATTTTCAGTTTTTTTTTTATTTACGTGTTTAGATTTTATCTAAAACGGGTGGACGAAGGCAGTATTGAATTTACGTTGTAGTGGTTTGAAAAGGAAATCTACCGCCTCTGGATTTTGAAACTTAACAAACTAATATTTTCCTCTCTGGTTTTAAGGCTGTCCTCAAATCCAAAAGGTTAACTTTCTGCAATAAGTTTTAATTCATTTTTGTTCGGAAACGTATGAAACTAGAAGGTGTTGTTATTCAGAAACTATGTCATCTAACTGTTTTTTCCATTTTCTTGTAAACGCAATAGATCTTTCAGAAAATACTGTCAAAGTTGGCATTTTGAACCGAACTTCCCAACGAAAGAAGAAAATCCAGTCAGTAAGGGGAGAAAAATGCCATGTCACGTGATCAAAATCTCTTATAACTCAATAAGTAATTTAATGATCAAAAAATGGAAAACACAGTTCGATTCCAAATCGCTTCCATGGTCAGGCTTTCCAATTTTATATCTTTCCGTTAAAAAATGAATTTGTAAATGTGTCAAAACGTGCGCTTGTTGAGCAGAGCAGTTGAGAACAGCCTTAATAAACATAGTAAATTTAATCTTTTCGAGAAACTTAAAAGAATTAAATACTAAGAGAAAGTGCAGCTATGAATTTTCTTCCAATCCGGGGGGGGGGGGGGCGCTTTTTCCCTTTAAGTCTAACTTGGAAATTATTTATTAATTTTTTAAGTTTATGTGTTAAGAAATCTCAAACGTGTTCAAGGGGCAGTGCTTAATTCAGGTGGCGGTGACACAGTCCTCCCCCCCCCCACCCACCCAGCTTTTGAAATTTAATAAATAAAATTTTATTTTTCTCCCATTTTTAAAGATATAGAAAATTTATAATTTACAGGTAACCTAAAATAATTTAATAGTAAGAGAAAGGTCAGTTTAAAATTTTCCGTTGGGGGGAGGGGGAGTTGCTCTTCTATATCCGCTTTGGAAATTAATTTTTAGTTCTGTTTCTTTTGATCGTTAGATGTTAAAAACTAATCTCAAATGGGTAGTTTAAGACAGTATTGAATTCAGGAGTGGGTCAGCCCGATTTTCAGATTTTAATGATCAAAATTTTCTTTTTTTTTTTATTTTTTTCGTTTTTTAAATACATACTGCATTTTTTTCGAGTAAATTAGAATATTTAAATTCTAAGAAACAGAAGAAAAAAATATCCTTTATAGGCGGTGGGGGGGGGGGGGGGGAGGGCTACCCTAGAAGGCTCTCATAGAAGTTAAATCCCTCACAGAATTTAACCCACACCCCATAGAAGTTAATTATAAATATATAAGTTATATTTTACATCTTGCAAAATTGCAATGTACAGTGAAACCTCTATTACGCAAACTTCTGAACATTCGGTTAAGGGAAGAGGGCTTAGGTGATCTATTAAGCCTTCCTTGAATTGTAAATTTAGCTAATTTTTTCCTCCGATTTTGAAAAACAAATTGAAATTTAATCTTTTCTCTTAGTTTAAAATAAAAGAGAAAGTAAGAATTTTCTGTTGGAGGGGGAGGGGGGGGGGAGCGGAGGTGGAAGAGAGCTGTTGTCTAGCCCCGGATTTGAAAAAATAATTTAATTTATAATTAAAGTTTCCTTTTCTTCTATTTTCAAAAAATATAGTCAAATATATACTTTTATAGTAACTAATTAAAAAAAATAAATAAACATTTGATGCCGCCAAGCATTAACAAGCACACAATGCTTCATTTAAGAACCTACCTCATCATTACTGGGAAGAGACTTTTGTAGCAAATTAGCACATGTTACTGGCACATAGTACGTCATGCTGTTTTCTATCAAAGCTGGTTGCATAGCATATTATGCTGCCAAGCATAAAAAAGCATATAATAGCATGTAAAAGTACCTACCTCTCCATGCTTTGACAGAAACTTAAACAGCAAATAAGCACATAAAATGCTTGTACATAGCTTCTCATGCTATTTCTCCCTGAGCTGGCTGCATAGTATATTATGCGAGCAAGCATAAAAAAGCATATAATAGCACGTTAAGGTACCTACCTCTCCATGCTTTAAAAGAAGCTTAAACAGCAAACAAGCATAAAATGCTTGTATATAGCTTGTCATGCTATTTCTCAATAAGCTGGCTGCGTAGCATATTATGCTGCCAAGCATACGAAAGCATAGAATAGCTCATTAAGGTACCTACTTCTCCATGCTTCGGAAGAAGCTTGAACAGCAATTAAGCATAACATGTTTGTACATAGCTTCTCATGCTATTTCTCCCTAAGCTGACTGCATAGCATATTATGCTGGCAAGCATAGAAAAGCATATAATAGCACGTTAAGGTACCTACCTCTTCATGCTTTGGAAATAGCTTAAACAGCAAACAAGCATAAAATGCTTGTACATAGCTTGTCATGCTATTTCTGCCTAAGCTGGCTGCATAGTATACTATGCTGGCAAGCATAAAAAAAAAAACATATAATAGCACGTTCAAGTACCTACCTCTCCATGCTTTGGAAGAAGCTTAAATAACAAACAAGCATAAAATGCTTGTACATAACTTACCATGCTATTTCTCCCTAAGCTGGCTGCATAGCATATTATGCTGGCAAGCATAAAAAAGCATATAATAGCACGTCAAGCTCTCCATGCTTTGGAAGAAGCTTAAACAGCAAACAAGCATAAAATGCTTGTATAATACCTTGTCATGCTATTGGTGTGTAAGCTAGCTGTATAGCATGTGATGCTGGCTAGCATTGTAAAGCATATACTAGCATGAAAATCTAGCAGACAAAGCAATACATAGCAATAACTAGCATATTTTTGATGCTGGTATTAGCAATAATTTTGACCTGGGTATACGTTAAATAATAAGTTTATTGAGATTATCTCGGGCAAAAGAAATAGCGAGGAAAAGTTATTGATTCTAGACAGAATTTGTAATAAGAAGAAATAAATACTTTTAAATGTAAATACTGCTCTTTTAAATATAAATTAATTTACTTCGTTAGTTTATGTGCTTAATATATGTGCTTCTCATACTTTCAAATGATCAGAAGTTTTATATAAAAATGTCTTGTATTTTTTTAGATTCTTTTGTATTTTTCTAGACTCTTTATTTCATGGTTCTTTTAAACTTTGACTGAAATATTTATCTAAAGAATGAACCATTAAACAAAAAAAGTAAAATATCAATATGGAAAATGAATTATTTTTTTTAAAGAATGAAACCTTGATCAGCATTTTGACAGTACCAGTCAGCATAAATTATTCTGATACACTCCTAACTTTATTAGCTAATACTCTTTTATAATAAGTAACTTAAAATAAATTAAATTCTCTCCTAAATTAAAGAATATCATTTGAAATAAAATTGACGCAATTTTGAGAATTATTCAGGAGTATATAAAATACCATTCATTACAGCAAACGGATCAAATAATTACTAAATTGGCATGACTAGCAAGAAATTTTGGTATAGAAAATAATCGCATGTAGCTAATATAAAACAATATACAAGCTAATATAGTATAATACAAAAAACACAAATCTGGCAAACTTATATGGCTAAAAATCCATCCAAATAAATTTCAATGAACGTAAGAAAACTTTTCACTCCAAGCTATACTATCAATCTATTATAAGACCAACCATATTGCAACATATAAAAATTCAATACCGGGTGATTCAAAATTAATGGTACAAAAAGAATACCTTTCTGTCCCATTAATTTCTAATCACCCGATACGTAACGATACAGCATAATCTGGGGGCACGGCAGTGCACCTGCCAAGTCGAGAAAGCACAGCCGTAAGCATCCTTTTCTGGAAGCAACTCAGGGTACATTTGACAGTCCCATATCCCTGCGCTGGAATTTTCCAGGAACTTGAAACTTTGTTTTTCTAAAAGTACTCTTCAAGCGGAAGAAAATGTTTAAATTTCCGCGTTTCTATCTTTTCTAGTTCAGAAAATATATGAAATCAAAGTTTCGCTTTTTCGACACTGACTGACTGACTCACCGATCATCAAAAATCTGAGGTACATCCTGTAGCCATAGAAATTTGAAATTTGGTAAGAAGGTAGTATTTGGGATCCAAAGAAAGAGAAAATTAAAAAAATTCGGAAATTTCGAAAAAAAAAAAATGAAAATCTTTTATCTTCTGTAATCGGAATTCTTGCCAATACTGTTGCTCACTGATTATCAACACGATAAAACGCAGTTTGTCAACTAAGCCATCGGTTTGTCAACTATACTAAATCGAGCATGAAATAGCTGGGTCCTGAAAACAGTAAAATTCGTTTTAATTGACTAGAACAAATAAAGGTACTACTTGATTATCCCGTCTACCGAAAAACTATCGCCAAACTATAAGATTAAATGCCAATAATGGATGATCGTAAATGTCGCATTTGTTGGAGTTTAAGTGGCCTATCAAGCCAAAAGCACCCCATTCTCGATGGCAGGAATTCGCTGTCTCATATTTAAACAATTAGAAAAAATCTCTTGTGGCTATGCTGCTTTTGAAATGGAAATAGGTAAAATGCTCTTACCTGGGATTCATCAATATCGCGATGACGTATAACTTCATCGGTGTGGCGTGGTCAGGGATTTATCCAAAAGCTTCTTGAAGAAATTATTTTTATTTTATTTTGTGAAGCATTATTTATCCTTTGAAGTATCCTTTGAGAGATTAATATGAATGCGCTAAATCCATGGGAAGATATAATGTAATATGAATTAGTATTGTGTGTTTTTACGATAAAGAAAGATTCAACTTTTAGCTTTAAATACTTATAATTAAACATATTACTGGAGTATAAGAAACTCCGTGTTAACAGAGAGGCTACATGATTAAGAGTGATAATACATAAAGCTGCTAAAACACATATTCGCAGCGTAGAAAAAAATATATAATAATTAAAGGTGTCTGGCAACAGTCAAAATGTTCAGATGTTCCTTTTAGTTACATATCAGTGATGAAATCTTAGTTATTAGAACATATGCTTTAGAGAGTTACTCAAGTGGTCTGTAATAGCACTCATTATCAAATGCGGAAGTAAAGAAACAGTTCGTAAATTGGCTTGTTAAAAATGATCTGTGTTTAGTAACAAGTTCTTTCTTTTCTTTTTTTTAATCACTTTTAGCAGTTGCCGAAGAACATCTGGGGAATTAAATTTAACACCCCTCCTTAATCTCCTCAGATGGATAAGGTAACAAGTTCATAGTCTTGATGTCACACAAAAGTTGAGGTTTGGGTGTGGGCTTCGTCAAGCAGTCAGCAATCATGTATTGCGTGGGACAATATTTTAATTCGATAATTTTATCCTCCTTTAATTGTCTTATGGCGTGAAAGCGGATATCAATATGTTTTGTCCGCTTCGAAAATTTTTCATTTTCTATCATCTTTATACTGCTTTGGTAAAGTAAAATAGGTTTTACTTGATACAAGTTAAGATCTTCTAGCAGTTTTAATAGCCATAAAATTTCTTGTCCTGCGGTTGCTGCAGCAACATATTCCGCTTCAGCGGAAGAATATGCAATGCTTGACTGTAATTTTGTAGTCCATTGAATGGGATTATCACCCAGAAAAAAAATATTGCCGGTGGTTGATTTTCTATTTTTAGTGTCCCCAGCCCAATCAGCATCAGCATACGCGATGAGTATTGGTGGTTTATTTTTGCTTATTGTTAGGCATAGGTTTTTTGTGCAATTGAGGTAAATAATAATTCTTTTTGCCGCTTTCCAATCCTTCTCGCGTGGCGTTGCACTTCTCCTACTAAGTATATTTACTGGTGCCATAATGTCGGGTCGAGTGACTGTGGCAATATACAAGAGCGAACCGATCGCTTGCCTAAACTTTGTATTGTTCGGAAGTAAATTGTCGCTATCTTCTAATTTATAGAAACCTACTTCCATCGGTGTACCAATAGGTCTTGCATCTGTTAAATTTAACTTTCTAACCAAATCTTCTATTTTTGACTTTTGGTTTAATTTGTAACCATCATTCGTTTTGATTATGTTGGTTCCTAGGTACTGACTTATTTCGCCTAAGTCTTTTACTCCGTACTCATTTTGCAATTGTTTTATTACATCTTTAATTATTTCACTTTTACTCGCGATTAAAATATCGTCAACGTAGACGATGATATAAGTGAAATTTTCCTTTTCTTTTCTAGTAAACAAACATGAGTCAGCAGTGCTTTGCACAAAATTCATGTTTTTTAATGATTCTGCGATCTTTTTGTGCCAGGCTCTAGCTGCCTGCTTTAAGCCGTAGATTGTTTTATTCAGTTTACACACTTTGTTTTCACAATTTTTTTCTATAAAACCCTCTGGTTGTTTCATGAAAATTTCTTCTTCTATTTCGCCGTGAAGAAATGCAGTGTCGATGTCAATGTGTTGAACAGAAAGATTTTTATATGCCGCTGAGGCTAAAAATGTGCGGATTGTTGTGTGTGAAACTACGGGTGCGAAGGTTTCATCATAATCTTCGCCGTACTTCTGATTATATCCTTTCGCTACTAAACGGGCCTTGTATTTTTGTACATTTCCTAAATTATCTAACTTTCTCTTAAAAATCCACTTGCAACCAATAATTTTCTTATTTGGTGGGGGATCCACTAAGTCCCAAGTTTTATTTTTCTTTAATGAGTTGATTTCTTGTTGAGTGGCTTTGAGCCAATTTTCTTTTTCTACTGGGTTGTTCATGTTTGTTATGTCATAAAAATCGGTTGGTTCGAATGTGTCATTTGTTTTTACGTGACATACGTATCTGTCGGGTGGTACTCCTCTATTTGACCTCTGAGACCTTCTCGGTTCTACGTCGGGTTGTTTGGACGCGGTTGGTTCTTCGTCCGAATTACTTAACTCTGTTTGAATGTAGTTGTTGTCATTGTCTGAGTTTTCTACCTCTTCGCTTTCTTTTAAGTTGTTTTCACTATTTTCTATAAATTTAACTGTTCTCGCTATTATTATTTTGTTTTCTTTTGTAAATATACGGTAACCTTTTGATTTGTTGTCATACCCCACAAATATTCCTTCCTGCGCTCTATCATCTAATTTGTTTCGCTGATGTTTTTGTATATAGGCATAAGCTTTACAGCCGAATGTACGCAGGTAGTGTAAGGTGGGTTTTCGGTTGAACCAAATTTCGAACGGTGTTTTGTTTGTTATTTTGGTTGGTAGCCTATTCTGCAGGTGATTGGCGGTATTTATGGCTTCTCCCCAGAATTTTTGAGGTAAGCCTGCTTCGGAGAGTAGACTCCTAGTCATATCTAATAATGACCTATTCTTTCTTTCCGCTACGCCGTTTTGGCTCGGACAAAATGGTACAGTAAACTGGTGTTGGATACCTCTTGCCCTTAGGTATTCTTCCGTTTGTTTACCTAAATATTCCCCTCCATTATCGGATCTAATAGCTTTAGGGAATCTGCCGAATTGGGTTTTCACCATGGCTACATAATCTTTTAACTTTTCGTGAACTTCATTTTTATGCGAAAGTAAGTAAATTACTGTGAACCTTGAATAGTCGTCTATAAAAGTGGCGAACATTGTTTTTCCCCCGATAGTAGGTGTACCGATAGATGTGCACACGTCCGTGTGTATCAGATCGAGCACTTTGCCTGTTTTGGGACAGTTTGTTGATTTCGGATATGGGGCATCACTTATTTTTGTTTGGATACATATTTCACACAATGCGTTATGATTACAGTTATTTATTTTTATACCGTCTGCTAAGTTTTTATTTATTAATTCTTTTATCGCATTATTGTTACGATGGCCAAGTCGTTTGTGCCAAACTTCTATGCAATTTTTATTTTTACATTCATGTGCAATGTTTACTTTATTAGTTTCAGCGCTTTCTAATAATTCGACTTGATATAAATTATTTTTCATTCTTGCTTCAAGATAAATATTCCCGTTTCGGGATAACGTGCATTTTTCTTTATCGAAAATTAATTTATAGCCATTCTGTGTTGCTTTGCTTACCGATATGAGGTTTGATTCTAATTCTGGTACATATAATACTTCTTTTAATGTGATTGTGTTTATCCCTCCATCGGATGTTTTTGTTTTAAATGTCGTTTCACCTGTACCGTGTGAATTCAGCGTTTTGCCATTGGCAATGATGACTGTCGTCTTTTCAGTGTCGTTAAACTTAGTGAATGCATCTTTACTGTTTAGAATGTGTGTCGATGAACCTGAGTCGATTATCCAGGTTTGTTTTCCTGGTTTCTGGACTAAAAAAGCTGCGTCGCTGCCTTTTCCTGAATTGCCCTGTGTTTTGTTAATCCGAATTGGTTCTGTTTCACGGTTTTTGTTTTCTCTATAATAGTTTGCGTCTTCATAACATAACGATGATGTGTAATACTTGGATTTGTGCGGCTGTTGTTTTTGTGACGGTGAGTAAGTGTTTCTGTTCTTAAGATGCCAGCACTCTCTGTATGTATGGTTTTTTAATTTACAGTATGTGCACTGTTTGTCCTTTTTATTATAGTGTTCAGCCGGAAACTTTTTATGCGTTTTAAACGCTTTTGAGGAATTCTCGCTCTGATCTGTGTTTTCTAAACGTCTTGTATATTCATCAGTGAGTTTTCCTTTTATAAACTCTGAATTAAGTTCATTTTCTGGACGGGCCTCGAGGGCTATAATTAAGGTGTTGTAGCTAGGTGGTAATGAACAAAGTAACAGAGCTGAAATGTGCGAGTCATTAATAGTTTCGCCTATGGCTGAAAGTTTATCAACAAGTTCTAAAATATGTGTAATGTGTTTTATTAGATTGCCGTTTTCTGGGAGTTTTGCTCCGTATAATTTTCTCAGCAAATATAACTTGCTTGAGAGATTAGCCCTTTCATGAATTGTTTTTAAAGCTTGCCAGGTTTCTCTGGCAGTGTTTAAGTGCTTTACATGCACGATCTGTGAGTCTTCAATACTCAAGTTGATAATTGCACGTGCTTTACGGTCCCTCTTCGTCCAGTCCGTGTTAATTGGATCTGGGGGATTTTGTGTTATTACATCAAACAATTCTTCTTTTATTAAAATCATTTCTGCGCGAAATTTCCAATTTGCGTAATTATGCGAATTTAATTTTTCGACAATTTGGACGTCTTTGATCCCTGCCATGTTTACTCTTATTTATATATGCGACGAACCTATTTCCTTTTTATTTATTTATTTACTGTAAAATGTAAAATGAACGATTTCTTTTTTATTATTATTATTACTCACAACCAACAAATTGTTCATTCACTAATTATTTAAATGTTCATTACATAAAACATAAATATATAAATGTTTATTTTTCATTCACCTTTACATTTCTGGTACAATAACATTCATAATTTTATTCAATGCAGCATCTTTTTATTTTTATTTTTTTATTCAGAACATGAATACTTTTAATATTTATAATCTAAGCCACTATATAAAATTTTTCTTCTTTTTCGCTAAACATGAGCACTTTATCTGTCTCATTAATCTTTTTGTTGGAGTTTAAGTGGCCTATCAAGCCAAAAGCACCCCATTCTCGATGGCAGGAATTCGCTGTCTCATATTTAAACAATTAGAAAAAATCTCTTGTGGCTATGCTGCTTTTGAAATGGAAATAGGTAAAATGCTCTTACCTGGGATTCATCAATATCGCGATGACGTATAACTTCATCGGTGTGGCGTGGTCAGGGATTTATCCAAAAGCTTCTTGAAGAAATTATTTTTATTTTATTTTGTGAAGCATTATTTATCCTTTGAAGTATCCTTTGAGAGCTTAATATGAATGCGCTAAATCCATGGGAAGATATAATGTAATATGAATTAGTATTGTGTGTTTTTACGATAAAGAAAGATTCAACTTTTAGCTTTAAATACTTATAATTAAACATATTACTGGAGTATAAGAAACTCCGTGTTAACAGAGAGGCTACATGATTAAGAGTGATAATACATAAAGCTGCTAAAACACATATTCGCAGCGTAGAAAAAAATATATAATAATTAAAGGTGTCTGGCAACAGTCAAAATGTTCAGATGTTCCTTTTAGTTACATATCAGTGATGAAATCTTAGTTATTAGAACATATGCTTTAGAGAGTTACTCAAGTGGTCTGTAATAGCACTCATTATCAAATGCGGAAGTAAAGAAACAGTTCGTAAATTGGCTTGTTAAAAATGATCTGTGTTTAGTAACAAGTTCTTTCTTTTCTTTTTTTTAATCACTTTTAGCAGTTGCCGAAGAACATCTGGGGAATTAAATTTAACAGCATTCACTTGACATTAATAACCATACACGTGTTTGTTACGTCATCAAATGATTTTTAATTCGACTTTTTACTTGTAGTTTCATTAAGGTTTTATTAATTTATTTGTTTTTTCGTTATTTAAAATAAAAATACGGCAATTTGTATAATTTGGCGAAATTGACCGACGGGATAATCAAATAGTACCCAAATAAAGTAAATTTATTTTACCAAATGTTAATTTGGTGAATTTAAATATTTTATAAACATTCTGCAAATCTGCTAACATTTCTTCATAGATAGCTGCTATTATACTTTTGCTATATTTAACATCACTACCATATTATTTTAAACATCGCTATAGTTTGATGCAATGGCAATAGGCCATGGCGCAAAATTAGCAGCAGTTTTAAAAGCAAGAGAATTTTGCTGTCAAACTTACCTCGTATTTGCAAAATAGCTCACATTTGCTGCCTAACTATTGACCTAGACAACAATTGTTGAAGAATAATAAATTCAATTTTTATAAAACATGGAGAGTGGCACTCAGGATATGACTAACATAATCGCATACGTAAAAAAAAAAGTTTATTTTTTTTTAAATGGCAATACAAACTACCATTCGATGTATAATTTTTTTAAATATGTTTTTTAGGCACTCAAATTATCGTTTTGGAATTCAAAATCAAAACTCTACATTCCCCCCTCCCCCCAAAAAATGACATATTGAACACAAATCAATTATTTTTATATTTATAATTTAAACATCATCACTTTTGCACCCCTATGACGTCATTTTCTCTGACTTTTCACTTTCAACCGTGCTAAGACTACGAGCCGTAGACATTAATATTCAGTGAACAACCGTTAGTGGACTTCCAAGGGAGGCCATTTTTCATCTGTACTAACCGAAATCTGCAATAAACGATGCCTTTAACATTAATTAAAATATGACGGGGAAATGAAACTGTCCGCATTAACCGGAGATACGTCTTAAATGGAGATGCAATAACAAAAATTCCGCTATATTCTCCGCAACATATTGATGCTTTGCGGATAGTATCTATCACATTTCTACATTTACTAAAACAAAACAAATATTAAAAGAAAAACTACCGAGCTATGCTCGGTCTACTGTGTACTAAAATCATTTAAATAAAAAAAATTATTACGATTTACTTTAAATTCGGAAGTATGAAGGTTTGAATGTTTAATGTAAAATTCTTTCACCTACTTGTTTCTAAAAATAACTTTATTGTAAGTGTTACATATCGAAAAGAGGAATAACTGAATTTCAAATTTTGGCGACACAGTTTTTTATTGTGTAAAATTGGAATTCTAGATGTCAGTGTGCATCTGCAAAATTGCTGAAAAGACGCGGTGACGGATTGAGACACGAATTTGTATGATATTCCAACGAAAGACATTGTTGATCGAAGAAAGTTTGAAAGGAAAAAACTGAAATATTATATTTTGATCACAGCAAAGAAAGTTCTCATCGAGTAGTTCCTACATCTGGAGATGGTTCGTATCTATTTCATCTATATTTTCTTTTCTGTGCTAGGTAACATAGCCTAGTCGTATGATATCAGATATGCTATAGTTGAGTATGTGGTTGCCCACTGGGATTAGCTGGGATTAGTTTCTTAGGAGGTCACTTTGACGTTCTCCTTCCTCTTCTTAACAGCTAGCAATAATCTATTATTTTTCCTATGAATACCTATCACAAAGAGAAATCAGCTAGAGAAAAAAATTAGAAGACCTATTGAGGTCAAAAGAGGAAGGCCTAATCGTTCCGAGAAATCACGTTCTCAACAGCTCAAAGAAGCTAGAGCTCTCTATCGTCAAAACCATCTTCGAAAACAAAAACACACATTAAAACGTTACAGCGATTCATACCCTGAAATGGGTAGACGTAGCTCGCTAAGAAGTCACGCGCTATTCTGTTGCCCACTCTGGTATGAATATTGGAGCTTACTGACGAAAAAGGTCTAGAGGTAAGCTGCAGTTTAAAATAAACACTTTATTAAACATTACGAGAGCTATAACTAAAAAAAATGGGAAATAGACTGGATGCAAAGTTATAAAATGGACTCTGCACAGTAGAATTAACTTTGGAGGACTTTGATTGAACAGCTGATAGATAGAAACAAAAACTAATATAGTTTCTAGAAAAATTGAATGAATGGATTTCAAACAGTAGCACACATGCCAATTCGCTTTTCTAGGAAAAGCGGAACATCGAAGCAATCAGGAACCATAAAGTCTATGCAGTTAAAGATAGTGTAATTGAAATCGACACTATTGGAAAAGCTTTCTTTGGCTTTATCCTTATAAAAAGAAGTGAAATCCCATCAAAAACATCTCATGTAAAAAAAAGCCAAGTCTCCTGACTCTTTGACCGTAAAAAGTGCTGAGATCCTGTGTAGAGCCAAGCTTAGCTCTTTTATTAACTCTGATATTTTAATTCACAAATTACTCCTTGTCTCTACAACTTTAGTAAATGATTATTTTGTGACTTGGCAATGACGCAGCACGAGAATGTAAAGGCTGTTGTTTACATTTTAATATTAACGTTTATTTATAAAGTTTTGCATAAAATAGTTTCTATAAGAACACTGAACGTATATGTATTTGTAGCATGGAAATAATTTTACATTACATTGTAAGCCCAGATGCGAAAACTCTCTACTGGTCAAACTTGATGTCCGGAGTTTTGGGTGATTTTCTTCCTATGTAACGTGAATACGAGCCAGACCCCTCTTTTACAAAGACCCCCAATCGGTGCATCCCTCCTTCAGGCTTCTATCCCTCGCGTTCATATTCAGCCTTAATCAAATAATCTAATCCCAATTCAAAACATAAGTAAAGTGTTTACGTAATAACTTTCCTGTGCTTCGTTATTGCCAAGTCACAAAATAATCATTTACTAAAGTTGCAGAGACAAGGAGTAATTTGTGAATTAAAATATCAGAGTTAATAAGAGAGCTAAGCTTGGCTCTACACAGGATCTCAGCATATTTTACGGTCAAAGAGTCAGGAGACTTGGCTTTTTTTTTACATGAGATGTTTTTGATGGGATTTAACTTACCAAAATTATGGCTTGAGTTAATCCACTGTTACGAATATGAATATAAAAATCAAAGTAAAAATGAAAAACTAGAAAACAGGAATTCTGCTTTTTCAGAATCTAGTGTCGCCCCCCGATGAAAAAAAAATTATGTATATGAATATAGATAATACACAACAGATTTCAGTTTTAAGACACACCCTTTTATTTTATATAAAGTGACTTCATTCGCATCCTCAGAAGAATTCCTCATTTACGATCCAGTCTTAAACAACATCTACAGTAAAGTATTCATATGACGTCACTATCGCTGAATAATACACAAATCGAAAAAAAAAAACAGACGTCGTCACTCAAGAAACTTGACAATAAATAAATAAATAAATAAATAAATAAAAATAAAAATCGGCTATCTAATGATTCATATGACTGCATTTGTTTGTAATGTAGATAATTAAATCAAATATAGTTTATAATATCTCCATGTTTTATCTGGAATCATTCATTTATTTATTTTTTTTAATTACTTTTTTTTCAGTAGTTACGGGAAATTGGCAACAAAAAGATATAATTACTATCTTCAAACTATTTTTTCTTTACTTTCTACAGAAATGGAGTACTTGAGTTGCCAAAATTAAACAAATGGCGCTAAAAACAACAAAAAAATTAATGTCTCAAAAATAAATCGAAATGCAGTTTTCAAACAAATTGCATTAAAAAGTACTTTTTTCCCAATACGACGGTATAAAAATTGAAAATGTGCGATGCTTGGAAATTAAAAAAATTACAGTATAATATTTAACAGTACAATGATATATCTGATTTTTTTTTTTTTACCGCTGGCTTATACAACGGAACGTTATTTTTTGAAGACGCACTTTAACAGCAGGGAGAAAGAAGTAGCGTACCAGGGGCTAATAACGTGCATAATCTGAAAGAACACGTAGAAAAATGAATAATGGTGTTTCAAATCGTTACAATCACGCAATTTCCTCATTTGTTTTAATAATGGCTCGTATAGGGTTAAAACATGTAAAAAGTCTCATAAAACTTTTTTTTTTATTTTAACGTTTTTATCTTACACCTTTAAGCAATTAAAAGAATTATATTTAAAAAAACATATTTAACATGAATTTTTTTTTTATGTATTTTACACTAACTGACACGCCGGCGTTGGTCGGGCTAGTAAAAAAAGCGCGAAACGCGAAAAAAAAGAACGAAAAAATTTGCAATAAAAAATCGCAATAAATTAAAAAATCACCTCACGAATTCCGAAAAAACTTTATCGAAAAGAGAACAAAAATTACTATATTTCGCAAGAAGATTGAAAACGGAATCATTTTACTAATGTGGAAAAATTGCTGCAAAACGCGAAAAAACAAAAACAAAAACAAAAAAAAAAAAAAAAAAAAAAAAAAAAAAAACGCCGCTAAAGCCCCACAAAAAAAATCGCTAAAATTTATTTCAAAACACGCATAGGAAAAAAGTTACTATAATTGGGATAATAGATTAAAATAAGATTTCTTTACAAATGTCGTAAAAAAAAAAAAAAAAAAATCGCGAAGAATTCACAAATCGTTGTACGAATTCCGAATGAACAATTTTGAAAAGTTTACAAAATCTACTATATAGGGCTGAAATATTAAAACCGGGTTAATTGACTGATGTGTAAACATCACCACGAAATGCAAAAAAAAAAAAAGAAAGAAACGAAAAAGAAAAAGAAACGAAAAATCGCATGAAAAATCACAGAGGACAAAATTTAGAACAGTGACTAGAGCATTGTAACCGAAATTCTTTCACAAATGTAAATAAATAAATAAATAAATAAAAATAAAAATCGTCGCGGAACGCAAAAAAGGAATAAATAAATAAATAAATAAAAATAAAATAAAGATCGCATTGAAAGTCACATTACAAATCACGTTAAAAATCGCAAACACGTGGACAAATCTCGGAAGACAAAATTTATAATATTAGGCTAAAAATTAATACATATAAAAGAAAGCCGGGAAACGCGTACAAACGCTAAACACCGCAATAAAAATTACAATTAGAAATCCAAAAATCGCGGAAAACAAGAATAAAATTTACTACATTAGGCTAAAAGTTTGAAACCGAATTCATGTTATGAGTGCAAAAAACCGCAGCGGAATGCGAGAAACAAACGGTAAAAATTCAAAAAGAGCAGCGAACAAAATTTACTATTTTAGTCTAAAAGTTTGAATGCACAGCAACTTAACTCTGATCAATGATATAGAGGCACCTCATTCATTTATAGGACAGCCGAATCGTCCCATGAAGGGGAATCCAGATGTAACCCTTTGTACACAAGACCTGGTGGACTGCGTGGACTCATGGTATGTAGATGACACAGTAGAGAGCACGTCGGACCACAGGTATATCAGATTCTCATTAAATCTTAAACCAGTTATTCTAGACCTTAAAAGATTTAAAACAAGATACTCAAATTTTAAAAAATTTAATTACATCTTGAAACCGAAAATTAATAATTTACTTAAATCCTTATCTGATACTAAAACTCGACTAGAACTGGATGAATGGCTTGATGGTTTTAACCAAGTAATTCTAGACACCTGTAAATCCTCACTAAAAACAAAAAGTTTCAAATTATATCCAACATTTGACTGGTGGACGGCAGAGCTGAAGGTCCAGCGAAATAAAATCTCAGCATTACGGAAAAGATTTAAATCAACAAATGACCCAAAGTGGAGAACCCTCCTACAAAGAGAAAGAGCAATATACAAAAAACGTATAAAACAACAAAAAACTAAATCATGGCAGAGTTTCTGCTCTAAAACAAAAGACAAATTTGGCCAAGCCTTTAAAATAGCAATGAATAAAAGACTCAAAAATAATCATTTCATACACACAACACTACAGGGTTCAACCCCATATACTGCAAAATTAGACACTTTCAACATATTACTTAACCACCATTTTCCAATACATCAAAACCCGCATCCACCTCTCATGGACCCAGCGGCAGAGGAAGATCTTCCCCCCCCCCCTCCCCCCCTAATATCTTTTAAAGAAATAAAATCAGCACTTAATGAGCAAAATAATTTAAAAGCCCCTGGATTTGATAAAATTGATGCATTTATTATTAAAAACATATACAATAATTTTAAACATCTAATACGTGACTTATATAACAAATGTCTTACTCTTAACTACTTTCCTAAATCATGGAAAATAGCAAATGTGATCTTCTTCGCAAAACGTAATAAAAATCCACGCCATCCTTCCTCCTATAGACCCATTTGTCTCCTTCCCATGCTGGGAAAAATCTATGAGAGGATCCTAAAACGAAGAATTAATCACTACTTAGAAAAATTAAATGTTCTTCACGGGGCCCAGTATGGCTTCCGTGAGAACAGAAGCATAATTCAACTATTAAACAAATTAAAACATAAAGCAAAAACGTATCTTGAAAAATATAAATACTGCAGCATTATCTCATTCGACATTGTAGGGGCGTTTGACAATATCTATTGGGTCACTTTGGGTCAACAAATTAACGAATTACCAATTCCGCAATATTTAAAATGTATCCTTCTTAGCTTCTTATCCGAACGAGAACTAATAACAAATTATTTATCAAATAACATTAAAAGACCAACTTATCAAGGCTGTCCACAGGGGTCGTGCCTTGGGCCGCTTCTGTGGCTAATCATAGCAAATATAATCTTAATAAACTTTTACAGTAAATTCGAAGACCTGTATGTTTTTTGCGATGACTTCAATATGGTTGTCAAAGCGAGGAGCAGACTCATCTTAGAGACCGAAACCAAGCAATAAATGAAACTTTTTTATAATATTTGCAATAACTTAAATTTACAGATTTCAAAGGAAAAAACGACTTTTATTATGTTGGGGAAAAACACTTTGGATAAACGTCCACCAACCTTTAAATTGGGTAACTATACCATCAAGCCATTAAAGGAAATAAAAATTTTAGGGATAATATTCCAGAGTACTTTAAAATGGGACAAGCACATAACTAGCATAAAAAACAAAATTTTACAGCTAACCTCATCCATTAAACGGGTCTTCTCGGCTACTTGGGGGGTGGACAGAGGCTATCTTAGAACCTGGTACATAGCAGTACTAGAAAAAATTATAGATTATGGTTCGGAGGTGTGGTTTGGAGACCTCAGGATAAAAGATAAACGCGCTCTCCAATCCATCCAAAGAACTTGTCTCACGTCAATAACCAAAACATATAAAAATGTTGCAACACATACGTTACAGGTCCTATTAGGAATACCACCAATCTTAATAACACTGGAATATAAAAATCTAAAATACAATATTTTACACAATAAAAACTTATTACTTAAAGAACCCAAACCAATATGTAAAGATGATATAGAAAATAAAATCCTAAAATATGAAATAAATCCGGAAATTCATTTAAATAACTTAATAGTTACAGACAAAATTATCACAAAAACTAATCTTATTTCGATTTACACAGATGGTTCTAAGGTGGACTCTGGCACAGCATATGCAATGGTAGCCTACAATCATAACATTAAAATTTATGAAAAAACAGTCAAACTGAGAGCAGAAAATTCAATCTTTCAGGCGGAGCTGCACGCAATAATTTCGGCAATTAATTGGGCCATTAACTCCCCTTATACAAAATTCCAAATATTAAGTGACAGTCAATCTACTATTAAAGCCTTAGACAATTTATTTCCAACTAACCCCTCAATTTATTACATCCATAATTTAATTAAACAAAATCAAAATAAAATTTTTTACATTACTTGGATAAAAGGCCACATTGGCATAGCGGGTAATGAACTGGCGGATGAGCTGGCGAATGATGCCGCCCAGTACTGCGACCTACCAGTGGATCGAAGAGTTAAATTGCCTCGGTCCTATCTTATAAAATGTATTCGAACCCAATTACTGGACAGGTGGCAGTACAACTGGGATCACTCAGGGGGTGGCAGATATACGCACGGGCTGGTACCAAAAGTTCAGAACCAAATAATTTCAAAAGATAAAGTATCTATTTACTTTTTAACAGGCCGCGGCAGCTTCCCGTCTTTCCTTTATAATATCGGCAAAAAAGATGACGACCTTTGTAAATGTGGTGGTCGAGGAGACCCGATGCATTACATTTTCGGCAACTGCAAATTCATGAAGTTTAAATTTCACAGAACAGAAACGACAATCCTTCAGGACATCCTAAAAATAATTAATGACCCGGCACAACTTAAAAAACTTTATGCTAACTACGATATTCTCAATAGCCATTATTCTTTTATTCAATATAAATACATTCAATAATTACCTCTTCTGATTGCCTGTGGTGGACATGTCATGGGTCCACGTGGTGTATGGAAGGGTGTTTTTGAGATTGTTTTATTTTTAAGAACTTAAATACCACTAGAAATATTGTAAATATGTATAAATATTTTTGTTTAAAAGGGTGAAAAAAAGGAAAAAAAAAATATTTCTTATCAAATGAAAAGATGAATGTAAATACTTAAAAGTTTTTCAAATAGTACGTAAATTCCAAAACATATAAATCATAATCGTAATATATTTCTAGGCTTGCCCTGAAACAATAGGGTAGCCAATTGTGATGCCTCTTGTGCTCTCTTCGGCGTGTCAGGCGGGTCGTTCTGAAGTCTTCTTTCCCGGAGACTGGGGTTCTGGGCTTGTTTCCGCAGGTAGTAAAACTTTTCCCTGCCCTGGGCTTGGGGGTTACACCTAACCATAAGCCAAAAGCGGGTTCCCAGGGTGGGTGCTTACTTACTTACTTACATAAAACACGCACTGCTCTTCTTTCCTTATCATTTTAGATAAATAGTTTATTTATAGTCTCTGAATTCAGAGCAAATGAAGGAAAACATACGTGACTCTATGTTACACTTGCAATATAGGTGATATGCATTCAAATGTAAATGCTGCTCTTTTAATATTTTTATGAATTTAATTCGTACATGTTTTTAATTGATGTGCTCTTTTCTTATTTTTTTAAACACGTTTGGTTAGTCTTCTTTATATTCATGTTTCCACTGAATTATTTTAATACTTGTGTAAAAGTTCAGTTATTAAATTTAAAGAAAACAAAATCTCGTAGTAAATCAATCGATTTATAAATGATGAAGTAGGAAGATTTTTTTTTCTCTAACATTCAAAATAAAACAGTCTTATAGACTCCTGATTTCATTATCTAACTCTCATACTTTAATAAGAAATTTAAATAAAATGCTTCAGCATAAATTCCGTACTTAAAAAAAAAAAAAAGTTTATTTAAAGTCTCTGAGATAAGAGCAAATCAAAGAAAGCGTACGTGACATCTAGGTTAAGCTTGCAATATACGAGATATGCATTTAAATGCAAGTACTGCTCGTTTAACTTTTCAATAAATTTACTGAATTCGTGTTTTTATGCACATTATGTGACATTATCTCAATTTTTTATACGATTCGTTATAAATAAAGTTTTACAAAACTGTTCGTTTTGAATTTGATTAGCTTTAATTCCTTCAATCGTCATAATTTGCCTAAACTGTTTTAACCGAAAAATGCGTTTAAAAATTAAACCATCGATATTAAATTACGAAAGAAAACATGAAATATAAAAAATACATTATTTTAATTAACATATGTATAACAATTGCACCATAAAATATTAAAAAAATGCAATTTTACAAATTACAATGACCATTTGGAAAATGATTTTTTCAAAGACTAAAATTTAAGACATAAAAAATCGCACGGAGTTGATCATACATTACGTACGCCATGGATTACATTTTTCGGTACTGTAAATTTTTAAACTTCTACGGAGCTGGTCATTCATTACGTACGCCATGTATTAAACATTAATATTCCTGGACCCATTTTAAATAAAATGTCATTCTTAAACTTCTAAACATCCCACAATATTACTTTTTTCACCGTCGTATAAAGAAAAAAATGTACTTTTAAATGCAATTTGTTTGAAAGCTGTATCTCAATTTGTTTCTGAGTTAATATTTTTTTTTTTTTTGTAGTTTTTATTACTTTTTTGCCATAGTGGCACATAAGTATCCATCTCTGTTGAGCAAGCACAAAGGATAATATTGGAAAAAAATATTTTAGTTTATTTCTATCAGTAATCTAATTTAATTTCTTATGTAACTTTAACTGAATTTTTCCTTAAAAGTTCAATTAGTGTTACAAACTATGAATAAAATAAATAATTGCTAATAAAGTATTTTATTCCAATCTTTACCACGCTTATATCTATTTTCATTGCATGGTGTAAAAGAATGCCCATAAAAGCAAATTAAAAAAAGAATTGACTCCAGAAAAAATTAACATTCGCTCCTAAGAAAGAGTGACTATTCACTCCTACCAGGGGTGAAAAAACGCACTCCTTCAGCAAGAGTGAATAGTCACTCCTCCGAAAGAGTTATTATCCACCCCTGTTAAGAGTAAATATTCACTTCCAAGGAGTGACTATTCACTCTTGCAGAGAGTCAAAAATTTCACTTTTGCTCAGAGTGATTAGTCGTTCTAAAGAATTTGGGCATATTTTGACCCTGCGATAGAATGCACTCATCCGGAGTGAATAGTCTCTCCTTTTTATTTAGAGTGAACATAAATAATTAAATAAGAAAAAGAACAGAAAATTAAAATACAAAACTGAGTATTAACCCTTTTATGCCTGAATTTTTGTTTTCTCAAATTTGCTACACTCTAAATAAAAAAGAGTGACTATTCACTCCGGAGAAGTGAATAGTCACTCGATCGCAGAGTCAAAATATGCCCAACCTCTTTAGAGTGACTATTCACTCTGAGCAAAAGTGAAATTTTTGACTCTCTGAAAGAGTGAATAGTCACTCCTGGGAAGTGAATATTCACTATAAACAGGGGTGGATAATCACTCTTTCGGAGGAGTGACTATTCACTCTTACTAAAGGAGTGCGGTTTTTCACCCCTGGTAGGAGTGAATAGTCACTCTATCATAGGAGGTAATGTTCATTTTTTATGTAGTCATTTCTTTTTTTATTTTACTTTTATGGGCATTTTAAAAGAATCACATCTTTTACAGCATGCAATGAAAATAGATACAACCGTGGTAAAGATTGAAATAAAATACTTTATTAGCAATATTTATTCATAGTTTGTAACACTAGTTGAACTTTTAAGGAAAAAATCAGTTAAAGTTACGTATGAATTTAAATTAGATTACTGACAGAAATAAACTAATATATTTTATTCCAATCTTATCCTTTGTGTTTGCTTTTATTGCATGCCTTATAAAAATATTACTTTTAAAGTTTTATAAATAACTTTTTAATAGGTGAATGTTATATGTTTAGCAATGTTTGATTTCATTTTAATTTTTGTTTTAAATATAAATTTCTTTTTACCGTATTTTTTCCGTGAATTGTTGCTATTTTTGCAAAGTCCTATTGCTCTAAAATATTTTTCATTTTTTCATATAAAAACAATGCTTATAAACTTACATCTTTTTTAAAAATGAGTTCTAAGCATGATTTAAACATTAAGAATGTTTGTGTATTTTTTTTTATCCGCTGTGATTTGCTTTTGTTTTATTTAATATGAGCATGGAGTCTAATTTTTAAGTTCTCTGGAATATGTATATATTTTTCTTTTAAACATATTCCTTAACTTAATCATGATTTCTAATTTTCGCCCATTATTGCTGAAAACAATACTTATTAATGAAACAAAAAGTAAGCCATATTTAATTTAAATTTTTTATTCCCGTAGATATTGTATTTTGGAATATGAGCAAAATAGATTTGATATGTTTTATAGGAAAAGATTGACCTAGGAAATAGAAAAAAATAAATATAAAGATAAACACATTACATTTATCTATATGTATCTGTATGAATTTTAATAAAAATAAAGTAAATGACTGCATATGAATGACTGCATCGTTCTTATTGTTTGAAAAACATTTTAATGTAAAAAAGTAGTTATTAATCTCTTTAAAAATATATTCAGATTATGTAAGAATATACGAACTGTTTAAAAAATATACTAAAGCTGTCATATCGATAAACTTCAAAACAGTCATAAAAATCATTTTATTTCAATGCTTAAATATCATGTTTTATTTCTTACTGCCAAAAATTACGTGCATCAAAAACGTAGAAAATGCGTTTAAATTGAAGAAAATTTAATAATTTATGCAGAATGTCTATAATTAATTTATTTTATACTACTCAATCTCGAAACTTTAAAATCATAAACCGCAGAAAAAGCTTACATACAGTTTAAAAAAATTAATGTACCATCTAGAGACGGCAGATTTTCATTCACGGCACTCGGGCCGGGCCAACTTATTTTTTCTGTACAGAGCCGGGACTGGTTTCATTGCTAGTCTTCACGGCCCAAAATTTTCAGTCGTAGTTTTGACACAGCCCGTATGAAAATTATCCTCTCCGCGTGGCCTGGTCCATTCAAAGGTCAGTTAATTTAGGCCTGGCCCAAAATTTTTTGCAAAAAATACATACATTTTTAAATCGCCATTACTCTACTCTTAAGCATTTTTTTTTTTAAGAATAGTAGTTTTTTACGCTTATTAAAATATAACTAAATTAAAATATAGTAAAACGTGTGCAAAGCAACCTGCCTATGACGGAGCCCTGTTTTAAACTGTAAAACGTCTTGATCCATGCAAAATTATTATACTAATACGTAAGAAAAGAATATATAATACATTTACACTTGCTAGGAAGGGAACTTGTCCATAACGCATTTCATTTTTTTTTTTTTTTTTTTTTTTTTTTTTTTTTTTACAATTTCGTCTTAGAAGATTTTACTGTATAGTATTTTTCAGATTTTTAACACTTCAATATACATAGAATATGGATTAACAATATTAATGATAACTGAAGCATTTACACGCAAGAAATAGAGATAAATATCCCATCCTGCGGCACTTCTATAAAAATGAAGATTATAAACATGAAAAAAAAATGTTACGATAAATATTTTGGGTCAGAACTCCTCGTACGAGGCAAATTTTTAACAAAATCGACGTAAAAATCAATGTTTTGTAGAAATTCACTCGGGCCGAACTTTTAAGTATTTTACCGGACCGGGCCAATATTTTTTTCTACGGGTCGGGCTGGGCTCGCGCCAAACTTTTAATTTTCGTATCGGGCCGTGCCGGGCCGAATTTTTTTTCTATGATTCGGGCCGGGCCCGGGCTTGGAAATTTCCGTCCGTTCAGACCTCTAATACCAACCTTTTCGTAATATCATAATCATGAAATATCATATTTTAACTCCGAAACAATAATAATGATGATAAATACTCTAAGTGTGTAAAATCTGATATCAGTATAAACCAAAAAAGAAAAAACAAAATCTCACAGAACGGCAAATTAATTTTGATTACTTCGCATCTGCTATGAATTGGAAGAAGTCCAGATGTCCTCGTGAGTCACTCAGCTTTGCAAACGAAACAGATAAAATTTATTATTATTATTATTTTCTTGTTTTGATCGTTGGAAAATGTTGGAATGGCATCGAAAAAATTGAATGGGAAGAATAAATACAGTAAAATCTGTCTAAGGCGGAATCGATTGGGACCGAGAAAATTTTCCGCCGTAGACAATATTCCGCCTTATGCATATCAGTAAAAAAAAAAGACTGTTGCGTATTTTTTACGTTTGTAATCTTCAGAACCGTTCTTAACGTGAAATATTATTTAGTATAAATATTTTTGGAGTTCGAATCTCAGCAAAACTATTGCTTCCCAACAAACAAATGGTCTATTATTTTCACACCATAATAATGCATACATTTTTTTTTTTTTTTTTTTTTTTTTTTGAGATAAATAAAAAAAAAAAAAAAAACAGGATTTTGCATATGTATTTATTTATTTAATTTTTTATATATATATGGAGAGAGTTTTATGTATGAGATTTTGCATTTTATGAATTTAATGAAAAGTATAAAAGTAAAAAATGTACAGATTTTTATTTGTTAAATCGGCATTTTCTTTTTATTTACAATTGTTTACAGTTTTTCACACAAATAAACCCCTATTTTTCTCAGCGAAATGGATTAAAATACGGTATATAAAATTAAACTACACTATTCTAAATTATTTTTCTTTTCAACTATCCTAATAATTTGAAAAAAATTATGGTTTTAAAAACTTTGTTTTTTTAAATTTTAAATGTATGACTTTTTTTAAATCTCGTAGTCTTGTATTTACAGTTAGAATATATGTCTGTAATTTTTTTTTAATTTTTATTATAAGGGTAATAAAAAAAATTAAAATAAAAACGCATATTTTAAATGTAACACTGTAAAAAAAAAAAAAAAAAAAAAAAAAAAAAAAAAAAAAAAAAAAAACAGAAATCTGTGTTAAAAATTGTAAATAAAAAGAAAATGTTGTCGGCTACACAAATGGAAACTGCATAGTTTCTTTTGCTTTTTATTAAATCCGCAAAAATACAAAATTTCATAAAAATTCTTTCGCTGTAAAAAAAGAATGAGCAAAAATCTGTTTTTATTAATATTTGTATTTTATATGTATTTATTTATATGTATTTGATCTATTAATCAGTTTTAAATTTTCGTTTACTGAATGTTTTTTATTTTTAAAAAATCCTTTTTTCCGTCTTATGGAAAAATTTGTTTACCGCGGGACCTTAAAATCCTTTCCGTTTCCGCGTTATTCGGATTCCGGCTTATGGAGCACGTATTAGTATTATTTTCTATAGATTCGCCGGGACTTCAAAATATTTCCGCAGTAGACAGATTTCCGGCTTACACAGAGTCCGCCTTAGACAGATTTTACTGTATTTACACCCATTTTTTTTTAAATTCACATTGGCCGAATTAATGAAGTTTTCATTATCTTTTGCTAACCATTTGTGTGCTTTTCAATTGTTAAAACTAGTTAATTAATTAATTAATTAATTAATTGTTAAAATTATATTTCAAACCGCTACATGAAGAAACATAATAGACAATCTCTTTTCTAGGAAATCAATTTTCTAGGAATAGAATCCTCGATCAATCTTTTTCTATACAAAATACAACTATTTGGCTCATCTAACATATCTACACGAATAAATGGTTAAAATTAAATAAGACTTACCTTTATTTTATGTATTCCATTAAGAATAAGTTTAATGATATCCTAATCTGTTAATCGTAAAATGGCGGGCAAAAAAGTGATCATTTTTCTTATCTTACGAGGGCGCTGTCGCCTTGCTGTTCCTGATTGGTTAATAAGCAATGCATACGTAAGCCATTCTTTCGGGAGTGACTGTTTCACTCTCGATAACGGAGTGAGATATTGCACTCCTTTCTAGAGAGTGGAAAATTCCACTCTTTAAGGAGTGTATTTTTACAAAATTCACTCCTAAAAGAGTGAAAATGCCTATCACTCTTTCAAAGAGTGGGCTTTTCACTCCTCCCAATTTTAGAGTGTAGACACATCACTTTAAAATGTTGCAAAATGAGCTGAAAAAATACTAAAAAAAATTTCGCTAAAACATTTTTGCATTTATTTGATAAAATGTAAACGTACTCAATATGGGAATACCGATATGTGGAAAAATGCATAATTATATGTTTTGTCTAAATTTATATAAATTAAGCTTTTAAATTGTATATTATATACTATAATTAGTATTTTTATGAACTATTAAAAAATATGTATTTATTTATTTACAGAGACTAATAATATTATAAGTATTAATAATAATAAATTAAGAATTGTCGTATTTCAGGCTAAAAAACAATTTATTTCAAAATCATCTTGAAAAGGACTTTACATAAATAACTCCCCCCCCCCCCCCCCCCTAAAGGCTAATAGAAATATGTACCCATTTGCGCCTTGCGCCCTATTTTTTGTACGTTACAAACATGCATAAAAAATGGGCTAGAACATATAATCTCGCAATTAAAAAAATATATATACGTATTTCAAAGAAGTCTACAAGCTAAGATTATGCTATATTTATTTGGATCCTTAATATAAAAAATACAAATAAACATACTTTTTCATTTTGCTAACTTGAAAAATGAAAAATCTATAATACACAAAAAAGCCATTTAAGCAAATAAATATTAACCTTATACTGTCATTTCTTGACAATAGATAAGGATATTTATAGACAATTAGTTCATACAATTTTCATGTTATAAAGAAGATGAAAATTAAAAATATATATATTAAAATTCGAAACGGCCCAAAACTGGGACACTATGCAAAATAGGTTAACCATTGAACAATACAAAAAACTGGAGGGGCGAAAGGTAAATCTTGCCCCTGCTTTTAAAAAACTGCGGGGGCATATGTCCCCCCCCCCTTGCCCCCGCCAGATTACGCCCATGCTTTCAGGGGCAAAGCATTTTCAACGCTAAAGTGCTGAAATTATTTGCACCGGAATTTGCCAAAACATTTATTTGTGAATAAGAAAAAAGCTATATTTCACATAGTTATATTAAATCGGAAATAATTTACCACAATTTTGGTTCCATTTGAAATACCGTGTGGGTTTTCTGTTACGATAATATTTTAGTCATAGTGTACTGACGGTATTTTAAAGTACCACTTTAATTAATTACCTCTAAGAATTAAATTTCTCACGGATGAGTATTTTTTTATGTTTATCCTTTAATTTTCGTCGTAATAGCTGAAAAAAAAGTTACATGAAAAAATTGCAGTAGATCATAATGCAGTAGATAAAAAGTTAAATGAGGTTTATTCTGTTAAGCTGCCTACATGGCAGACCAGATGTTATTACCAATAAGTTTGTCTGGTCGAAATATGCTTGCCGGTTGTCAGCCCAGGTAGCTTAAATTGTAGAGCATTGGCAATGTAAACCAAGGATCTGGGCCCCAGCCTCGACCTGGAAATTTTTTCGCTCAGTTGGAAATTTTCCATTTGTGTAGTATTTACTATATCTTAATGTACATATATCTCCTTTTTCTGTGTGCATTCATATTTGTAAATTTTTAGTATTCAACAAATTTCACAATATAATGCTATATACTCATAAAAAGCCTTTTTGTTAACAAATTGCGATTTGATATAATAAGATGTTCGGATTTTTAATAATTTGATTTTGTAAAAAGAAAAATTTCTTTGCTTAATTATAGCAATGAATTTATTTATTCTAACTTTACTGCATTCTAAACGCCAATAATAATATCATGTTAATCTCTTAAGTGAGAACTTCTTAAAGGATGGCGAAAATTTCAATCACCACCATTTTTTTAAGATAATCCTTTTCGATTGTCAGGATAAAAGGAGTAAATGATGGATGAGCTGCATTTAATAGAATTCCCTATTATTAAGATACCATTAACATAATGAGAGTGAATTCACTATAGTATACTGTAGTGTAAGTATGAATTTTGAATAATTACTGTATTTATATTATAATGTATATAGTTTTTGTTTCTCAGTGCTCATTCATATTGTAAAAATCCAACATTCATTATTTCCACAGTGTAATCCAAAAGATTATAAACATATATTTGTTATTCATTTGATATTTGATTTGATAGAATATACAAATGTTTGAATTTTTTTTTTTATCATTTCATCAATGACTAGCAAATGTGGTAGGATCCTATCCACCAATTGACTGAGAAGAGAGAGCAGGCCTTGTAGAACAAGGTCTCGAGGACTCGCTAGTGTCGAATGCACTCGCGCTATCGCCATGTAGGATCACACGGAGTTACCGCCGGGCAAGGTTGTGGACAATGCTCGGTATGTGAATCGCCGGGAAACTCATACCCACGAGTTCCTTGTTACTGGGGCAGTTGAGAGCCGACCCCAAGGAGGTTGGTGAATAGAAGTGCCACCCGATGACTAGAGGACGGTCACGGAGGGAAGCCAGTGTGGTATTGGTTATCCGACGTAGCGCTGTTTCCCCTGGAAGGGGGTCGGCCAGCAAGTCCGCTTCCATGTTCCGCTCCCGAAAGGTACCGGGCCGGAGGCTCGCCGGCTAAGGCGGCGTCATCTCAAATGTCGGACGAGATCCGACCAAGGTCCTGGGTTTCTATGCGCTACTGAAGTTTACTGCGCCCAGTAGTGAGGTCCTAGCAGTGCCTCAAAAATATCTTTCGAACAACTAACAGTTAGCGGTCGCCATTACGTGGGGAAGGGTGCTTGCGCCTAGGTACCATGGCGGCCGTGAGGTAGGGTAGCTGAGGATAAATTTCATCAAAGTTTTTCACTACATTAACTCCTTCCGTTTCTTTCTTTACAAATCCCGCTTTATGAAAGCATTTCATAATCGTTCTCTCACTGACCTTGCCCCATGCCTGCCTACACATTAGTGAAGCATGAAGAATGTTGAGATTCTTAATTTCAAAATATCCGATGAGGATGCTTTCAACCAAAAGGCGCCTGTAAAAATGTTTAAGGCCTTTTATGATTCCTTGGTCCAGTCTTGGGATTTCACCAAGCAGGGTTGTGCTTGAGTCAGAAAATTCTCTGGAACTCCCGACAGAGTGTCATTGCAAGCCAATGCCTTTCTTTTCCTTAGAAAAGATCGTTAAAATATTTTGAATCTTAGATGAAAAAGTCTCAGGAACAATTTTTACCGCAAAAGTTTAAGGGCAATCATTCGAATTATCCAAAATATGAGCAATTTTGGATAATTTTGGTTCATTTTCACCAGTCATGATTTTCAAACCTTAAACCAACTATCCGTTCAAATGTTGATATATATATAGGTCTTATTTTTGTCACGCGACAGCACTCTTATTTATGAACCAATTTGGATGTGACTGTGCATGTGTACGGGGCTTACTAATGTCTCGACCGAGTTCGTTGAACACCTTGATCTGCCATCTTGTTTCGAAATCGCGGCCACTTAAATATCCAAACTCAAAAAATATTTAAACTATCACAAATCCATGAATTTTCGCCTTCAAAGTGTTAGACATTAATACAATGATTCCAGACCATTTTCCGTTTTGCGTCTATCGAGAAAAATGGATCACATATGGCAGTTGAAAATTCTAAGGTGACTGACTATTTGAAGCAAAACAGGGGATTAAAAATAACGGACTCTTCCGTATTCGTGTTCACAGCTCGTTTATGTTTCAACGAACGTGGTTTCTCGCAAATTTAATTTTCATTGTTGTAATTATTACTAGCACTTTCATACCCTTTATACTGCACAGGCATATCATAAAATACCACATTAAAAATATAAAATATGTTGGTATTTATAAAATATCGCACATGCGCTCGCGCACGTACGTAAGAAGTCCAGGAGTCGAAATTGCCCTGTCATAAATTTTATATTGTTGAAAAATACCCCAGTTGCTTTATTTTAAAAAGTTCAAATGCACCGGTGCAAGAGGCTCTGAACTTAAACCAGAGAGAGGAAAATGTAAAGAAAATACTTTAACGATAAAAAAAAGGCTTAAAAAAAAAAAAAAAGACAAACAAAAATTCCAGGGTTTTCTTCTGGAACCTCTTCGTATAAGAGTTTAAAAAAATGAGCGGTCAAGTGCGAGTTTTACTCGCATACAGAGGGTTCCATACAATAAATATATGAATTAGTAATTGTATTATTTAAAACAACCGTTGCTAAAAGAATACTAAGACTTTGTAAAAAACTATACAACGTTGGATTGAGTATAGCTCATGGAATGGAGTTGCAGTATGCCGTTAAAAAGGTTTGCAATATGAAACCATTTATCGCTCAAATTTAAACGTCCAAGAAAGCCCAAACAACACAAGCACGTGGGAGGGATTTTGTATTAAGACGAATTCAAAGAGGTGAATTACAGATGAAGTATATTTTAGGAAAAAATAGTACATTTTTTAAAGGGTCTTTGTTGTGTTGTTATTTATTAAAATAAATGTTTGCTTTTAAAATAATTGGAATTGGAAAATTAACAATAATAAAATGTCAAAATAAGATTAAATAAAATATTGAAAACATTTGATAAGAACTAAAAATTGTATTATTGAAAGTTTTCTTTCTTTAACCCTTTCCAACGTAGATGAAAAATGTTTGTCTTCGGTTTATATGGCCGTCTGGCCGAGCTCTAACTCTAGTAAATATACTGGGATCACCCTGCATTTTTTATATGTTATTGACATTTACTATAGCGTGATCGCTATTGAAAAAAAAAAATGTGTGGCACTTATAGTTCATTTGCATGGGCGGTAAAAAGTATTCTGTTACACTACGGTCAATGGGAAAAATCGTTTCAAGTGCATTTTAATGATGCTAGACAATTTAAAATATAAAGAAATTGATATTCATTTATAAAGTGCAGTAAAACATGCATTTTGTAGAATATGGGGTTTGCAAAACATTTATTATTCATTTACAGGGCCACACAAAAGAATTCCGTTACATAATGATATAGGGGGGGGGGGCTGTTTACAGCGATATTATGTTACTGAAATATAATGGAATAGACATAAATTATTCAGATTTGCTACAATGTACTTGCTGTGAAATATGATGTGCATAGTATTTATCGTTCATTTACAAGGACACACAAAAGATTCGGATACAGTACTGTATCCAATGTACTTGTCAGTATGTGACACAAATTTTGTGGGCGCTCTATCACAAGAACTAATGCCCGGAATTTAATAAAAAATTATATACATGTAGTGTCTAATATAAATTAGTGCTGATTAGTTTTTGGTGTAAATCGCCCAACAGGTGGCGCTGCTATGCTGCATTTTTCGCGATTTCAGCAATAGCTGTATCTCAAGAACTAATACACGGATTTCCATCAAACTTCAGGTTCAGTTGGTCCTTAATATGAGTTGGTGCTTATTACGTTTTGGTGTAAATCGCCCAACAGGTGTCGCTGCCATGCTGCATTTTATAGGTTTTACACGATTTCCGCATAGCTCTATTTCAAGAACTGATGCTAGGATTTTCATCAAATTTCAGATTCAGTTAGTACTTGATATGAATTGGTGCTGATGGCGTGTTTGTGTAAATCGCCCATCAGATTGCGTTGATGTGCTGCATTTTTCACGATTTCCGCAATAGTTCTATCAAGAACTAATGTACGAATTTTCATCTAACTTCAGAGTTAGTTAGATGTTAACACAAGTTGTTGCTGATAGATTTTGGTGTTAATCGCCCAATAGGTGACGCTGCTACGTTAGAATTTTCATGATTTTCGCAATAGCTCTATCTCAAAAACTAATGCACGGATTCTCCCCAAACTTCAGATTCAGTTTGACGTTGACGTATGTTGTTGTTTGGTAGTTTTGTTGCATCATAGGTTTTGGTGTAAAGCACCAAATAGGTGGTGCTGCTAGGCTGCAGTTTACTGGATTTACACGATTTCAGCGATAGCCATATCTCAAGAACTAATGCACGGAATTTCATATCTTTAGAATCCGCATGATGGGTATAGATTGCCATTTAATTTTGGCAGTGTGATAGCGAATTTTGAAGTATTAACATGTATGAGATAGAAGAAAGTTTTAGGAATGGTATAGATGGAAGTTTTGTTTTTCTTTTGGTATCAATTTTCTGAAAAGAAAAAGTTATCCTTGAGAAATGCATAACAATTTTGTGAAAAATAAAAATTTGTATCGAAAGGTCAAGTCCAATTACTCAAATGCGAGCCAAGCATTTATTGATAATAATTTCATTCTTACAGCTAAAATTTTCCTGTCAGGGAACTTATTCTTTTGCAAATAATAATATGTTTCAAAACTCAAGTAATTCAAACTGATTAATGGAGTTTCTTTGATGGAATGAAATTTTTTGATTGCGCTTCAAATAGGCCCCCATTTTTGACTGTATCAATCGCTACTAATTTAGATAAACGTCTTTATTTGTTTTTAACAGCATATTAATTATTGCATGTAAACAGATAAAGTAAATGATGAAAGCATTCTTTTAAAATTATGTATGAAAACTTAAATTACAAATATTAATCGAAAGTCTAGATTTTCAAGTGCAAACGATTTTCGGACAATAACGAAAGAATGTTACCCTTTCAAGTAAAATCTTAAAAGACGCTTCTGATATTTATATTTAAAATACATATGATAAAATAATCAAATAATTCTGTGAAGTGATATATTAGTATCTTTCATACATTCTGATCTAGTACTACATCCTATAACAGCGCATAAGTCATCTTTTATCGAAATTTTAATCATATCTCGAATAACAATTTCCGACGGTAAAAAATGAAAGCAAAGAAATACAGGTTTAAACCGGTTTGAACTGATAGGCGTGTCAAAGTACGTGGTTTTGTTTGGGCTTTCTGTAGCGGATTTTAGGGTTACTTTTTTGGCGTCACCCCCAATCATCTTACTGCACCTCCATCTATCTCATTCCTCCATGGGTATAGCTGTATATACTAGAAAAGTATACAGTCTGTTACAAAATTATAAGACCACTTAGAATTTCACCTTTTTTCAACAAAGAAAATATTAGTTTGAATTTAAATGTAGTTGAATGAAAAGAAATAACTTCATAATGTTTATTTAGCTCAAGGGAAAAAAGTTTGAACATTTTTTTGTTTCATGCCAAACGATTTTACACAAACCCGCTGTTTCATAAATATAAGACCACTCTTATATTATTAATAAAGCAGACGATTTTATTTTGAACTCAGAGTTTAACTGTGGTTCTACAAGAAAAAGGAAAGTCTGAACGTGAAATAAGTAAGATTCTTAATCGTTCTAAAACTGCGATTCATAATGGTTTAAGTAAAATAGAATTGTATGGAACGCATAAACGATCTGGTCGTAAAAAGAAGTTATCAGATCGTGGTAATAGACGGATTGTCAAACTAGCAACGAAAAAACACCAGTTGACTCGTAAAATAGCACAACAGATAACTAAAAAGGTATCACATGGAACCGCGTGGCGAAGTTTGAAATCTAATGCTGGTGTTATTCATTGCAAATTAAAAAGTAAACCACTCCTACTAAAATGTCCCAAAGAAGCTCGTCTTAAGTGGCAAAAAATGTCATGTCCTGGAACTCTCCATGGAGAAATATATTGTTTTCTGACGAGAAACAATTCAATCTTAATGGTCCAAACGGCAATAATTACTACTAGCATGATTTAAGGCAAAGATCTCGCGAGTTCTTCAGTAGGCAGATGGGAGGCGGCTCCGTTATGGTGTGAGGCGCTTTTTCATATGCAGGAAAATGCGATCTCCAAAGAGTTGAAGGGAAAATAAACTCGGACAGTTACCAACGAATGCTACTTCAAAGTCTGATACCCTCGGACCACTTTTAGGAGGTACAAAATGGAAGTTTCAACAAGATAATGCTCCCAATCATTCATCGAAATCAACAAAAGAGTGGCTTAAAAGAGAAAAGATTGGTGTTTTAATTTGGCCAAGTCGAAGCACTGACCTAAACACCATAGAAAACTTGTGGGGTTATTTCTCCCGCCAAGTGTATGAAAATAACAAACAATATCATTCAACACATGAATTAGAAATGGCCATTATGGAGAAATGGGACAATATTCCCGAAATGTTCCTTAAACAATTAATTAACTGTATGCCAAATCGTGTGTTTGAAGTTATTCAGAGAAAAAGTGGAGTTACATCTTACTAAATTTGAGAAAAATGTTGTTTTCCACAGGTGGTCCTATAATTTTGAAACATTTCTTTTTAACACTTTTTTGTTATATTGATGTTTTACCTTTTCCGAATTAATTTAATTTGTGTAAGTTGCTACATTTTACTAAAAACTTGATGTACTAACATAAAATATTCTTTATTTTGATTGAAATATTTCTTTAATTACCTAAATAGCAAAATATGTTGTGGTCTTATACTTTTGAAACAGACTGTAAATGGATATACCATGAAAGTTCAAAGAGATATGGAATCTAAATAATGTCAAATATAGCTATTCTGCATAACTCATTTTTTTAATATTATCCTAATCTGTTTATGATGAACGTAATTCGGTACTGGCAATTAAAGTAGTGCATATTTAAAATTTCATTTGTCATTTCATAAAGTTAAATTCAGCGTAGTAATATTATTTTCATTTTACAATGTACCTAAAGTAAAAACCTTGTTCAAAATTTAAACTTAGTATTGTGCTAAGGGCGCTTCGAAAGGAGGTAAGAACTTGCAATACCGCTTTGGTCCGTGTCGCATTTTTCCAGGTAGGTTTTCAGTCAACCTTTAAAGACACGGGAGGTGTATTGAGAGAGCCAGCCACTCAATGCAAACTAGTCGTGAATCCCATAATATTTATGTGATTAATTCTAATTAAATTAGTCTGTTTTTTAGCAATTTGAAGTTTATAGCTTTTATACTTTTATACTGCTACTGGGCATTGCATTACACAAAATGTCCTTAAAAGTTGTTATCTATAGATAACAACCACGTAGTTTACGAGTAAAATGGCTGTGATAGGCAGACAGACACAAGAGTGATCTTATAATGGTTCCTTTTTTCCTTTTTAAGTACGGAACCATAAAAATACAATACATTCGGTAATGCAGCAGTCAATAATGCCTATATGTGCACTTACTACCCACCAAAATAACAACAACAAATCACTCGATGCAGGAACCTGGTTGTATGGAAATCTGAGAAGTACATGAAATCCGGAAATGCCGCGATTAACAAAACACGTGTATTGAACGCTTCGCGCACGTTTAAACATAACAAAATAAAAATATCACTGGATGCAGCAATCTCGTCGTATAAGAATATCAAAATAAACAAGAAATTATGTAATGCTGCGATCATTATATAAAGTTAACTATCACTAATTTTAAACTTCTGATAATAGAAAAGTTCATTTTCCTGACCCACTCTGGTGTGCCATTCATAGCGGACGATGTGGAACCCAGTAGGGCAGTGGATAATATCTGCCTATGAATTTCCAAGGAATTTCACTTTTTTTCTCGGAATACTTCAAATAATTCAATATAAATTTATTTATTCTGACGGATTTTACAGCATTCTAAGCACAGACTCTAAATTCATGCTAATCAATCACAATGAAGTATTCATTTACACATTTACTAAGACGTAAATAAGACGCCGTAATTTTCTAAAACGTTAGTATCGATAAGCATTGTAACTACTTTGAGTTGATAGTTAAATCTCCACAGTGTAAAAGCAATAAACGATGGATGGGCTATATTTATTACAATGTTCCCTTATTAATATCCCATTAACGCCTTAAATAAATTTTCTAGGTTAAATTGTAACGTAGCCTAATGTATTTATATCATAATCTACATATGTTTTCTGTTTCTGTGTGATTTCATATTTGTGAAAATTTTTAGAAACTATTGTTTTCACAGTATATATTAGGGTGTTTCATTTTGTAAGGCAAAAAATAAAATGTAAATTTTTTGCAGACTTTGCTTACGCCCCGAGTCCAAGTGATATAAAATATATATATGCCAAATTTCAGTAAGATCGGATAATATTTAGGGATTGCACACTTTGATTAGTTTTGAAAATGTAGGGAAAAAAATACGATTTTTTAATGTTAATTACATTTATTGGGAAAACTAGAAATCACAAACTCCAAATAATACTGAAAGTGGACACTAAGATTAATATATGGCATAATACGCAAAACATATAACTTTGAACGATGCAATCTCTTCTTTGTTCGCTTGGTGACAACTTTTCTGTGATGCTTAACTACCTTCAACAAAAATTGTTTTTGTTGTTTGTCCCTGACCAATTCCTTTAATCAGATCAATGCCTCTTTCTGCTGTACCATTGACCGCAATAAGAGCGTTCACATAACTTCTGAAGAGAATCGCTGCAGTATTCTGTCACATCGTGAATCCCAAACAATTCAAAGAAAGTCTTTGTTTTATTAGTAATGAAATGATTTAAGTCTTTTCCCTCAAAAATTAGGTTTTTACCTCAAATAGTTTCATTTCCTTTTTCTTTACAGGTTTGGTTTCAAAATTTAGAGTCCTATTTTTCTTATTAGCCGGAGTAATACATACGTCCAAAAAAGCCAATCCTACGGTTTTTTCTAAAAGAAACCAAAGGTATCAACTGTATTGTAAACCAAAGGTATCAACTGTAACCAAAGGTATTAGTAACTGTGAGAGCACTTTTTTTACATCTGTATCTGGGTAAGTGTTCAGAAATTGTAGCATATCCAAATCCTTATTTGGAGCCCAAGGACTTACAATTGCCTCAAGCCAAAAGTGAACATATATGATGCTGACACAATGCGCAACTCTTTTCATTCCTTTCAATTCTCGTTGAGGAATATTTTCAACTGTTTGGAGAAGAGTACAATTTTAAATGCATATACTGCCTTTGCCATCCACCTTTGCTTGATGCAGAACATCTGGGATCCTGAAACTGAAGTCGTTTTAGACCAACCTTCTAGGTACAGGAGTAAGAATCATAACTCTTTGTAATCTTCTCTTAGATGACTTCTATTTTTTAGAACATTTTGGAGGTAGTTAACACGTTTGTATACTTAGTTCTTTTTGTTTTTGAGTCGAAAACCTTGTCAACTCAACTAACTGTCGAACTCATATCATCTTCTTTTTGTAATCTAAAAAATTCTTTATCTTCTTGTGATATGCTAGTCATGCCCATCACATTTTACCAGGAAATGCCAAATAACTTGACGAGATCATCTTTTCGAATCTGCTGTTTTACATTTGCTTTATCCGTGTTTCTAGATTTCTTTTTACTCAGGTTTTGTTATTCTTTGTACATCTTCTGTAAACCAGCACTGATATTCTCTCCGTCCTAACAGGAATATTTGCTTTCTTCTACACTTCCTATAGTTTGGGACTGGTAGATTTAGCAAAATCCGAAAGTCTTTCTTTCATTTCTTTGTGAAGATAAATAAAACTAAGAGTACTTGTTCCTTTGCAGGGAGTCAAGCTAATAAAAATTCATTACTAGGCACCTTTCCTTGCCGCCAAATACCTCTTAAGGTTCCCATTTTAAAGTTCAATTAATGAAAGAAACATATGAGAAGCAAGAAGTACATTGAAGTACAAAGTACTTCAATATTAGAACTTTCACTAATTTAAGATAAAGGTGATCAAAATGTGCAACCTATAAATATTATCTAATCTTCTTGAAATTTGACATATATATCTCTTATATCACTTAGACTCGAGGCGCCAGCAAAGTCATATGAAAATCAAACTTTTGGAAAAATGAAACACCCTAGTATCTATATTATAAAAGATAACGTTTCCGTCAGTAACTCTGACCTCATTTTGACGGTGACAACGTCAGGCAACTAAATATCGGTTTTACTGCAATTTTGAATCTTCTAAACATTGCACATTTTCAATTTTACACCATCGAGTAAAGGAAAAAATGCTCTTTCACATGCAACTTGTTTGACAACTGTAACCTAATTTGCTTGAAAACTGTATCGAATTTGTTTGAAAGCTGTATCCAATTTGTTTAAAAACTGTTTCACAAGTTACTTATTTTTTGTGAATTTCAAAATAATTTTCAAACGGGATTTTTTTAAATCTTTATCTATCGCGCAAACGATTACGAAAAGAAAACTGTTTCTCAGCTTCAGTTAAAGTTCACTTAAATTTATATAAATAGCTCAGTTTTTGTTCCCAACTTATATTCCATAACGAAATTAAAACTTCATCAATAAAGAAGTAAAATATAAAATACAAATTAAACGCAAATTTAAAACATGTGATCGAACTACGTACTTAAACAAATGAAATGATTAGAATAAAAAAGGCTGATGTAAAGGTTGATGCCTTTGGTATTGTTGGTGGGCATTCTAAAAAAATTATATTTAATTTAAAAAAAAAACCTATTAGAATTTTCCAATTAAAAAAAATAGTTTTTGCCTATATTCTGTAATCCTGGAAGACCAGATTTATCCCCTTGTATTCAATAAAATCATAAAAAAGTTTTTTCGCTAATAATTTTGAAACTTTTGTAATATGATTTAAAACGGTGTTGTTCAGTTTTTTTAACATTTATAATTATAATGCGAGAAATTGTGGCATAAATAAAATATTTTCCTCATTGTCATTTAACATTTATTTATTCTAAACACTTTCATGCATTCTAAGCGCAGACTCAAAATTCACGATTATCACTTTCCACTCAGTATCTACATACACGTTGAAAAATTTTCTAAGACATTAGTTTCGATCAGCATTATAATCTACTTAGGCTGTTCTTTTTAGATTATCGGGATGAAAACAATGATTGATGAACGGGTTGCATTAAATACACTTTATAAGATCCTAATAGAATCTTGTAAGAGAATTCTCTGTAGTATAGTGTATTATAATTTAAAGACTAATAATGGTTCCATTATTTATCCTTCATTTATACAGGGTGCCTATTAACGATATAAGTGTCACTTTAGGTGCTCAGAATCCTCCATTATTCCCACCAGTTATTTTTTATTGTAAAGTTTACTTTATTTAATCAGAGCATTTTCGCGATTCAATTACAGAATATTTTCTGTTTTGAAAAACCGGTGGTAAAAGATTAAAAATTAAGCAAAGGGTTCTCGTCGCGAAGGGATTAAAGATCTGCATTTCAGAGCGTCGTTAGCTATAAATATGAACGTGTAGGTACTGTAAAGTGAGTTTTGCATGATGAGATCGCATGCAGCGGCGCCTAGAAGCAAACTACGTAGTTAGCGTTCCAATCTCAACAACAGTACAAGATACGGAAAAAAAAAAAAAGAACTACACAGATGTCGAGCGTTTGCGATTTAGAACAAAATGTAGTCTTACGCATAAAAATAACCTTAATATAGACCCTAAACGTAATTTTTTTATGTATCTTCAAAATCTTTTATATTTTGCTATTTTAATGCAGAAGTTTGGCATATGGCAAACGCAAATTTATTAGTAAAACTTAAACATATAAGCAAGTTACGTTTTATTTTAATAAAAAAAAATAAAGTTACATATGCTGTTTTCAGAATGCAGAATGTTGCTAATTGTGGGTACATTGGCCATAATCAACTTAATTTTCTTATTAAAAAGTTACATATGTTGTTTTCAGAATGCAGAATGCCGCTAATTGTGGGTACATTGACCATAATCAACTTGATTTTCTTATTAAAACTTTTTTTAATAGCATCAGTCTTATACGGAAATGTGCGTCTGCTTTATAATGCCACGCATCCTATTAGTGTCACTCTTGATGCGAAATAAATGTACAATCGTGAAAAAAAAAAAAAAAAAATGTAAATACCTCTATATTAACTCTGCAACAAATTATTGTAGAAGAAACTTGCTGGTACTAAACGATTGGAAATAAAATCTACTTTTAAATGATGCATATAAAATTTTCCTTAGGGGGGATTATACATATCAAAAGGAACCCAAACTTTGTTTTTCTTCAATAGCAATACCAAAGTTTGACCCCATAAATATATTCTAAACCTTTCAATTAGCCAAAATCCAAATTTTCATGAAATTACTATAATTAGTTTCCGTGAAAATAATTATTTTAAGATGAGCCTATTTTAGGGGTTGTATCCAACTTGAAGTTCGATACTCGATTGTTGAAATGCTAGCGAATGACTATGTCACTTCTATTAATGTATTATTTTTTGCTATTAATGTGTTTCGACTATTGCTAACCCAAATGTTTCATTAAAATGAGTAATATATATATATATATATATATATATATATATATATATATATTAATCATGCTTTTCTGGACATCATAGAACCTTAAATCGTCTTTTTGACGTTTTTTACTCATAAAACTACTTGGAAGAAAAAATTGAAATTGAGAATTTCTATTAAGCAGGACATAATAAATATAAATTTCCCCAAAAAATTGTAGGTTGCAATTTATATATATATTTTTTCGAAAATAAATTTCATAATTCAAATTATAAAATTTTTAAATTACAAATTCAATGTACTTATGTTTGGGTTTTTTAGTATTCCAATTAAACAAAAAAAATTACCGCATTAGGATTATAATTTCAGGATGTATTAATAAAAATATGGAAATATAATTAAAGATTAGAAGCTCTAAATTTAAATCGTTTATAATTCAAAAACTTATCGCCTAAATGGCTTGAAAATTCCTTTCTAGGCATAGTTTGAACCAAATTTTAAAATAAACTAGGGGATTGAACCCGAGCTCCTCGGGTTACAGAGTATAGGTGAAAACCATTCTTTTTTTTTATTGTAATTATATTTTTACATGTAATATATATTTTAGATTGTCCACTAGCATCAAAAAGAATTTTTATCTGAAAAATATCAATTATGCAATCAAATAAAATTTTAAATTTTATTAAAAGCGTTACTTTCACATGTCAGCGCATGCCAGGAGTTATTAGCCCAAGATTTTACGACTTACGGCAGTTTTTCCGATCATTTCAGTGCTTTAAGCACGTGGTTCAATCACATGTCTGTTAAATTGTTTTCTTATTTACATTATTTTATTAATTTTTCTATAGAGGAAGTTTTAATTTTGTTATGCAACATTAGACGGAAACAAATGCTGAACAATTACATTTTTTTACGGCAGATTAATCTTTCGTAATCGAGCTACACGGGATAGATCAATTTAAAAATAATTCATGCTTGAAAATCTATATATTTTATGCTATCGTAGGCGGCACAGAAATCGCGATTATTTGTTAATTGTTTAATGGCAACACCTGAATGTACGCATCTCATTGGTTATTGTGTAATATTTTTAAAAAGGGAATAACAATAAATAAAAAAAGTTTAATTAATAACTATAGAACAAAACAATTTATATAATTAAAAAAAATAAAATAAAAGTAAATAAACAATTTATTAATAAATAAACAACAACATCCGGGCTACCATATCAAGCAAAATAACGACACTTTGGCGCCAGTTAAGTACCCCTGTGCGTATATGACATTGGCGTCAGAAAAAAGTCGCGCCAACGTAGTGCGTATATGACACCTGTGCCGTCTTTTATTCATCTAATTTAAAATACAACAAATAAATAAATAAATGAAGGTACTTTTCCAGTATAGGTACTTGGCGAAATAGAGAAAAGGTCCACGGCGAGAAAAGAAATTTGGCAACGTATTTTCTGGCAACCTATTTCATCAAAATATTTTTTTCGAATAATACTACATAAAAGTTGCTATGATCGCAAAAAGTTCGTACTTTCATATTAGCTGGGCGCAATATTATCGCCAATAGCATTTTTTAACTCGCCAGCAGCATTTTTTATTTTTCGAGGTGTAAATTAAAACAATGCTTTGATGTTGAAATTAAATGGTTTATGGTATTTATTCTTTTCTTTTCTTTTTCCTTTTTTAAAGATTTTTTTTTTTTTTAAGTGAAATTCGTGAATTTGAAATGTTTGTTTTAAATTAAAGTTATCCATTTTAAAATGAGTGAAAGGGTTATATTTTAACTTAATATTTCATGTTTCTTTAGAAATATAAAAAAATACGACGGGTACTATGTTATCGAATTATCACCTGTGCCCGACTAACATAAAAATACCGAGTTCTTGATTTCTCTATCAGAATCTTAAATCAGAATAAAAGGATTAAAAGGATTATATTTTAATCTGAATTAATGAAATATGAAAAAATGCGATGATTGGCGATTTATCACCTGTTCATGACTAACATAAAAGTAGGAAGTTATCGATTTCTGTATCAGAACCTTCGAAAATGGCGAAGTATTGAGCAAGTAAATTAAATTAGGAATAAAAGTAACATGATACAATGCCTAGCATGCATTTAAGGGAGACTAAACTGGTCGCCACGGGCAGCTAATTATTTTAAAAACCGTAATAACTCAGTCAAATAAGATACAATTTTCAAACACACTGCATTTGAAAGTAGATTTTTTTTCTCTATTTGACGGTGTAAAAATTAAAAATGGCTTTGAATTGGAAACTTAAAAAATCGCTGACATAGCACGCATTGTAATTTCAATTTTTTTTTTCAGTTTTTATGAGAAAACGGCAACAAAAGCTACAGTAATATATTATTTTCTTTACTCGGGGATTATTTCTTCTCTAAACCCTCCATGACTTTCAACAGAAATGGCGGACTTCCGTTGCCACAATTACAAAAAATGTATTAAAAACTACAAAAAAATTAATATCTCAAAATCAAATTGAGATAGAGCTTTCAAACAAATTGCATTTAAAAGAGCATTTTTTTCCTTATACAACGGTGTGAAAATTTAAAATGTGCGATGTTTAGAAGTTTAAAAATTTGCAGTAAAGAAAATTGCAAAACCGAATTTCATTTAAAATTTCAAAGTGTTGCCATTTGCAGAATGACGTATGCGTTACGCACAGATATGTTTGTCCTTTATAATATAGATTGTCAAAATTGGATGTTGCATGTTGCTATTGAAAGTTTTGTCTGGTTTTTCTTTGTAGATGCCACCCTAATCAAATTTTATTTGCATCATTTAAAAGTAGACATTATCTCCAATCGTTAGGTCCCTGAATTTTTTTTCTGTTATAATTATTTGCAGAGTTAGTACGGGATGGTTTTTTTCCCCACGACCTGTACATGTCAGAATTTCTAGTAAAGTTAATTTTTACATGTAAGACATATATTTCATATTGAATCGACAACGCTTCACAACTTTGTATTTTACGTTTTTTTTTTCTAAACTTTTAACTTTTTTTTTAGATTGCAACATTAATCCTAGAGTTTGCCTATAAGTGGCGCTGTAACCTGTCTCACTGCATAACACATCGCCGTTTTACTATATCTAGACATCATATTAATGACTAAAGCTTCAGCTATTCTGGAGATCCATAGTTAATGGAGGTCATAATGAAACCCATACATTGTGCGGTTATTTTTTCTTCAATACTAGAATTTACGATTTATTGCATTAAATTGTATTGGACTTTTTTTGTATAAATCTATGTGTATTATATAGTAAGCACAGTTTAAGGGCAGCATAATATGAGGCGTTCGGAAGACAGTCCGACTAACTCCATTTTAAGTGGCGTTTTTTTAAACAAAGGAACATCGAAAATTTTCTATATATTTATACAGTGATAAAAAGTTACCCTTGATTAAAAGGAAATTAATGAGTTCAATCAAAATATCCCGAGAAAAGATATTATTTAGATACAATATTTTTATAGTTACAATAACTTTAACTGTTTATACTGAACATTTTAATTTGATGGAGTTAATCAATTTGTGCACTGAACGGCTCATATAATAGTTTTAACTGACTATAATAGTTTTAGCTAAAAACACTAATAATTAAAGCCCATTTTATTGTACTTATAATAGTTATAGTGTATGCTATTAAAAAACATGTACAATTCTAAATGAAGGGGAAGAAAAGTTAATCTGGCTTAGTTTAATAAGGTAAATTTTAATTCACAGAAGCTAATGAATTAATATATTTAACTAAGGGCACTGCCCTTGAAAGCTTACACTCGCCAACACCCGGTTCAAACACTGCAGAATCTAAAAGCACGCTAATCTGATCGGTTTTAAAAAGATTAGAGAAGATTGAATTGTACTGAAAAAACCTGTAGCGATCTCCCTGTAAACGGGTTGTCATTCAATTCCCTTTGATTGCAAATATTTAAGGTAGAATCAGTTGCTGTTAAGACATCCAATGATTTTTGTTATAATTAAATAAAAATTCGAAATTTTTTAAAAACTAAATAAGCATTTATAATTTTGTTATATTAATATGTAAATAATAAGTAGTACAAGAATGTGTAATAAATGTGTTTCGTGTGTAATAAATAACTAATGTAAATATGTGTAGTAAATATCTCATGCATAGTAAATAAGAAATACAAGTATGTTGTAATTAAATGCCTGTCGTATGCAATAAATACTTAATAATAAGTAATGTAAGTAATGAATAATTAATAATAAAGTCTACGAAATAAAAAAGCTTGAATTTATTTGTAGTAATATTAATAAAAATTTAATTTTTATTTTTTGTTTTAATTAAATAACTTTAGAAGATTTTTGTTACCATTAAATAAAAATTTACACTTTTTTGTAAACTAAATAAGCATTTATAATTTTATTATATAAGATAAGTACATATTCTATTAACAAAATGGAATTTCTCTGGTTATTAATGACTATAGTATTTAATTTTTTAAAATCCGCATTACTTCGTCGCGGGATTTAAGAATCTGAATTTAATGGTCCATGGTGTCCCAAAGGTTGGGGACTCCTGGGGGTACTGGTAATTTAGATTCACAAATAAGGGATCGAAAATTAATAGGCCCCTTAAAATATCAATTTAATTATCAGTAACTCAAATTTAAACAATTACAAATTTAAGGATTTTAAACAAGGGAATGGTGTACGATTCCTCAATTTTTAAAACTTTCCAACATAGTTGAAATGTATTTATTAATTGTCTGTCCATCTGTTAACTCGCGTAAATATAGTTCGATTGCCATGAAATATATATATGGTATTACTATGGCATGTTCGATATTAAAAGTGAAATGTATAGCATTTTTGGTTCATTTACAGGGCCACTCAAAAGAATTCCTTAACATTACGGTCTATAGGGAAAATCATTTGCCGTGTATTTTAATGATATTGCAGTATTTTAAACATATTGAAATTCATTTACGTCAATGAGGTGTACTACAATTTTCTTACTATAGAATAGGGTGTACATAGAACTTATTGTTTATTTACAGAGACACACAAAAGAATTTAGCTATATAAGAAAATGAGCAATAATTGAATTATTGAAACCTCCGAACAATACTTGTTGAAAGTGCGTTTTGCAGTTGCAGTATACTTTTTTAAATTTAACCATTTTTAAGTACTACTTTGTGTGTATAAATTCTATAGATCGTATACAGCGTCGCACAAAAGTTCTCAACAATATCCCTCTATTGGTAGAGATTGATGAGGGGAAATTTTCAACTGTGCTATGAATTTAACTGAACTAACTTTTAGCATACTATGTAGTATGCATACCTGTATATCATATAAAGGGCTGCAAAAAAATTTTATATTATAGTGACTATTCATGATAATAGCCGAAATCGGGTTTTCAAATGTATTATGCGTTTTCCAAATTGTTTATTTCAACGTCATCATTTATCTGAATAAATTGTTAAATTGTGACGTTTTGTTATAGTATTTTGAATGTGTTGGAAAGTGTTTCATAATATGTGCCATACGCATGGTTTTTCGTTTTCGTCTTTTGTATTGTAAAACGTTTAAGTTAAATAATTATGAAAATATCTTACATTCATTGCCGTACTGGCTTGAAGGTATTTTGTAAACTCAGATGAAAATAACATTTGTTTTATGAGGAAACAAACATCAGTCCTATCATTTATTGGTTTTGTTCAAAAGCACAAAAGCATTCAGATCTACAAAAGTACAGTAAAATCGTAAAATAAATCAAACGGTTTAGTGTTTATGATGAAAAAAATAGAAGTCCACATTTGTACATCTCAATTTTCAAAAGGTTACTAACAAGGGAACCACCTTTGGTGTTGCTCGCACCTAGCATTGAGACCTGATGCATTTTAAAGCCCTATATTGTGAAGTTTGAGGACCGATAAAATTTTTCTGTTAAAATAATATTTTTTTGATTTTACAGCAGCATAACTTTCTCAAAATGCAATTTTCGAGAACACTTATCGGACTATTAACATTGAAGTTTTTTAAAGAAAAGCATTTAAAAATAACAATTATAAATAAAAAATATTGAAAAAAGATTTAAATTTCCTTCAAGAAACCACGAATTTGATTTTGAAAAATTGCAACATTATATTCACATTTTTAGCAGGGACACAGTTGGCGGTTTTTTTTTTTTTTTTTTTTTTTTTTTTTTAGTAGAGCTTTCCGGCAACCCTATTCAAATGTGATAGCTCTTTGTCTTGTGTGAGGAGTGGTTTGGACTTCGGTTGAAATTGTAATTTCCGACCTAATTAGCCACAGTAATTTTTCTAGTGTAAATATATTAATTTACTTTATGATTACTTTTACCAAAGAACCATTTAATACAGCAACATTTCATCTGTAACCTTCGAAACTTTATTCCATTCGATTTCAAAATAAAATTATTTGCTAGTTTTGTCTTTCACTAAAAAATGGTTTTCAAGGATCTTGGAAGCTTTCATAGAATTATATTTACCATTTATATATTTATCGTCTGCAGAAAAAAAGAAGAACCTAATATTTGTTTCTTATGCTATCAGTTATAAAAAAAAATCGCAATCTGATATAATTCCAGTAATATATACTGTACATTTACTCTTCGGATAAAGCGGGCGGAAAATTGTTGCACCATATTTGGCAACTTAACCCACTTTTGGAGTGAAATAAACAAATAACAAATTCGTAATAATAAAAAATTAAAAGTATAAAAAATATATATAAAATATGATTTTAACAGATTTTTTTTTTCGGTTCTCTTACTTTTATGTATAGGGTTACATTTATGTATAGGGTTACTTTTATGTATAAGGTTACTTTTATGCATAGGGTTACCAGGTCTCGTTACTAGGTGCGAGCAACGCCAAAAATGGTTTCCTAAGAAAAGAAATTATACGCTAGAATAATGATAAACAAGAACGAAAAACCATGCGTTCAGCATAGATCATAAAATATTTTCCCACTCATTCAGAATACTGTATATCAATAGTTGGAAAAATATCAGAATTTTTATGTTTATCCCTTTATATGATCTATAGATTGGTATTTATTACTACATTGTATGCTAAAAGTTAGTTCAATAAAACACATAGCATATTTTAAAATTCCATTCAGCAATTTCCGTCAATAAACGGAAATGTACTCTATATCTTTTGTGTATCTGTGCATATAATCAATAAAATTTATACACACCAAGTAACATGCAAAAAAACAGACAATCACTTGCCAACAATTATTCGTCATTTGATAGGCAGTACTGTAAAAAAATACTTCTGTGTTCGTTGTAAATAAACGATAAATTATATGTACGCCAGATTGTACAGTAAGCGCTTGTAGTTCATCTCAGTGATATGTATAATTTTCAATATGTTTAAAGTAGTTTAATATTTTAAAAATACACCGCAATTTTCCCCCATACGCCGTAATGTAATGGAATTCATTTGAGTGTGTTACTTGAGAGTTTAACTCAACAGTAATCGCTACACACTTTATTTTCAATTCCGAACATATAGTAAACTCCAATAACATATATCAATTTCATTGTAATTGGCAGACAAATTCAATTCATAAACACTTTCAACTTTGTTGGAAAGTGTTAAAAAAAATTATGACAATAGTTTGAATAAACAATTTTTCAAAAATGGCATACAATTACGATTTTTTTTTTCAAAATAACGAATAATTATAACTTTTTTTTTAAATGTGTAAGAATTTTCTAAATACTAATTCTTAATAATAAACAATAAACATTATAAATTTTATATGTTTATTAATGTATATTTTGTTTCTACATAACATAAAACATTCGTGAAAATAGATTTTATCAAAATTTATTTGCTTTTCAAACAAAAATACAAATCGCTAAATTTTTAAAAGGCAAGGAAACTTTATTTATTTGTGCTTACAAATGACTTCGAATCACGTAACACAGCCACAGAAAAAGACACGAACTAATACATTTTAAATTTTGTTTTCAAACTGTGGCGTGCGTACTCGAGATAAAAAACGAAAATCTCTACTCTTTGGACAGATGATCAACGGGTTTCCATAACACACGATGAAGATACATTTTTTTGTTTCTTTAAAAAGTAGGTAAATTGTGCGCCTATCTGTTAGCTTATTGTCAAAGATGAACCATTTTTTTGGGTTTCGTTCATTTGACGAAACCCTATTCGTCTCGCTCCTCTGTCTGTCTGTCCGTCCGTCTCTCTGACCGTCACAGAGCCCGTTCTACCAAACTATACATGTTGGAGACTTGAAATTTTGCATACTTATAGCTGAACACCTCAGATCAAACGACAAATCATAAAATTGTGGAAAAGTCGTGCATTTAAACCTTTGGGCTCCCCCATGTGTATTTTAAACAATTCTTTCAAAGTGAGCCCCTAATTAGGTTGGAGATGTGAAATTTTGCATACCTATAGCTGAACACCTCATATCAAACGGCAAATCATGAAAATTTCAAAAATTCGTACATTTAACTCTTTGGGCTCCCACATGTGTATTTTAAACAATTCTTTCTAAGTGAGGCCCCCTATTTAGGTTGGAGGCGTGAAATTTTGCCTGCTTTTAGTTGAACACCTCACATCAAATGACAAACCATAAAATTTTTAAAAAGTCGTACATTTAACTCTTTGGGTTCCCATATGTGTATTTTAAACAATTCTTTCTAAGTGATCCCCTAATTAGGTTGGAGGTGTGAAATTTTGCATACTTATAGCTGAACAACTCATATCAAACGACAAATCATAAAATTTTGAAAAAGTCGTACATTTAATCTTTTGGGCTCCCACATGTGTATTTTAAACAATTCTTTCTAAGTGAGACCCTATTTAGGTTGGAGGCGTGAAATTTTGCATACTTATAGCTGAACACCATCATGCGACAAATCATAAACTTTTGAGAAAGTCGTATATTTAACCCTTTGGGCTCCCACATGCGTATTTTAAGCAATTCTTTCTAACTGAGCCCCTTATTAAATTGGAGATTTGAAATTTTGCATACTTATAGCAGAACACCTGAGGCCAGGCGACGAATCATAAAATCTTGAAAAAGGTCTTATGTTTAACCCTTTGAGCTACCACATATGTATTTTAAGCAATTCTTTCTAAGAGAGCCCCTAATTAAGTTGGAGACATGAATTTTTGCATACGTATTGCTGAATACCTCAGACCACACGACAAATCATAAAATTTTCAAAAAGGTCTTATATTAGTTACTCCTCCGAGTTCTAACTTGTGTATTTTAAGCAATTTTTCTAACCTCCGCCCTTTTCACCCGAGGAGCACTTTTCCAACTTTTACCAACACCCCTTTGACCATTCTTTCATATTATGCACCATAGCCTTACATATTTTAGTTCTGTTTTTTACCACCAGAGGCGCCTACTTATCTGGGTGCTATAGGCCCAATCCCCTCGACTAATTTATCTACGGATTGTATGTAAAACGGAGTTTCGTTCGGATAGAGGTTTGTTTAGAATAGAGTGCGCCCTGATTGCGAAATGTGGAACAAACAGATTTTTTAAAAGGATAAAGTGTCTTTAAAGGAATATTAAACGAAACCCTCTGTGCGATCTGTGATCATACTTACCCACTTGTTTAAGCAATTTCTCAGTTTTTATCAACAAGTACTGTAATGTGGCTTTCTTAGTTTTGACGAAACTTCCAGTCTGAGCATCCGCTCTACGCGTATGCACTACTCTGATATATAAAGATTACATTTTTTAAATAAAAGAGCAGATAAATTATACAAACATGTGTCTGTATAGATATCAAGATCAACGTCTTTCCATGTCACAATAAAGGTTGCATATTTTGTTTCATTACAAAATATATAAATTATGCGCAAATGTGTATGTACTCGTATACATATTTATTGCCAAAGTTCAACAGTTTTTAAAATTTCGTCTATTATTTATCACTAAGTACTTTAATGTGGATTATTTAACATCGAGGAAAACTTCCAAGCTGAGAATCCGCTCCATGTGTATGCACTACTCTGATATATAAAACTCAATTTCTTTCATAAAAGAGTAGATAAATTATGCACACATGTGTATGTATAGATATCAAATGATTAATGGATTTCCATGACACACGATGAAGATTACTTTTTTGTTTCATAAAAAAGTATGTAAATTATGCGCATATGTGTATGTATACAAACTTAATGTCAGGGTTAAACCGTTATTCAAATTTCGTTCACGAAGGTCTTTAATGTGGGTTTCTTTATCTTGTACAAAAACTACAGTAACCCCTCGTTATTGTGCTCATTTGCAGTTTGGTTACACCTTTTATTTTCTGGGAACCAGAAAAATAACTCTATTTGTTTTTATGCACCTTGATAAATCAACTTGTAAAAATAACGATACATCCTTGCGTTATTAATTATCCTTTATGAATTAGAATCATTAAGAAAACTATAATATGCGTATAATGAATAAAACATTCTCTTGAAAGTTTTAGGTCCAACTTAATTTCATGAAAGTCCTAGGATATATCGTCTTTTTTAAAACACAATATAGTGGAAGACTACTAATACATTAGATGTATATTTCCAACTGGGCGAAAAATGTCCGGACCAGTATTCGAGCGAGGGATATCTTGGCTGAAGCCTCCTGTGCTCTGCCATCTGAGCTATTCCGGACGAATCTGGTGGAACTTTTTCACCCTGTTAACCTTAGTGATTATAGCATCTGGTCTGAAACCTGGTTCAGATCAACAGAATAAATCACCTGTAATAGAACTCCAGAAATCGCTGGATGCGTAATTACACTAGATTAATATTAACGCAATTATTGTGTTAAAATTAATCTAGTGTATTTACGCATCCAGTGATTTCTGGAGTTCCATTACCTGTAATTTATTATTGTGTTAAAATTAATCTAGCGTAATTACGCATCAAGCGATTTCTGGAGTTCCATTACCTGTGATTTATTTCTGTTGAGCTGAACCAGGTTTCAGACCAGATGCTATAATCATTAAGGTTAGCTGGGTGAAAAAGTTCCACCAGATTCGTCCGGGATACCTCAGATGGCAGAGCACTGGTGACTTCAGCCAGGAGATCCCTGGTTCGAATCCTGGTCCGGACATTTTTCGCCCAGTTGGAAATTTACATCTAATATATGATTTATTTACCAATTAGTATAATTGTGGTAAAATTAATCTAGTGACTACTACTATATTTACTTTTATTTAAAAGCTACGCAATGTTGAATTTAAACTAACAATGCTTTTCAAACTAAAACGAAAGCATGAACTAATTAACTTAAAAAAGTATGTAGCTCGTACGATAAGTTATACATATTCCCATAATTCAAAATGTGATATGATAGATTAAGTTGTTATTGAAGTATATTTAGAATTACTACATGTTCAAGCAAACATATTATATATGTTTATACAACAGTCATTACAATTCTGACATTAAACCATAACGTTCCTGAGAATATAGCTGAGGCAGGAAGCTAATTAAGAAACTTGGAATTCAAAATGAAATGAGATCATGCAAAATGTAATACATATCTAGCTAACTTAGAAAATATTTTTTGTTACCAGTTTTAGACTGCGAAGTCATATACGAACAGTGACTTTGATTATTTTTTCTCCCTTGCATTGTTTTATTTTGATTTTATTATGATGTGTGTCTTTTAAGCTATCTTGAGAAAAACGAGTAAAATAATTTAAAATTTTTTCTATAGGTCGAAACTCCCAGTAACTGACACTTAAATAAATTTTTCTTGTTCAAACCACTATTAGAAAACTTTAAATCTATTTTATATATTTTTTTTAAAGAATAGTAGACATACATTACCACAAATTTCACAAAATTTTGAAAATATATACACTGTAAATTAATAATTTTTTTTTTCATAAATATTGTCAATAACTCCAGAAACTGACACCAACCGTATTTTGAACTTACACAAAATTAACCAGTGTCTGATACTTTATTTGCAATGATTTTCTTTTAAAGATATTTTACATTTCAAGGCATTTATGCGTTAAAAGTAATTTTATCTATATATATAAAAGAAAATATGGATTTTGTATCAATCATAGCGCAGCCCAAACTACTGAATCTAAAATCTTGAAAATTGCGGTAAAAATACTTCTTATGACATAGACTGTCGCTAAGAAAGAATTTTCTAAAATTCCACCCCTAAGGGGGTAAAAAAAGAACGAACTTTAAAAAAATTCCTTGAAAATCTGATTCTATAGTTATTTTTCCACTGATAACATAATTTAGTGTATTTTTGTATGCTAAATCGAATAATGCTAACCAAATTCTTTTAAGACCAATAGTGCATGAGATATTTCATATTTTTCTAATTTGGCGGTGACTTTGGCGCCAAAACCTCGAAATATATAATATTACAAGTAATAATTCATCCATATTCATTCATATAGTTCATCCGTTACTATAGCAACGGAAGAAACTCAAATTAAATGTTTTTGTTAATTCTGTTGGTTAAAGAATTAAAACGGCTTCATGAGTTTGAAAAAAAAAATTACAAACGCCTTAAAAAAAGAAAAAAAAACTACTGATTTTATTTAAAATAGAAGAAAACGATTCACTGAGAAATTAACATTATAAACGAAAATATTTCGATAAATATGAAATCAATGTTTGTACGACTTAAAAAAAAAATTCAAAGGAAGAAATTAGAATTGAAATAATATTTGGCTATTTATCCTGGATAAGAAGAAAAAATAGGTATTTTTATGAGTCAACCGTGCACAAATCTCGCGAATAGCATTTTTTAAATTGTTAATAGCAGTAGTTACATTTTGCGTATGTAAATTAAAGCGGTACTACTTGATTATCCCGTCGACCAATCTCGCCAAATTATACAAATTGGCATAATTTTTATTTTAAATAACCAAAGAACAAATGAATTAGTATAAAATTAATAAAAATACAAATAAAACATCGAAATAAAAATCCCTTGAGGACGAAGCGAACACGTGTAACGTGTTTAATGTCAAGTGAATGTGACATTTTCGATCAGGCATTATTGACATTAATCTTATAGTTTGGCGATAGTTTTTTTGGTCTATAAACAAGTAGTTCCATTAAAAACTCTTTGTTTTGAGTTATGACATTATTTCCTATCATTGTTTATCTTTTCAGTTTTTTAAAATAAAATTAGCGTAAGATATGTATTTTAAATTAGTGAAAGGCTTACATTTTAAACGAATGCGGACGGCTAACATAAAAGTATCATAAAAGGCATATATTCACTTTTCTTTGGGTAATTGTTCATGGGATTTCGGGTTAATCTTCAGTAATCGAGATACCTCGCCAATCGGTGTATTAGCTATAATTTCGAAAGCATCGTTTTCGTTTGAAGCGAAAACTTCACGATGAATTTTATATTACAGAAAATCGTATCATCATTATATACTACGCATTTAAAACGGAAATTTACATTTCATTCCATTTGTTTACAATATTTCGATAGGGTATAGCACTTTTATTTAGATAATGTTTTTAGAAAGTGTTTTGTGTCTACACATTGTTCTACGTTGTTTAGTTACAGAGCTACAGGAGAAAGTTAAAAAATTAATTAAACCTGATTATTAAATTCCAGCCTTTTTTTTTTTTTTAATTCTACTGAACAGATATTGAGGCAAGTGTCACTGTTATATAACTTTCAGGAATGGTTTAAGCATATAACATTTCATTATATGTTGCTTAGTTATAGAACTATTGAAAAGTAATAGAGACAGGCGAGTGCAATTATGAATCTACTATAATTATGTAAAATGTACATTTGTATTTCCTTCGGCCGTTTATAATTTGAGTTCAACTGGATGCATTTTAATGGAACTTGCACTGTTAGTTCGATAATTTTTTTGTGGATGGTTAGTGGTTCTTGCATGTTTAGTACTTCTCTGTAGCAAAGTTTCTACTGGGTTGCCTTTTCTTAAGCAAAATCTTGATAACAAATCAAATTACAGGAAAATCGCATCATCATCTATTATAAACATAAAAAAGAAATTTGCATTTCATTCCGTTTGATTATAACTGAGATTCTAATTAACATATTTTTGTAGTACTTACTGTGTTAGTTATTAATTTGTTTCAGCATTGTTTCAATGTAGAAATATGCTTTTACGTTGCGTAGTTATAGAGCTACAACAGAAAATTCCAAAATTAGGTGAACCCGATTATGAAAGATTACCTTTTATTTAAAGTTATGCTGAACGTATTTTTATTGGGATTGCACAGTTATATAATATTTCAGGGATTGTTTCAATATTTAACATATTCTACATTTTTAGTTATGAAAGTCCTCAGTGGTGTAATCCTAAAAAATCGGAGGATAAACGCTATAGGCAGAGGGTATATGCTAGAGAGTATATATGTTACAGCTATGGAGAGTGTGCAGAGTCCAGAAGATATACGACGTATAACCTCACTATATCCCTGAAAGTTCTATGATCACATCAATGCGATTATGAAAAAATATACTTAATTATCTACTACATATATAAAAAATACAGAGAGGTATTTCGCTAAGACCACTTGTAACTTCAGAATTTCAAAACCACTTATAACTTGAGAAAACTTGCAAAGTTAGATAAATTTTCAAAAAAGGTTTTAGTATATAATACATATCATTCTACGTTGCTTAGTTATAAAATTATGTGCAAAAGTTCTTTAATCAATGATTCCTATTATGAAAGATTAGCCTTTTAAAAAGGTTCTACTGAGTTGATTTCATCTGAATTAGCACTGTTTGTTAGATATATTTCAGAAAAGATTTTAGTATATAACATATATCGTTCTACATTGTTTTGCTATAGAATTATAGGCGAACGTTGTATAAGCAGGTGAACCAGAGTATGAAAGATTAGCTTTATTAAAAGATTCTATAGGGCGGATTTTGATGCGATTTGTCTTTTTATATTTTCAGATACGATTTTAATATTCACCATATTGTTCTACAGTTCTTTTTCATATTCTATTGTAAACGATCAACTAAAAGATTTGCTCCTTAAGAGTCCAAATTTTGTCTGACACATTAGAAGTTATATAATCGTAGTGGCGCTTATATTGTTTTCAGCAATAAGGAAGAACACTGGAGGTAAATATGCATATTGCTATAAAACATATAAAACACAAGATCATATACACGGATATATTCTGTTTGATTAAAGGTTCGTTTGGAGAAACTGGCCAGCGGAGCGGGCGAAGGCTGCTAGTCTTTATTATAAAAATAAAATACTTAAACTTTATTTATATACGATATCATATTACAGATGCATGTGTCCTTTTTCATGTTTGAAATTATTAGTAATGCATACATGCAATAACTGGCATTTACAAACGGGTAACTGATAAGCGGTACGAAGAATTAGTTTTGTGATTTTTAAAAGTAAATACAGAATAAAGAAGGCATTTTAAAGTCGACTTGTACATTTCAAATTAATGACGAAAGCAGAACATTTGTGCAAAATAGCAATTTTATAAAAGTACGATGACTAAAAAAAAAATATCTTTACTTGACTTATTTAGCTACGATGAGTCAGAATGAATTTTAAGAATGTGTTGCCGGTTTAGAAAGACGTAAGGAGACCGAATTAATGACACGGGAAGGAAATCCTCTACTAGACCTCTTACTACTTTCAAATATGTGGCCTGAATCGGGATTTTGTTTTAGGGTTTTCAGGGACTTCATAAGCTTTCTCAGGGCCCCTTGATACCCCTTTCCCGTCTTCACTCGACCTTTTATAGTCTATCAACGAAGTGAAGAGTAACTAATTATGTTTAAATAGTCATTGCGTCACTTAGGGTTATACTTAAACCTAGTGCTCGTCAACTCGGAATGCGTACGAAGGGTTTTTTCTTTCTAAACTCCACGAGAGTCTCCAAAATCTATAGTTTATTTGGTTCGTCCATTGTTTATGTTATGTTAAATACTCCTTAAGCACCTGCGTTGACTTCACTAAAATGAATTTTTCTTTCCGAGCTACTATACTGCGTACGTCATTTTCTGACTTCAGGTATTTCGATGTCACTTGTCGTGCAAGGAAATAAACTATTAGGCTGACACTTTATCTGCCGCATGAAGTGTGTTTAAATTAGATTACAGTATTCCATTCTTATATGCAATATCCAGGTTCAATGTAATACAGGAGTGTAAAAAGGTAGCCTTTCTGAAAGTATTATTTAAAATAATTACTTTTAAGGTATTCTAGAGTAATTATTTAAAATAATTACTTTTAAGGTATTCTAGAGTAATTATTTAAAATAATTACTTTTAAGGTATCCTAGATTAATTATTTAAAATAATTACTTTTAAGGTATTCTAGATTAATTATTTAAAATAATTACTTTTAAGGTAATCTAGATTAATTAAAAATTTTTATTTACTTGGTACAATAAAAGATTTTTGTATTGTGCATTTTGTACTTTTTTTTAATGGCATGCTTTTATTGTAATAAGTACAGAAAGAGATAAAATTAGTAAAAGTGATGCAATAACAAAAAGTCATTTATGTTTATTTTAAAGCTGTGTGCTTCTGTTTTTGCATTCAAATGAAAGCATAAACCTAATTAACGTCAATGTGTGCGTCTTTCGAAAAGGAATTTATGCACAATGGTACCAATTTCGCATGACCTTTATTCAAAATATCTATAGAAATTTTCGATTCCCAATAATCCCGTTATTGAATAACAGTCATTCCGTGATTAAAAAAGCAAAGATTACTATTTGAAAATTCTAATCTGTTTGTTGAATAAAACACTAGTTAAATTGGCATCTCTGGTTAAATGCATCATGAAAAATGAAATGCATCATGAAAAATGTAATAGTTATGATGTAAACTACTGCTAGTTTAATGAGGTATAATTACGCAAACAGTTATATCCCAACAAAAAGTTTTCGGTAAAAAAAAAAAAAGCGCCAAGTTCTCCTTAATGTTTCGGCCAGAAAAAGTAGTGATATCTGAAGCTCGCACAAGTTAAAAGCCAAACATCCCAAATCTTTCATTGAAAATGGCTTCCTGCGACTTGGCCGTTAATGCCTTATACATCATTTCAAAATTAATGATTGGAAATTACGCACTTATGAATTATTTAAATATTAAAAGTAATATTAGAATGCAAAGAGGCAAATTCACATAAAGACATTATAAGTAAAAGATTTCTGATAACTACCATTCAGTTTCAACAAACATTAGTTTTGATTACAGATCATTTAGTCCACTTGTGGTTTAATTGCCATTTTGTACTGTCTAAAGCTAAAGTCATTAACCTAAACTCCAAGAAATAAAACAAAATTTACTTACTTCAAATCTCACAATATGTTACATTATATTTTATTGTATAATATTGAAATCTTGTGTATTGACGAAAGAGATTTTTTTCGTTTGAACATTGATTATAGTTTGTTTGCATACATTAAGAGGTATTCGATTTATAAACTGTTACAAGCTGATACTAATTATGTTTTAGCAATTGGGGATATTATCTCCTGAATACAAGTATTTTGTTATTTTTAACTTCTAAGCATTTAAATAGACTGAAGTTGTTTAAATGCTTTTTTCAAATGTGTATTTTATTTATGTACTCTGGGCCACAAAATGCCTAAAATAATCAAAAAATATAGTTGACATGCAGCTCATTTGTACATATTTTAAAATTTGAAAAACTCTCTCGAAGGCATTAACGGCCAAGTCGCAGGAAGCCATTTTCAATGAAAGATTTGCGATGTTTGGCTTTTAACTTGTGCGAGCTTCAGATATCACTACTTTTTCTGGCCGAAACATTAAGGAGAACTTGGCACTTTTTTTTTTTTACCGAAAATTTTTTGTTGGGATATCACTACTTTCTGTATGTTTTTCAAGTTTGTTATTCTAAACTATATTAATATGAAAAAAAACTTAAATTTCGGTACTTTTATGTTAGCTGAGAGCAAATCTCCTCATTAGCCTTTTGTTTTTTCGCCAATAGCAGTTTTCATTTTTCACATGTGTAAATTAGAAACAATGCTTTGATTTTCAAATAAAATATTTTGGTTTATGTTATTATTTCTTACTTATTTATTTATTTAATTCTATGTTAAATATTCTATTAAATAAAATGAGGGAAGAGCATCTATTTTAAATGAGATGACTGAAAAGTATATATCTTTAAATGAAATGAATGCAATATGAACAATGGAGTTGGGAACAGTATTTGGCGATTTGCCACTTGCGCCCGGCTAACTTAAAAATACCTAAATTTATTTTATTGAGCTTTACAAATTTGTACTTTATTTCTTTTTGTATTAAAGTACTAGCCGCCTCTAGCTAGCAGTATTTACCGTATTAATTCCATGTTAACCGTTGCATCATGTTACTGTTATTCATAATTTAATGTACTTGCCCATTCTTTCGCCAAGTCGGAAGCTTTTGATAGAGAAATCAAGAACTCTTTACGATCATGGAAGCACATCATATATTTTGTGTTGTTATGCATTTCATCTTTCGTGACAAATATCTCTTAACTCACTTATGCATGTTTCCTTAACAGTTACGATTCGTTCTCTAAATTTTTAATCTTATTAAGTAATCTTTTCTAATTGGGCTCACTGCCAATTGTTGTATTTTAACTTATACGACTGGGTACAAGTAAAATGGTTCTTATGAAATCCTTTGATAATATCTGCATTTGCATTAAACCATATTGATGCTAATATCTTTTTGTTTCACGTTAACCTTTTCAATAGACTCGATTACGGAAGAATAGAAGGTCTACCGGCTCACTGCCATGATCCATTTGAAAATCTATCATTCTTATCATCTGATCGTGTTGAAGAATTAGTCAATGTGCTATGGTTTTAAGCTTTTAGCTAATTTTATTCATAAACCTGAAAACTAAAATTCAAGGAACCGGATTATAGAAGATTCATTCTAACGTACATATTGATTAACAGGTTATATATTATAGAATTATAATAATCATAAGGAGAACTGGCAGTCTCAATGCTTTAATAGTTTCCTCAAATTCTCTTTATATAATGCAGAAGTTTTAGCGGTGTAAAGATTAACAACAGAGTCACAGTAAGTATAATAATAGTACAATATAATAACAATAGCAGAGGTTTTGGGCAGTGACGAAACTATTAGCACTTTGGAAATATTAGTACGTTATATAATTTAACTATTCAGATGATAAGCAGAAAAATAAAAATAGATGGCTCGCATTAATAATTAACTCATTGAAAAATATTCACTAGCGTCAAATATTGGCCATGCTTGGCGACATTTAGCAAAGTATCGCCAAATTTGGTAATATATCATGTCAATTCTCAAATTTGACGACAAAAAACGTTTTGTTTATTCTGACGTCATAATGATGCATGTGTATTATGTATTATACACATACCTATATGATGCAAATGTATTACGTATTATATGTATATGTATGATGCATATGCATAAGTTCATTAACATCACTAAAACGCACTTAAAGGAATAGTGTTCCATAAATAGTAGGGATAATTGCCAGATTGACCAGAGTGCTGTATTTACAGCTGAAATTTTAGGATTAGTTAAAACTAGATTAACATATTTAAATGCAACTGGTCTGTTAAGTCATATCTTGGTAGAAACCACCTGAAGATCTAATTTTAGTGGTTGACTGATATGTGAAAACGTTTTGTTTATTCTGACGTCATAATGATGCATGTGTATTATGTATTATACACATACCTATATGATGCAAATGTATTACGTATTATATGTATATGTATGATGCATATGCATAAGTTCATTAACATCACTAAAACGCACTTAAAGGAATAGTGTTCCATAAATAGTAGGGATAATTGCCAGATTGACCAGAGTGCTGTATTTACAGCTGAAATTTTAGGATTAGTTAAAACTAGATTAACATATTTAAATGCAACTGGTCTGTTAAGTCATATCTTGGTAGAAACCACCTGAAGATCTAATTTTAGTGGTTGACTGATATGTTTACTATTGTATTTTTCCGCATCCAAAAGTATGGAAACATGGAGAAATGGGTGCAGGAAAACACAATGGAAAATCCACCAATTAACCCGTAAAATCGGATCTGTAGGTGGTTTCCACAAAGATATGACTTGGCAGACCAGTTACATTTTAATACGCTAATCAATATTTAACTAATCCTAAAATTTCAGCCGTCAACTCGATGAGGTGATGATCTGTGCAGATGCCTCCCGGTCTTTAATAAAATTTGTTTTAAGGAAGTAAAAGATAGAAAGATGGACAGATAAACTGAAAGATTTGCCTTATTAAGATTCTTGTAAAAGCAAATAAAAATTCATTCAGCTTGAAATCGTGTAACACCTTTCTAACTCAGGCTAATTTTCTCTAATCGGGCTTTGGCGACAAACATATCTCATCTATAACTATCATCTTCCTTTTACAGATTTAAAATTATCAATAAATTAACAGTAAGTAGGCTAATAATACAATATAATAACATTAGCAGCGCACTTCGGACGCCACATCTGTCGCACATCGTTAAAGACAGTTTATTAGTTACACATTTCATTTAATTAAAAGGAGATTTTTAAACTTTCATATGGAATTAGGATATTTTTCCACTATAGGGACCTTGGCGTGTTTTAAAAATCTTGGCGCAATTCGGACTTCAGAAACTGAGATATGTTGCCAAATGATATATACAACTATAAAAACAAACCTGATGAACTTTTATGTTATTTATATACATATAAACATTTTATTTATACATGTATAAAATATTATTTTTTATATACAAATTATTTATGTTGGTATATAAAAATAAATAAACGGGTTCCTTACATTAAATAAATTGTAAACATATGGAAAAAATTGCTTGTGTATATGACACAGTAAATAGGTTGATAGAAAATTCGTTATTATCAAATTTCTTTTCTCGTCAAGGCTATTTTCTGTATTTCGCCAAGACTACTATATCGGAAACGTACCGAATTGCGGTTATATTTTGTTAAATGTTTTACTGTTTTAATATCGTAAATATATCATAACCTATACTGATTAAAATTTTTAGGTATATTCATTTTTTCTATTTAACAATCATCTTTGGAAAAGAATATATATAAAATGTTATTCTGCTTGAAATCACGCGACCCCCTTCAAAACTCTGTAATCGAGTTTTGGCGAACAACATTGGCGCAATTGAATGTGTTACACTGCAAATAAAGGCGTCTTAAATTCAGACACATATGTGACTGAAAAGGTAATTCAGACACTTAAGTGTCTGAATATGTAATTTCAGACACCATAGGTGTCTGAACTAAGACACTTAAGTGTCTTACTATGATCATGGTATAAACAATGTAAACTGAAATGTCTGAAATTCAGACACTTAAGTGTCTGAAAATGGAGTGTTCAATTTTCAGACATTTTAAAGTGTGTTAATTTTTAAGACACGTGTATCCGTCTCAATTTAAGACAGTTCAAACTTCTGAATCGCATCCATCTTTGATCAACCTGCCTGTTCAGCAATAGGCAGCCGTTTTTTCACTTTTTTGTAAGCTTTATACACTGTAAAAAGTATCCATTAAAATATGGAAATTGACTGTCTATTCAGTCACCCATTTACGTTATTTATTTAAATGTAAATTTTTTTTTCATACATTCCAGAAAATTTTCCATTTTTTTGCATATTTCTGTATTTAAAAAGTTCCATTTAAAAGATAAAATATAACCTTTCAAGGACAAACCCATATAATTCAATTCTCTTTTCAAAAATCACGTATATTAGACAGGATTTATTTATTTATATTCATACCAGTGTGTTATTTCCAAGAAATCACGAAATTTTTCATTTCAGCCAAATTTTCGTTATACAGAGGTTTACTTCAGTTTTATTTACTGTTTATTGAGTTACAGTTAGCAAATAATTTTCAGTAGTCCGTTTAAAAATATACGATATAACCATGCTGAAAGCGAAATTTTGTGCAGTCTCATTCGATTCCATCTTAAAAAGTTGGATTGCATAATACTTGCGTTACCTACTGTTATAAAAACCTGTTTAAAGAGGATCGCTTATAATTCGATAGGTAATTTATTCATCAAAAAATAGAAAACTTATTTCGATCACATAGTTTCTGAATAACATCCTCTGCCAATTTCATGATTTAAGAACAAAAATGAATTAAAATTTATACATTTCCAATTTGGAGTCGAAATTAAAACTTCAATTTTTGAGAATGAATAGTGGCGCCATCTCGTGTAGTCAAAGTAATCTATCTGGAAATAAAACTACAACGAAAACTCGATACATGACGTTAATGACTTTAGCGTATACCCTCTGCCGTACATGTACCACTGTTTTTTTTTACGACTACAGACCTGTGTATAAAATGTTCAGAATTATACTAAATTGGAAGAAAACTTACTGCTACTTAAGGGGACCAGGAAAGCAAAATTCAACCAAAAAATCGATTTTTACTTTTTTATATCATTAAATAGTTTAAACTTTTATCCAACGATGTGTCAAACATATTTATATATAAAAAAATAAGTGTTGAAATTATTCATTTATTATTCATTATTTCATATTTCACAGCTTAATGGCCATTTAAATCTTTAATTGACTTTTTCTCAAAACTTGGATTTTTCATGTTTATGTTTCTTTTTTTCAATATCTATTAAACTTAAGAACTCAGATTTTTTTTAATACTTGTATTATGTTATATTGTATACTTTAACACTGGGATTTAATGATTTGTTGAGAATTATTTATTTTAGGGAGTGAAATCTTACCAAAAATGCTAATTTAAAAATGACTTTTAATAAATAATAAATAATTAATTTTGAGTTTCACATAGAACGAAAAGGGTCTGTTAAAATACGTAAAGTATGTTATTCTGTATACTCTAAAAAATCTAGACATCTATCTTTCACAATTTCTGAGAAAAGGGTACATAAAGTTGGTGAATTTAACATGGCGGAGATAGGGCTTTTCAGGTCTCCTTAAAAATATCGCTTGTGCTTCATAAATAACATTATTTCGAAAATCTGCCGACAAAATCGTAGCTGAATGGTTAGCGCCCTCTTCTCCTACGCAAGAGGACTCTCATTCGAATCCCACCTCCGGTAAGTGTTAAAGTTTACAGTAGTTTGAATTGAATACTATATAAGTCAGATAGCCTTTGGTAAGTGGTTGTATATAAAATATGGAGATTAGTTCTTGAAAAATTATATTTTATCTTTTAAATGGAAATTTTTAAATACAGAAATATGCAAAATAAATGGATTTTTTTCTGGAATTTACATCAGAAAATTTCATTTAAGATATGTAAATTATACTGGGGTTTCAAGGGGCTACATTTTCCATATTTTTAGGGATACATATATATATATATATATATATATATATATATATTTTTTTTTTTTTTTTTTTTTTTTTTTTTTTTTTTTTTACACTGTATAATGCTTACGAAAGAAAAAAAAAAAAAAAAAAAAAAGGTGAAAAATTGTTTGTCGAAGTGGTCAAACATGGATGCAATTCAGACTTTTGAAGTGTTTGAAATTCAGACGCCTACAAGTGTCTTAAAAATTAAGACACTTTAAAACGTCTGAAAATTGAACACTCCGTTTCAGACACTTAAATGTCTGAATTTAAGACATTTCCGTTTACAGTGTAAGGAACTGTTTACGGCCAAATGAACACCCCCTGTTTGAAGGATTTAGAGGAGGAAATTCTGTGTTTTCAGATTTTTCTGGTTAATTGTGCTACAAACCCGACTTACTTGTGAAATGTCATGATTCTACGACTTTTAGAAGTACCTTAGTTATTTGATGAAGCGAAGTGAGTCAGTGGCAAAAAAGCGCTTTTTCAGAATTTAATATTTCGAAAACTACTAAATATAGAAACATGAAATCGTGGAACTTTAGTTCAGTTTGATCATACGAACATGTGTATTAAAGAAAAATTTCTATATCTCTCCCTAAAACGACGTTATGAGGGGGTGAAAAGTACGCCGAAATGGTTCAGGAAAAGGTAGCTTACGGCTTGTGCGAACTTGGCGGACGCACTGCCGTGCTCCCAGATACGTATTTACTCAACTGTCAGATAATGTTGACTACAATTATTTCCAGAAGTATAACTAAAGAATTAAACTAATTAGAAAATATTTGCATGAATTAATGATTTAATATAAGGCGTAGTATTCGATCTAAATAGTAGTAGAGTTTTGGTTTAAAGAGGAGCCATCTCAACTAATTAAAAGTGAACTATATGCTTGTTAAAAATTTCAGCAGTTTTCTAAATCTCATGCTCCAACTATTAGTTTTAATTTGACCAAGCATGTTTTAAAGGCTGTTAGTTCCTCAACTTTAGTTAATTTATCTCACGTGCATGCTCCAACCTGTCTTTGTGATGCATATTATTTTGTAAGCAGTACAGATAGAATTATTAAAACTGATACAAAAATACATATATTTCCTTTAAAAAAAAAAAAAAAAAAGTTGTGTACATTTAATTCTTCCGGGTCCAATTTTTGTTCCATTTTTATAAAAATTACTTTTACGTTAATAAAATTAAAATTAGGCATCGAAATTACAAAAGAATACAAAAGACCGTTTACAAAGATTTAACGAATATGTCCTTTATTGAAATCTAACGAATATAGTTACTTTGCGTTATATTCCTATGACAATAGGCTATTTAATCATATTCAAGACATTTGAAAACTGTCGTATTGTAACATGATGAAACAGACGTAATAACGTTTTAATAATTTTTATGTTTTATTAAAAAATATCGGCTTTGAAAATTGAGAAATTTAAAGAGTGAGACTTACTTTCGATATTAAAGAATCGCCAACGGTGTACAGAGAATTAAATATATTTTATTATTTTTATTATTACTAAATTCTCAAATATAAATGACGTCGAATTAATAAATGTATAGCCATATACTATAGTTATTTCATGCAAATAATAAACAAAAAAAATGAGATAAAATGATTCGCAATTAAATGACATGTTCTATTAATAGAAAGACAACAGGACCCGATCAAGTTTAAAAATACGATATTTTGGGGGAAAAAAGCAATTTATCAAATTACAACGACCATTTGGAAACGATTTTTTTTTAAGACTAAAATTTAAGACATAAAAAATCGCGCGGAGTTGATCATACATTACGTATGCCATGAATTAAACATTAATAGTGTTATTGCACGTAAAAATTGCAAGCCAAAAATATCGCCTGCGACCCGTCAGATTTCATGAAACTTAAGTATTATCCACCTGAAACTTACGTAAATATCCAAGCATTTCATTGGCTGTTCGGAAAAAGGTTTTTCCATCTTCCGATTTCCAAGAAATCTGACGGCCAATTTTAAATGAAATTTCATTCTTAAACTTCTAAATATCCGACAATATTACTTTTTACACCGTCGGATAGAAAAAAAAATGTGCTTTTAAAAAATGCAATTTGTTTGAAAGCTGTATCTCAATTTGTTTCTGAGTTATTAATTTCTTTTTGTAGTTTTTATTACTTTTTTGTCATAGTGACAACAGAAAGTATCCATCGTTGTTGAAATTAAAGGGAAATGCAGATTACTGTATAGACCAATCAAAAAACTAATAAATTGCAGATTAAACCAATGAAAACCTTCAGATATGCTTTTGATTTCCCATCCTGACGAGAACAATAATCATTTTTCCAAATAGTTAATAAAAGTAGAAATGTTTTTAACTAAAATAACAATACAGCTTTTAGAAGAAATTACAGATGTAATACGATAGATAAAGGATTACTGTAAGTTCATTAATTAGAAGAAATACTACAGGGTCGATGAAGCAAATCTACGGGGTATCGTAAATGTTGCTGGCAGCTTTTAAAATGTTATATCATGGAAATGGTGACATCTATTAAAACTATCTTTGCAGAAAATGAATGTGTAAGTTTGGAAATATCTTTATTATGCTTCCTTGCTTTATGTATTAAATGTCGCAGACAGATACCGCTTATCTGTCTCAAATTTTAATGCTAAATTTACATTATGGTACTCAGGCCTACGAGGGTCTCCAAGATATAGGTTTTCTAACCAATCAGCGTGCTTCATTTGTCATTTACGCGCCATCAATTGGTTGGACTTTATGATTTAACACCTGGAATGTGTCAATGCCTAGAACAATAACACCCTAATGTAAACATTACGAACATTACTTAAGAATGCTCAAAAGACATATAAAGATTGATCAAAGTTTACTAAAACTCCATTAATTCTGTTTGGATGTTGGGGACAAAAAGAACTTTTGGTTTAGAATTATTCAATTTTGAACATTGTTATATTTTGAGGTAGTACACACTCAGAAATGAATACTCAGATTTCACGAAATTTTCTTTGTTTTTGACGAAACGGTTTCCTGGAATATGCTCCGAGCGAATATTTCGTCAAATTGATGATATTACTTTCTTCACTTGTTTGACGATATAAATTTCCTCAAAGTTTCGCCAAAAAAGGGCTGGTGGCGCCATCTATTGAACAGTTTGGAAGCTCCTCTACCAAGGGAAGAAAAAAATCACTTCCCATTTTCCTCGGCGTGATTTGAACCCGCGGGCTTTGGGGTGGGAGACACTTGCTCTACCGACCAGGCTATTGGGGACTTGTATGAATGTGCTTTTAGACTGATGTAATGAAAGCTGCAGCGTGATTATATTTTTATAAGATAGATTGTAATTTTATCGGTGCTGAAAGTTTTAAGGAACGCTAATTTAGTATTATGTTTTTCTCATGGTCAATGAATAATTATAATATGGCTTGATTAAATCATAGTGAAATATTCTTTGCTCAATGAATGGTTAGAATATGGTCTGGTTAATTTGTTGCACACAAATAACGAACTGTGAAGTGCATATTGCGTGAGATTTTTATCACTTTGAATAGGTGGATAAGATTTTAACACTTTACTGTTTATAAAAGTGAGAGGGATCAAATATGTTTATTTTTAATCTGATTGAAAACAGAATATACTTCTTAAATAAATTTTAAAAAAAGATATCCCGGATCTTTAAAATTTTATTGATTAAATTTTCTTTTTGGATGTTTTTGAACACAGGAAATACATTCTTTTCGAATTAAAACATAAAGAACAACAACATAAGTAATAATAATAATAAAAACTAAACTAAACTCTGTGGCTATACAATCCATGAAGGATCTGGGCCGACAGTGCCCATCTCTGTTTTCTTGACCCTGGGCCCCGAGGTGCTATACAGCATGCGTCCCGGCCAGATAGTCAGCCTAACGCGAGACCCTCGGTGTTTAGTTCCCAAGCAAGCTTGGTACTCATTTTATCGACCCCAAAGGGATGAAGGGCTGAGTGAACCTTGCCCAGTCGGGAGTCGAACTCTCAACCTGCGGTGCGGCAGTCAGATGCCCTGACCACTACACCACTGGGCTTCAATAACAATAAGCATTCCTAAAAATTTTAACAGCTAAAAAAATAACCTATGAAGAAACAATAACTACCTATATTTCAGTATTTTCTGAAAAGCACTAAAAAGTGCTGTTTTAAAAATAAATTATTACGGGACTAATACAAACAAGCAAATATCTGCTTGCTAAAATCGCAGGATTTGAGGAGGTACAGCAACGGTTTCCTTAAAATGCATTGTGTCTGACCGTGATTGAGGAAAAACTTTCGTCAAATATCTGAGAGTTTACCTTTCCTTAAAAGTCACGTGATGGTGATAGGAAACGATCGTCAAAAATGACGAAATACAGCTTGAGGATTGCTAAATCGTCAAAAGTGAGAATTCTATTTCTGAGAGTGTACAGCACCATCTATTGAGTTTTACTAAAACAAGAAGAAAAAACTAGAAAACAGGAATTCTGCTTTTTCAGCATTTAGTATCTCCTCCGATGAAAAAAAAACAACAACATATATTTAAGTATTGCGCGGCAGCGCAATACTTATTTATTTCCAGTGTCACTTCTCAATGTTAATTTAACATTGAAAAGCCTAGAGAGATGATAACTTTTTCATTTTTTCTTCCCACCTTTTTGTCCCTGATGCCACTCACTTTTTATTCTTTACTAATTCTAATGATATTATAAATTTAAAGTGTAAAAACGTTTGCCTGACGTCAGGGTCAAAACGAATGGGAAAATACCTTTGCATATGGGTGAATTATAAACCAGAGAGAAACATGGGCTAATTTTTTTTTTACATTATTCAAATATCTTTCTTAATAATTCCAATTTTCGCCTTTTTCATTGAAAATCAACGGACATTTTTCATAGAAAATGTAACATTTTTACTACATTGTTGCAAAAATTTCAAAAGCCGTAATAATAATTTATTTCTTTTTAGTTGAAAGATTTTCACGAGAAATATTAAATTGAGCTAATTTTTTTTTTTCAAAAATTAAAAAGGTGAATATGGCGTCATAGTGGAAATAAAAAGGATATTTTCAGAATAAGTTTTTGCTTTGGTCAAGTTTATATTTTAGTAAAAAGTTTCTAATGGATAGCTATTTTTATGCAGGTAACAAATTTAGTGGGGAATTACCTAACTTAAATTTTAAAATGTATTTTTTTTTTTTTCGAGATGAGAACTATTTATGCCCCAAGTTAAATTTAGGTAATAATTTTCTGATGTGTTTACATCACCTCTCGGGAGAGAATAAGGTTTAAAAATTTAAGTAAAACTTTTATTTTTTAATTTTTACTATATCACATCTATAATATTGTTAAATATTAGCAGTAAGGATTCAACACAATTTGCATTTACATTCATAGCGTTCCTGAGTGGGAAATAGGGTATCTAAATTTAAGCGAAGTTAATTTTTTATGTTTTGATTATAGATTTTTTACATTCAGATTAGAAGTTTTTGTCTAAACTACCGCAACCTACATTACTACAGTGGTGAAACATTTTGAATTACACATTGGTAAAATGCATCCCACATAGTGATGCATTACCGCATACATCAAAGCCTGATGATGATACTCTCTATTAATTTTGAAATGCGTTCGTTTGAGTGCAGTAGTTATTAAAAATCTTGACATATTAAACAAAAACATAATTTGAAGAACAAATTGAAAAAACAAAATTTATTTCCTACATTGTTTAAGCCCGAGAAGGGACAGATATTAAGTTATTTCATTCAGTTAGTTCTACATTTAATGTTAAATTTTTGTAACAAATTAGTTAAGCCAATTGAAGATTAAAAAATAAAAATAAAATTCATACAATATGATACTTAAAACACCCTAAAAAATTAGATTCCGTTCAAATGAAATCGAAATAAATCTTAGACTGTTTTTTAAGTTTTTTATTTTGCATGCATCTTATCATTTTATGCAGAATTGTCATAAACATAATACAAAATCTGCAATTCAAATATTTTCAATTAAAAATGGAAGAAGTCTAAGATTTTTTTCGATTTCATTTGAACGGAATCTAATTTTTTAGGACGTTTTAAGTATCATATTGTATGAATTTTATTTTTATTTTTTAATCTTCAATTGGCGTAACTAATTTGTTACAAAAATTTAACATTCAATGTAGAACTAACTGAATGAAATAACTTAATATCTGTCCCTTCTCGGGCTTAAACAATGTAGGAAATAAATTTTGTTTTTTTAATTTGTTCTTCAAATTATGTTTTTGTTTAATGTATATATAAACAGTACAAAACATATTTCACACACTTTTATTTTATGTAAAATGACGTCATTCTCATCCGTTTAAGAATTCCACATTTACAATCCACTTTTTAACATCTACAGTAAAGCATGCATAGGATGTCATTATCGCAAAATAATACACAAATGCAGCAAAAAGATGCCGTCATTAAAGAAACTCGACAAAAAACTGCTATCTAATGATTCACAGGTTTTCATTTGTTTGTAACATTAATATAGACGATTTCAGTCGTGACGTCAGTCATGATGTTTTGGTTGGAAACTGACTCCAAACAAACGGTTGCTATGTTGTATTTTCTATTTTGTTTGTGTGTTGCAGCGATATCTTATATCTATATCTCACATCTAAGTATTTTAATACTTGATATGTACTGGTAACAATTTCCACGATTTATATTTAAAAAGAAATAACGCATAGCAACCGTTTGTTTGGAGTCAGTTTCCAACCAAAAACGTCATGACTGACGTCACTCTGAAAGCATCTACAATACTTAAAATTAAATATAGCTTATAATAGCGCCATATTTTAACAGAAATATTCGTTTATATTTTTTCAAAATAGCAAGTATTTTAATTACATTTTCTTTCGGTTGTTATGAGAAAATGGCAACAAAAATATATAATTGCTATTTTTCAACTATTTTTCCTTTACTTTCTACAGAAATGGAGTACTTGAGTTGCCAAAATTAAACAAATGTCGGTAAAAAGTACAAAAAATTTAATATTTCAAGAATAAATGGAGATACAGTTTTCAAACAAATTGCATTTTAAAAAAAACTTTTTTTTCCCAATACGACGGTCTAAAAATTGAAAATGTGCGATGCGTAGAAATTTTAAAAAATGCTATACAGCATTTAATCGTACAATGATACATCTGCTTTGTTTATTGATGGCTTCTGTAAAGTAACGTTATTTTTTGGAGACAAAAAAAGCTGGGAGAAAGAAATAGCATACCGTACCGGGAGCTAATACGAAAGAAATTCACATTAATCTCATTGAAAGGTAACTTTAATTAATTGGTAACTTTTGCTTGTTATTACATTTTAAAAACAGTCAATACTTTTTAGGATAATCTGCTTATATATTTATTTAACGGCCATATACCGATTACTTCAAAGCTATAAAGTTTCTGAAAATATAACTAAAACAGAAAAGCAATTAAGATAGCTTTATATGAATCCAATGATTCAAAATAGAACGTGGTATTCCATTAAATGCTTACATGGATTAGAGAAGAATTTCATTTAAAAATAAAGAATTTTGAGCAAATTAAAATACAGTTAAACTTAAAGTTTGTGAGAAAGTTCACAATCTTTTCCAAAAGTAACGTTCAAGCAGTCGGCTTTTAATTCATGATAAATTTAACGATTTTAATTTACTTAATATAGGAAGAGATTTTTGTATTGAGAACTTCGTAACTGTTTTTAAATTTGTATGTTTTCTGAATTACGTACATTTGTAATTACTAAAATTGCTGCAACGAAAAGTATTTTTTAACTTTCTCAGGTATTTAAATTAATTTGTGCAAAGCATTTATTTAAAAATAGAAAAAGCCAAAACTAATGGAAATAAATGCATAACTTATTTTTCATATAATTTTGGCGTGTGTTTCAATAATTAAAATGACGATGAAGTGAAATTGTAACTATAAGTCTTCGATATATAATTAGTTAGAATAACTTCAAGTCACGCAAACATATATAGTCATATCTATATTATAAAGGACAAACATATCTGTGCGTAACGCATACGTCATTTTGCGAATGGCAGCACTTTGAAGTTTGAAATGAAATTTCGGTTTTGCAATTTTCGCTACTGCAAATTTTTAAACTTCTAAACATCGTACATTTTCAATTTTTATACCTTCGTTCAGGGAAAAAAATTTGCTTTTAAATGCAATTTGTTTGAAATCTGTATCTCAATTTGTTTTTGAGGTATTAATTTTTTTGTAGTTTTTAAAACAAATTTTGTAATGGTGGCAACTGAAGTACTCCATTTATATTGAAAGTGAAAAGAAAATATTCATGGTTTATTATTTTTATTCATTATATCCTTATTGATGCCATTTTCACATTCCAAATAAAAGTAACTTTTTTATAATTTTTGAACAGGAAATGATGCCAGACATTGAAAAAAAAAAAAAAAAAAAAAAAAAACCACGCATTCTTCTTCATAAATCAGCTACATTTTAATATTTTTAGATTACGCTGATAAATGAGTTTGAGGCGCTCGGTAAAATGATTCAGTGTGTAAAAATGATGTATTTAAAACAAAACGATCATTTTTTTTTTTTTTTTTGATAGAACTAAATATTTGACCAATACTATAAATGGCCATTACTATGACAACTAAAGGCAAATTTCGGAATTTTTTTTATCGCGGATACTAAGATTAGAACTTAAATTAGTGCGAATGTTCACATGAAAAGTTGTATCGGACAAACGTGACTTTAAGTTTGGAAATACATTCATTAATAATCTATTGCGCATTAAAATACTTTCAAATTGTGAATTTGAGTGGTGCGTATGTAAATTACGAGAATGTGAAAATAACGTACAGTTTAGATTTTATGGGGGAAAGTTTTATGTGTGACAATGACAAAGCGAAATCCTTTTTACTGATCTTTCATCCCGTAAAAACAAACATAAGAGCCTCCATCGATAACTTCATCATAATTACTCATCTTGATTACGTAATCAAATACAGTTTAATTTTTCAATAATTTAAGCAGTTGAAGTTTATAGAAATAATATTTTGGTAATTTTAGGTTAAAAATATTATTTGTTTTAAGAGTTAGACAATCAATGTAAAGCGATTTTTTTATTGTAATTATTTTTGTAGGTTTATTATAAATTCGATCTGACAGTTCCTTTCAAACATTTTAGTACGTCGAATTTCGACGGGTTTCAACTCGTTCATTTAATAGCTTAGTATGGCTGCCTTTAAAAATATAATGTTTTGGAAGATAGAAATAATGCATAAAACTATTTAGAACATGAATAAATATGATGGTCGCGGGATCAATAAAATGTTTACGCAATCCAAAATAAAATGCAGCATTCTATTAAATATTCACAGTTAGTTAAGAAGTATAGTTGAAAAGGGATTGTTTCGAGTGAATTATTGTAAGCCAAAAGTTTTGCAAAGGGTATAGTAGCTTTTTTAAATGTGTGCTCATATATGAATAGTTTAATATATTCAAGTTCATATTGAGAATATTCTTTACTAATATAGCTGAACAGATTTTTATATTGAGAATTGTTTCCTATGAACTAAGGTTAGGAATTTGGAAAGTGACGATAATAAATTACAAACCTTTAATTCAAGTATTCTTTTCTATTATAATTAAGGAGTGTATAGAGGGGAATATCGAAATATAAATTACGATCTAAAAACGGTTTAGCTGTCAAAGAAGATACATAAGTAAGTAAGTAAGCACCCACCCTGGGAACCCGCTTTTGGCTTATGGTTAGGTGTAACCCCCAAGCCCAGGGCAGGGAAAAGTTTTACTACCTGCGGAAACAAGCCCAGAACGCCAGTCTCCGGGAAAGAAGACTTCAGAACGACCCGCCTGACACGCCGAAGAGAGTACAAGAGGCAAGTGCCGTGTCCCCGGACCGCCTGTGAAAATTTATGATTATTTAAGATGGCGATTCTTTACCAATCACAATTGGCTACCCTATTGTTTCAGGGCGAGCCTAGAAATATATTACGATTATGATTTATATGTTTTGGAATTTACGTACTATTTGAAAAAATTTTAAGTATTTACATTCATCTTTTCATTTGATAAGAAATATTTTTTTCCCTTTTTTTCACCCTTTTAAACAAAAATATTTATACATATTTACAATATTTCTAGTGGTATTTAAGTTCTTAAAAATAAAACAATCTCAAAAACACCCTTCCATACACCACGTGGACCCATGACATGTCCACCACAGGCAATCAGAAGAGGTAATTATTGAATGTATTTATATTGAATAAAAGAATAATGGCTATTGAGAATATCGTAGTTAGCATAAAGTTTTTTAAGTTGTGCCGGGTCATTAATTATTTTTAGGATGTCCTGAAGGATTGTCGTTTCTGTTCCGTGAAATTTAAACTTCATGAATTTGCAGTTGCCGAAAATGTAATGCATCGGGTCTCCTCGACCACCACATTTACAAAGGTCGTCATCTTTTTTGCCGATATTATAAAGGAAAGACGGGAAGCTGCCGCGGCCTGTTAAAAAGTAAATAGATACTTTATCTTTTGAAATTATTTGGTTCTGAACTTTTGGTACCAGCCCGTGCGTATATCTGCCACCCCCTGAGTGATCCCAGTTGTACTGCCACCTGTCCAGTAATTGGGTTCGAATACATTTTATAAGATAGGACCGAGGCAATTTAACTCCTCGATCCACTGGTAGGTCGCAGTACTGGGCGGCATCATTCGCCAGCTCATCCGCCAGTTCATTACCCGCTATGCCAATGTGGCCTTTTATCCAAGTAATGTAAAAAATTTTATTTTGATTTTGTTTAATTAAATTATGGATATAATAAATTGAAGGGTTAGTTGGAAATAAATTGTCTAAGGCTTTAATAGTAGATTGACTGTCACTTAATATTTGGAATTTTGTATAAGGGGAGTTAATGGCCCAATTAATTGCCGAAATTATTGCGTGCAGCTCCGCCTGAAAGATTGAATTTTCTGCTCTCAGTTTGACTGTTTTTTCATAAATTTTAATGTTATGATTGTAGGCTACCATTGCATATGCTGTGCCAGAGTCCACCTTAGAACCATCTGTGTAAATCGAAATAAGATTAGTTTTTGTGATAATTTTTTCTGTAACTATTAAGTTATTTAAATGAATTTCCGGATTTATTTCATATTTTAGGATTTTATTTTCTATATCATCTTTACATATTGGTTTGGGTTCTTTAAGTAATAAGTTTTTATTGTGTAAAATATTGTATTTTAGATTTTTATATTCCAGTGTTATTAAGATTGGTGGTATTCCTAATAGGACCTGTAACGTATGTGTTGCAACATTTTTATATGTTTTGGTTATTGACGTGAGACAAGTTCTTTGGATGGATTGGAGAGCGCGTTTATCTTTTATCCTGAGGTCTCCAAACCACACCTCCGAACCATAATCTATAATTTTTTCTAGTACTGCTATGTACCAGGTTCTAAGATAGCCTCTGTCCACCCCCCAAGTAGCCGAGAAGACCCGTTTAATGGATGAGGTTAGCTGTAAAATTTTAGGTAGCTTTCTTTACAAAAAAGCTACCTATTGCAGCCGTTCGGAGGAAAGCGATTTCAAAAAATTTTGGTATATTTTCATCGATCATGACCCCCAGACCCCGAAACCACCCTCCGTTCAAAATTGATATATATATATATATATATATATATATATATATATATATCAATATATATATATATATATATATATATATATATATATATATATATATATATATATATCTGACCTATGTCATACTGTAACTCTCGTATTTATGAACCGATTTGGATGTAATTCAGTGTGTACATAGTACATACCAATGTCTCGACCGAGTTCGTTGGCCAGCTTCATCCGCCATTTTGTTTCAAAATGGCGGCCATTTAAAAATTTTTAAAAAATTTAAAATTTGAAATGTGGTACCAAAAAATTGAAAATGGAAAAATATTTTTTTCTTATGTATTTGACCTTTATACAAAGACTCCGTAGCAGTTTTTGTTTCGTCTATATCTTAAAAAATGGCTGAGTTATAGCATTTTGAATTTCTAGCGAAGCTGACATTTTGAAACGTCCTGAATTTTGTCACGCCATAAAAGGCGTATTTATGAACCGATTTGGATGTAACTTCGTTTATACATAGTACAGACCAATGTTTCGACCGAGTTCGTTGGCCAGCTTCATCCGCCATTTTGTTTAAAAATGGCGGCCATTTAAAATTTTAAGAAAAATTTAAATTGGAAATGTGGTACCAAAAAATTGAAAATTGAAAAAATATTTTTTTCTTATGTGTTTGACCTTGATAAAAAGATTCGGGAGAAGTTTTTGTTTCGTTTATATCTTAAAAAATGGCTGAGTTATAGCATTTTGAATTTCTAGCGTGGCTGACATTTTGAAACGCCCTGATTTTTGCCACGTGATAACAGACGTATTTATAAACCGATTTGGATGTACCTTGGTGTGTACGTAGTACATGCAAATAACTCAACCGAGTTCGTTGGCCAGCTTCATCCGCCATCTTGTTTCAAAATGGCGGCCATTTAAAAAAATTTAAAAAAATTTAAATTTAAAATGAGATGCTAAAAATTTGGAAAATGAAAAAGATTTTTTCGTATGTGTTTGACCTTAATACAAAGATTCCGGAACAGGTTTTGTTTCGTCTATATCTTAAAAAATGGCTGAGTTATAATATTTTGAATTTCTATTGTGGCTGACATTTTAAAACGACCTGATTTTTGTCTTTCGATAACAGGCGTATTTATGAACCGATTTGGATATTACTTGGTCTGTACATAGTGCATACCAATATCTCGACCGAGTTCGTTGGCCAGCTTCATTCGCCATCTTGTTTCAAAAAGGTTGCGATTTTTTTTTAAATGTATTTTAAAATTTAAAATGAGGTATTAAAAAATTGGAAAATGAAAAAGATTTTTTTATGTGTTTGGCCTTGATACAAAGATTCGGAGCAGTTTTTGTTTCTGAAAATTTGTTCTTTTGTTTATATCTTAAAAAGTGGTTGAATTATAGCACTTTGAATTTCTATCATGGCTAACACTTTGAAACTATCTTGTATTTGTCACGCGATACCACACGTATTCGCCTATTTCGATGGAAGAAGGCATGTGGATAGTATACATCAATATCTCGACCAAGTTCGCTGGCCAGCTTCATCAGCCATCTTGTTTCAAAATGGCGGCCATTAAATAAAAAAAAATTATATTTAAAGTGAGGTGCAAAAAAATTAGAAATTGAAAAAGGTTTCTTTCTTAAGTATTTGACCTTGATATAAGGATTCAGGAGCATTTTTTGTTTGCCTTTATCTTAAAAAATGGCTCAGATATAGTAGTTTCAATTCCTAACGTGGGTGACATTTTGAAAAATCTGATTTTTTGCCTGCGACAGCACTCGTATATATCAACCGATTCCGATGTGAGTGAGCATGTGCACAGCAATTACTAAGGTCTCGACCAAGTTCACTGGTTAGCCTCATCCACCATGTTGTCTTAAAATGGCAGGCACTTTAAGAAATCGCCAAATTTGGCAGCCAAATGTAAGTTACTTTAATTAAAAGCAGCTTGGATAAAGCTGACTAATTTCGCGAAATTCTCATTCATAATGATTTAGTATTGATAAAAATTGGTATTGAATCTCCTACATTCGGTTTCCACTAAATTGAGCTTCGTGTGTTTGAATAATATAAGTTGGCTTTTTTAAAATAAGGAATATGAAAGCTACCTCTTCCTCCCGGCACTGGCCGGAAGGACTTTTGTTTTTTATGCTAGTTATGTGCTTGTCCCATTTTAAAGTACTCAAGATAAGCCAGATGCCTGCTATTGAATGAAAATATCACACTTTGGTAAGGAAGAAGTTAGGAAGAAGAAGGAACTATAGCTGCCGTTCGCAGTTGCTTTTTTTTTAATTGGTTATTTTCAGAACGCCAATAGGTAATTAGGTAAATGAATCCGTATTTCTGAGCATTTTAACATACTTATTGCATGTTATTTGTTACCACATCACTGATAAGTTAAGGATATATTCAGTTGATAATGTCTACATTTCAGTAAAAGTTGAATGTATTTTTGGACTAAAAATGGACTATGAGAGTCGGTATAAAAATGGTCTGTTCTGAAACCTACAATATATCTGTTAGGTCATCTTCGAAACAGAGCCATTTGATATCTCTCCACTGCCAACTGTTTGTTAGAAAGAGACCACAAGAGATCGAAAGTCTTCAAAAACATGTATTTTTAGGTGCTTATCTTATCGGAACGAGTGTACTCGGTTCTTGTACAATTCCACCCTAAACAGCACCAAAAATAAACTAATTCTAGGGCCTGTGATGACGTAGAAGACTGAGAAATGAAACCTAAAAAGTGGAAAACTAAATTGGCGTAAAGATGGCTACAAAGAATCAGTCTTCCGACTTTAATGAACAGCATAGCGAACCTAAATTTGATGATAGTGACAGCGATGTGGGTACACTTTCATGAGGAGTATGCTCTGATGACAGCGACGCGCCCTGCACCTTCTGTGAAGGGATTTTCTCGGCTGACACAAAAGGAAAAACTTTGATGCAGTATTTCAGTGTCAAACATGTGCAGAGAGAATGATGTTTATATGTGCAACTACTGTAAATGAAATTACATATAAGCATTTCCAAGATTGTTGATTGTTTTTATTTATTTATTTATTTTTGTATGTTTTTACGCAAATGTTATGGGTGGCCTGGCCAATATTTAAACCACCATATGTAAAACTATTAATTTCACGTCTTTTGCAATTAATTTTATGGTAAAATACACAGAGTAGCGTAGGTATTCTTTACGTACCTATGTTCATCCTTACACAGTTAAATTGTATTAACATATTATTATCTTGATAATAAGGAACATATAAGCGGTCGAAGATCAAGATGAAACATGTAGCCCAGATTTAGACATTTTCCTCTAACGATATTAAAATAATAATAATAAAATATAACAAGTGAAATTGACGATTAAAATGATATTTCATGTATTATCTATATAATAAAAGCGCAAAGCATTTGACTGTCATCAATAGTTCCGGGATGACCGCTTCACTTCTTACGCGCCAAACGGCCATTTCGGTACTTTTATATTAAAAGGACGCAGGCGATAAATCGCCAAATATTGTTCCATCGCCATCATTTTATTTAAAATATAACTTATCACTCATTTTACTTAAAATACATAACTTTCATTTAAAACACATATATCAAACTAATTTAAACTACATTTCAATCATCTCTAATAATAAAAGTTTAACTCATGTGACTGTTATGGCACAGATGTTATATCGCGATTTTTTTCCGACGCCAATTTGGTGAAAACATCAACGGTATAAACAACAACATCCGGGTTACCATATCAAACAAAATAAAGACACTTTGGCGCCAGTTAAGAACCCGTTGCGTATATGACATTGGCGTTAGAAAATAAATCGCGCCAATATCTGTATATGACATCTGTGCCACTGTTATATCCAAATACGGGCTGACAGCTTCGCTTTCCATATGATAAGCAGCCATTTTTAATAAAAATTATTTTTTCCAATAAAACTGCACAAAAGTTAAATTTTTTGAAAGATTGTTTAAATTACTACTTCTTGGTACTACTTGGTTATCCCTTCGACCAAAAATCTATCGCCAAACTATAAGATTAAATGCCAATAATGGTTGATCGTAAATGTCACATTCACTCGACTTTAAGCAAGTTGCACGTATTTACGTCATCAACTGATTTTTATTTCGACGTTTTAGTTGTATTTTTGGTACAGATGTCATATTCGCGCGATTTTTTTCTGTCGCCAATATCATATAGGCAACAGGTACTTAACTTGCGCCAAAGTGTCGTTATTTTGCTTGATGTGGTAACTCGGATTATGTTGTTTATGCTGTTGATGTTTTCGCCAAATTGGCAACCGAAAAAAATCGCGCCAATATAGGGCGAATATGACATCTGTTCCGTATTTTTATTAATGTTATACTAATCTATTTGTTCTTTCGTTATTTAAAAATAAATATTATGCCAATTTTGCATAATTTGGAGAGTGGTTTGGCGATTTATATAATTTAGCGAAATTGGTCGACTGAATAACTAAGTAGTACCAAAAAGAATTGATGTTTAAGCGATAAATTATATTCAAATATGGATATATTCTGAGACAACATCAATTGAAATTAGGCTGACAACGCAATATCTCATTCCACCAAAGTAAACAAACAATAGCGATTCGTTCATTTTGGCGATTAAAAATATTAAGCCATGAAGATAATCATTCGTAAAGCGAGTTCTCCAGAGAGAAATTTTAAATAATTAACCAGATTGTGATTTTTATAACTGTCAAATCAGGAGGCAGAATGCAGCTTTGTTCGTGACGTCATTCGCCTATGAACCAACGAAATAAATTTTAGATTTAAAATTGAGCTCGCTATTAATTGAACGTGAATCATTTATTATTATTATTATTATTTAATCGTATTAAAACAATTTATTCGCTTGCGAGCGTAAGAGATTGTGCGTTCGATTCCCGCTGGTTCCATTGCACACAGTCTTTGTGTGGAACTCCCAGGGTGTATTTCTCTTGTGTTGTAATATTTCCTTGTGCTATCTTGTCTCCGACTTATAAGTGGCCTCTCATGTCAAGCACACAAGTCGTATGTTTGTTGGGTACTTTTCGGTTAGCCGGGCGCCAGTTTTATATATACATATGTATGTATATCTGTATATACATATATGTATATTTACACAAATATAGAAGCTATATGTATACATACATATGTGTGTGTGTATATATACATATATATGTACATATAGATATACATACATATGCATATATAACACTGGCGCCCGGCTAACCGAAAAGTACCGTTTGTTGTTCAATAAATAAATAAATAAAACAACTTATTTGCTATTTTTCGAAAATATACTATTTGTTTGCACTATAACTTACATTTCCCGTTGATTCTGAGGTGGATATTACAATTTTGTGTTTATTTGATGATGAAAGAGCTGCTTAAAAATTGTAACATGGAATTATCATACAGCACGATCGTGCTGTATAGAAGAGCTCAGCCGCATCTTTTACGTTTTGAAACATGATGAAAAGACAACAACTCAATTACAATCCAAACCAGAAAACATTCAGTGATGAATAATGACTTGTTGGAAAGGTCTTAATTTAGCGATGTGCCTTTCAAAGGTCGGGTCAAAAAATATCCAATATTAAGGGAATGGCACCCATTTAAACTTTACATAGCGTTCCATAATTTAACAATATAAAAATATCTCTTTCAATCTTTCTTTTCTGTTGCCACATCCTAAAAAGCGGCACAATAATTTAAAAAAAGTGATAACACGCGTATTTTGTTTTAAATAAAAAACAGATTTTCTCGCTATATTTTTGCATTTTTCAAATCGACGTCATTCTAATCATAAAATAAAAATATTTCCTATATATATGTAAAAACTTTAACTAAACACGTGTTAAAATGACGCAGTATCTTCATTTGAATATTTTTAATGTTTAAAAATCTATTTTAATACAGGAGTTTTAATTTCAAAAAATCAATTTAGGAAAAGATAGTAATAAAAAAATCGTTTGCTAGGTATGACGTCAATTTCTGTTTAACTGACATAACTTTGTAATGATGTTTTATTCTGAAAAGAGACTCTGATATTCTGAAATTAATCGTTATTACTTTCATCCATAAAACGAAAGATTTATTTTTAAGTCATACGAAAGAAATTTTCGGTAAATGCTAGTTCATTTGGTTGTATTTATTGCATTTTCCTGCGTATTGTCAAGGAAATCATATACTCCTATTGCATGCGCCAAAGGAAACATGCATTTTAATTTTAAAAGCTTTAGTATAATTACGTCATTATAACGCCAAATGAAATTCAATTTCGCGAGTTTAAAAATCTATATATATAAAAGCCGTTCTCTGTATGTATATCCTTTATACAAATCTTTAATTTTTGACCGATTTGCACGAAACTCGATGTAGGGGAGAGTAGCCGAATTTGGACCACTTCACATATTTTCAGGTATAACTCACTTAATTTTTGGAATATCTGCAAACGATCATTACACAGGGTCAATCTATTCATCTACTAACTAAATAAATATTTAGATCAATTTCTTTTTGAAAATCTGAAATTTTATTTCAATTTGAAAAATTTGTCAAAAGTGGTCCAAATTCAGCAACTGGTCGCCTAAGTTGGACTCCTAGTCTCCTAAATTGGACCAAATAATATAAGGTTGTTTTAATGACTAGGGAATATAACTAATTTTATTAAAAACAAAGTTTGCGATTAATGAAACAATCAAACAAAATAACAGCAATGAAATATAAAGAAATCAAATATCTGAAAATAAGAGTAATTTTAAATCAAAATGTATTCAAAATATAAATCAAAGTTATCAGTAATTAAGAATAGAAATTATGGAACTAATTGTCAGTTACTTGAATATCATGTAAGGAGTGATGCAAAGCTTATACATGAATTTTGTTTGTTGTTTTTGTTTTCCAGCGCACACAACATGTAACCGTATATGGCAATCTGAACACTGAATCATTTCTGCTACTTTATTTTTCTTACAAATTAGGCAAAACCAATCATTACTGTCTAGATTTTTCTTTTTACATTCTGAATTATCAGACATTTTTTTTTTTTTTTTTTTTTTTTTTTGCAACAGAAGTTTTCTTTACATTATGTTTGTAGTTCTTCTCTTCCATCATTTTCTTGCTAATTGCATAACGCCTATTTTTTAAAACTCGATGTTCCAATTGCTTTTGTACTGTGAAAGCTTCCTTTTTGTCTTTTTTTTTCATTTCAAGGTTTAGTTTATATGGCGATGATGTTAACACAACTGTTTTTTGGCTCCCTCTGTACTTTGATTTAACTGAATTTAGCAAGGGAAATAACATTTCTAATGATTTTTTTTTTGCTTTTGGGGAGGATTTGTAGCTACAGCCTTGTTGCAGGTCAATTTCTTCACAACTTACTGTCTGCTTTTTGTTTCCTATATCTTTAACAGCTTTTGCTGTCACGGGGGTTTTTCATCCAGGCAGTTTGTCTATGTCTTTTTCAACATTTTCAACAAGGTTTGAGATTTTATGCGTTTTAATGGCAAAAAAAGTATAATTCCAATTTCCAGAACTGTAAAAAGTCTTCCATCACAAATATCCTGCAGGAAGAAAACGTTTGAATTCAACTCTGTAAATCAAATATGCCGTAGGAATAAAGAACTGAAAGAAAATAAATACAATTGCAAACAAAATTTATTGCGTAGACATGTAAAAATATTTTTATGTTTATATAGGCCTAAACTGTATAAAAAAATTAATCCAGATTTTACAAAAAAACTTGCATGGAGATAGTATTCCATTATAAAATATAAAAAAAAAAATAGTGTACAAAGCGTACTGTCCTCGAAATTCATTACTTACTTTTCAAATTTATGATCGCATATCTGGTCCAATTTAAGCAACTAAAATTGGCCCAATTACGGCAACTGCGCCATTTTTTAAAACAGTTTATTTCAAGACTAAGAACAAAAACGAAATCAAACAAATCCGCCTGAAAAATATGCGTAATAAACAGATGAATTCCTATATGTATATGAAAACATAACAACTTACCTTAGTTTTAAAATATTCACTTACGTTTAGTAGGAAGAAATTAGATCAAAACATCTAACTTTAGGTTTTTTTAATTGTCTGATAACAGCACGTGGTAGCCTGTTGCTTCTTCTAATCATAAGTGACGTCATTCTGATGAGTAGGATTTCAGCGGTAGAGGGAATCTCTTCCTGTAAATAAAGGCAGAATGGCAACGGTCCAATTAAAGCGGCGGTCCAAATATGGCTACTCTCCCCTATATACGTTTTAAAACGTGGAAAAGATCACTGTCTACTTTAAAAAATCATCAGACCACTATTTATCCCTTTTTTCTACCACTTCCATAATTTAACATTATAGAAATTTCTCTTTTTAAATCTCTTTTAATTCAAACGTTTCTTTCCTGTTGCCAAACCCTAAAAATGACACAATAATGTGAAAAAAATAAGGATAACGAGTGTATTCTGTTTCTATTTGCCAATAAAAATTCAGATTTTCTTGCTATATTTTTGTGTTTGATATTGACGTCATTCTAAACAGAAAACTCACATTTCTTTGCAAATAAATAAAAACTTTAACTATAAGAGCGGGAAAATAGCGTAGAACCTCAATTTGAATGTTTTTTTTTTAAATTAAAACATCTATTTTAATACAAACAGTCAAATTTCATGAAAACAATTTAAGAAAAAGAAAAAAGAAGGCTAGATATGACGTCACATTCTACCAAATCTTTTCAACGCGTAATAAAACTCATTGTAAACATATGGATCCTATATTTTGCTAACTACTTCGATTGTATACTAGAGCCATATCTTATAGCTATACGTTATCGCTAAGTGTTGTATTTGTTTAGATTCAGTGCTAAAATTTTCTGTGATTTATAGCAAAAAGAGAGCGTTATTTACATTTTCAAAAAAATTCTTGACAAATGTCTTGATTTAAAATTTATAGAAAATGACATCATTTCATCTAATCATTGTAGATTTAATTTTAATAAAATTTCAAATTTTCCAAATAAAATTTTAGTAACTACTACCTCATTTAGATGGGGTTTTTTTGCATTTTTCTGCGTATTGTGGGAGGTATTGTATACTTCTGTTACGCGCGCCAAAGAAAACATGTATTTTAATTTGAAAAGTTAAAAAATTATCACAATGTGTAAAAACAACATCCTTTTTCTGAATTTAAATTTCGCGAGTTCCAAAATTAAAACTAAAAATGTGAGTTTTTTCATAAACGTCAAGTTAAGGCTGTTCATAAAGTTAAGGCTGTTCTCAAATCCAAAGGAGCTATTTTCTGACATATTTTTTAATTAATTTTTGTTCTGAAACGCATGAAATTGTCAGAATTTCTTATTTAGAAACTATGTAATCGAAAGATAGTTTCCATATGTTGGTAAAGGTATAAGATCTTTTAGTTGGTGTTTTGAACTGAATTTCGGACGCAACAGTGCAATAAAGGATAAAAACCGGCCGTCACGCAACGACAATTGCTCATAACTCCATAAGTAATTTATTTATGAAAAAAAGAAAAACTCATTTCAATTCCAAATCGCTTTAATAATCAGGCCTACAAATTTTAAGCATTTATGTTTAATGAGTCAGAAAATGTGTCAGAAAGTTTCGCGTTGTTGAGCAGGGAACTGGAGAAGCACCTTAAGCATTATTGCAGGTTAGTATTTTGTAATCAAGTTGCATGCCAGATAGTCGCTTAAAACATAAGTCATTCTATATTGTTTTAAACAAAGGTGCATGCCATAATGGGTGTCAGGCACACTCATTAAAATAAGAATACCCTAGCGCACAGCCCCATTACTGAAGATAAACCCGTCAATATAGTTCTGCATTTTTTCATTCAGCTAATAAGACTAATCCTTCATAATTGGGTTCACATGATTATAAAACTTTCCTTTATAATTCTATGACTAAGCAACGGAAAACAATATGTTACGCACTAAAATCTTCCCTTAAAAAACTAATAGTGAAAGTCGCATGGAAATCCGTTCTGAAGAATTCAAGTTATATGCACCCGGAACGGTATTCCCATTTGAATTTTATATACTTATCAGGTTTTTTTTGAGTAGTTTGATTTGATATCTGTAAATTCGTGTTTTATTTTATTTTATTTTGGCGTTTTAATTTTGTTTGCCAATTTAGTTATTGAATATTACGCGAAAGCAAACAAATTCTGAATTATTTACAATGTTTTTGAACAATTGAGTTAATCTTTTGTATTTGGGTTGCAAGCATATTTAAAAAATATGCATGCTTAAAAATTATTTTAAAACCCATAAAAAATTCGTAAATTGAGATAAACATTACAAACAAATATTACTGAAAGTACTTTTGTTTTCTATAATACGTTGGAACAATCGAATGTACAATGTTTAGACGTTAAACTGCAGTAAAAAGGAAATTTGTTGCCACCGAAAATAGGATACCAGCGTTACTCAGAGACACGTCTTTTCTTTATACTATTGCATTATATGTAAACAGGTTCATCTTTCGTAATCGGGTTGCACTCAACTTTAAAAATATCCATGCTTAAAAATTACTTTAAAATCCATTAAAATCAGAAAATTGAGGTACAATTTTCAAACAAATTTCATTTGAAAGAACTTTTTTTCTATTCGACATTATAAAAAACGAAATTGTGTGACGTTTAAAAGTTAGAAAAATTGCAGTAAAGGCACATTTTATGTTTTACAATTTATGGGGCACAATTTATGGGCACTGACATAGTGTTTTTACTTTATAATGTAGATAATACCATACAAACGGGAATTTCACTAAGTGCTGCGTGATTTGGAGGAATTTTTTTTTTTCGTATTGTCAGGAAAATCACGTATTTTTCTATTACGTCCGCCAAAGAAAACGTGCATTCTGTTATTAAATCTCAGGGATTTTACTATGGTTGCAAGACAATAACGCCATGTTTTTTTTATTGTCTTTATAACGATTTGTGGATGGGAATGCACAAATTTCAGTTATTGTGATTACCGTATTATTTCGTTTTAATTTATTTTACCTGGAAGGCTCCTTATAATTGACACGGGCGAAGCCGGGTAGTTCTGCTAGTAATTAATATTGTTGGACCGAAAGTAATAGTCTAAGGAACGGACGGCGAACCTATGGCACGCATGCCATAAGTGGCACGCTGCAGATTATTTTTAGCACTGCATAGATTTAAGTTTTACATCAAAATATAGTAGAATTTCACAAAATGCATTAATTAATATAGATGTTGTCTGTGTTACTTGAATCCGATTAGTTCGGTTGGTTGCGATTGTCACACAGATTGTAGAAATTGAAATATAACTTAATTTATTCGAATCTAGCTCAATACTGGCTCAAAAAATTTTGAGAATTAGAAGATTATCGCTAAACAAAAATTAAAAGTGTAATAAGCAAAAATGCTGATTTTAAAATTATAACAAATTGGAATTCAATTACATACACTAAAATCTATAGTTTCTGGCGTTTGCTATTTTGACAATTTTTTTCTGCAAGACATTCTTTTCGTAAAAAAGAAAAAAAAAATGAAAAATTTAACTAAAAACGTCAAGTGAGTGCAATTAAACTTGCATTCTATCGAAAATAACTAAGTACAAAGCGGATATAAATTATTTGGCATTTAAGATGAGACAACAGAAATAATATTTTTAAAATAAATTTTTACAGTATAACATCAAATATCACCTCTATTTTTTTAATGTTAAAAACAAAATTTTAAGTAGTTTTGATTCATTATTTTGATTCATTAATTTTTTTTTATTGTTGGCACGTCATGATCAAGTAAAGTATATTTTTGGGAAATTTTGGCACGTGAACATGAAAAGGTTCGCCATCCCTGGTCTAAGAGCTAGCAATGTTTTCGTCACATGATTTTAGCAAGGCTCAAGCAATACTTTCCTTCCGACGGTCACTATATCCTTACTGGGAACTTACAATGAAGTTCGCTAGGTACCAGTACCGATCGCATGTTTTCAATTTTGTTCTGTTTAGAGATACTGGGTGAGCGGGATTACCCTTCTGAGCGTCATTACCCTACTTTCCCCTATACACAAAAAGTCTTCTTTTTCTTATGAAAGGTCATTCCTCTCAAACACAATCCATCAGCGTTATGATAAGAATTGAGACGTCAAAAAGTTTTTTTTTTTTTTTTTTTTTTTTTTTTTTTTTTTTTGAGAAAGCATAGGAATGCTTCGTTAGTTTTCTAACTTATAAATTATTTATCTTTTCGTATTTAAAAACATGCAAAAATATTGTAAATCTCGATGTTATTAATAAAAGACAGACAGCATAATTTTTCAATGTTACATAAGTATTTTTGTTGATGTTCATGACATGCTGGTTTTTATGACGTTCATGATTTTGTGGATGTATGATGTTGTGCATTATATGAAACATTCCTGAAGATCGATTTTCTCAAAATCCATTTGCTTTTAAATGAAAAATCTTCAGAATCGAAAAACTTTTACAAATAACTTTGAAACAAGAAAAAAAGCCAAAAAAGAAGACGCGAATTGATATATTTTAACTTTTGTTTTGCGAGTTGTGACGTGCGAACACTAGATACAGCACGTAAAATTTTTTTGCGGGTTTAAGAAATAAATGTCTTTGCTCAAAAGATTAATAGCTTTGCATGAAAACGATAAAGATGTTAGTTTTTTTTTCATAAAAATAGATATATTATGCACATACTGGCTGCTCAATCCGAATTTCATAAAGAAGTAACAAAACATAAAAAGTTCAAGGTTTTTTGCATGTCATGAAAACTTGTGGTCATAGGAAATTTTTCTCCACCATAAAAGCCGTATTATGGTGGAAAATAATTAAAGCTATAATTTTGAAATAGATTCGAATATTTTAATATCCTTTTCTTTAAAAAAAATTCATGAGTTATAAATTATATGTTTTCGAATATTAATTATATATATATCAATTATTTTTGGAAGGTGGTGTTATTTATGACGCCCGATTAGCTGCACGAGGGATATAGGCGCTATAGGGCGTGCCCTCCGTGGGGTCTTTCTAAGGGAACCTAACCCGTGTATTCGCAAGGCTTCCCAAAGTTCGAAGAAAACGACGAAAACTCTGAACGGTTAGACCGACAGGCGCGATTGAGTTCGAACCCAGCTTCTCCCATCTTCCAGCTTCGAGAGAAGAACCTCTCAGCCACTTTATTTTTCGAAGACAATATGAATTGTGACCAATAATTTTTTCACAGAAATAGAAATGTGGAAGATTTAAATTTGCAATCCTAAAATTACAGTTCATTCGAAAAAATCTGCTTTACAGCGATTTAAAATGAATTTAACATTATTAGTTCGAAAATTTATATACTTTATAATTTCTAAAGTGCTTACTTAACTGAATGACTTCCCGTATGACATCCGAAGGTAATATTTACTAAAGAATCTAAGCATGAAAATTAGTTTTTAGTATTGTAAATTAAAAAAGAAAAATTACAATTTCTATATACAAGATGATTTTAAAAAGCGTTTACAAAATGACATGGAAAATCAGGCATACAGCAAGGATAAAAAATCACAAAGGAACATAGCGTCGCAAACCACTTATTGAGTCGCAAATATAGGGTGTTACATCCTAACTGAACCCGGATTGACGGTCATGATTTCGAGAAAAATAAAAACATTGTAATGAAAATGCAACGATATGTACCTTGTTTTGTGTGAAATGTGATATCACGAAATGATCTGGAAAAACATGTTGCTCAAGCAATCGATGATACCGTATGAATTGGTAATCACAAATCAAAATGTGGGGCGTGAAATGCATACTGCTGGCGCGTATAATGCAAACTTCTACCACTTTTGTTTGGTCTTATCACCTTTACAACAACGATGAAAATGTCTGTTAAATCTTTTATTATAATATACTTTAGTTTTCTGAAAGTTATTACCGTCACCCCAAATTGAGTTAGGATGAAACACCCCGTATTTGTGACTCAATAAGTGGTTTGCGACCCTCTGTTCCTATGCGATTTTTCATCCTTGTTGTATGCCTGATTTGCCATGTCATTTTGCTTTTTTTTTTAATTACCCTGTGAATCAACCGCTCATTTAGTCACAAATACAGGGTTTTTCATCCTAACTGAACTTGAGTTGACGGTAATGATTTTAAGAAGAATCAAAACATTAGAATGAAAATGCAAAGGTATGTACTTTGTTTTGTGTGAAATGTTATAGCATCCCGAAACGTTCTGGAAAAACAGGGTGCTCAAGCAATCGATGATACTGTAGGAACTGGCAATCGCAGTCCAAATTGTGGAGCATCAACTGCATACTGCTGGCGCGCATAATGGAAACTTCTACCACTTGTTTTCCATATTATCACATTTACAACAAAAATGAGAATGTCTATTAAAAGTTTTATAATAATAAACTTTAGTTTTCTGAAAGTTATTGCCGTCAACACAAATTTAATTAGGATAAAACACCCTGTATTTTTTATTAAATACGTCGTTTGAGACACCATGTTCTATGGTAATTTTTCATCCTCTTGATGCCTTCTATTAGCCCTCTTAATTTGTTTAACGAATTTTGGAACACCCTGTATATGAACCTCAAAAATACATGCAAAATTATTTCTGGATAATAATTATCTATTAAGTAAAATATACAGATCATGTCCCGCACTTTGATAATGTGCAAGTAGTGAAGTCTAACTGCTGCTTATACGGTAGTAGCGTTCTCTTGATGGTTGGTTGACTGTTCTATCTGAATCTCCAATTAATGAAGCTTACCAGGTTCCGGCTGAGTATGGGTCATTCCATGGTAACTTACGTTATATTTAGAACAATTTACTTCAGTAATTTTAGTAATATAACACCAAACAAATATTCAAAATTAAAATTAAACCCAAATATTCAAAATGTAAAGATGACATGATTTGTTAATTAAACCTATTCAAAGCAATGAAAATTACCTACTTTTAGTGTTATTTCTTGAACTCTGGCAGTTATATTTATTATGGTAACTGACATTACTGAAAAAAGAATGTAAATTACCATACAAAATGTAATTTTTATTCTAATTTTTTTAGGGAATTTTCATCCAAATTGACCTTCGGATAGGTTTAATTAATCATGTTAACTTTGCATTTGAATGTTTTTTATGTGCTATATTACTAAAATTACTGCAGTAAATTGTTCTAAATGTAACGTAAATTACCATGGAATGACTCGTATCATGTTCTAATTAAATTGTAGTGTTTCATTGTTTTGGTTGTCCAGTGTTGTGTGATTGTTCACGTATACTGAGAAAGAGTACGGAAAGTACTCGAAACATTTGTATTACCTACATTTCAAATGTTTTGGGATCTTTTATCATTGAATGTCTGTAGTTACATACTTTATTTAATGTATGAACTTATTTATAGATTTTTTAGTTTCTCAATGCAATAAAGCGTTTTTGAATTGGATATTCCTATAAACCGCCCCTCTTTTTTTATGTGTTTTTTTTTTCAACAGCTACACTTAGAATCAGTAAAAGCGATGCAGCATTGCAAAGAAACATTATGTAGATATATCTTTTAAAAGCTATGTTCTACTGAATAGAAAATGCAGTGCTTTTATAACTAAAATTGAAACATGAACATAATTAACTAAATGACCATGTAGCAAGCAATATAAAGTATCTATTTTCCCATGATTGAAATTGTAACCACTATACTCGAAACATCTGTATTACCTACATTTCAAATGTTTTGGGATCTTTTATCATTGAATGTCTGTAGTTACATACTTTATTTAATGTATGAACTTATTTATAGATTTTTTAGTTTCTCAATGCAATAAAGCGTTTTTGAATTGGATATTCCTATAAACCGCCCCTCTTTTTTTATGTGTTCTTTTTTTCAACAGCTACACTTAGAATCAGTAAAAGCGATGCAGCATTGAAAAGAAACATTATGTAGATACATCTTTTAAAAGCTATGTTCTACTGAATAGAAAATGCAGTGCTTTTATAACTACAATTGAAACATGAACATAATTAACTAAATGACCATGTAGCAAGCAATATAAAGTATCTATTTCCCCATGATTGAAATTGTAACCACTATACTCGAAACATCTGTATTACCTACATTTCAAATGTTTTGGGATCTTTTATCATTGAATGTCTGTAGTTACATACTTTATTTAATGTATGAACTTATTTATAGATTTTTTAGTTTCTCAATGCAATAAAGCGTTTTTGAATTGGATATTCCTATAAACCGCCCCTCTTTTTTTATGTGTTCTTTTTTTTCAACAGCTACACTTAGAATCAGTAAAAGCGATGCAGCATTGAAAAGAAACATTATGTAGATACATCTTTTAAAAGCTATGTTCTACTGAATAGAAAATGCAGTGCTTTTATAACTACAATTGAAACATGAACATAATTAACTAAATGACCATGTAGCAAGCAATATAAAGTATCTATTTCCCCATGATTGAAATTGTAACCACTATACTCGAAACATCTGTATTACCTACATTTCAAATGTTTTGGGATCTTTTATCATTGAATGTCTGTAGTTACATACTTTATTTAATGTATGAACTTATTTATAGATTTTTTAGTTTCTCAATGCAATAAAGCGTTTTTGAATTGGATATTCCTATAACCCCCCCCCCTTTTTTATGTGTTTTTTTTTTCAACAGCTACACTTAGAATCAGTAAAAGTGATGCAGCATTGCAAAGAAACATTATGTAGATATATCTTTTAAAAGCTATGTTCTACTGAATAGAAAATGCAGTGCTTTTATAACTAAAATTGAAACATGAACATAATTAACTAAATGACCATGTAGCAAGCAATATAAAGTATGTATTTTCCCATGATAGAAATTGTAACCACATATAATAAGAACTACTGCTATTAGGTACAAGTACAATTACTACATATTGACGCAAACAGAAATACATGTTTATTCAACGTTTATACAGTTCTGAAATGCATACCATGACATTCCTAAAAGCAGAACTGAAGCAGGAACCCAATTAAGAAATTTCAGTAAATCAGTGTGTAATACCGCCGCAGAGCTCCGCTGACCTTCCCAACGTGTGTATTCCTCGTAAAGATAGCATTCTTCTTTAAACACAGATTATTAAGTTTATTTACAAGGAACATGAAGACATTACAAGACGACACAAATGATGATACAATTATTTACAATGAATGAATGATTTCAAAAGATGCACGACACTTTTATATTTCACTCCACGAACTACACTTCACAATATTATTAAGTTATAATACAAACTACTCAAATTATAATCTTTTGGTGCCCCTAGCACCCGACATACTTCGGTTTTCACAAATAAAAAAAAAACAAGCCGGCAAACCCTGCGCGGCTACTCTTACTCTTCCTCCTTCCACACTCTGAATAAAACAGTGTCTCCCCCTCTCTCTCTGCGCGCGCTCACGCATCACGTGACGAATGGCGTTGGTGCCAAAAGAATCGAAAGAGAAATTAATCTAGACGCTCCCAGACATCACACCCCCCACCCAAGATTGAAAAATGGAGGAGGGGCTCCCACAATTTTCTATCTGAAATTTAGTCTGGAGACGTCCTCATACTTCACCTTTTTTTAAAACAAATTACCCAAATAAAAATACAAATTAATAAATACATATAAAAATTATACAAACTACATCCTGAAATGGTCTGGACACGCTGCCTATAACACAACTTATTAACACTCTTCTTATCTAGTAATATAAAACATAATTAATACTTTATAATAACAATAATAAATACAATAACAAATAAAACATATAAAAGTTATAGCTGCAGAACCAATTAAATTACTGTTGAATAAACACGTTAATTTTTTTTTTAAGTCTATACAGTTTAGAAAGTTTTTCACAGTTTGTTTTCTTATTCAACAGTCTCAAGTCTAGACAGTGCGTCTGCATTTATCAACTTAGCACCAGGTCGGTGCGAAATCTGAATGTCATATTTTTGCAGTGCTAATGCCCATCGTTGCAGTTTGGAAGATAGGGGGCATTTTTGGTGATGAAAATCAGTGGGTTGTCATCAGTGATAAGTTCCACAGGTGATCCAAAAATCCACGTTTCAAACTTCTTGAGACTCCAGATGACCGCATAGGCCTCCCTTTCGATCGTCGGCCAAACCTGTTGAATTTTGGTGAGCTTTTGACTGGCATAGCTCACTGGGTACAGTACTCCGTCTTTTCGCTGCGATAAACACGCGCCGATGCCGATTACAGATGCGTGGCACTCGATGACAAATGGTACTCCTATAACGGGAGTATGTAGACTAGGTGCTTCGATAAGACCTCTTTTCAACTGATTAAACGCCCGATCATGGTCTTCTGACCAACACAACTGTTCTGGACTATTCTTTTTCGTCAGTTCAGTTAGAGGCTATACTACTTCAGCATATTTAGGAATGTAATCTCTGTAATAATTACAGAGACCAAGAACACTTTTCAACTGTTTCTTCGTTTGAGGCACTGCTAACCTTCGAATAGCCTCCACTTTTCCGGGGTCGGTCCGATGGCTACCGGACCCTATGATGTGTCCCAAGTATTTAATCTGCGGTTTTGCGAATTCACATTTTTTCAAGTTAACTGAAAATCTTAAGTCTGATAACTTAGAAAATATCTTTTTTAGATGCATCAGGTGTTCAGAAAATGGTTCAGAGAAAACGGCTATGTCGTCTATATATGCTCTGTCGAACTCCTTGTATTCGGACAGTCCTCTGTTCATTTCTCGTTGAAAAGTCGCAGCTGCGTTTTTGAGCCCGAAGGCCAACACTTTAAAGCGATACTGAGCCCTGTGAGTTTTAAAACATGCTAAATTTTGACTCTCTTCTTCTAGCGGTATGGCCCAATACCCTTTGAGTAAGTCTATCGTAGTTATCACATTGGCTCTGCCAATACTGAACAACAAATCGGTGGCATTTTCCATTGGGAAATCATCAGTCACTGTAACAGCATTAAGCACTCGAAAATCTACGCATAGGCGCAAGGCCTCATCCTTCTTCATTACACACACTACTGGGTGTGGCGCGTCTGCCTCACTTTCTTCAATCAGACCTAGTTCCAATAACTCCTCAATTTGTTTACCTACTTGAGGTTGCAAGGCCTCTGGGATTCTGTAAACGTGGGGCTTTTTCTTTTCTACGTCATTTATTCTGATTTTATGCTCTCCTACCTTAGCTATTTGCACTTTTCTGGAAAATAACTCTTTATACTTATACAATAAATCTAACATATTTTCTTTCTCCGCCTTTCCGAAATGACTTAGATCAACTTCTTCTATATTGAATAGGTCGGTGTTATCTTTCGTACTGGGGGTGGGATGGACCTCCCCTAATTCTGCCTCATTTTCGAAGATCACCCCCACCGCCTGTACCCTAGGAGTAAATTTTCTGATCTTATTTACGTGGACATTCCTAACATTCCCGTTCATTAATTTCACTTTGTAAGAATCAGGGTTACAACGTGCCACTATTTCGGCTGGCCCTGTCCACCTCGCGTAAAGTTTGTTCGTAGAGTCTGGGATTAATAAATATACCTGGTCCCTCGGTCTAAATTCCTTGTAAATTGCTCTTCGATTAGCGTACTTCGCATACGAGCTTTGCTTAACCCCCGACACTATTGCGCTTGTTCCGCCGCCCTATCTAAATTAATTTTTAACTCCTGGAGATATTCGGTCGCGCTCTTTCCTAGATTTATAGGTAGTGGGATTTCGCCTGTCCATGTAGATTTTAATACCGCCAGTGGCCCCCTGACCTCTCTTCCGTACATTAATTTGAATGGCGATACGCCCGCAGTGCTATTCGGAATTTCTCTGTACTCAAATAATAGATAGGGGATGTGTTTATCCCAATTTTTAGGGTCGCTACGAATTGTATGGTGCAACATACGTTTCAATACCTGATTATATCGTTCAACAAGTCCCGAGCTCTGTGGGTGCCCCGGCGTATCAAAATTAGGAGCCGCCCCCAGCCTACCATGAAACTCTTGTATTAACCCTGATACAAAATTTCTGCCCTGATCACTCGCTATTACGCGGTGTATTCCTGTCCGCATAAATATCTCTAACAATGCATCGCACGTAGCTCTAGCCGTAATTGTCCGTAACGGAACTGCCTCGGGCCATCGCGAATGTTGGTCTACCAAAGTAAGTACGTATTGATGCCTATGCTCTGAAGGAGGTTCAATTTTCCCAATTATGTCAATATTTACAACGTCGGACGGAAGTTCCCGTCTCTCAATTGGGACAATGGGTATTTGATCGCTAGCCCTCTCCCTGCTCCGTAGTTAGCAATCCTTACACGACGCACAAAATTCTTCCACATCCCGCGACATACCTGGCCAAAAAAATGAATAACGAATTCTCTCTTTTGTTTATTTCATGCCGAGATGATTAGCGAAAATCGATTCGTGCGCAATTTTTAAAATTTCCCCCCTCCTCACCTTTGGTACCACTAATTGCATAACTTGATCTCCCGAAACTCTTTCCCTATGATAAAGCAAATTGTCTACCATAACAAACCCATTTTTCTCTTTTTCTGCATCTTTGAATGCTCCCTGTAACGATTAGCAACTTTTTTGTTGCGCCCTGTAAATACTCGCATCTGATTGACGACCCACATTTAAATCTTCGCTATTATTTTTTCTTTCAATACAGCTAATCATTAACTCGTTTTCTGCAGTTTCATTTTGACTTAATAAACATAAATTCTCATCATTCATACTTTGTTGTCCCATTCCACTACCCCCTGCTTCTTCATATTTAATTTCTTCCCCCCTTTCTGACTGCATCTCCTCCGTAGGCACCGACACATCACATAATCTATTTTCTTCCCCTCCACTCTGAACTGATCGTAATAACTCATAAATAGTTGGCGTGATAATACATGACCGATATAATTTATCTGTTGCTGCGAACAAAACATCTACGCTATTAACTACACTATTTGACTCTCCGGAATCTAAAGGTATGGGTAAAGTTATAAGGTCAGCGGTTATTTTTTCTCCAAAAGCAGATATCAACTGAATTTTTGAATTTTCATTATTTCTAAATGAATCCGGTATTTGATTTGAATTAACGACTGGAATTTCGGCCGCATTATCGACCAATGTATTCACTTTCCGCCCACCTAACCACACATCCTGGTATTGCAACTCTTGCGTATTTATTGCCTCCTTCTCAGAACATAAAGCTGTCACTTTAGCAACTACATTTTCATCATGTTTTTTTTTCGCAATACCCGATTCCTTTTTCGTTTGATAGCGGAAATTTCCCATTTTATTTTTATCTTTATTATTCGGACAGAAACGCAAATGAATTGTTTGTTTACATAGCCAACAAATGTCGTTAGTTTTCCTATCGCGAGAAAGAACATTATTCCTGATATGAGGTGGGATATATTTCCCATGATTCACACTTCCGGTTTCATCATAGTTGCGAAAGGATTTTATCGGTCTATCATATAATTCCGAAAAAGTTCTACCTTTTGAAGTAAACCAATTATCGCATAATTCCGCGATTTGGCGTGGTTTTAACCAGTCATCCATTTGCTTTAATTTAACATAACTCCGCATTTCTGAATATAATGAACTCAATAATCTATCGGTAACAATTAATTCATTAAGCGTATCGAAATCATTTACTTTTCTAAGCTGACAATAAAAATCCCAATTAGCTCGGATTCTGCTTGCAAATTGTAAATGGTTTTCATTTTTCCTTCTTTTTGCCGTAAGGAAATTTTCTAGACAAGCTTCCGGGGTAGGTTGAAATTCTTTTAAAATTAAAGCCTTAACCTTCGGATAACTCTTCATTTCATTTGTATTTACATAAACTAATAAATGTGCCGCCCGTTCACCCACTAAATTTAGTAAAATTTCAACTTTTAACTCCTCCGAAACATTTTTCATTTCGAATGCCTTTTCGAGCGAACTAAAAAATAAATTCCACGCTTCCGGTTTAGTCGGGAATGGCATACTCAGAGTTCTAACACTTTTAATTAAAGATTCTAACGAATTAGTATGGGGTTTTTGTCCATCCTCCCCCCCCCCCCCCGAATCCAAATTCTTATCCTCATTTCGGATCTTCGCCATTTCTAATTGGGCTTTTATTACTTCTAATTTTGTTCTCTCTAATTCTAGAGCAGTGTTCTGTTCCGATTTGACATTTTCTTTTTCGATTTTGAGCAACTCGGCTTCACGTTTTTCTTTTTCTATTCTATCTGATACCGTGGTAATTAAAAATTCTTTTACAAATTCAGCATCCTTAGCAAATTGGTCGCTTCCCTCAATGAGTGTTTTCAAATCTACAATTCTATGCTCAACCTCTACTTTTAAACCTAATTCGGTTGCGACCACAACTAAATCTTCTTTTTTCAGCCCTTTAATGCTAAACATTTTTATTTTTCAATTTCAAACACTTTTATAATAAATTCTACTTATAACCGATACTATCATCTTAAATAAATAAATCAAGCAATAAATGTCATAATATAAATACCATATTTCTTCTTATATGCTTAAATCAAACTCATAAATAATAAATTATTTACTTTCCTTTCGTCTACTTATAAATATATAAACTCTTAATAATAAATTGCATTCTATTTATCTACTCAAAATATCTTCAAACACTGTCTTCAATTAAAAATACGTAAACATGCATCTTACTTTTTATAAGAACTCTCGTTCTTCGTAAGAGAGCGTGTAATACCGCCGCCGAGCTCCGCTCACCTTCCCAACGTGTGTATTCCTCGTAAAGATAGCACTTCTACTTTAAGCACAGATTATTAAGTTTATTTACAAGGAACATGAAGACATTACAAGACGACACAAATGATGATACAATTATTTACAATGAATGAATGATTTCAAAAGATGCACGACACTTTTATATTTCACTCCACGAACTACTCTTCACACTATTATTAAGTTATAATATAAACTACTCAGATTATAATCCTTTGGTGCCCCTAGCACCCGACATACTTCCGTTTTCACAAATAAAAAAAAACAAGCCGGCAAACCCTGCGCGGCTACTCTTACTATTCCTCCTTCCACACTCTGAAGAAAACAATGTCTCCCCCTCTCTCTCTGCGCGCGCTCACGCATCACGTGACGAATGGCGTTGGCGCCAAAAGAATCGAAAGAGAAATTAATCTAGACGTTCCCAGACATCACACAGTGATTCAAAATAGAATATGTAGATAGTCCTCTGAGAACATCTGATCTACAGAACACTTTTGGTTAAAAAGAGAAGTCCTGGAAGATATTCAAACTAATCTGATTGTTTGTCAAAAACTACAGAAGCTTTCTTTTAAAAAATATGTATGCAATTAGTGTTAAGGTATTACCTCTTATTTAAAAAAGTATATATATACAGTATAACTTTGAAAATCCGGCATCTTCCGGACCAAGACTAAGCCGGATTTTTGAAAATTCCGGATTTCTGAATGAATATCAAAAGTACTTCCGATATTTTAAAATAGCAATTAAAGCCTGTGTGCAGGAATATTAAAAAGCAGAAAAACAACGTTTAAAATGCACAAATAATACGAGAAAAGCAGCAAACAGTTGTTTCGAATCTACTAGCGAGATTCTTCTTCAGTGCAAGATAGAGCAAGACACAGCGTGCTAGAAAAAACAAGGCTGAGCCCTCAACCTTGCGAGAAGAATCCCGCTAGTAGATTCGAAACAGCTGTTTGCTGCTTTTCTCGTATTATTTGTGCATTTTAAAAGTTGGTTTTCTGCTTTTTAATATTTCTGATATTGTTAAGGTTGCCTTTAGTCATAATTTAATTAATGACCAAGTGATATTTATGTGAGAAAAAGAGAAAATAAAATACTAAAAAAACTTACTTTGATTGATATTTTCTGTGTTACAAAAGAAATCTAATAAACAGTAAAGTCATTTCTCCTTCATGTAATTTCCCAAAACATTAATGTCAATTTTATTTGTTTATTTATTTATTTATTTATTTTTTTGGCCGTTCTTTAATACGTTTTCTTGTATTTTACGTAAATGAAGACTATACATTTCACGACAGTTTCTTTTCTCTAAAGCAGATATTAATTATCTAGTCAAATTTATGTACCTTCCCAATGACGCCTTTCCTTCTGCCTGTACCTCGTCTTAGTCCTCGTCTTCTGAGATGCCACTAGCGTTGTCTGTGGTTTCATTTAGCCCAGCGTCAACAATCTCACAGTCCTCTAAATATTCCTTGATTTTAATACGCAAGCAATTGCTATTCTTCATTCTGACGTAAGTTGGAAGTGTAAAAAAAGAGGGAGGGGAAGATGACTTTGATGCCAGATTTTTTAAGATGCCGGATTTTTGAGATAATACTGTACTAAATACAATATTTGTAGTAAGCTTTTTATTTATTGTATAAGTTTTTGCAAGATATATTTTTAGGATCAATAAGAGGATGGAATAAAAAAATAATATGCATTTTGTAAAAACTGTATGCTACTGAATTCAAGATAATAATATATATAAACTAAAGTAAAAGCACAAATCTGCTTAACTTTAATAAGCATGGAGTTTGTAAGGTACATTATGCGTATAAAAGTAAATATGATATTTATAATAAAATATACTGTAATTTTATTGATTTATGATTAGAACAATCACAAAATCATGCAAAGTGATGGACATAAATCAAGCTAAATAACTGTGCTACAAATAATTTCTTCAGTTATATTATATAACATTTCAACTTAGCCATAAATTTCTTCAAATGTATTTAACCTTGAAAATCCTTTGATAAAGATAATGACTTGTTGAGTGAATGAATTAAGACTCATAAACTACAGTAACTGATTTATTATTATTATTGTTATGTAACTTATAATGTAAACACTTTTTCATTCTGAACATGTAGTTAATCCAGAGAAGAGGCATGTTAAATGTTCTCTTTTTTACAATTTAAACAATGTGAATTAAATAGCTTAAAGTATTACCGCTTATTCATTTGATATAACAAATAGTCTACAATTTCTTTTGTCAAAGGAGGTATAAAGAGTGGTGCATTAAAAAATACGATAACTAATACATATTGGATTAAAATAAAGTGTGGATTTACACCGAAATAGATAAGTATCCTGAGAACGGGTAAGTCCCAATTTATCACTTACTCACGCCTGATTAACGGGATTCAAAATCACAACAAGATTATGATTACTGACCACTGAATAAAAATAAATAAATTAAATAGCCTCTACTGAAATCTGAAATATTAGATATTTGATAAATAAACTGTTAAAACTTCAAAAAGAAAAGTTGGAAGAACTTTTTACGGTAACACGTAAGTAATCAAAAGTTAAGAAAATGGCAGCTTCTAAAGATAATTTAGCAATTGAAAAAATAGCAATTGAAAGCTACAAACTATTCGATTTGGAAATTCAAGACTGAAATGATGTTAACTAAAGAAGACTTATTTCACGTAATTACGGAAGAACCGCCTAATCCAATCACGGACGCTTGGTCCAAAAGTGATAAGAAAGCCCGTGCTCTAATTAATCTAATAATTGATGATAGTCAGATTAGACATGCTAAAAATTTACAGACAGCCAGACAAACTTTGCAAGCTTTGCGCGAAATCCATGAGCGACATAATTTGTCTAGCAAACTTTATCTCCTAAGAAAACTTTACGGGATTAAATTAGCGGAAGGTGGCAATGTTGTTAACCATATTACAAAAATAATGGAATTAGTAGATAAATTAGAGCTCATAGGAGAAGTTATAAATGATAACCACATTTCTGCACTGTTATTATGCTCCCTACCCCAATCTTATGATACTCTTATTGCTGCCCTTGAATCGAGAGAAGAAAATCAACTTATACCGTCATTTAAGTCTAAACTTATTGACGAATATAACCCACGAAATGATAATGATGAGAGACCAGAAAATCCTACCAGAGCATTTAAAGCACAGAAAAATTACAATAACAAAACAAGTAATAAATACTGCTCCAATTGTCGGATGAGAAACTATTATACCCAGGAATGTTGGCATAACAAAGTCAAAACACAAAATACACCACAAAATCAACACATTAGACCAAACAAAAAACATTACTCTACATCACTAGTTTTTCAAAAGAGTGAAAACAATTTTAGAAGTGAACAAACACCATAATCAAACCGTAGGTACAGTCACTCTGAAAATGAAAACAATAGATGGAAGGCGAGCGAAAATAAAAATTACGCCTTTATAACGCAAGGAATGGAAAACAAAACATTTGTAGTAGACAGTGGCAGCTTAAGCCATATTGTATGTTCAGAATCAACGTTTACAGAAATAAAATCACGCAAAAAAACAAATGTAACCATCGCAAACGGAAAAAAAACTTATCAGTTACGGGTCAGGTGACGTAAATATAAACACGTGAACATCAGACAACAAAGTTCATGAAATAGCACTTAAAGATGTATTACTAGTACCTGAAATTGAAACAAATTTGTCATCGGTTAGCAAAGCGACGCAAAATGGATGTGAAATTATATTCAGAAATGACAGATGTATGTTCAAACTTGACGGAGAAATATGCTTAGAAGCGCGAAAAGTAAATAACCTATGCGAAGTTCAGTTGGCATTCGAAAACTATGCAAACGTAGCACAAAGCTGCAACAACAAAAATTACCTAGAATTATGGCAGCGTAGGTTAGGACATAGAAATCTAAAATAAATTAAAGAAATTACGCAAAAGGATTTAGCTAGAGGAATCCAAATAAACAACTGTAAGCATAACATAGATTGCGAACCGTGCATTAAGGCAAAATTAACTGATTAACCCTATCCAAAAATTGCAGAGTATAAAGCAACTAAAAGATTCCAGCTCATTCACTCCGACGTGTGCGGTTCTTTTCAAACACCGACAATAGGGGGAAAAACATATTTTTTGACTTTTACTGATGACTACTCACAATTTACGATCATATACCTATTGTCTAGAAAAAGTGAAGTTTACGAAAAACTTAAAGAATTCATCGCGTTAATTAGCAACAAATTTGGAGAAAAACCGAAAGCAACTAGAACAGATAACGGAGGGGAATTCACATCAGATGAAATAGAAAATTACCTCAGGGCTAATGGGATAAAACATCAACACAAAGCCCCATATTACGCAAGCCAGAACGATGTGGCAAAGAGGAAAATAGATCGTTAGTTGAAATGGCAAGAACAATGTTAATTGAATCAAATTTACCATTAAAGTTCTGGGGGGAAGCAATTTGCACAGCAAGTCATTGGCAAAACAGACTACCGACAAAAGCAAATGAAAAAACACCATACGAGTTATGGACAAACAGACAGCCAAACTTAAGTTACGTTAGGGTATTTGGCTGCAAAGCCTTCGCATATATCAGAAGACAAAAATTAGACGATAAAGCTATAGAGGGAATTTTCGTCCGATATGATAATGAATCCAAAGGATACAGAATATATGAAGGAGGAAATGAAATAAAGATCGCGAGAACCGTTAAATTTCTCAAAAAAAATTAAATATAGAAACGAGAAATTAGAAAACAAACCAAAACAAGATGAAAATTGGGTTAGTGAAAACCTTGTAGAAATAGAAATTTCAAATAGCAATGAGACACCATCCACGTCCAATCAACCAGTAGCAGAACCTAGACGATCAGAAAGAATTAATAAAGGTGTACCTCCTGATAGGTTAATATACATGGTTAAGAACGAAAACGCTACTGAACCAAAAAATTATGAGGAAATCGAAAACATAGAAAATTTTAAGGATAAACAAAATTGGACAGATGCAATGAAAAGCGAAATGAACTCCCTTATGAAAAATAAAACTTGGTCAATTGTAGAACCTCCACCAAATAGGAGAATAATAGGTTGCAAATGGACCTACAAACTAAAACGCGACAACACAGGAAAAATCCAAAAATATAAAGCACGTTTAGTTGCAAAAGGATATTCACAAAAATTCGGGGAGGATTATGATGAAACTTATGCACCAGTCGTGTCATATACAACAATAAGAGCATTATTAATAGCAGCATTGCATCAAAATTTAAATGTAAAACATATTGATATTAACACCGCGTTCTTACATGGAGAGCTTGAGGAGGAGATATACATGCCACAACTAGAAGGTTTCGCTGAATCAAATGAGGAAAATAAAGTATGTAGGCTAAACAAAGCCATATACGGACTTAAACAAGCCGCGAGAGCGTGGCATAATAAAATTACAGAAACACTAAAAAAGATGAATTTCAGTCAGAGCAAATTTGACATATGCCTTTTTACGCGAAAAAGGAGCGATAACATAACATACATAATAACATACGTAGACGACATTTTAATTGCCGGAAAAGACGAAATAATAGAGGAAATAATCGCGAGCTTAAATACAGAATACGAGCTAAAGAATTTAGGTGACATCATTAACTATCTATCTATGAACATTAAAAAAGTAAATAAAAGCTACTTGATAAATCAAACTCAGAAAATAGAGGAATTAATCAATAAATTTAGTTTGCAAGACGCAAAACCGTGTAGCACACCCATGGAAACAAATTACACACGCTTTAATCATGAGGATAACATTTTACCAAACAACACATATTACAGACAAGCCATAGGAGCACTTCTATATCTAGCAACTATAAGCAGACCTGACATCTGTGCAGCAGTAAACATTCTTAGCAGAAGAAATTAATCACTAAGAATGAAAGACTGGAATGCAGCAAAAAGAATGATAAGATATTTAAAGCCTACAAAAAATTATAGTCTAGTTCTAAGCCGAGAAAAGAAACCGATACTTGAAGTTTATGCTGATGCAGATTGGGGAGGAGGTGTAGATTCACGAAAATCAACGAGTGGGAACCTATATCTGTTAGGGGTTAATCCCATAAAATGGTCGACCAAGAAACAATCCTGCATTGCATTATCTTCGGCAGAGGCCGAGTATGCGTCAGCAGCAAATGCAGCAATTGAAATAAAGTGGCTAGTGAATCTACTGGAAGAATTAAACCTGAAGCAAACCTTACCTATAAGACCTATATGAAGACAGCCAGTCCACGATCAAGATGATAGAATTAGAAAAGCACTCAAGTAAAACTAAACATATTGAAATTAGGTTCCATCTGATAAAACAACTAAAGCAAGAAGGGACTATCAACCTAAAGTGCTGCCCAACCATATTGATCATAGCAAACCTGTTTACGAAACCAGTTCCCAAACCTGTTTTTCAAACCCATAGAAGGAACTTAAATTTGTGTGACAATGAAACTTCAGAAATTAAGGAGGAGTTGATGGACATATATCAAGCTAAATAACTGTGCTACAAATAATTTCATCAGTTACATAATATAACATTTCAACTTAGCCATAAATTTCTTCAAATGTATTTAACCTTGAAAATCCTTTGATAAGGATAATGACTTGTTGAGTGAATGAATTATGACTCATAAACTACAGTAACTGATTTATTATTATTATTATTATTATTGTTATGTAACTTATAATGTAAACATTTTTTCGTTCTGAACATGTAATTAATCCAGAGAAGAGGCATGTTAAATGCTCTTTTTTTTTACAATTTAAACAGTGTGAATTAAATAGCTTAAAGTGTTAGCGCTTATTCATTTGATATAACAAATAGTCTACAATTTCTTTTGTCAAAGGGGGTATAAAGAGTGGTGCATTAAAAAATACGATAACTAATACATATTGAATTAAAATAAAGTGTGGATTTACATCGAAACAGATAAGTATCCTGAGAACGGGTAAGTCCCAATTTATCACTTATTCACGCCTGATTAACGGGATTCAAAGTCCCAACACAAACAATGTACAGGTTGTCCATAATTAAATGTAAGTAACATAATTACTTTAAAGTTGCCTACATACTAAACTATTGTTCATAAGGTTGTTAAATTTTGCGAAAGATATAACAAAGAAATGGGAATTTGTTTAAAAAGTTGGTTCAAAATTTCGTTACAGAGAGCTTTTTTAATAAATTACACATTTACAATACATTTACGAAAGTTTAGAACCCTTAATTATTACCTTTACATGATCTTAAAAACAGCATTTCACGACGTGTTCTTAGCATTTCCGAGAACACACTGTAGTCAGCTGTGGAACATGCTATTTTACGATTCCAGATAGTATCTGAAAAAGGACGACCGTTACGTGGAACATGTTTGGTTGTAATAAAATTTGTAAACTATCGTAAATGTATACTGTCTAATTCATTAATAAACGCCCTCTGGAAGCGAAATTTTGAACTATTTATTTTTTCTCAAATTCTCATACCTTTATTATGTCCTCCACAAAATTTCACAACATTCTGAACAATAGTTTCGGCTGTAGACAACTTTAAAAGAGGGTCGATTAATTCTGGAAAAACCATATATTAACACAATAACCATGAATATATTACTGAGTATAATGTTTTCGAAAATTCCAAGTGAAGAATTTAAAAAAAAAAATGAATTAAATAATGATTAAAAATTGAACGTACTATTTGATCAGAGCATGGAAAATGTTTTTATTGTAAAGAAACACCTCCCAATGAATGAAAGGTTAACTTTCTGTTTTTCAAAAAGTTCAGAAGCTTTTCAAAAATTTACATTTTAGTAATTGGTTTTACGTTGGTCAAGCTTATTTTAAATATTATTGTTTACAGAAAACAACAGCAAGTTTTTGTATTGTGCAATTTGCAAGCTGTCTTAAACGCATATCCCAATATCTATTCCAAAAGCAAAAGTAAAAATATACATTAAAATATTTCTTTGCTTTAACAACGTTACTAAAAAACACATTAAAAATATATTAAAAATTTACATTGACATGTTTCAACTCCTTTATTGAGTCGTCATCAGAATGTATAAATTACAAATACAATTAAAACCGGAAAAAATCATCTAATACAAGTGAACATATAACACCTCCTACATTTTCAATAACGCACGTGTTCCTCATATGTGGCGATTCCGCAAGTTGTCCAATCACTCAATCCATATATTTGGGATGCGAAAAGATAACGTATCGTTACAATCTCCTGAACCTCTTAACACGTTCACGCCGGCGTGGTTGGTCACACTCGACTGTCTGAAAGTTGTCACGTCTCCGGCTTTTTGCACACCACTATTATTTTAGAGGAAATGTTGTTCCTTTAAATCGCCCAATTGTTCTAATTAAATAAAACAACATTTTCTCTATTAAAATACTGGTATTCAAAAAGCCGGAGACTTGGCAGCTCTGAGACAGTCGAGTGTGACCCACTGCGCCGGCGTGAACGTGTTAAATAAGTCTAAATGAACTCTCTTATAAATAATTTTAAATGAAAATTAGACCTGTAAATTTCTGTTATACATTCTGATGACGACTCAATGAAGAAGTTGGAACATGTCAATATAGGTTTTTGATATATTTTTATTGTGTTTTTAGTAATGTCTTTTAAGCAAATAAATATTTTAATATATGTTTTGACTTTTCCGTTTGGAATATATATTGTGATATGGTTTTTAGTAGACGTAATTAAGACTTATTACTCTTATTTATACTTACATTTGTTATAACCTCTTCGATCCATGGTTCCCCATACGGGAAGCTCTGTTCTTTTCCTTATAAAAACTAAAATGTCCGATTTTTTTACATTTCCACATCACTTCTTAATAACTGAATGTTTTTTGCATTCAAAGCAATCGAATAAATGGTGGTAGCATTTAACCTGATTCCCACTTAAAATAAATGTTATTTTTATCCGAGTATGCAAAATACCTAAAAATGCCCAAAAGACAGTATGACAAAGAAGGTGAGAACTTTTCATATTTAACTTAAACATTTTTCAATAAAACATTTTGAGGATTTGTAGATTATTTACTTGTTTAATGCTCTTAAATTTGTTATTGCTTTAATTTAGGTTAATGGTTATAACTTGATTTTTTAAGTGTGTGTGTGGGGGGGGGGGGGGAGTTTTAGATCCGTATTTTTGAACATAAATTACTAAGCGCCTAAAGGATCAATTTCAGAAAAGATTTTTTTCTGTCATTTACGATGTCATTTTGTTTGGAAAAAAACAATGAATAAGCATTTGTATTATTATTTTAGCTTCGAAACTGAAGAGGTTATACGTGTTTGCTTTTGTAAGCGGTAGAGTTTGAATTACTAGCTGCTTCGTGGCAAGCGTCAAGTACACTTCTTTTAATTTTTGTTTACCGCTTTCTCAGAATAGAAATTTTTAATGCATGGAAATTATTCCAGGCATTTTTAATCTATTTAATTACTGATATACTGAAACTAGATAAGGAGAAAAATTTTATTCGGAAATAGTGGAATTTAAATTCAATGATCTTGTGCACATTAAACAGAACACTTGTTGCGCTCCTCGCAAGCAGGCTAAATTTAGTGAGTGACAGAATAAATGATTTTAATATTCGAATGAGTCATGTGTACATGAGTCATGTGGGCATACAGCCACCAACCTTTGTCCTTTTTTTAATCCAATTTCTACCACAAATTTTGTATCGAAAAAAAAGTGTCTTATTTTAATTAGAATAATTTAAGAACTCTATAAAAATATATAAATTATTTTTATCTTCACAATTTATGAGGATAATTGATTAAAAATATTACGAAAACTAGCTATACTATTGCTTCTTTTCTTTTCACAAACTTTTTGGTGGTAATTGATGGAAAATATATACAAAAGTTGCTAAAGTTGTTTAAATAATTCACTTTTATTCTAAAACTGTTCGCAGATAAGTTAAAACAACAATAGTTTTGAAAGTAAAATGCTAGCATAAAACTGTATAACTGAAATATGCATGTAGTTCATGGAATTATTAATGCACGTAATCGAATGAAACAATTACTAATGGAAGTTTATTTAGGTATTAGTAGAACTACGTCAGAGCCAAACAAACAAATCTATGTATTTATTTATCAGCCGCATACTGGTGACTTTCAAACCATAACTTTTCAGAAAACAGTGCAGGTAAATCAGAAAACTAATTAAGAAACTTTTGAATGAGTTCATGATTTAAAATAGAACGTAGTACGTATTCGATTAAATGCTCGTCGGAATTAGAGAAAAGTTTCGTTTTAAAAGAAAGTATTCTCGGCAAGTTAAAGTTAAGCTAAATTTTTGTCATAAAGTTCGGAAGCTTTTCTGAAACTGATATTCAGGAAATTAGCTTTTAGTTCAAACTTATTTTTAAGAATAGCATTTCCCTATCATAATAGAGGATTCTTGTAATGAACAAGTTTTTTTGTGTTGTATGCTTTTTAAATGAGGTACATTTATAATTATTAACAGAAAAGCAAACAACTTTATTTAACAATATTTACACCAACTCTGTATAGTAACCCTTTGGCAGTTGAGTAAAAGGACAAAATATTAATGTTGTTTTCTCTATAATATTTTTAAAAGGCTAAACAATACATTATTTTTCCAACATGATATAAAAAACTTAATTACGCATATGAATATAGTCGTTGGGAGTATTGATCATTATTCAATGTTTTAAAACAGTATTAATCTCTAGAAATATATCAATTTAAATCATCCTTCTGTTGCAGTGAAACCTACAGCTTAGTGAACTGATATATCACTCCCCTAAGCTGTAGGTTTCCATGCAATAGAAGCGTTATTTAAAATAATATAATTTTACAGATATAAGGTCGTTTTAAAACATTTAGTAATGATTAATATTCTCAAAGATTTTATTCTTATTCGTAATTAAGTTTTTTATACCATGTTAGAAAAATCATCGTGTATTTAGCATTTTTTTAAAAATTAAAGAGAAAATAACTTAACAATTCTGCCCTTTGGATTGGCAGTCACAGTGCTAATGAAAGAAAGGATATCATTTTTGACAATCGGAAAAGCCATAAACAAATAATACTGAATGCATAAATTATTTTAATATAATTTTGGCGTATGTTACTATAATAAAAACGCGCATAAGGTACAGTCGTGGAGAAAAACGCATCACCCGATGCTACTTTATCACGAACTCACCACATAGAAATGAGAGGGGTACCATTCTACAGGAAAGCCCCACCAGTGGCTGAGAGGTTTTGCTCTCGAAGCTGGTAGACGGGAGGTGCTGGGTTCGAACCCAATCGCGCCCGTCGGCCTAACCGTTTCGGAGTTTTCGTCGTTTTCTTCGAAACCGTGGATTCCCATGCGTAAATACGGGTTAGGTTCCCTTAGAAAGACCCCCACGAAGGGCACTCCCCCCAGGGCCTATATCCAACGTGTTGATAATCGGCCGTCATAAGCACAAACAAACAAACAAACCATTCTACAGGAAAGTGTATTTTCCCCCAATTGAAATAATAGTTTTCTACATATTTAAAATTGACCAGGTTTAATTTTTCAAATGGCTATACCCAATGCTTACACTTTATTTTGAGGTTTTGAATCAAAACAGCTCGGAAAATATATTGTATATTTTATATATATTTTTTAATTTTTATAGTTACGTGATGTCAAATCTTGAGACTGCTAATGATAAAATACGTGACAAAATTTAATTTCTCTCTCCCTAAAAACATCTAACTGATGTGTTTCACTTTTAATGAAATACACTGAATAGTTCCACCAACATTCCAGTCCTCCTTTTTTACAAATTTTTATTTCTGAAATTATTGCTAAATTCATATTAAAAACAATTATGGTTTATGACCTACTACATTAATTTCTATATAAAATGTATGGGTATCGCCTAAAATTTGGCTATGTGCTTTTACATCTCTTTTCCTTCAAAATGATTCATTTTAGATTTAAAAATTCTTTAAATTTTCTCTGTTAAATGATCCCGGTGTCTTTTGATGCAAGGTCTTAATTTTACTTTTCAAAATTTAAGGATCAATTTCTAGCTTATAGTCCGGGTGCTACGGTTGAGAAAACTGCAAATCGTGATAAGAATATACCGACTGGTGAGTATCTACTTTATATTAATACAATGCATTTCAGAGGGGGAGGCATCGCGTAAAGTTGTGGGAATTCAAGACTGTTATTCAAAATTCATACGGCTGTTATTCAAAAGCGCGTCACTTTCTGAATTTTCTTACTATCCATCATATAAATGTGTGTTTCGGGTCAATTTCGATGTTTTTAACGTCAAAAATTTCGTTTTTAATACTTTCCGCCATAGTTTAATGAGTTTATGAATTCATTTTGTCTGTCTGCCTGCTTGCCATTCCGTGCTCTAGCTCGCGTAAATATCGCTACTCTCTTAAATCCACCCTGATTGTCATTTAATTTGTATATGTTATTGAAGTTTATAATAACATGTTCCGAATAAAAATGAAGTGTACAGGTTTCATAGTCCGTTTACAGGGCCCTCAAAAGAATTCCATTACGTTATTGTTTATTAATTCGGATTCTATGGTTGAGAAAACTGCAAATCGCGAGAAGAATATACCGATTGGTGTGTATCTACTTTATATTAATACAATCTATATAAGAGCGGGAGGCATCGCGTAAAATCGTAGGAATTCAAAATGGCGATTGCTATTCAAAATACGTCATTTTCTGAATTTTCTTACCATTCATTATATAAAGGTATGTTTCAGGGAGATTTCGATGTTTTTAACGTCAAAACTTTATTTTTTAATACTTTCCGCCATGGTTGAATGAGTTTATGAATTCAGTTTGTCTATCTGTCCGCTTGCCATTCCGGGCTCTAACTCGCATAAATATCGTTACTCGCTTAAATTCACTGTTATTGAAGTTTAAAATAACATGCTCCGAATAAAAATTCAAGTTTATAGGTTTTATAGTCGGTTTACATATCCCTCGTAAGAATTCCATTACGGTATTGTCTATGCGGGGAAATCGTTTGCAATGTGTTTTAATCATGTTATACTCTCTGAAACACGTTCAAATTTACATACACCAGAGAGATGAACTACAAGATACTTACTATAGAATAAGGCGTGCATAGTATTTATCGTTTTTTTTTTTTTTACAGTGACACACCAAAAAAGAATTCGTGCGTTTGTAACTCGTGTATAAATTCTATAAAGATGATCAGATAAATCCACTGTTATTAGTGGAGCTGCTAGGTATAAAAAACTGTATTTTGTTTTAGATATCCCGAATGGCCATTATCTACTTCATATTTATACAATGCATATTAGAAGTTAAGGCATCGTGCAAATTCATGGGAATTCAAGATTGTGGATGTTATTCAAAATTATTTGCACTTTTCATTCCTATACATCATATAAAAGTGTCTGTGATACTAATTTCGACATTTTAAAAATGAAAAATCATTATACCATCATATTTTTACAGAAGACGATTGTAGAAACAGTCCGAAACTTAGAATTTAACTTTTAGCTAATTAAAGTTCATGTTTTGTGTATCATTAAGCAAGGTTGTGTGTCTTTATTTATTATATTTTATGGTATAATTGTCCAGTATGTGTTAATGAAAAATTTCCTTTTTAATATCAGGAATACGCTTAAAAGGAAATTAGGACAATTATTAAAGAATTTTTGCATTTTATAGTCAGGAAAATGAAAGGAATAAATGATCAGAATAAAAAAAGCTGATTGTAAATAGGGATCTGTTGGAGATTTCTTCCGATAACAATTGGCGCGAGGCCAATACAAAACTTTTTTCATAAATCTTTTTACAAAATCTTTTTTTATAAATTTCAGAACTTTATTTAAACGCGTGAGTGCTATTTTTCATATAGGTATGATTTTTGAAATTATAAGTGCGCATTCAAAAAATATATTAAATGTAAAAAAATCTATTATAATTATCAATTAATAAAATGGTTTTGACTTATATTCTGTAAACCGGGTATATCGTCTTGCATTTATAATTTCTCAAAGCAATAAAAAAAACTTTCTTTTAAAGTCTATTTTACGTTTAAACAAATATATATATATATATATATTAATGAATAAAAAACATATCCTTTTTTTAAAATAATAGGCCGTAAACCAATCAAATTGAATGTATAAATTATTTTAATATAGTTTTTGGGCATGTTTCTATAATTAAAAATATAATGAAGTGTAATTAGAACTACAAGGCTTTGAATCATAATTAGAATTACTTCAAGTCACGGAATCATGCAGTCATATTTATTTAATAGCTAGTATTGCTGCTTTAAAATCATAATGTTTTTGAAGACACAATTAATTCAAGAAGCTATTTACGAACGTGAATAAATATGATGGTCGCAGAATCGATTAAATGCTACTAGAATTCAAAATGGAACGTAGCATTCGATTAAATATTTGCATTTAGTCAGGAACGCTAGATTAAAAGGAATAGGTGAAGATGAATTAATGTAAAATGAAAGTTTGTCAAACATTACAGCATATTTTATTAAATTAATGTAAACTGAAAGTTTGTCAAACATTACAGCATATTTTATTAAACGTATGTTTCCATAAATAGTTTAAGTATTCAATTTTATGTTAACAATTTGTTTCCTTAAACCTAGATTTTTTTTTATATTGTGCAGCATTTCCGTATGATCAGCAATTAGAACTTTTGTAAATGTCGAAAAAAAAAATGAGAATTTATGAATCTTCTTCTTCTTCTTTTTTTCCTTATACGAGCTGTTTAAAAATATATAGAGAGATATCAGCTTGATTTTCAACAGAAATCGAATGTTTATATGCTTATATTTGTAAATCTTGGACCCCTGACGAAGCGATTTACAGCATAAGCTTTCTTTTGTAGCAATCTACTAGATTTTTAATTTGTTATTTTGATAATTCATTTCATAGTACTACATTATTTAACTAGTATTTTACTTCTTTTGTTTATAAATGGCGATTTCATAATAATACTTGATCAATATCATCTGTGTAATTGGTTTAAATCTACAGAAAGTATATATATATATAGATATTACAAAAATTTAGAATTTTTTCTCCAAGGTTAAAATTAGTCTATATAAATTTTCCTTTTAGTAATATTCCATATATTATACAGTCTTATTAAGTTAAAACCCTATTCTTTTAATCTCCATAAGATCCCAATCCAACTACTTATAATATTTATTCCAAATTGCGTAAACCTAAAAATGGCGCTAACTATTTGTTTCTTTAGTAAAGCATTTTATTTTTTAAAGTCCTATTAAAATTCGCTTTTAATTCCCGGTATATCAAACCCCTCTAACATCTTTATTTAATTGCTAGGATATTATAACTCATAATTTATCCCGTCTAAAAAATCTATTTATTTAAAATCATTCTTCTATTAAAAATATGCAGTTATCTTCTAGAATATTTCAGTGCCTTTAAAACTTATTCCACAGCTATAAATTCATTTTTTCTTTTTTAATAATCGTCTGACGGTGGAAAAAGCTATTTTTAGATGCAATCTCGACAGCATAGACTAAACTGTATTTACGCCTTGTGCATCTGGATTTCAGATTATCGAAAGTTCTGGAACAATGTTTTTCGCGCTTTCATTTCGAGATTAATCCAACTGAAAATACTAATAAACCGTCTAAAAAGCGATTATGATTGGGAGAGAAGGATCAGCTGACTTATTTTGTAACTTGAGCCCAGGTAGTTAAAATACAATCGCAGAGTCGGATACGGAGAAAGATTAGACCTACGATGTATCTGTACGATGTATGTAGAAGTACGATGGATGGAGGTTAGTGAGTTTACGAATATATGGGCGTGCAGAATCAATAGAGTGATAGTAAAAGGAGGATCAGATTAGCGCGTGGAAAGCGGCAGAGAGATGGAACATTGTTTAAGCTAGTTGTTTGATGCGAGTGAACTCTACATTTTTTTCTCATCTGCTAAACTGAGCATTCCCCCTAGAACCAATCCTGATTCCATAAATAAAGCTGAATAATGTCTCAATCGACTGCCTTGCTTGTGTTCTTCATCAATTTTTTATTCTTCAATAAACAAATTTGGCCAAAACGCCAGTGCATTTTATCTGTAAACCAAATTAAAACCGATAAACGACAACGGCTCTTAGTTATTTCGTCACATATACATATATACATATGCACTCTATTCCGGATCATCTTTAGTGAGTACTTGGAATGTAAAATTTCTGATGTAGAAGTTTTATATTGCGACGGACGCTTGATTTTTAAAGTCTTACCCCATGAGCCGTTTGTAAAAAGATTTATTTGAATTTTCACCGTACGTTTCCGACAAGTATTTTGTTGGGTTTCTTGATGACGGCGGTTTTCCCGAACGTTGCTTTTGAACATTTCCATCTTCCTCCACCTTACCACTATTTCTAGCGATTGTAAGTGGAATATGAGGACCACTTTGAAACTGTCTTCTAAACTTTCTCTGGACTTCAGGTATGTTTTCGAGCTCCCAATTAAAAGTTTAGGATAAAATTTCTTTGCTCATAGTTTACTCTTATCCAGCTATTATTTCAAATTAGTTAAACCTGAAAGGAAAAAAGAAGATGTCAGTTATTAACTAATAAATTGTGTTTACATATATTTATGAAGCTCTCTATATTTTTATAATATAAAGTCCATAAACATCTAAAAACTTTTTAAAAGCAGAGAAAAGTACAGTTAGGGAAGTAGCGCTTTGTGTAATAAAGTAACTAACTACATTCGTATAATTTTAGATCGATTGCAGTACCCCTGAGTGGGAATTTTAGAAATTGATGAACCCATCGCAAATATTCGATAGCTAAAAAAATTGAAGACTGAAACCATTTTAGTATGAAATGCCACACTGTACACATCATTTACTTGAATAGCATACATAAAATGCAGTTTTCTTCTTGTTCGATCACATGTCTCGGGCACCGAGCAGAAATTTGCGATTATAAAATAATACTATTTACTATAATAGGGAAATTCATATTGCCATTGGGCATTTTGAAAATGATAAAGATAAAAAAGATTCTAGTTTAACAAAAAGCCAGTACTAATAAGTAAGCATGCTCCATTTTTTTTATCAAAAGGAAACAATATATTTCTGTATTCGAGCTAGAAGTTCTTCTTGGATGTTCTAAAAGATTTCGTGTGTTTCGTTGCTGCATACTTGCTTTGATAATACGCGTTCCTAAATGGTTAATGTTGCGTTTTCTCAAATTTTACAACTGGTCTTTCACGCAACCACCCCCCATACACGCACACACACAATACAAGATCCAGATAACCTCTGTTGTTACTTCATAAAGTTTAAACGTATTGACATCTATTATTATGGTGGGGTATCACATTCAGTCACGCCAAAGAATGCTGACAGACTAATGTCAAGTGATACAATAAATTAGTGTGGTTTGAAACAGCTTCAGCAATAATCCTCCCGTCAAAGTTAAAACCGAATCGACTTTTAATCGCAAACATGCACAAAAGAAGGTACGTAAAAGATTTGATTTCACCCAATCTGTGACTAGTTCTTTTATCTATAAAGCTTCAAATTTACTTAGAAGCAACTAATAAATATATATTATTTTAGGAGACAATATACATTTATTCATGTTATATATTATCATTGATTATTATATATATTATAATGTTCTTCGCGTGATAGATTTGTATCGTGTGTTCGTCTAATAGCGAACACTCGATAAAAATTATCTACAACCAAGACATGAACACAACTCTCCGTCAACAGTTTAACACACATAGCGCCATCTCGGGTACTTTTTTTCATTTCGCATCAACTTCCTTTGGGCGAGCTACGTCTGGAGACTAAAGTTGTGAGAGTTCAAGAGAACAAAGAAGCTGCACCGGTCTTCTAATGACGGCTCCGTTTGCCAATTTTACTATGCATAGTCTTGTTCTACGATCCCCCCTAAGAGGAGTTTGGATTACAACATTTATTTGCAGGAAGAGTCGTGAGATGTTGCCTTTTATGAGAACAACAGTATCTTCTATAAGATCACTTGGTTGCTCGAATCAGCCTGTTGATGGTCCTTGCTATTGAATTCAGCAGATGATGCCTTATGTTTTACTAGCGACACATATTTGAAAACTAATTTTCGAAAATTAAAGGTATTTGACATGAACCGAGCAAATTAAATCAAGAAAGTATCTTATCCTTTAGTTGGAAGCACTGACCGGGAGATGATTCTGCTGATACATAGCTAAGAAATCACGAAAACCGATGCTTACAATCCAACTTTGATATCGTAAGGGAAATCGATTGAGACAAAAGAGATTCTGAAACGTTGACTTTGGTCATAATAAGGAAACTTTCTCACATATGTAGTTTACAGCAGATTACTATCTCATATGATGAAGTTCATCAAGGCCAAATTACAGCTGATTTTAATTCTAGCAGATAATTAGATTTACACCATTTCCAAATTTAAAGGAAATTATTTTCTCAGTATTTTCTAATTTTTTTCCGAGGTCGAGGTGCAGGAATCTCGGTGACAACTTTAACATGCACTTTTTCACATACATTGCATCTAAATAACAAACTCTTGATTCTTTGTCTGGCTCTTAAGATCCAAGCTCTTTTTGTAAGCTGTGTTAAATGTTAACATAATAGATTTAATAATATTAAATTATTAAAATACATTAAAAATGGATTATAAAATAAAACTTAAAACAGATTTCTTTTATTTTGACATAAAAGGGCAAATTGCATATGTTCACTAGCTGCCTGTGTATAATGCAAGAGTTGAACTGCAGCGACTTATAATGGACCATTTGCACTATGGCGTTATCGTCCTACGAGTTAGTGTTCCAGATTTTAAAGCATAAGGTGCAACCAATCAGACGCGCGTATGCAACCAATGAAAAACGCTGATTGGTTGAAAACCCTGTGTCTCGTAAACTTGATGAGTCGGTTACGTCATAATGTAAACACAGTATAAATCATTAACTAATCCATTCTTATACAGGAGTTATACAAAAATATGAAATACCTAAAAAACTTATTATCATGCCTAAATACGGTGTAGGAAAAACTTGTCAATCAAAACAGCTTTCAGTCTTCTCGGAATGGATAAATACAGGTTCTGTATGGTTTCCAAGGGAATATTATACCATTCTTCCTGTAAAATAGAGGTAAGTTCAGGCAACGAGTACAGATTTGAATAGCGATCACGTAACTTTCTCTACAAATTAGACAATAAAGAGTGAATAATATTGATATCTGGTGAAAGTGGTAGCCGGGGGAGATGTGAAAAATCCCCCTCATGCTCACAAAATCAGTCTTGGACTATCCGAGATGTGTGAACAAGGGAATTGTCTTCTTGAAGCACAGCATCACCATTGGGAAACAAACATTATACCATGAGATGAACGTGATCAACCAATAGTGTCACATAATCCTTGCCAGTAATGCGACCTTGTATTGCAGAGTAATCATAGGGACTACGGAATACCACGATATAGCTGCCCAAATCATGACTGAACACCCGCCATGTTTTACTCTCTGCAGCAAGCAGTCTGCATTGTAGGCCTGGGATGGCATTTGCCAGACGTAAACTTGGACAGTGGGAAACAAAACTCAACCGACGAAATGATTATCTTCCATTTCTCCATAGTCCAGGTTTTATTGCTTCGGCCCCACGTTTTCCTCTTACAGGCATTTTTATTACTGATGAGAGATTTTGGAATTGCAGCTCGCCCTGAAAATCCCTACTTATGGAGCTCCCTTCCTATGGTTTCAGTGTTGACAGATTTTGTAAGCCCGACATTCAGTTCATCAGTGACTTTTTCAGTTGTCTTCTTCTTATTTTTCGTCGCAATCATCTTGAATGAAAGTCTGTCACAATCATCCAACACAAGTTTTCGTCCTAGTTGTGACTTAGCATATCATATTTATCTACTTTTCCTGTATGCGGTATAACCGTTCGATACGGAGCCTGTTGAAACATGAAACACTTAGCCTACCTTGGTAACGGAAGCATCCACCATACGAGCACCAACAATTTGCCCACGTTCTAATTCACTTAGCTCAGACATAATGCACTCACAATTACACAGAACACTGTTCTGACAACGACAGATAATTGCAACATATTGAGGAAATAGTACAGGTGGTCAGGGGCGTAGCTACCGTGGAGCAGTTGGAGCAAACTGCTCCAGGCGCACGAATCCTAAGGGCGCAAAATTAGAAAGAGCGAAATATACATTTGTAAAAATATTTTCATATTTTTTTCATTATTAATCAGAAATTATAGATGAATATTTTTACAACCATCATATTTCTATGATATATTATCTTGTGTTTAGCCTCAATTATTTCGATTTAAAACATATTTTTATACACAGTTAACAGAAATTACTTCTATTTGCGAAGTTTTAATTTTAATTCATAACTTATTGCAGCCTCAAGTAACTTCTCCAACACCATTTCAGCATGCTGGATTTTTTCCCCTGTGACTCTTTCGTAAACGACAACTGATGATTTTCCAATCTTCAAGTAATCAAAACTTATTTACAGGGCTCTCATTGGTCACTTTATTGGCTACCACTATTTCCAAACAATGAACTTCCTGGTATATTTCTATTGAAAATGTTTTAGAAATTTATCATGATGATTACTGTACGGAAATAATGGTAGTCAAAGTAGTGACCACTGAGAAACCTATGTTTACGAGTAACAGACTTAGCAATTTAGTTATTTTACGATTTGAAAAAAAAAATAGCTTGACAAGTAGAAGAAAATTATTGACTATATTACAAACGAAAAAAAAAAATTAAAATTTTAAAGGGGTTTTTTTGTGTGTCTTTGCAAACTAAACATTCATCAATGCAGATTACAAAACAATAAGAGCCGGATTTAGGCATATTCCACATCAGTCCAAGGCGACAAACTTTAAATGGGGTATGAGGGGGAAACGGCAAATTAAATTTTGTGCATATTGTTTTTGAGATTTTGAAAATATGATAAATCTAAAATGCAGAATTGGTAAGCATTTCCTTCAAAAAGAGCAAAAAAAATTAGTTATCAAATTTAGTGTTCCTCAGAACATGATTATCACTGTTGCAAATTTATATCATTTCTTTTTTTTTTTTTTTTTTCGAAAAATATTTTTCCAGATTAAACCTTATTTAATCGCAGAATTTTATAATTAAATAAGGCAAAACATTTTTTGAAAATAGTAATGTGAGTTTGCTGAGGCCGTAATCAGACTCTGCCCACACACCAGCACCATCCGATATCGCATAATTAGTAGTAGTCAATGAATTTTGGAATAATAAAATGAAAAAAAAATCTGGAGTTACTCCAACTGTGAGTTCAAAAAATTATAACAATGAATAAAAACTTAGATCCTAATTTTATGCAAAGGTGAAATATTTCCACTAATGATAAAGACCTCGGTTTGAAAGAAAATATGCAGTTTCATTCATAAGACTTAAAAAAATTTCAAATGGCCGAATTTTCATTCTCCGCATGCTGAAACAAGGTCTATAAGTTTAAAAAAATAAGAAAAAAATAGGATTGTACCAAATTAAATGAAATTTTTGCACACTCAGGCTGGCCCGCCACACTGTTAAAAATTTTGCAGCATTCTGGCAGGTCATTCGACCGTTTTTTGAAAAAAAACGGTTTCATAACCATGATTTAACTATATTCTGACCATAAAATGGCCAATAATATGGTCAGAATAGTGTTAAATTCACGGTTGTGTAACCGTTTTGGGAAAAAACGGTCAAATGGCCTGCCAGAATGCTGCAAATTTTTAACAGTGCAGGCAACTGACCTGCGGGTTGGTGAGACCTAAACCATGTAATGCTGTGCTCCCCCTGAGTTGAAATAATAAATGTTACAAAATTTTCTATAAGCATTAGATTTGAACAGTCGTAAATGTTTGAATAATTAAAAAAAAATCACTTTTTTGAAGCATTTTTTCTATTAATGATTTTTTTTATCTTTGCAAAGCAGAATTGAATTTTTTTGGGAAGTTTCTTCGTTTCAGAGGACTATGCATCGTCTCTATTTCAAAATATATATACGAATTTTTTTATTTAGTTTTTTGTAAAATCATTAAATATGTATTTGATTGAAATGTGTAGGTGTTGTGTATTCGTACAATGCTGTGTTTGTAAACTAACCTATATAAATGTTTAATATATTGATTTTTGAGCTTCAGGAAAGAAAAATATATAAATAATATTTTCGGCAAAAAAAAAAAAAAAAGGAAGATAAATCAAACGTTCTTTTAGTCAAAAATTACACTTTAATATGAAAACGGGACTGTTTCAATATTGTCTATAAGTGTGATGATCAAAACGGCGGTCTGCTATTTTGTATATACGTTAAATCTGGACTGTTCATGTTCTGTTTGAAGATTCTTTTTGTGTCCCTTCAATTATACCCTGTTGCTAGGTTTTTTTTAAATAGAGTATATTCTGCCTAAGGCGGATTCTGCATAAGACGGAAATTTGTCTTACATAGAGCTTTAGACAGAGTTTACTCTATAAGAATCTATATAAAATTTTAAAGATACTTTGATTTAAAAGGAAATTAAATATTAGCACATTTCTTTTTATTACTAGCAGCATTAAGATTTTTTATCCTTCCGCTGCACAAAAAGTTTAAAATAGGTTTAGATAATCTTTCTTATTTAGTACTAAAATTCTGCTATACTTAGAATCCGACACTAGTCATTCGCAAGCTAATTTTAAACCAATGGCAACGTTCATTACAAATTTCTCATTTTTAGTATTTTTAAATGCTTTTTTCTTTGCATTGAATATCTGAGCTCAATGTCTAAACGGTTATCTTTATCCTGTTTCGATTTTTTTTTCTAAGAACATTTTCAATTTCGGAACTGGATCCGAAATTGAAAGCATCCCCAGAGAAAAACTCGAATAGTAATGGATATTATTGGTTTCTAATAGCAAGGTGGTATAATAATGAATTTCTAAAATGTTGCGCCCTTCAAAAATCCAAGGTCTGCATATTTGACAGTGACAGAGTCCGACCCTGCGTGCAATAGTGGCTCCGCAAGAGTTCACAATAAATTTTCTACCAGAATATAGGTATATAAAATTTGATTTGTTTTAATCGTGAGATTTTCCATGATTAAACAAGGAGAATTTTTTTTTTGTGAAATTACTAATAGTAAAGTGATTGCGAACCCCTTGTTGAGCTGCTACTGTCTGTCTAGTGAAATGTTGTGGTATAAGATGAACGTGAGCAATAAAAATAATTTAATTGAGATATAAGAGAAAATATTGGTCAGTTATCGTCACAGAATGGTTGAAAACTAGTTTAGATAACAGATCCGAAGGCCAATTTCTTCGAAAATTAATACAATTCTTGCGACAGATTTATAACATACCTGCCGACATCATCAAAAAATCACCAAATCGTGCTCTGGAATCTGAAAACGTAGGGAAATTCCATCATACAAGCATACATACACACATACATATTGAACCATTGTAAAACTTGTGAGAATGGATTCAAGAGTATTTGAAAATGTAAAAATATAGCATTATTTTCATTTTTTAGTGTGATTTCAATGCTTTCCTAATTCCTTCCTTACATTGTATATGTGTATGGAAAGTAAAAACTGTAATCTTGAGTTATATACATTGCTGAGCAAAAATTAAGGACGAAGCAGATAAATTTGCATAAAAGACCAACAAGGCAACAGAACGGACTGAAAGGCCAATCAGGAGATACACCTTGGACAGATGCTGTTGGGCATGCGCATATATGACATATAACGTAAGAGGTGAAAGTCGCAAGAGTATAAACCACAGATGCGGTGGACACTCAGCAATTCAGTGAAATCTATTGCATGGTGTACAGTGATTTCAACGACGGTTTGTTGCTACTACTGTGTGATATGGCCAACAGCCAATCCAGGAGATGTCATCTGGATGACTTTACCATATATCGCATCATTGGGAGGTTCGAAGAAGGTCGAAATGTGACAGAAGAGTTTAGGATCGCTCACAGCATCGTTTTACGAGCCTGTAGAGCATTTCAAACGATAGAACAAGCTGTCCGAGTGTTCAGCGGTGGTCGTCCACGTTCAGCAACAACAGAAGAAGGCCGCTGCGCTATATTGTCCTAAGGCGAAAAGAAACAGGCAACAGACAGCTGGAGAAATCGAAAGGCACATGGAACCGGCTATGGGACGTCAGATATCACGTTTTAGTGTGGTCAAGAGGCTGTAAAAAGGTTTTTCATACGCACATCGAACAGTGCGGTGTGTACCATTAACGACTGCTCATCGGAGACGGTGGTTTTTGCGGCGCCAGGAACACAAGAACTGGACATAACAGGGATGGGGTCGAGTACTCTTTATGGATGAGAGCCGAATTAGTCTGACGAGCAATTCTGGATATATACGCATTTGGAGATAGCAGGGAATACGCAATCACCCATCCAACAGCATCGAAAGGGACAGTTTTGTACGTGCCGGAGTTAACGTTTGGGGCGGTATCACGCTTGGCAGCCGTTGGAACTTCCACGCCTTCCAAGGAGATTCAGTAACTGGTACCCGCTATTGAGCTGAGATTATCTTGCCAAACGTGTGTCTTTTTAGATGTGCTGTGGTTCCAGACTTCCTCTTCATGGACGACAAATCTACACCTCATCGTACAGTGGCTGTCGCAGAGCTCCTAGAAAGTGAAAATATACAACGCGTGGATTGGCCTGCAAGGTCCCTGGACCTAAACCTTATAGAACACGCGTGGAACTTTCTCGGGAGACGCTTGCCAGCGTGTGACCAGGCGGCAGCAACGATTCCGTAGCTTCAATTGGTGTTACAAGTGGAATGGGACTATGTCTCAACAGCTCCTTGACAACCACGTCTTCAGCATGGACAGACGTTGTAAAACCTGCATCTCAGTCAGCGGTGACCATATCCCCTATTAAAGGCTGAATTGTTCTTTCCAGGTGCCTGTCAGATAGACATTTATGTCTTCTCTGCAGTTGTGATCCAAGTTACCTTTTCAATAAAGTGTTTTTGTATCCTTTTGATTTCTTGTTTAGATGGTTTTGATCACTTGTACCATATTTTCACGTCTTGGAGAATTTATGGTACGATAATTCGGTCGATGTGGAAAACTTCTGTATGATGTTTCATTCGGAAAACCATCTAGTCTTCAATTTTTGCACACCAGTGTATAAGGGTGTCAATTAGGGTTCTCGTTGCAGGGGGACCAAAATGTTTCATTTGGGGAGAAAACGGAAGACTGAAATCGCCAAATTGCAAGAGGTGTTTTTTTTTTCTTTCGGAGACACTCTCAGTCATGTTATTGTACGATTAAACCTTTACTGTGTAAATCATTATTCTTGTTTTTATATTCTTAGTGTTTCTTAGCGGCGAATCTATTACTACCATTATTTGAATTTGTCTAGTTTTTCTTTAGTGATTAGCGAAATTACTCAAATTAGCAAAAGTCAGTGAGAAACCCGCTGTTAACTTTTGTCGTTGTCCATTGGCTAATTTTCTAAACCATTAGCTGTGGAAATATAGTTCCAATAGTAATAAAGTTTTAAAGTTGTTCTTCATCCTCTTAAAAGTAATTTATGTCAAAATAGTTATTTTTTAAAAGTTACGAGATTTGCATTTTTATTCGGTCCCTGGGTCCTATGAGTTATATTTAGAAAAATCTTCTCCGTATACGGGTAAAATAATAAAAATTTCTTTTTTGTATGACCAAAACTTAACAAGTTATGATATTTTGAATTTTATGGAATTTTGGTATTTTGTGACACTAAAAACAGTTTCATCCATATGCAAAAAGTAAAAAAAAAATCTTGACAATAGTGTTTTTTTTTTTATTAGTTCTCTACTGAAGAAAAACTTTTTCTCTGCTCCCATGGCAACGAAGGACGCGCGATGCGCGCGCATCCTACCTTAGAATGCGACTTCGTTTTGTTGTGGCTGCAACGATACGAAGCGATTTTTTTTATTTTAAAAGCATGATCGCTGTAATTTTTTACAGTTTGTTGATGAGGCTAAGCCTCCCTTATTTCGAAGAACCAGATCAAGTGTTTGATAATTTTTATTGTATATATGTATAGAACCATGCATCTGTAAATATTCATCAAAATAATTAAAGAAAAGAATCCAGAAAGCACCTCCTTCATTGAGTTTATGTTCGACTGTCTTTGAAATTTTCTTCACTACAATGCTTCAAAATCTTTCAAAAGAAAAACAGATATTAAGGGCAGCAGATTGTACTGGCTAATTGGCAGATTTAAAACGAAAATCCCGCTCAATTCGCAGAAAATATTGGTAGGTACTCCATACTTATAGAATTATAATTCATTTCATTATTTATTTTTTATTATTCGTATTTAATACGTGTTGAAATATTCTGACTTTCAAATAAAAGTAAGGTTTTAAATCAAATTAAGATTGGTATATAAATTTTAAAGTAAAAAAAAAAAAAAGTCGCAGAACTTTTTCGGGTGACAAGAGGGCGCACCAACTTTACTTGCTCCAGTGCGCTGAATATGTAGCTACGCCACTGCAGGTGGCGTTAGTAGGCAAATGCAACAGCGCCAACAGGCTTCTCAAGAACCAACATTTGCGTTCAAGCATCCGTTTCACGAGATGTTTCTATATTTTTGTCCAACCCCAATATATTCACCGACTTTTTCTAAGCTGGTGAATGACGCCGATGATAGTGGCCGCAGTAATAAGAAATTATTAGAAGAGCAAAATGCTAATACCATTCGGCCTGTTTTGCTTCACTATCACAATCGTGGTATCAAAGGAAAACGGGATTCAAGAGACTCAGTAGTGTTTTAATGTTAAATTTTGTTTAAAAAATTTACACGGATGTCACTTTTGGCATATTAATGGAAATCATCATATACTAGAGAAGGATCTGTACCCCAGGACTTTTATTTGCGCCTATGGTACAAGTAGAGATGGTGTATATTGGATTAAGTATACTGAAGCTACGGCCTCTATCCTCAATTTTTTTTATAATGATGTTTTACACCTTTTCTCTCTCCTTTAAATAAATTATGCATTTTGCATAAATTTTTTGCAAAAAATCCTCGATTTCGAGGATTCTCCGTTAGGAGTACTGCAGCAAAGTCTCATTTGATCACACCTACTCCCGCTCTAGTTTCAGATTTGTAGCTGTTAAAAGATATTTCTGCATCTAAGGACTTTACTATACACACAATATATAAAAAAAACTTTAACACAAAATTCTTCTGAATTGCCAAAATATCCTGAATGATATATTGTATTAATTTAAACCTTAATTGACTAAATTTAAATTTTTTCGTTACATAAAACTAAATGTAAAATCAAATTTAATTAAATCTAATCGCATCACTGAGAATAAAAATAAGTGAAGCGAATGATAGGGAAATTAAAATTCTTATAAAATATTTATAGACGCTAAATTAAAACTATTTTTCGCTGCATTTAAAATCGATATCTTCTATGTTCATTCAAGTAAATGTAAAATTTAATTTTCGTGCATAATATTTTGCATCCATGAATTAATATTTACTTTTCCCGAATCATGCAGCAAAGCTGAAAATTTTTAAGGTTACTTCACATACACACTTTATCATTTTCATTAGTTTTAGCTATTTCATTCAATCACAAAATATTCTCTGTGATGTTTTGAAATATTGTTTTCAAATTTTCTCATTGCTTTGAAAATACATAGGATTTTAGAAAAGTTTTTTCAATTAAAAAAAATTCATACGCCACATTCAAATAATTCTGAGTTGTATCTTAAAAACTGTGTTGTCCGATCGCGACTATACTCGCGTTTTAAACCAAAGCCGCTGACTAAAGGCAAGTACTTTACTTAGTTTAGAATCCTGAAAAATAAAACCATATTTTAATACAATTTTGGAAAAATAGCCTACAATTGTATGACAAATAACCAATTACATCATTTTTGTATAAAATGTAACATATATGCACTCAATCGTACTCAAATATATCATTTTTCCATAAAAATAATATTCAGTATTTTTTCTTACATGTCCGATTAAGCCAAACCCGACGTGAAAGAACGAAAGTTCAACCTGAAAAATTAAAGTGAACCCGAAACGAACCCGATCCGAACCGAAATATATAGCGTCAATCCTACCCTACACGATACAATGCTCCAGTTCCGCATATGTAATTTTTCTTGCGTAAAACAGTTACCACAAAGAATATGTATTTATGCCATATAATTTGGAATACTTATTTAGACAGTAAGAAATATTGTGTTAGATATTTGTATAAGGTTAGTTGGGGTAACTGGGACATGATTTTACAATGTGACTCTGGAGCTTCTGACAATTCAGCTTCAAAAAACAAATGTTCATTTGAATTAAAGTCTGAACTTCTGTAAATGTGTTCAGTTGGGTTCCCTCTATCAGACAGAAATGCTCAAAATTACATTTTACTATTTAAAAATATAAAAATATGCATATTTCATCTTGGGTCCAGTTGCCCCCAAAAATGGGGTAACTGGACCAGGGGGGTCTATGTTTCACACGCGTTCATATTTTTTCATATCGGATATCAGGTCCTGTTTGAAAAAGTGTAAACAACTTAAAAAAAATTAAACCAGGCAGATCATGTAAATTATATGTCAATAAACAGCATTGTAAGGAAAACCTTTGCTGTCAACGTGTCTAAAAAAAGTACTAAAAGTGAAAATATTAGATTTATTTATACCAAAAACATAAAACTTAAGGAAGTACTTATGTACTTTAGTATAGATAATAAGTATAAAAGTCACATGAGTATTTTAAGGAAAAAAATAGCAAGGTAAATCTATGAACAAACGGCTACGTAAGTACTTAATTACTTTATCCAGTGGTCGCATTATATAGGGAAAATTTTATTGTTCCTACCAGAACCCTTACAGAAAGGTGCGATGAAGGTATTTTTTTCAAAATAGTAGTAGGAACGATAAAAGTTTCCCTATAGAATGCGACCCCTGTGCATAGTACAATTTCAAGGTCTGGCTATCTCGCTTTCAGGGGCAAGGTAGTACTTGCATTCGTAAAATGTTGAAATAATTTAATGACACCAATATTTACAAGAGAATCTATCTGAAAACAAGTAAAAGTATATTTTCGGGTACTTAATAAAGGTGAAATTTTCATTATAAAATTCAGGTGCCAATGTGGCAATTAGGAATTAAAATTAAGTTATTCCATAATGGCATCACCGCCTCTCAAGGGGCCAAGAAATTTGGTTTGATACCAATATGATGATACGTTTTTTAAAATTTCATTACATAATTTTAATACGGTATTCTATCATTTCTTTATTGTGAGCAAAACATAATGGAGAAATTTACTTCCCGTAGTAAGGGAAACACAAAAAAATTATTAATAACTATTGGCGTAATTCCAGCATGGTCCAGTTACAACGGATACATGTCCCAGTTACTCCATTCTTGAAATATTTATGGGCTAACTGGGACACCGGGCTTACATTTGAAACATGAAGTAAATATGTATAGATACCTAATAATATTAATGTAGTTATATGTCTAATCTTTAAAAAAAATGATTGTTTAATAAAAGTACTTACAGTACTTTAATAATCAGCCGAGGAATTTCAACCATATAGATGTTGTTTTTAAAAAAAGAAACGTAAATTTTTGACAACCTATCACAGCAAAGTGTGAGTTATGTTTAAGTTGATACACGTTGTTTTAGGAAGTAAAGATTAAGGGGCATTGTTCACAAAAGCTTAAATTTAAAAATCATCAACAGTTTTTTTATAAAATAGCCTATGGCCCAGTTACCTCGTTGTTCCAGTTACCCCAACTAACCTTATATTACAAGATAGTTACTAATCCATAAATTTAAAAAGTGTGTCTAGGCAACCAACGTTACAAAGATATCTCAAATGGGTGGGGATTCTCAAGTTTCAAAACAGTGATTTCATATTAGACTCCCAGTCAACAAAGTGTGAAAAATGTTAAATGTAATGTTCTTTAAGCAAGAAACTAATGCTTTCAACTTACTTTACTTTCTAAACACTGCTTTTTATGATAATAACTATTAATATTGTCGTTAAACAATTCATTCCTTTAGAATGAGGAGGTGCTAACTGTTTCGGGCACTCTTTTGACAAAAAAAAAGATATAAATTTCGGTTTCTATTGCTTTGCAACACTAGCCTCCAAAAGTTAGGGAACAGTGTCCGGATCCTTTCGATTGTACATGGTTTGTCGAATATCTATTGAAATTCTTGACGAATTCTCCTTGAACTTCGTGGATGTAAAGAACCTGTTTTACTTCCTATTTTTCAGTGAAGATTTAGTTACGAGGACAGTTAGAGGGGCAGCAATAAATTTAATGATAAAATAAAGTTTGCGATCATCCATGTAACAGAAAATGCTTAAAAGGTTCTGTCACAGTAGCAAACAGCCATGTGGGTACTGATTAACCGTCGTGTGTATTCGTGCAAGCGTAGCATGTGTGTTAGTGAAACTGTTAACGTTTCTCTGAAAAATTCAAATGGTTTTTTTTGTGTGTGTGTGTAGAATACAGAATTTTCAACCAAATTTAACACCGCCTTCCGAAAACTTGAAAAAGAACAGTAGAAACAGTATACGGCAAGTAAAACATGAATATATTGAATATTGGATGAGATATAGACATTTTGTATGAAATAATTTTTAACTATGCTTGCGTGAAAGATTCCAAAATTTTTGTTTCATAATTTGGTATTCAGCTATTTTAATGATCTTCATATAAAAAGTTCAGTCAAAAATATTGTGAAAACTCAAAAAGATACAGTGAACTAGTTGACAAATTGTGAAAAATCCCTTATAATAAAGGTACTTTTAGAGAGCAACTCACTTTATAGCCCTATGTTTCTGAATTTTCGCGATATTTGAATGGCCTTTTTATATAAGTTGCCCTAAATAGCTTATTACCAAATTGTGAAATAAAAATTTTACAATCTTTCACGCATGCGCTGCGCAGTTAAAAATGACTTCATACAAATGTCCATATCTTATCCAATATTCAATATATTTATGTTTTAATTGCAGTGTACTATTTCCATACTTCTTTTTCAAGTTTTCGGAAAGTGGTGTTAAATTTGGTTTAAAATTCTGTATTCTATACACAAAAAAATTTAAATTTTTCACAGAAAGGTTAACAGTTTCACGAATATGCATGCTATGCTTACACAAATACACGCGGCCGCTAATCAGGAACCACATAGCCATTTGCTACAGTGACAGACCCTTCAGAGCATTTCTGTTACATGGGTGATCGCAAACTTTATTTTATTATTAAATGTATTGTTACCCCCCCCCCCCCCCCCTAATCTTCCCCACAATTAAATCTTCACTGAAAAATATTTAGTAAAACATGTTCGTTACATACACGAAATTCAAGGACAATTCGTTAAGAATTTTAGTAGATATTTGACAAACCATCTACAATTGAAAGCATCCGGTCACTGTTCCTTAGTTTTTGGAGGCCAGCGTTTCAGAACTATGATATTAAAGCCATTATTAGGAATGAAGGCGGTCTTTAAACTCTGCTTGAATTTTTTCGACACATGATCAGAGAAATAACGTCATGTAGGATTGTATGTTTCTTAAAATGATGCGTGTCGGGCTGTAAAAGATTGGTCACATTGGAAAGACAGAGGGAAATTATAAACGCTATGGAAGCCATCCTGATTTTCTACTATCTGCTGCTATGGCATTATCATTCAAGTGCAGCAATGAAGCATCTCCCACGTATGATCGGAAAAAGTTGTAAATAGCGGTTGACATACAATATCCTCATGACATTACTTTTTTTGAGAAAAAGGTGCATGGCGAGATTTGTTTTTTAGTTAAGTATTAACTATTACAGCTACATTGTTAGTGATCATAGTGTTCATAGTGTAGTAGTTGTTAATCGAAAATTTTCTGGTATGTGTTGTATTTAAGCTTAAATATTAGGAAAGTCTAAAGACACTTAGAAGCTAACTCACCTCATTTTGCCCAGTTTTGTCAGTTAGAACCTTACCATTTGAAGCAAACGATTTGCTAACAAAGTAGTGCATTTATTTTACTTACAGAATTAGCATCGCAGTAAAATAAATATGTCTCACAATGAAACTGACAACTTCAGCTTCTGAAACCAAATACAGTAACCTATTTGGGAAAGATTCTTTGGGTGAAAATTAGTTTATTGTGTTATTTTATTTTAAAACATTAAATATATTTGGTTTTATTTCTATAGTATCAATTGATTTTACATTAAGATATTTTAAAATTTAATATAGAAATTTCATACTTTAAAGTTAAGATTGCTTGGTTATGTATTTATTCTCTAAACATCAATACAGAAATGTTATTGTTACATAAAAGGATCAAACATCCTTTTCAGTCTATGCAAAATACGGGTGTTACGTTGTTAAAGCCAATTCCATACGTTTTGATAATCAATGCCAAACAGCCATTTTACGTTATTTAAATTTATAAAGCTTTATCAAGAAATAACAATTTGTGAAATATAACCCACATTAACTAAATATTCTGGTACTTCGAGATCTTTTTCTTTTAAAAATTCTGCAATTCTCCGAACGTATATGTTTTGAATACTAAGGTTAATATTTTTCACTTTATAAATATTTTAAATATTTTAAAAATAACTTAAAACAGTCAAAATTAACTAAACATAACTAACTTGAATAAGCATAAACGTTAACTAAAATGAACATTATTTAAAACAACCTAATTTTTTTTTTTTTTTTTTTTGCAAATTATTAATTACCTGAATTAACAGAATATTCTAAAATATACATGCCTTTATAGCTTATATTTCAAGCTCTCAAAAAATATCCATCTATCATATTATAAAAAGCTCTCATGGAAAGTATTTACGTGATAAGTAAATATGTCATAGTTCAATTGACAGCTCATTAAAAATGATGCTTTCTTAAAAATAACTTTAATATAATATCCTACATTGCATATGTGAAATGGAGAAGAGAAAGAAAAAGCTTTCTTGCGTGTTGTCTATAACAAGTACATTATTCATAGTTCATTTGTTTTTACGGAAGCTTATTACAAATGATATTTTCAGGCCTTGAATTTAATTTTATTAGTTTACTGCATTTGTCAAAACCTGAAAAGCAACAACAATCATTTTTCTGTGACTTGTTAACTTAACGACGAATATATGTAACGCATTGTTAACAAAAATCTTTTATTGTAAAATATAGAATAAGAAGCTATACAAACATCCCTAGTAAAATTTAATGACTGCTCAGAAATGAAACTAACTTAAAGACTAACAAGGAAGGTCTCCTTACTGGGCATGCTCAGAATATTTTGAAAAAAATACCAATTAAACTACTTATGCATGTAATAAAGGATCAGTCAAATTTAGCGGCGGAATTGCAATAGAGAGTGTGTAAAAAAATAAAATACTTTCGAGTATTTGGCACGAAAAGACGAAAGCGTAAAGCGATTTGGCGAGCAGCACTTATCCTCGCCAAAAGCAAACGATTTTAATGCACCTGAAAATTGTTTGTTAATTGATTTTTAGAATGCGTGTAAAAAGCATTTAATGAATTTAAACATAAACAATGAGAGAGTTTAATAAATACATTTTTTGTATTACATATTTATGTTGCTTGTTATTTAATTTTATTACTTTAAAAACAATTTCACATATAAAAAAATACTTTCATATATTTAAGCGTATTCCAAAATAAAGGCAAGATTCATTTACCAGTTATTCATTTCAATATCAAAGAATTTGTCGTTTCCATAGCAACAAAATTGAATCAACAGTGCTCAATTGGACTTAATTTTGAGATATTGAAACAATTTTAATTTATTATTACTTTGTTTTAATTCATAAAATTTGATATTTAACTTTCATTATAAATATATATATAGTAAAGTGATTATAGATGCCGCAGTTTTTCTTTTCTTCTTGTAAAATGTACAATAAAGCAAAAAACAACAAACTAAGTACCAGAAATCATTGATCAAACCCTTTAGAATCTAATTTCCATGCTAAACAAGTTAAAGCCCTCTTAATAAAGCAGGCATAATTATTTTCCCAAACGTCCTTTTTTAACATCATTTTTTAAGTGCTGGGTAGGATGCCGCATGGGGTGTGGTACAGATGCCGCATGGAGAAAAAAGCTATGCTGTTTATTTCTTTCAAATAAATCAAATTTTTATTTCCCCAAACTACTTAAAATGAAAATAAATAACAGTAAACTTAAATAAATTATATATATCACTAAATTGTGAAAAGTTTAACGAAATTGCAAAAGTGTAAGCTCGAAAAATAAAACTTAAGACAAAAAATGAAAATGAAACGAAAAACATTTGAATTTACGTGAATGGATAGCATAATTACTGGAAACAATAGACAGCATAATTACAAAAAAAGATATAAATCACTGGTTTACGTCCAGGCGAACAGTTTGCTCTTAATGTAAGCATTAGTTATATTCTATTTAGGCCCTAGTCTAATTTTTTTGGCCTTTCCTCTCATTCTTTAATTTTGTATTTCCATTCGCCCACAATCACATCACACTTCCTGTTGCAAAAGTAAAGTGAGCCTTTGTCATGCAGCTATCGATTGAATTTGATGCACTGAACCCTGTCCGCTTTAGACTTTGTTCCTTGATAAGACTCCAGACACAATCAGTACATTCTGAGTCATCAAATTCCAATCCAATACATACTGCCATCAAAATCTATAAAAGAACAATTTCGCCATTATCGGAAGATGACTCATATTTTAGTTTCTTCCTAGAGTAAGGTGTGTTCAAGTTGATATTTCCTTTCCGTTTTTTAAACATTTTACTTCGACCAAGCTGTCGTTCTTTGATGCTTTCTAGTGTCTTTTGCATTTTATTTCATTCTTCTTTTTAATTGTTTATAAACTCTCTTCTTGTAATATTTGCATCCTTTTGATTTCTCTTACTTGACTGTGTGGGCCTTTTGACCACTGGGATAAGAGATATTTTGTTTAACAGTTTAAATGGTGAGACTTGTAAAAGGCCTATGTTTTCCTTGTTCACACATGGAGAACCAGCATTGTTGCTGAGAATATTTTCATAAGTAGCAGAATTCGCTCATATACCTTCATTTAAATGTTAGTTATACTTAAATCGCAGTGATGAATTTTTTGAACCGAAAAACAAAAATATATTTTGCGACATCTGTCCCTCAACCCCTGTGCGGCATCTGTCCCATAGTGGAGGGTAAGATGCCGCGCCGCCATTTTGTGTCATGTGAGCGACGCGTGAGAAAGGCAAGCACATGTCTGTATTCTACGATGATCTATTCTACAGTTGCAATTGGTTTTGGGATGAAATCTCTGCTTATTTGGCTTAAAATATGCAATAAAACTTTATTAGAATAATTTCTGCAACTTTCCACGCAGGTTTGAAGCATAAAAGCAGGCAGAAATATTTGAATACTAAGAGTTAAGCAGTGGAAACGCATACAACACAACAGACAGCACTTAGGCACAGAATGAAATTCTTAATTTGGCTTAGGGAGCGCTAGTGTCGCCAATACAATCTCTGCGGCATCTGTCCGACCGCGGCGTCTGTACTCACGTTACTATATATATATATATATATATATATATAAGAGAAGAACACTCTGTAATTTTTTCAAATTTTTCTGAATATGCCCGTATGGAGAAAAAATATTTCTTTTTTGTATGATCTTTTATTTGATTTACTATAATTTTGGATCTATAATTTTATCTGTGATATTTTGTTTGAAGAATTTTTAATTTTGTTTTATACAAGAGTTAATACACAGTTTTTTAAAATCAAATTTTAATGCATTTCAATTCACCTTAGTTCGTGTAAATAATACGGAAAACAGAGGGGAAAAAGCCATTTCAGACCTTATGTCCAAAGAAATAGTACAAAACAATATTATATTTTACTATACACTTTACATTTTATTTAATTTTTTTTAACCATATTTTTATATAGAAAATTTTGACGCATTAAAAAATAGTGAAAAAACAATCTATATTACAAAAAAAATGCGAAAAAAAACCTATTCGGTTGTTATAATCGTCAAAAGGAAAATGGTGTGTAGGTGTTTTTGTCTAATGTGTAGGTGTTTTTAAAAGGTCAAATGATTATCTAAATGAATTAAAATTTCGAATGGAAGATACACATTTTTATAATTTATATCAGCTCAAACTTTTATACAATATACCTATCTAATCACGTCGCAATAATCTCTCGCAATATATTTTCTTTCAAATTGAAAAAGAATTTTGTTAAAAAAAAAAGAGAGATCTGAAAAATACTGTATTATTGAAAATAAAATTAATTCCATTTGAATATCAATTTAGCTTAGAAGAAGTAAAATTTATGCAAAAGTATGGCATTGATTTACATAGAAATTGACAATATATAAATTGTCAATTCTTAATAAACGTACCAGTATTTCAATAAAGCTTTAGGAGTTTTATTCAAAGCAGTATTTAAGTTGATTATTGACTTTTTCAAATTTATTTACAAATCATTGATATTCTTTAAATATTTTTTTAATATGGATCTAATAAAATCTATACGACAAATTATAAAAAAATACATAACAAAAAAAGAAAATTTCGTATGAGGCTTTCTGGAGGCATATTTTTAAATTTTAAAGTTTTTTTGAAATTGGACTGTGGAAATGGAAAGTACTAAAGTAAATATTTGAATATTTTTAGCTAGATTTTATCGACAGAAGTGACTGTCCTTTTTAATATCCGTATTGTACTTATACTTATCGTATACCAATATTTCAGGCATTATTATCGTAGTAGCCATCACAGTATAGACACATTTTTCTTATCTATTATTACATTTATATAAAAAAATCATGACACAATTACGCTTCATTTAAAAATTCGTTATCTTGTTTGTATACATATTAAAATCAATTTCCATAAAATACATTTTCTTTACTTTTTCATAAAAATTTTAAGACATATTTCCTTAATTTACTTAAAAACATATATTTCAGCAGGTATTAAAATATGGTATATAACAAGAAATGTATCGTCTATGCCTTTCGGATTCTCTCAGAAAAAATGTTTTCATCCCTATCCGGAGACATTCTCAGTTTCAAATGGTGTTGTTTTTCAGTTTCGCATGAGATCCCATAACTTCCCTTCTTTTTCCCTCTTCTCTTTTTCGTTTTCCCTTTCTCCAACATTCGCTGCCAACGATTGTCGACATTTGAATGTGTAATGTCATTGCATATATTATCTAGGTCAAGGTTGAATTCTATGGCTTCTCTCATTAATGTGTTATGGAGGTTTTTGTACCTGGCTATTTTTTCTATTTTAATTGACTTTGGTTTCAAGAGGTTTTTTATATTTGCTCTTGAAGGGCTGTTGTTTGGCTATTGTATTTAAGATCGGGAATATGGTCTTTATATCTTTCACTTATTTTTCTCTTAATCATTCCGATGTATGAAATTTCTTTATTTTCTGTATGGCTTTAATTTTATAGACTCCTGCTGTTTGCAATTCATCGTGTTTTTCGGCTTCGTTTAAATAGTGAGGGGTTGGGAGTGATTGGAACTTTTTTTTCCAAGTTTACTTATTTCACGTTTTATTTTTAGTGATAATCCATTCATAAATCGCAGGTGGGGGAGGTATACTCTTGTTTATTTTGTCGGAGTTGTATCCAATCAATTCTCTCTTTAGCTTTTCTAATTAGTTTATCTATTGTTTTTCGTGGATGGCCAGCATTAAGACCCATTTTTTCTATAATTTTCAGTTTCTCATTTAGTATCCTTTCCGTTGAACATACAGTCGAACCTCTATGTACCGAAGTCGCTAAATCCCGAAAAAAAGTTCGTTATATGGAAAATTCGTCAAATAGAGATTCACCTTTTAAAATAATTTGAACTACATAAAACAGATTTTAAATTCATAAACACTAAATATTTTTACTAAAAGTAATTAATTTTTTTAATGGCTGAATCCATATCAACTCAGGCAGGGGGGTTACCTTCACAGTCTCAGAAGTTTTTGAATTGAACATATGTTAAAATATAAGAAAAAGTAAGATACGTGTATATTTTTGTTTTGTTCAAAAAAATTCCTGGCCCGAGATACCGGCCGCCAAATATGACATCACCGGCACCATTTCCCATTTGCGATTTTCGATAAACATTTTAAAGTGCTCTATCTCTAGAACGGTGCAAGATATTTTGTTGCAGTTTTTTTTTTATTTTAAAGATAATATTCTTCTGTTTAAAATGACATACCCAATTTTGAAATATGTATTCAACTTTTCTTGTGGCAGTCTTTTGAAGAAAAAAAATTTTATCAAAAAAAAAATTTCTCTCAAAAATGCCAATCCCAAAAATTTTGATTTTTTTTTTTTTGCTGTTGATCAATACCATTGGTAACTACCTTCACTGTAAAGAACTTCCACTTTTTAGTTTAACAAGTTTTAGAAACATTTCAAAAATTCAGAGAATTTTACAGGAACTGTATATATACAGTTCCAGTAAGAGTCACTGAATTTTTGCTTATTTGTATCATATTTGTAAGGGTAAGCCTACTATATATCCTAAGCAAGTTGGAAATTGCAATATCAAATGTGGCAAATGAGGTGCGTTCGTACTATAACTAGTTTTATAAATATTCAGATTTTGGTGCAATAAGTGTTACACTCTTGAGCAAAAAGGCATGAATAGAAAATTCATTATGATTCTATATATTAAATTCAGTAATACGGAAGTAATATGAATCCATCTTAAAAAGGACTTAATCACCATGGCAATCTAGAATCATTACCTATCATGGTATATTATTGAATCAATTATGTATTATAGGATTTTTAAATAGAGTGAAGAAAACTTTTATTAATATCTTTTTAAGTTTTAATTAAATTTTCACAACGTTTGAAGTAATACATACTTTATTTTCATTACCGAACACTGCATAGTAAAACAATCTCAATAACATAAATCAGTTACACAGCAATACAACCATATTAAATGCAAGTTAGAGTTCAGACAGACGGGCAGACAAACCGAATCCATAAAGGCTTTCACCTATGTTGGAAAGTGTTAAAAACACATAAATAGGTTGGAATTTGACTTTTAGAAATTTATATCAATAGATGGAAGCATACTTGATTATTTTCATACAACCCTGTACTTTACCTACTATATTTATGCATGCCACTATTTAGCTAATATTTAATTAAGACTAAAATACACTTATAGTGTTGACTCTAGAAAAAAAAAGGTCCGCCGGGCGGGAATTTTTCAAAAAGGAAACACTATTCTAAAAAAATGGTACATTTTTCAAAAAGAGGACAAACAGTATTCTAAAAAAGGATACATTTTTTTTCAAAAAGGGAACACCATCTAAAAAGGGGCAACTTGTACCTAGTTCACAAAAAATATTTTGAACTGGTTTGTTTAGAGTCCCTAGAATTTGCGATATTTACCCGGGATCAAATGAATTGCCACGGGGATCATAGGAAGTGATTAAAAGGGCCGCCAGGCGCAAAAAAAGAGATAAAAAGGGCCGCCGGGCCCAAAAAAGAGATAAAAAGGGCCGCCGCGTGCTGCGCCCTGCTAAAGCGGCTTAGAGTCAACACTAACTTAAAACTAGTGAAATCACACTTCCAGAGTTTATTATCCATAGTCGGCCATATATCTAATTCTTTGCGTGGACCTGTATATCATTTTACCTATATTCTACAAACATTTCTTAGTATACTAAATGGAGTTCAGCGTAAAAATGCATAACTCATTTAAAAATCACCTTTAAACTACTTTTGTTCATACTCAGTAACACTTATGATTTCTTTTATATAGCCTGTATATGATCTACTGCATTTATACACACAACGTAATATGGAAAAAATTAGTTAAACTTAAAAACCCATATCACAACTAAAAAAGCACTTCTAGCAATCATCGCTAATATACAGTATTTCGCATACAGTAAAGTATTCGAAATCTTTTGTGTGTCTCTATAAATACTATGCACTTTCAATTACACAGGAAGTAACTTGTTGTAAACCTCAGCAACATATATAAATTTCATTATATGTGAAAAAGTTTAGCATAATTAAAATATGCGCAAGCAATATTCCCCTTATACCATTATCCAATGGAATTCTTTTGTGTGGATCTGTGAATGAATAATTAATATTCTTTGCACCACATATTTTACAGAATGTATATTTTAGTACACTTCTTTTAAGCATATAGTTAAGATATTTTGTTTCCATGTTTTGTTTTATTTGTTTTATCCTTCCATTCACCAAACTTTTTAGACACACCTTGTATAATTTGTCAAAATCAAAAGTGGAAGTTCTCCTTTACAGAGAAGGTAAGTACTCAATGATATTGAAAAACAGCAAAAAAAAAAAAAAAAAATTTTTAGGATTGGCATTTAAAAAAAAAAATATTTTTTTGATAAAAAGAAAAAAAATCAAAACGCTGCCACAAGTAAAGTTAAATACATATTTCAAAATTGAGCATATCATTTTGAACAGAAAAGCATTATCTTTAAAATAAAAAAAAAACTGCAACAAAATATCTTGCACCGTTCTAGAGGTACAGGACTTTAAAATTTTTATCGAAAATCGCGAATGGGAAATGGTGCCCGAGATGCCATCTTTGGCGGCCTGTATCTCGGGCCAGGAATTTTTTGGGGCAAAACAAAAATATACAGTTATCTTATTTTTTCCTGAATTTTAACATATGTTCAATTCAAAAACTTCTGAGACTATGAAGGTAAGATTTTTTCTTTGGCTGCCTGAATTGAAATGGACTATACCTAATATAAATTATATCGATTTGTTTTATTTATTTTACCCACCAATATCCATCATCAATTCATTTTTTATATGTGTTTAAATCTTTGAAATCTGCAAGGAAAACAAAACATTGTCCGAGAATACACTGTATTTTCTGTTTAAAGTAAATAGTTTTACATCAAAATTAAGGAATTTTAATGACATTATCGTACTTATTATTATTGTAACAAATAATTTTAACCATGCATTAACATATGCGTCCTTAAATTTAATTTCTGAAAAACTCTGTTAATCTTGCCCGAGTTTGTTATTTAAAAAAGTGCTTTCTCTCATAATACGCCTCGCATCTTTGCAATGCACCAAAAAACCCCTTCATGCATATTTTCTTTTAACTATAATCCGCGTCGGATTGTTTTAAATGATTTTAGTATTTCATCATACGAAGTTTTGTTAATTCCTGCATAATGATCATTTCCATATTCATCATATTCGTCTTCATCGGAATTCATTGCTGTATTGTTTTTATTTTTCACACTTTCGAAAATATACAATTCGGATAGTATTTCCGAGTTTTCAATTTCAGAATTAAATGAAATACAATCATCAATCAGCACATCATGGTTAATTTTTTTTTCTCATTGTATCCACATTTTTTAAGTTACTCTAAGGGATTGTCGTCTTTGCCCTCCGTACTTACCGAATTCTCACTGCTGACAAAAAAGGCGCCCGGTAAAACCAGTTCAAGGCCATTGAACATCATAAAATGTGTTTAAAGAAAGAATAACTTTAAAATGTCCAGAAATATTTTAAGAAATGGGGAGGAAAAAAAATTGATCACAAGAAAAAGTTCGTTAAATGGGGAATGCACTTCGCTATTTGGAGGTTATTTTACGAAGAAATTCTCAAAATGTTCTTGGTTCCAAGGAAAAGTTCGCAAAATAGAGGTTCGTTAAATAGAGGTCCGACTCTATACATATAATTCTCTAGAAATGTATGCATTTAAGACGGCAAGTTTATAGTTTGTGGGTGTATTTGTTTTGCTTGAAATTATAGCTAGGTTGGCAGTAGGTTTTCTATAGTTTGTATCCGTTCTTTTTATATATTATTTTCACATCGAGGTATGGTAGGGACCGGTTTTTTTCTTCTTCTATTGTGAATTGTATGTTGTTATCATATTTATTTATTTCGTTTAAGAAGCTTTTTAGGTTTACCGTTCTGTTTGTTTTTATGAATATGTCGTCCACGTATCTTTTCCAAAGTCGTATTTCATTTTTATGATGCTGTATTATCCTTTTTTCCATTATCCGCATTTTCCATTCGGAAACCACATTTGATATGGGAGACCTCATTGGTACACCTCTCAGTTGTTTATATATCTTACTGTTAAATCTGAAATAACTTTCGTTTAAAATCAAATTTGTTGCTCTTTCAATTTTATTAATAATTTCTGGGTCTTAAATACAATAGCCAGACAACGGCCCTTTCAAGAGCAAATATTAAAATCCCCTTGAAACCACAGTCAATTAAAATAGAAAAAATAGCCAGGTACAAAAACCTACATAACACATTAATGAGAGATGCCATAGAAATAAACCTTGACCTAGATAATATATGCAACAACATTATACATTCAAATATCAACACTCGTTGCAGCGAATGTTGGAGAAAGGGAAAAAAGAAAAAGAGAAGGGGGAAAAAGAAGGGAAGTTATGGGATCTCATGCGAAAGTGCAAAACAACACCATTTGAAACTGAGGATGTCTCCGAAGAGAGATGAAAACGTTTTTTAAGAGAGAAACCGAAAGGTATAGACGATGGATTGCTTGTTATTTAGCATATTTTAAAACCTGCTGAAATATATGTTTTTAAATAAAATAAGGAAATATGTCTTAAAGTTTTAATGAAAAAGTAAAGAAAATGTATTTTATGGAAATTTATTTTAATATGTATACAAACAAGATAAAGAATTTTTAAATGAAACGTAATTATGTCATGTTTTTTTTTAATATAAATGTAATAACAGATAAGAAAAATGTGTCTATACTGTGATGGCTATTACGATAATAATGCCTCAAATATTGGTATAAGATAAGTATAAGTATAATACGGACATTAAAAAGAATAGTGACTTCTGTCGATAAAATCTAACTAAATGTTGGAACTGGTAACGAGTATCAAAATAATGGCAGTTGCGAGATTGAAGAAAGCTTACTTGAAAAATGACAGAGAAGTGCGAAATATCTTTCTTAAAAAATGCAAACAAGAAGGTATAACGCCAAACTTCCTAAAAATTAGAAATAAATTCCTGTGGGTGGAATTCAAGAAGGAGATAAAGTTTTTCAAAAAACGGATCTTGAATAAAGTAATTAAACGAAGATACGCAAAAATAGCAAAATTAGAAAATGTACGAATTACCACCAGAAGAACGAAAACAGATATTTGAAAAAATAAATAATATCAGAGCATATGAAAAGGCCAGACATTAAAAAAAACTTAAAAAGAAACTGAACTTTTGGGAAATAAAGATTAAAAATAAGAATAATATAATCCAGAACATAACCAGTGTACCATACGTAAATATATCGCCATACCAACCGACCGAAGAGGAAGACGCATGCCTAAAAAAAGGCCCTAAGTATAATGTAAAAAGGAAAGTAAATCTTATTGAAGTCATCCCCAAAACAGAAAGAGTATTGAAATCTATTCCTGAAGAAGAAGCGAAAAAATTGCGAAACTTAGCTGAGAACGAGATAGAAAAACAGTGGAAAACGAGGGGAGGAAAATGATAATGACCTTAGAATAATAAAACAACTTAAAGAAAACCAAGACTTGACTTTTTTACACACCGACAAAACAGGAAAAATTGCAATTATGAATAAAAATGAATATATTGATATGATGGAGGATACAATAAATGAACTAAGGACTGAAATACTGAAAAAAGATCCCATAAACAAACCAACGAAAAAATAAAAAGAATTGTTTAAGAGGGGTAAATGGCCAAATGAAACTAAACCAATTAAACAGAATTTTACGCCTAATACACCAGTGATATTTGGAAAACTAAAAGACCATAAAAATCCATACAAAATGAGACGATTGTAAATAAAAAACTATGCCCAGCCTATGACATGGGAAAATACACGAGAAACCATATGATGGAACGCTACCTCCTTCTGATGTATCAGTAAATTCAACACGGAAATCTATACAGATATTAAGAGAGTATGAACCGCGACCGGATGACTATATGATAAGCTTAGACGTAAAAAACCTATACCCGTCAATTAATCTTAACGAAATGATAGAAGAAATAAACAAGGCTATACAGAAACAATATGCAGACCCAGAAATTATTAATACAATGGAAAGTGCAACAAATTTTATTTTAAACGAAAGTTATTTCAGATTTAACAATAAGATATATAAACAACTGAGGAGTGTACCAATGGGGTCTCCCATATCAAATGTGGTTTCCGAATGGAAAATGCGGATAATGGTAAAAAAGATAATACAGGATCATAAAAATGAAATACGACTTTGGATAAGGAATGTGGGCGACATATTCATAATAAGAAACAGAACGGTAAACCCAAAAAGCTTCTTAAACGAAATAAATAAATATGATAACAACATACAATTCACAATAGAAGAAGAAAAGAACCGGTCCCTACCATACTTTGATGTGAAAATAACATATGAAAAAGAACTGATACAAACTACAATCTATAGAAAACCTACTTCCAACCTTTCTATAATTTCAAGCAAAACAAATACACCCATAAACTATAAACTAGCCGCCTTAAATACATACATTTATAGAGCATTATATATATAATGTTCAACGGAATGGATACTAAATGAAGAACTGAAAATTATAGAAAAAATAGGACTTAATGTTGGCCATCTACGAAAAACCATAGATAAACTAATGAGAAAAGCTAAAGAGAGAATTGGCTGGATCCAACCCGAACAAAATAAACCAGAGTATACCCCCCCCCCCCCCCCTTTGCCGTTTAGGAATGGATTATCATTAAAAATAAGACGTGAAATAAGTAAACTTGGTAAAAATGTTCCAATCGCACCCAACCCCTCCCTATTTAAAATTATAAGAAACGAAGCCGAAAAATACGATGAATTACCAACAGCAGGAGTCTATAAAATCAAAGCTTCGAATACAGAAAATAAAGAAATTGCATACAGTTGAATGACTAAGAGAAAAATAAATGAAAGATATAACGAACATATTCGCAATCTTAAATACAATAGCCAAACAACAGTCTTTTCAAGTGCAAATATAAAAAAAACCTTGAAACCACAGTCAATTAAAATAGAAAAAATAGCCAAATACGAAAACCTCCATAACACATTAATGAGAGATGCCATAGAAATCAACCTTGACAGAGATAATATATGCAACGACATTACACATTCAAATATCGACACTCGTTGACAGCGAATGTTGGAGAAAGGGAAAAACGAAAAAGAGAAGAGGGAAAAATAAGGGAAGTTATGGGATCTCACGCAAAACTGCAAAACAACACCATTTGAAACTGAGGATGACTCCGAACAGGGATGAAAATATTTTTTCAGACACAAGCCGAAAGGCATAGACGATGCATTGCTTGTTATATAGCATATTTTAAAGCCTGCTGAAATGTATGTTTTAAAGTAAAATAAGAAAATATGTCTTAAAGTTTTTATGAAAAAGTAAAGAAAATGTATTTTATGGAAATTGATTTCAATATGTATACAAACAAGATAAAGAATTTTTAAATTAAACGTAATTATGTCATGATTTTTTTTATATAAATGTAATGACAGAAAAGAAAAATGCGTCTATACTGTGATGGCTACTACGATAATAATGCCTGAAATATTGGTATAAGATAAGTATTATTTGAATTAGTAAAATATTTTCTTCTGCCTTTTAAAGGCATGGCAAACAGCATACGCAAGCATTTAATTCATTAAATCAACAATATTATGATATTATTTTAAATTCTTATATAATCTTATATTTTTCAGATGTTATATAAATCAAGATTATATCATGCTCAATACGAAAAATTTTGCCTTTATAAAATGAAAAATTTTAAGAGAAGACTCTACTTTCAAAAGAAAAGAAATATCTATTCTTTAATAACGTTATGTGTGTGTTATTAAAATGTCAAAGGATCATTGAATTAAAATAAGAATTTTATGGAATCCATACTAAATATAAAAATTGTGTCAGATGAAATTTTTAATACTACCCATACACGTAAATATGGTACATTAACTCTGACAGTATTTTGCTTCTTTCAAAATTGTAATAAATGTTATTAACGATTTTAAAATTCAATATTTAAAAATCTACATAATTCCACTTAGAAATATATATATATACAGTAAAATTGATGTATTTGCATAGAAGAAACATAATAGTAGATAAATTGTAATATAACAAGAATACTTTGTAACATTTCAATGACGCCTTAGCAGTAATATTCCAAACAATATTTACGTTGATTATAGATTTCACCGATATTGTTTGATTAATTTTTCATATTTAAGACTTGAAAATATTTCTAAATAATTTATATTCAATGTTTCAAAATAAGAAGAATTCGCTTGAGAATTGCAATACCCTTATTTTAAAATTTTAACGCACATTTTAAATTAGATATAAAAATGGAAAGTAATAAAACGATTTTTTTCATTATTAAAAAACGTGCTTCTATTACTAACGGGCATGGTTGGTATCAAAAACAATATTTTATTCATTATATGTATCATATTGTAATATTTAGTAGAACTTTCAAAGGAAATTTTTTGAGGTAATGTGTACGAATTCTATACATAAAACATTCTATACATAATAATTACCAACATCATTTGCGAAACAGCAATTTTGTTGCATATGCAATACACATGTGTTGATTACGAATAATTACTGCTATTTTAAAAATTATTAACTCCTTTTTATGTAGTTTCTCATAAATCATTTCAGTAATGAAAAATCATTGAATTACCTGTTTCAAAAATTACATTAATCCAAGATTTAATATTTTTTAAATGTCAATAAAAACTGTGCTACACACAACTGATAAATATTTTTAAGAACGTTTCTATGCAACTGTATTTCTAAAAATATTAAGTATGTTTGTCAGGTTGTCAGTTAACTATTTTAAAAAAGAATACGCAGACACAAAAATAAAATAAAATAAAATACACTGATAAACCATGAAACTTACGGGTTTTTTTTTCAGTCAATGGGATTTAATGCCTGAAAAAGGATACAAAAATATATCAATCATATATATATATATATCAGGTATTTGAAAAAAATATACCTAAATAATTTGCGTCTGCATCTTGACCTATAAATACTCGCACCAATTCATACAGCAAAACCTCCCGTGCGGTGTATTTTGTACACCATATATTTTTGTGAAATTTTTATGAAAATAAATAAAGGTTTTATCTGTAATTTTAAATCAAACACAATTACCATGCAATATAAAATTATACAAAATTCTAAACATCGGCATAGGTGACAATATTTTTGAAAAATGCGCCTTTGTAACATGCTTATTTAAATTTGTAACATCCAATATTGTGTAAAATGCATGAGAGGTAATAATTAAAGATTAATAATCGACATTAAGTGCATAAGTGCCAAATGTTACGGATTTCCACTACCACATTTTCGAATATCAATATTAGCTTTATTAACTCACAGAATTGAGCGATTAAATAATGGAAATATTAGTTTACAAAAATAGTGGGATTTTAAATCTATAATCCTTGGTACCTAACTCATTCAGACGTACAGTCATTTTCCACATTGTGTTTGGTCACTTTTTTTTTTTTTTTTTTTTTTTTTTTTTTTTTTTTTTTTTTTTTTTTGCTGTCCATTAGAATATATCTTGCAATTGCCATTGACTAATGCTGTTTTAGCAGTAAACTACAGCTTTGAGAGCTAACGAATGCATAAATCAATGTCATTTTTGTCTACACATGTGGGAAGGAGGATATATTTAAAAAGAATAAAGGAAAAAACGCATTTAAAAAAAATGGATTTATGATAGCTATTGAAATCTTCGATTCAATTTCTCCTAATATTTATAAAAAAGGCATTTAAAATATTTTTTATTATTTTTTTCCTAAATTAAAAAAAAAAAGGAAAATAAAGTTTCGTGTTTTTGTAATTAAAAGAGGTGGGTGGTGTCGGTTAATGCCTGTAAAATTAAGATCATTTATTTTCAGTTTTTAGAAAATACAATTGACCATTTTCAAACGGAATGCCACATTAGATTAGATACATTTTATACAACTATTTCCACGAAGATAAACTAATTCTTAGGAGTTCAAAAGAAGAAAAAGATTTGTAGTTTCCCATAGTGTTGCATCGTGTCGGGTACCACAAACCAGAATCGAAAATCGTTTTTTTTTTTTTTTTTTTTTTTTTTTTTTTTTTTTTTTTTCCCCAGGATGGTATTTGACTTTTGTAGTTATCGTTCGGGTTGACCTGATTTTTCAAAAGAGACTAAAATCTTTTTTTTCTCATGTGAAAAAAAAAAAACCTATATACTTGGAAATTACTATATATATATATATATGCTAATTTTTATGTATGTTTTTTTTTATATATGCTAAATCCACTATCACAAATCTATCACAGAACTGCCTCAGGTTGGACCGCATAAGCTCGAAACCAACCTTCCCTGGTAATAGAGCAGCTATGATTCTGAAATTGAGCATATAGGCATTTAAGGCATTATTCTTCAATATTGCACATCAACCATCGCAGTACAAATATTTTATACATACTCGGGACAATGACTGAACTTGCCTCGTATTTTTATATATAAAAAATGTTTTTAAAATGTTTGTTTTCAGTTAAAAAAAATTAAAAAATTAAAATAATTCATTTATTTTCAATTTTTTTGTAATTAAACAAAATTTTCAACCCAATAACTAGATTAGTTTCGCCCAAATAATTTTTCTAGCAAGATTTATAAGCATCAAATGCCATAACATTTACCAATTTTTCAATTTCATTATCATATTATTATAGCTATTTTCTTCTTAAACCTGAATAAGATTTCATTTTATTTTTACATAAACATTTATTATTTCAGTTTTTTTTTCGTTTTTGCATATCGAATCATCGTTTACATTTCACTTCACTTCCCAAAAGAATAATCCCATTTTTATAGCTTTTGATATCCCCTGAGCATGCGAAAATGTAAATTGCTTTTTTTTTCTTCAACTTTCTCTTGCTTCAGGAAACTTGATGTTTAAAATTCACATCTAGAATGCAATCATTGTTTTTGCATGTAAAAATTCATTTTTTTCTATTGATTAAATAGTTGATTTCCTAGCAAAAAAAAAAAAAAAAAAAATGCTTTCGTAGACTAGAAAACTTATTTAAATGTTAAAAAACATTAACATTATTCAAATAACATTAACATTAATAACAGTAATAACATTATTCAAATGCTAAAAGTTACATTGTTAAAAAGCTTATCGCAACTTGAAAATGCCAATAATATTTTGTTAAGGAATGTTTTTTGTTACCTGAAAAATTCATGCAGAAAAAAAAAAGACTTTGACAAAATGTTTTTTTATACAATTATGTAAGAACATCAGTTATTATCATTAAACTAGAATTAGCCTTTCTAAAGTGAAAACAGTAAATATAAAGGCTTACACTCTAAGTTAAAAGGAGTGACTATTCACTCCGAAGGAGTGTATAGTCACTCTATCCCAGAGTCAAAATATGCCCAACCTCTTTAGGATGACTATTCACCCTGAGCAAAAGTGGAATCGTTGACTCTCTGAAAGAATAAATAGATACTCCTGGGAAGTGAATATTCACTCTAAACAGAGGTGGATAATCACTCCTTCGGAGGAGTGACTATTCACTCTTGCTAAAGGAGTGGGTTTTTCACCCTAGTAGGAGTGAATAGTCACTCTTTCATAGCAGTGAGTGTCATTTTTTCTAGAGTGATTTTTTTTTTCTTTTTTATGTTGCTTTTATGGACATTTTAAAAGAATCATATCTTTTAGATCACGCGATGAAAATAGATGCAAGCGTTCTAAAGATTTGAATAAAATACTTTAACGGAAGTATTTATTTAATTCATAGCTTGTAACACTAATTGAACTTTTAAGGAAAAATTCAATTCAACTTACATATGAATTAAATTAGATTACTGACAGAAATAAACAAAAATATTTTATTCTAATCTTATCCCTTGTGTTTGCTTTCATTACATGCCCAATAGATATATGATAGTTTTAAAATGCCCATAAGGGCAAGTAATTAACCGAAATCTTAATCAGTTAATATTATTTCTTTCTCTTCAGATACTTATTAAGTTGTACTTAATATGTTGATAATTCCCGTGATGTACGTTAATTGTGTTCTTTTTTACATCTGTAATTCAAGTTTTAAATATTTAGATCTCAGTACGTATTCATTGGTAAGGAATTTAAATCTATTCAAACGTTATTGTTTACTGTATTTTAGTTACTTTAGTTAAGTTTTATCAATAACTGTATAATAGGTGGATGTCATATGATTAACAACATGTGATTTCATTTTAATTTATGTTTTAAATAAAAAATCTTATCCTTTTTAGCTTATTTTTAGTAAAGTAAGCTTCAGTTTTTCGTTATTTTGCAGAACCCTGTTGTTCTAAAATATTTTTAATTTTTCTACTAAAAACACAATGCTTATCAACTACTTAATCATGATTTCGAATTTTCTTCCACTATTGCTGAAAAACGGATATTAAAGCAACGATTACTTATGGAACGACATGAAAAGCCATATTTAATTTTTAATTTTTAATTCCAGTATATATTACGTTTTGGGAATAGGAGCTAAATAAATTTCGTATGTTTGATAGGAAAATATGTATCTAGGAAATAGAAAAAATTAAGGAAATAGAAAAAGAAAATGAATGACTGCATTATACGACTGCAAATGACTGTTCTTATTGTTTGAAAAACACTTTTAATGTAAAAAAGTAGTTATTTATCGCTTTAAAATATATTCAATCTTATATTATGTGAGTGATACTATAAGCATTTAGAAAAATATACTAAAGCAGTTTTATCTATAAACTTCCTATCAGGCATAAAAAAACACTTTATTTCAATTCTTGAATATTATGTTTTATTTTTTAGTGCCAATAATTACGTGTATCATAAACGTAGAAAATGAGTTAACAATAGAAGAAAATTTAATAACTGATTCAGAATGTCTATAATTAAATGTTTTGATTAAACAGCAGAAAAATGCTTACATACAATTTAAAAAACTAAATATACCAATTTGAAAAACACTAAAAATAATAGTGTTTTAGAATTGTACTATTAAACAACAACAATAATGACGATAAATATTGTAAGTGTTTATAATCAGAAAACGGTAAAAAAACGAAAAAATACCCAACAGCACACTATCTAATTCACATTTTCAACAAATCTCATATCAAAACAATTCCAGATTAATCTTTTTCTATATAACATAAAACTATTTAACTCAGAATCATAATCGTAACATACAAACTCTACAGGAATAAAACATTAAAATTAAATAAGACTTACCTTTACATTCCATAAATAATCACTTTAATAATATCCGTATATGTTAATCCTAAAATGGCGGACGCCTTTCTCTTATTTTAAAAAAGCGTCGTAGACTTGCTGTTCTGATTAGCTGATAAGTAACACAAATACATACAATTGGAGATCGACCAAAAATTCGGTTTTGTTTTCGTCCCAAAATCTTAGTTACGCCGAAAATTCGTTTTCGGCGAAAATGCTGCCTAAAATTCGGCCGGGACAAAACTCAACCGATACTAGCGATATTCCAGAAATCTCATTTCTTCCTTCGAAAATTTTCACTATTACCCGTTAAATGAGACGTTCTTTATTTAATGCGATGGAATTCACCGTGTATAATTATCAGTCATGCCAGACTCAAGACGAGAGTAAAAATTATAATGCAAGCAATGCATATATGACTCACCTTTGAAGATACTGTTCACGCTCTCGGTAAAAACTGCAGATTTAACAGTAATAGAAAATTTTTCAGTTTGAAACCGCAAAAGTGTTTCGAACGCTCTTTGAGAATGTTCTAGCATTCTGTATCCTTTATGAATTAATAACATTTAATTTTACATTAAAATAAAAAGTTTCATAAATAATCAGTTTAATAATATTCATATATTTTAATTCTAAATTGGCGGACGTCTTTCTCTTATCTTAAAAAAAGTGTCGTATACAAGATTGTTCTGGTTGGCTGATGAGTAATACCCATACAATACTCACTCCACTTAGAGTGAATAGTCACTCTTTCAGAAGATTGACTATTCACTCTTAAAAAGAAGTGCGTTTTAGTACCAAATCAGCGTAATTTCCAAGGCGACATCATGAAATGGAGTTTTTGAAAATTAAGAAGTGATATATTTTGGTCTTTTCTTTATTTTACTCCATATATTGGTTCAAAGTTGAACGGCAATTTTTTTGTAAAGTGTACAATGCTAGGATTTCGTCAGCGGAGGTAGATATTTCACTCTCGAGAACGGAGTGAAATATTTCACTCCTTTTTAGGAAGAGGAAAATTCCGCTTTTTAAAGAGTGTATTTTTATAAAATTCACTCAAAAAGACTGAAAATTCCTGTCACTTTTTCAAAGAGTGAATTTTTCACTCCTCCCAATTTTAGAATGCATAAATACCTTTTAATAAACAGATTAACATGTCACATAACAGGTGACGTTTTCAAGATCAATACTGATACATAAACTGTTCAGAGAAAAATGTTCGAAAAAACGTTCACAGATGGACATTTTGTATTAAAGCATTTGCTTTCATTCTTCCTGTGATCTCATGGTTTTGTTTACCAAGTGCATGTTTAAATTTTTGCAAAAATAGTCTAATTTGATCTTCATAATGTCACCGATTGTGTGTATGGAACATCTTATGTTTATTAAAAGGTATTTATAAGTTTTTAAAATGCTTTATGTTATTTTAAAGAGAATTTTTCAACTACAAGATAGTGCCTTTTGATATTTTAATTTTATTGATTTATAATTATTTTCAGATCATTAAAGTTAACTGTAGAATTGACAAAACTGAGCATTTTCGACACCATTTGCTTCTTTTGTTCCATTAAATCAAGTGTTAGGGCCAATAAAGCTGCTTGTGAGATTTGTACCGTTCACAGAAAAGGGACAATTCCGCAAAGTACTGCCCGCTGTTGGTTTTCGCATTTCAAAAATGGAAATTTTTACCTCAAGAACGAATCACACTCAATTTGGCCTATTGAGTCGGATGAAGATCGGTTTATCACCTTCTTCTCGAAAACTGATGGCAAACGACCGGACCTGATATTTGTAATCAAAGTTCCGAACGATCTTCGCGCAATGGTTAAGGTTCAGAAAATGAGAAAAAAGCTCTTGAAATTTTCCTTAACTAAATAATACATCATACTGTTCATACATTCATACTGTTCGTTTTCGAAGGCTGTGCCTAGCCCACTGAGACGATTCTACTATCCAAAGGAGTGTTACGCTGAGGTGGGTATTTTCCGAAGTTGTGCTTCGGCATTCACTTGTGTTGTCACTAAAATAGGTGCTTAGCCAAACGCTACTAAACAAACTCCGCTCATCCCTATTTTGATAAACTCAAAGCAGACCTGATGCATGCGCAAAAACGCGGATGATTTGGCTTTCCGAAAACAAAACCTTAAGATATTTTATTCTTCTTAAATAAAGCTTGAACAACTATGGCATTATACAACGCATAAACAAAGTAAACTTTCATAAGCATTTTTAACATTATTTTATCGTAAGAGTAATTGGGGACTAAAAACGGAAAACGCTGAAAGTCCAAGAGAAGAAATTTTTCAAGATAGTGAAAAAAAGGAAAACTGCTACTTCTGGTACTTATAGAATTTTCCAGTTCACTTCTTTTGGGCTCTTAGTTCAACGCTTTAAAATGTAGGTACCTAGCTTCGTTTCGTTTACAGTTTAAGAGGTCTCAGGACTCTTAAAGCTTCAAAAATTTCGAAATTTAATTTTTTTTTTCAGATGTTAAACTCCTATCTTTTCCGAACATTTTGATATAATTGTTTCCTTGAAATTACTATTCGAACAGAAGTTGTGGCTTTTAGAATTACACCCGCTCAATAGCTGAAGTTGCGTTACCGAAACTTTAAAGTCATTTTCCTCCAAACGACGTTTTTGGGCATAACGCGGGGGGGGGGGGGGGGGGGATATCTCAAACATTTCTCAATATTTTTTTTTTTTGGAAAATTTCAAAACATATGTTTCATGTTAGTCTGTATAAACTGAACCTAAAATTTCCTTTTTATTGTGCAAAAAAATATTTTTTTAGGCAATTATACTGTTGAAACTTTCAAAATTTTGTACTAGCTGAATACAGCTTTGTATTAAAAATATAAAAATACTTTAAATGTAAATTTATTTAGCTTCAGGGTAATTATTCAAATCCGAAGTTTAAGTAGGAATAAAAATTTTCATTCCAGTTGCAATATTTATCTTGTAATCATGCGCGTAAGCTGTTATACCAATTTTCTACTCTTCAAATGTCTGACAGTTTGGAGTCCCCTATAAATGCTAATTCTGCATCTTGCAATTTTTTAAATACATGAAATGAAAGAGCATACTTATATCTTTCAGCTCAATAAAAAATTGTGTTTTAAAATCGTATACATTTTAAGATATCAAATATTGAAAATGGTCGGGTTTTTTTTTTCATTTTTTCCAATTTTAAGAGTCCTGAGACCCCTTAAATACCTAATATTATCATTTGTAAACATTCCTTTTATTTATATATTTAATACTTTTCACCTTGCTTAAAATATCCCATTGATGTAAACAATAACAACATGATCAAATTGTGTAATGGGCACCAGTCGCACACATCTTGACACTTGCACTCTCAGCGTTCTCCACACCACTTCGTGTGGCACATTGAACCAGCGACATTTTTCTACTCTTTTTTGAACTATTTCTACTAGGGTTGGCACTTCAAAGGTTCTCCTGTTTGTTACGCTTGGCATTTAAGACATTTTTTCGTAAAAAAAAAAAAAAAAGGTTTTTCATTTTTTGGTATTTTTAGCGTTTTTTATTTCTATCCTCAAATGTATTTTAATTTAGTGGTTTTTTTTTTTTTTTGTTTTTTTTTCCTTACAAATATCCATTAATATTATCGAAAACTTTAAATTATTTGTTACGGAATTTCTGAAAATATGTTATAGCATTATAGCAACTAATTATTTCTTTATATATTCATTTTTAAAAAAGGAATAATGAAAAATCGAACTTTTTTCTTAAAAAATTAAAACATATAATAATTAATTCCATTTATGATTTTTCTAATTAAATATTTTTTTACAAGGCAAATATATGACAGCAGTTCAAATAATTGTTCCAGGTAGGCTTGCAAATACGATATATTCTAACTTTTGAATAATTTTCAATTTTATGATCATTTAGTATTGCGGTAATTTTCTTCTTATATTGCAAAATCTGTTACGCAAGTTTATGTTTGCTTATTGAAACTTTAAAAAATTGTTTCAATTTTACTAAACTTTCCGTTAGATTTTTTAAAAGCTTATGATATCCTCTCATAATTTGGAAATGTACAGTCGTGAAAAAAAAGTAAACACCCCTACTAACTCTACAACTATTTATAATAGAAGAAATTTACTGGTACCAAAAGATTAGAAATAAATTCTACCTTTAAATGATGTATATAAAATTTGCTCAGGGGGTCATCTACAAATCAAAACCAGACCATTTTTTTTCAATGGCAACACCCAATTTTGACAATATATTTTAAGCCTTCGGTTCAAACTGCGTCCAGAAACGAAATTTGAAGTGATTCGGATGATAAGATTTTGATTTATAAGCATTCAAAATTTAGAGCTTCTAATGTTAAATTACATTTTCATATTTTTATTAATATCTGTTGAAATTATGATCAATATTATGTGATAATTTTTTCGTGTGATTATTATGCTAAAAACTCAAACTTATATACATTGAATTTGTAATTTAAAAAAAATTATAACATGAATTATGAATTATGAAATTAATATTTAAAAAAAATATTAATTGTAACCTACAATTTTTTTTTTGATAGATTTGGGGCATTCTCACAATCTTTTGACTTTCACGAATAATAATCTGGTGAAATTAAACTTGCTAAAATAACATTTTAATCTGATAGACGAATGCCTTAATGATTCGAAATAAAGAAAAAATGGTCAGCAGCGAAAATCTTTTTATTCAACTGAGGTTTAAGTTAAACTTGCGAGTTTAATTTTCCTTACCATTTTACCACTAAAACTTTTAATTTTCCTCTAAATTTTTACTTATAATGATTTTGCATAGTACCCACAGGACATTCAAATAAGAAATAATAACAATGTAATATTTTTAGTACAAAATTTTGGTATAACATTGTGTTAAAGGGGTGTTAAAGAAGGAACGGTAAGGTAAAAAAAGGGGAAGGTATAGGGAAAAAAGGGACGGTAAGGAAAAAAAAGGGACGGTAAAGGAAAAAAAGGGGGTGGTGAAAATTGCCACCTATTTTTAGGAAAATCATGTTAATACTAAGTGATAGCCACAATGTTCATTGATTTTTAGAAACAGTTATTTACATTCGATTAAATTAAAAAAAAATTAATGTACCTCGAAAAGTGCAGGAATAAGCCTTGGGAACGGTAAGACTACCAATAAAGCCACTATGATATTTACATGCTGATTTAAATTGATATTTACATGCTGATTTAAATTCTGCAGTAAATTTCCTGTCAAAGAATTTTAGACATTCTTCTTCTAGCATATTTCTGCATGAGAAAAAAGTTGAAAAAAAATTCGGTGGCTGCATCTGACGTGATTTTCTGTATAATTTTAGAAGAGGGACGATAAGGAATCTAAAACCCAGGGACAGAGTTAAAAAAAATAATAACAACCGTAAAAATGTGTGCAGGTTAATTTTTTCCTACATATTTATATAACACAATAGTCCCAGTTTCGAAAAAAAATTGCATCGAATTACTTTTATTGAAACAATTTTATACAGACAGCTCCAAACTTAAAAATCAGCATCAAGGACACGGGACGGTATGGGAGTTTCTTGGATATTTGGACCTCCAACATCGTCCAAAACGTATTTATCTCGCTAATATTGTTATGCAGTCATGCAATGGGATGTTACCCAATATATGAAATAAAAAAAAAAACACAAGAATACGTACTAAAATAAAAATAATTATTCAGGGACTTAAAAGTCAAAAGATTTTGAGAATGCCCCATTTATATTTATTATGTTCTTCTTTATGAGAATTCCTAATTTCAATTTTTTCTTCCAAGTAGTTTTCGAATTATGATTAAAAAACTTCAAAATGATGGTTTAAGAGTTATGAAGTTTAGAAAAGCCTAATTTGAAAAAATATATATATTTTACTCATTTTATTGAAACATTTGGTTTAACAATAGTCAAAACAAATTAAGCTAGTGAGATAGTCATATTGGCGAGAAATAATGCATCCATAGAACTGACATAGTCATTCAGTAGCACATTGATTCAACAATCGAGTACCGAATTTCCATTTGGATACAGTCTCTAAAATAGACTCAGTTTAAAATAATTAATTTCTCTTAAACTAATCGCATGAATTTCAAGAAAATTTGGATTTAGGCTAATTCAAGGGTGTAGAATTCATTTATACTGTCAAACTTGGATATTGCTGTTGAAAAAAACAAAGTTTTGTTTCATTTTGATATATAGATGCCCCCGTAAGCATATTTTATATACATCGTTTAAAAGTAGACTTTATTTCCAATCGTTTGATACTAGTAACTTTTTTTTACAGTAGTTTTTTGTAGAGTTAGCGGGAAGGGGGGGGGGGGGGGAGTTATGCTTACTTTTTTTTTCACGACTGTACATTGCTTTTTTTCAACTTCCTTTTCACTGAGGAAAAAATTGCTTGATATTTAAAATTCACATTTATAGAGCTTAATCATTGCTTTTTCACGTAAAAGATCTAATTTTTATGGGTTTAAACGCTGTTCACGGCGTTAAAAAATATATTTTAGCGAGAAAAGTTATAATTATCTAAGCATTTATTTTAATTCATAAGTGTAAAATGCTTTTGCCAAAACAGATATATTTTTGTATAAGTTCACCCAAAATGAAATCATTTCTACTAGGTCTGAAATTAGAATCCAAATCTTTGAAGAACGAAAAGCTTTTGACAAATACAGTTCTAGAATACGTGCATTTTAATTGGGAAAGCTTTTGACTTAAATTGTAAACATACTTTATTGTTTGAAATATTATATTTAATAAAATTAGTACTACAATTGCCTTCTAATTTTACAATAGGTTTCATTTTTCCTCAAAAGAATTTAATGATCTCATGCAATTCAAAAACAATACATCGAGTTTCCACGAAACTGGTGTTTTTAAAAGAATGAAAATGGAAAATCTGATAATCAAAAAAGCATTTTACAAAAATACTGCTTGTAAAAGTTATAGAGTTTCTCATTCATACGAAAAAAAAAATAATCAAAGCAATTTTCATAAATTCAACAAAAAAAAAATCACATTTAAAAAATATAAAAGGAAAAATAAGCTGGCATTTTAAGCAACATTTATGAAAAAGGTATTGTCATAAGAGTGCACATATATGAAAAAAAAATTGTTGTATAATGCAATGATATTAAAAAACTCCGAACAAGCTGTTTTTCACCTGAAAGATATGAAAACTTCAGGATACACGTAACTGGAATTTTCTCCCTGAAATAATATTAACCCCTTAACGGTCGCTTAATATTTGGAAAAAACATCAAAAAATTACCCTTTTTTGTGTCTTTTCTTTGTTTTTTTGTTACAGAAATTGAATAATTATAAGGTTTCTGTATAAAACATGCAATTTTTTTTAAGGCGAAAAAAAAATGTTATAGAACAAATTTATATTTGTGGAAAAGCCACACTGCAAATAGAAGCGTCTTAAATTTAGACACATATGTGACTGAAAAAGAATTTTAGACGCTTAAGTGTCTTAATCTGAAAATTCAGACATTATAGATGTCTTAATTTAAGATACATAAGTGTCTTACTATGACCATGGTGTAAACGAACTGAGAATAATGTCTAAAATATCCGCAAACGTCTTATTTTAAGACACTTCATTGCTTTAAACGTGTCTTAATTTAAGATGTTTTGATTCTTCCGACGCAATCACCACCAGGGGGCACTAGCACTCCCAGTTGCGCATGCGTTTTAGATGTCTTCGTTCGAAATGGTATGCGTTGTAATTCAAACAAAGTTTGTTTTTATGTACGCGTGTATTTTAATTCGTTTTTTGCGAAACGTGAAGTACTGTGATTTTAATTCGTATTAACTTGGATTATTTATTTATTGAATACATACATCTGACGTGTGTGCTCGACATCAAATGTCTCTTAGAAGCTGTCGTCGATATAAGGGCGGGATAGACACAGAACAGAAGTAGACGGAAGATTACACGGAAATTCTACAAAGCGTGTGCAATGGGCTTAGTGTTAACTCGTATTAATTTATATCAATAATATTGTGTTATTCATCTTCGTCCTGTTGAAGCTGGCAAAAAAAAAGAAACTTTTGTCTGGCGGGTCCTATTTTGAGGATGAAACATCTCATTCTTTAAATATGGCTAGTCGGATGTATTATGGGATTATCTTTTAAACTGATGAAAGTCTTTCTCCCTCACTGTGGTTGTGGTAGTTTTTAAAATTTCAAATCGAGGAATTTTACTTACCTCTTTCAAACAGCGATTGAAGTAAGTGTTATAATTTCTTTATAGTACTAAAATTAGTGTCTTTTATGATTTTATTTATTGTACTAAACAAAATCTTACATGAAATTTAATTAGTTTTGAATCTTTTTGAAAAAAAAAAAACACTAATTCTAGAAGTATATATTTTTAAATTTATGACGTTGTCTTTTATTACAAATTATGTATTATTTATTCTCATCTTTTTTCTCAAATTTAAAGTAATAACATCACTAAAAAACAAACATATTTAAAAGTTAAGTTCATTCTCTTGTTTTGTTTTGTTTTCAATATGGCAGTTCTTAGTTTCAATTGCTAATGCTTATCTCATACTAAACTACCACAAGGAAATAGAAAAAAAAAAAAAAACTTTGAAAGATCTCCTGTGGATTCGAAGGTCATTTTCCAATTAGACTTTACTGATAAGCATCGCAAGTGTGTATCATAGTGATATCATGTGGTAACTTTTTTTTTTTTTTTTTTTTTTTTTTTTGCGTCTTTATTTTGCTTTAAAGATGTTTTGTTTAGTAGCTCATAGGAATGATAACAATAAGTCCATGTGGCAATATAAATTTTTAAAAAATCTAATTTTTAAATGATAAGGATTTTCATTTTTTTTCGGGGAGGAGGGGGGGGGGGGATTTTGTATAAAATTTTCGTAAAGCTGATACCTTAAATCTTGCACTGATTATAATGAAAGTTTTGAACTTTTAGAGTAGGACAAGATTAAAAAACACAAAATATAAATAAACAAAATATTCGGGAATGTCCATTAACCTCCACAACGGATACTCCCGAATACCGGACATCTCAATTTAGATAACAATAATGCAGGGTTGCATTTTTTGCAAAAGAACTTCTTGATTAAAGAATAAGCATACTGGGCCGTGCCCCGCTCCCTACGATTTTAGTGCCCACAAATTTGATGTGCAATATTTGTAAAGCTTATATTTTAAATCTGTTTCAAAATTGTATTGATTATAATCAATATTTTGAACTTTTAAAGTAAAATAAGATTAAAAATAAAACAAATTTTAAAAATCTAATATTTAGATAAATATTTTTTGTTTCAATCTTGTTCTACTCCTGAAGTTCAAAATATTGATTATAATCAGTAAAATGTCGTAAAAGATTTAAATTATCAGCTTAACAAAAATTGCGTACCAAAATTGGAAGCACCAAAAAAAATCAGGTTGTAGGGGGGGGGGGGGGGCAGGACCCCAGCCAAATATTTTTCCAGGATTCAACGTGGTCAAACATGGCTACGTATGATGCTTACAGAAAAATGGATGATATTAAGACGTTTGAAGTGTCTGAAATTCAGACACAAAAAGTGTCTGAAAAAATTCAGACATTTTAAAATCTCTGAAAACTGAACACACCGTTTCAGACACTTAAGTGTTTGAATTTCAGACATTTTAATTTACAGTGCATCATGCGAGAATTCTGTGTTTCAATGTTTGTTTTACACCATAAAAATTAATGCGAATAAGACCTTTATTTTTCACTTCTTAGATCTTGTTTAATTATTAAACAGATTTTTACAAATAATATTTGAAATAATATAATATACATTAAATTTTGATTATTAATAATTTTCTTGAGTATGATATATTTCGAAACTTGCAATACAAAATCTAACACCACAATCAGTGCCAAAAACCAAACCCAAACGTTAATATTCAAAGACTCCACCCGAAAATGCCAGTTAAATGTTTCTGGTTTCAGAAGTTTTTTTCAGCAATAAATCTCCAGCCCGGAAATATGATGGACACGAGAAATAACGAACGACACCTCAGCCCGTGATAAAATTACGGGAGCGACAATTAAGGAGTTCAACATTTTGTAGCGCTAATATTAATTTTTTTAAATGATGCTTATAATTTTTTTTTGTAAATATTGAAAGGTATTGGAAAGACTTTCTTCTATATGTATGAATAAAACTAGTTTTTCTCTCTTTTCACGAATTAATATAGATTAAAGGTGAAAATAAAATTTAATTCGAATACGTTTAACGTATACTTTAATTGCATGGGGTTTTTTTAATAATTCGTGCAAAAATTTCCATCAGTTTATAAAAATGACACCAATTGTTGAAAATTTCACAATAATAAGAAAATACATTGGTACATTTTCAGCACAGGCGCTTTGCAGAGATAGAAAAAGTGGCTTGACGAGAGAAGGGAATGTAGCAACATATTTTCTGACAACCTTTTCACTGTTTCGGATACACAATAATCAATTTTTCACTTTTATTCAATTTATCTATACTAATATTATAAAGAAGTAACGTTTGTTTGTGTGTTTGTAGGGGTAATATTTGGAACTACCCAACCTATTTCAAAAGTAACAGGGCAAATTGATGGTGACAGCCCCCGTTCGAACATAGGCTACATTTTATGCCGGTGTCACAACCCCCAGGAAAACACTACCCCAGCAGCAAAAAACATTCTAAAAATGCGACTTTTGTGATAATGAAGGGACTAGAGACTTGAACATAGTTACTTATATGATGAAAATCTTCTCTAAATACAATTTCTACAAAAGTTAAAATTTAAAAGAGGTGAAAGAAAATGCGCGAAAAGCGTTCTAAAAATATTCTAAATTACGATTTCTAGGGAATTGTTAAAGATAAAAACGAATTTCAAAAGTAATGGTTGCAAATCCAAGGTGACAGACCCAGTTCCAACATAGGCTATATTGTATGTCGGTGCCTCTACCATCAAGGGATTGCAGGAGCAAAAAACGCTGTAAAATTGCGTTTTGTGATACTGTAGAAGCTAGAAACTTAATATTTTGGCATGGTAGTTACTAGATGTAAATGCTCTTTTGAGTTGAAAAAAATTGAAATTTAAAAGGGTGAAATAAGCGAAAAGCGTTCTGAAAATGTTCTAAATTACAATTTCTATGGAAATGTTAAAGATAGAAACTTGAAATTTAGCATGGTAGATAGATATAAAATGTAAACGATCTCTTAGAACAGTTACTGAAAATTGCGAAATTTAACAGGGCTAAATGAGATAAAAAAATTTCTAAATTACGACTTCTATGAAATCTCAGGAAATACCAAACCAATTTCAAATATAATCTTGGCAAATCGATGGAGGCAATTCCTGCTCCAAAAGACTATATTTTATGTTGGTACATCTACTAAAAAGAGGTTGCAGGAGCAAAAACCGTTCTAAAATTTAGATTTTTTGTGATAATGATAGGGGTAGAAACTTGAAACTTTGCATTGTAGATACTTGTAAGATGTAAATGCTCTTAAAGAACAGTTTCTAAAAAAATGAGCGAATGAATGAAAAAAAATGAGTGAAATGAGCAAAAAGCGTTCTAAAATTTTCTAAATTTCGATTTCTAGGGAAAATTGGGGCAGAAAACTTGAAATCTGGCATGGTAACTACTTATAAAATGTAAATATTCCCCAAGAAAATTGAAAAAAAAAATCAAACTTTAAAATGGCGAAATAAGCGAAAAGCTTTCTAAAAACTTTCTAATTAGAAAAAAAATGCGACTTCTATGGAATCTCAGGAAATACTAAACTGACCTAAATTAATTGCTAGTGATAACTCCTGCTGCAACATAAACTACATTTTATGTCGGTGCAGCTACTAAAATGGGGGTGCAGGAGCAAAAACTGTTCTAACATTTCGATTTTTGTCATTTTGTTAGGGGTAAAAACTTCAAATTTTGCATTTTAGATATTTGTAAGATGTAGATGATCTCTAAGAATAGTTTCTAAAAAACCTTTGAGCAAAAAGCGTTCTAAAATTTTCTAAATTTCAATTACTAGAGAATTGTTAAAGATATAAACTTGAAATTTGGCACGGAAGTTACTTATCTATCTATATAAAAGAAAGTCTGGATTTTGTATTAATCAACGCGCAGCCCAAACTACTGAATCTAAAATCTTGAAATTTGGGGTAAAAATACTTCTTATGACATTGAGTGCCGCTAAGAAAGGATTTTCTAAAATTCCACCCCTAAGGGGGGTAAAAAATAGAACGAACTTTTAAAAAATTCGTTAAAAATCTGATTTTATAGTTATTTTTCAACTGATAGCATATTTTAGTGTATTCTTGTATGCTGAATCGAATGGTACTAACCAAATTATTTTAAGTCTAAAAGTTCATGAGATATTTCATATTTTTCTAATTTGGCGATATCTTTGGCGCCAAAACCTCAAATTTTCAAGTGATAATTTCTAAAAACTCATTCTCTTCATTCTGTTAACATAGAAAGGGAAGAAATTCAAATTGAATAATTTTTTAATCAATTCTTTTGCTTAAATATTTAAAACAACTATGTCAGTTGGGAAAAAAATTATAAAGGCCTCAAAAACTAAAACTAAATAATAATAATAATACTGTTGTACTTTTTCGTTCTATCAACACTATACCAAAATGTATGGTATCGCGCCATTTATTTCTACCCTTAGCGTGCAAACGATTTTTATTGCAAACCGTGCCAAAGATTAACATTTGATATTTAATGAACGTGAATATTTTTTAAGAGTATTATTCCATCGTAATCTCGTAAAACTTTTTAATTTGTTATTTTTTGAATAGAAAATATTTATTTTTAAATTATAGCTTACATTTATTAGTGACACTGACATGGATTTTACGATTTGGCAGTTACTTGATGACGAGGAAGGTGTAATAAAATCATTTCAGAACTTAGGAATTATACCTATAAAAATGTTTTGTTAAAAAACGTTGAACGTCTTAATTAAAAAAATTAAATGTTTGCTGCAATGACAGATATGCTTATTACGTACGCCACGCTACAATGATAACCTGAAAGACATTTAGACCAATGTCAGACGGGCGTCTCTTTTGCTGCTTCTTTGCTTAAGTATTATCCATTCACAATGCTATAGCATTGTGAATGGATAATACTTAAGCAAAAAAACAGCAAGAAAGACGCCTGTCTGACATTGGTCTTACAATTCGAGACTTGCATATTAAATTGACTTTATTTTATTGTAAAATATTTATTTTTTCTTTTATTTTAAGTATTGATTTGTATTGATTTAAAAAAAAATAGTTGGTGAAAGTCTGTAATTTTCAAATGTTATATATTTTAAATGCTCATTTTTTCATCAACAATTTTTTTTTCAAATGTTTCATTTCATTTTGCGCTAATTATTATGCTTGGCGACAACGGTGTTGGTATAACGGAAAAATACCAAAACAGTCACTGATTTTATTTAAAATACAAAGAAAAAGGGTTTAGTGAGAAATAAATATTATAAAACGGAAATATTTAATTTAAGTATGAAAGCAATGTTTGTACTGTTTAAAAAAGTGTTCATATTCAAAGGTTTAAATAGAAAAATATTTTGCAATTTGCCATTTGCTCCTATGGATAAAAAGCAAAAATGGATACTTTTATGTTAGCCGTGCATAAATCTCGCCAATAGCATTTTATAAATCGCAAATACCAATACTTACAATTTTACTCATCATCATCTACTATATTTACAAAACCCAAATTCTTATTTCGTTCTGATTGACTATAACTCAGGTTCTACTGAACATAATTTTGTAGAACGCAAACTGTTAGTTAAGTAATTTGTTTTAGAAGTGTTTTAATGTAAAAAAAAATAGTTCTACTTTGAATTAGTGATAAGTACGCGACTTTTAAAATTAAGTGCACCCGATTATGAAAGATTACCTTTAATGTAAAGTTCTACTAAATGTATTTTGATGCTATGCCGGAAAGTTCTCTGTGGTGTATTAAATTACTATAAGAGGATGTACGCTATATGTAATGTGTATATACTAGAGAATATATATTCTATAAAGGTGTGCAGGGTTTCTTAAAAAATCCAGTGGGTATACAAAGTAGATCTACCCCTACATCCCTGAGAGTTCTATAATCTGGTTAACGCGATTATGGAAGATATATTTAAATTTAACTATCTATAATATATATGAAATGCAAAGAGAAATTTCGTTTGGGCCGCTAACAACCTGAGTTCTGCCGAATGGATTTTTGATGGGACTTAAATTGTTAGATAATTTTTCAGGAAAAAAATAGTACATCATATCGTTGTACGTTGCTTATTTAAATAATTATTTGGGAAAATTCAAAATCAGAAGAACACGATTATGAAAGATTGGCTTTTTTAAAGGTTCTGCTGGGTGGATTCTGGTAAGACAAACAGTTAATTAGATAATTTTTAGGGAACGTTTTCGTACATTTACCAGTTTAAAAGATTCTGCTAAGTGCATTTTGGTGGAACTTGCCCAGTTAGTTAACTTTTCAGGGAATATTTTAGTATAAAACACATATCGTTCTAGGTTGCTTGGTTACAGGATTTTGGATGAAAGTTCTAGAATGAGGTGAGACCAATTATGAAAGATTAGCCTTTTTCATAGGTTCTATTGGACGGAATCTGATGAGAATTGCATTGATAAATTTTCAGAGGAAGGGTATAAGTATATTACATATTGTTCTATCGTACTTTAACAAATCCTACAATAAAGGATCAACTAAAGAAGTTGGTCCTTAGTAGCTCAAAAATTGTCTGTCTCAATAGAAAATACAATAGTATAATGACGTCAATATCGTTTGTAGCAATTCGGATGGGTATGCCAGGTTAATGTCCATATTGCTTTCAAACGAATGATCAAATTCACAGATATATTTCGTTTGATTCATGGTTTGTTTAGAAAAACAGACCAGCGAAGCGGGCGAAGGCTGCTAGTACAATATAAATATTCTCGAAGAAAATTGAAAAAAAATTCAAAATTTAAAAGGATTAAATGAGCGAATAGCTTTCTAAAAACTTTCTTAATTACGACTTCTATGGAATTTCATGAAATACCAAACCGATCAAATGTAATGTACTGTTAAAAATTTGCAGCATTCTGGCAGGTCATTTGACCGTTTTTTCCGAAAACGGTTACACAGCCGTAATTTTAAAACTATTCTTACCATATTATTGGTCATTTTATGGTCAGAACATAGTTAAATTATGGTTATGAAACCGTTTTTTCAAAAAACGGTCGAATGACCTGCCAGAATGCTGCAAAATTTTTAACAGTGTGGTGGTAAATTGCTGGTGACCAGCATAGGCTACATTTTATGTTGGTGCCACTGCCACCTGACGATTGATAGACCGTTAAGATAATTTGGAATATGGCATGATGCTTACTTTAAAGATGTACTAAATGCTTGCTAAGAAAAGTTTCTAAAAAATTAAAATCTTCAAATGAAAACTGAAATGAGTATAAAAGCCTCAAAATACATTTTAAATTATCATTTATTTAGAAATAGTTTTAGTTCTTCTCATTAATTTAAGTCTCATTCCGCCAAATGGAGTGTAATTATGTAGTTTAGTCAAGTTGTGACTTAATTAAAAAATTTTAATTATCCGTAGCAGTATAAATTCTTCTAATAAAACTAGGCGCACAAATATCACTTGCTTATTTCACTGTTACGCGAGCAAAGCCGCGGGTATTACTAGCTTAATATAAAAAAGCTATTTATCTATTTTCATAAACAGATAGAAGTAAATTGTGCATACAAAACAACAATAACACTATGCAGATAAATTAAATGTATATATATATATATATACACTATATGGCCAAAGGTGACCGGTCACTTGCGGTTTTAGACATTTTCTTAAATATCTAGAAAAATACATGAGGAATTATTTTGAAACTCCTTGTGTGTAAACAGAATAGTACAGGTTATATATTTACGTGAAGATTTTTTCCCCGAAACCCCAAAGGGGACCGTCAACAAATTGAAAAAGAACGAATATCTTTTGGATAAACGTGTAAAAACTAACGTAGCAAAAGCGTTCAACAGAGTAGATTATGATTAAATGCTTTATTGCAATAAACTGTGTTTATTTTTATCAGAATAGTATGTATATTCGTACAGAAATTAAAGTTTTTATAAAAAGAGTCCCAAATTTTGCCAAGTTTTTTGCTTATAATTTGTTCTTAATATAAAAAAAGTTCTTTTCAGAAAATATGACAAACAGCATTGTACACAATATTCTGAATCAAAATTAAACAATAACAAAAATTGAATGAAAAATGAGCAGGTTTACTAAAAAAAGGTTCACTGCGCATGCGCGAATGCAATCGAAATATAATGTGCATAATGTGTTAGATAAGTGTTTAAAGCAACTTTTGTGAAAGTCTCAAAAACATAGTTTGAAAATTCTGAAAATTATCGTTGATAGAATAAGCTCGAAATCCGTTGCTAATTCGTTAAGCCTCGAAATCGTTCTTTTTCAATTTGTTGGGGGTCCCCTGTGGGGTTTCTTGAAAAAATCTTCCCGGAAATATATGACGTAGGGGAGAGGGAAAAACCTTTGAACATTTTTTTAAAAAATCCACATATTTCTTACTTGAATTATATTTATTAAATTTTAATTATTTCGAGAGAGAAAGAATGTAATTCTGCATCATATGAAATAAAAAATTACAGTTTTTCAGATAAATTAAATATGTTGTGAGGCTTTAAAAAGCTGAAAGTTTTCTGTTCAAACCTGCCCCATGTAGGGGTACCTTTGAACAAGCTAGAGGCACCTTTGAACAAATAAACAAAATATGAAAATATTGACAGTTTTTATTAAAAACTGCGTATCTTTCCAAAATATAAAAGAATAAGAATAAAATTACACAATTACATTTAACTGAAATTACTATTTTTTTATTATTTAACCAAATTTATATCAATCAAAGCACATTGTTGAGACAGAACTGAGGATCCCTCCAATTATGTTTAATTGTGGCAACTTTTTTATATAATATCCTTAAAATCCACCAAATTGATATCTGATGCCTCTGAAAAATATATCTTATGGTTTTTTTGTTTTTTTTTTTTGTTTTTTTTTTTTTTTGACGAAGAAACCTGACATTAAGCATTTTAATCTGACCGACTTAATGAAGAGTTCTTTTTGCATGAAACTGAACTAAAATGAAATCATTTGCATTCAAATTGTTATAGAAAATGGATAAAACCCTGTTTTATGTAATCCAGAAATAATGTTTACCATTGTAAATGAAACAGTATTGGGTTTGTAAGACAAATCTGCTAAATCATGAATTATTGTTATGTGTCCTGAATTTGCCTGTAGTTGAAGTCCTGTATCAGTACAACTTTCATATTAAGTATAGTAACACTTAAATAATCTCTTAATTTTCATACTTAAAAAATTTTTCAACAATAACATTATTTAGATACATCTATAAATCTTTACTTCATAGTTTTAATTGTTCAACGGTGCCCAACTTTTCCGTTCAACGCTGCCCCATCACATGGAGTTTAGCATTACAACTATTTACTCTATTAGGTTTGAGAATTTGAATAAAACAAACCTTATAAGTTAAAGCTAACATCTTTATTTAGGTATTAAATTGTAAATTATAATTTTAGCGATACAAGATTATCAACAAAAAGCTTACAACTTTATTTTGTTAAGTTTAGATTCAAGAAAGCAAAATATACATATCTTGCTTAGACAGTAGTGTGCATTTAAAATAGTAAAGCTTTGTATTCTTGTTACATTGAAGCAATAGTAATGTGCTGACATATATATTTTAAAAATATAATTTACTTAAAGGAAAATATTTAGAGTGTTCAAAGGTACCCCCAGTTCAAAGGTACCCCCCTATCCCCTATACTATACTGTTTACACACCTAGAGTTTTAGGTTAATTCCTCGAGCATTTTTCGAGATATTGAACAAAACGTCTAAAATCGCGAGTGGCCGGTCACCTTTGGCCATATAGTGTATATAGGAGTTCATACAAAAAGCAAAAATTTCATTTGTTTTCAGAGACGGTTTATATAATTCGGGCAATAAATCTCACTTACGAAAGCTCAGATTGCGCGAAGCTTTTTTTAAAACAAAAATCAATGCCAGTAATGTTTATAAAGGAAAAGTTCAAATATGTGCTTTATTTATCTTTATATACATGTTACCTTGTGCAACAAATAAAAAAATTTACTTTAAAAAATCTATCTGATTTTAGCTAAATTTGATGTTTTTAATTCGAATATGTACTCGGATTTTTTGGCTTATGTATATTTTTATGATAGGCTGTACTCTAACTTCAAATAATATCAATAATAAATAATGGATAATACATTATTGTAAATATCGCTTTTGAAAAATATGACATTTAAAATATTGTTCTAATATAGCTTCTGAATGTTGTACAATTCCTCATGCTTGGAAAATAGCATAATCAAAACCATTTTTCTGCCTTCAAATGAAAACAAACTCATACATTTCTATGACAAATATAACTATAAAAATCTGATATTATAATTGCGTATTTCGAAAAATGTATTATTTATCATCTAGTTCCGAAAAATGCATTATTTGACTGCAGATATGAAGAATATGTTTTGTAAAATGCAAAAAACTCTGAAAGCTGTTTTTCATCTGATGTGAATCTGTAGGATGAATAAGATTAAATTTTTACTCTCTGAAATATTATTAAACCTTTTGAACTGCTTAAATTAAATTTTTAAGAGATGTTTACAAAAATAAAATTAAAGGAAATTTTAAAGCGCAGCAAAAGGAAATTTTAATATTGTCACGAATAAACTAGATTTTCGCTCCTTTGGCAAATTAATTTCGACTGAAAGCAAAATTAAAATTAAGTTTAATCACTCTTTAGATGTATTTTTCATTGCGTTTTATTTTCACATCCAGCATCATAATTTTATCATAGGACAATAAAATAAATGCAATAGATAGAATTTATTCACTAATTAAAAAAAAAAAAACTATGTGTATTATAAAGGACAAACGTGTCCGCGCGTAACGTTGACGTAATTTTGACGCTGGTAACAGCAGAAGATTGAATTTAACTTTTATTAACTTTTATTACAATTTTTTAAACTTCTTAATACTGCACATTTTCAATTTTAAACACTATCGAATACGGGGAAAGGTTTACTTTCAAATGCAATTTGTGTGAAAACTGTATCGCAATTTACTCAGCTTTTATTATTTTTAAATAATTTTCAAGCATGATTTTTTGTCAAATCTATCTCTATCACGTGCAAACGATTTCGAAAGATTAACTCCATTTGCCCTTATAAATAGCTGATCATTTGGGATAGCTGCAACACCAGTGCTTCTAAACACTCTGTCATGCAAATGTGCAAAGGGATGTAAAGGCGGTTTATGTTCTTGTCAGAAGAACGGTGTTAAATGCTCAATTATATGTTACCTCTGTAAAGGTGCGTCGTGCACAATTACCACAGAAGAGGAAGACTAACAAATCGGATACGACGAAAAAGTAGATATGAACAAGGATGCCTGCCATATGCAGGAGGAAGAAGAATGGGCAGATCAAGGTCCAGCAAAAAAACGCACCAAGCTCGATTTCCCTGTATTTCCCTCAAGTAACGTGAGTTGATTTTATCACCATTGATTATATACTAATTTTTTAAAATAAATTAATTTTCTTGATTTTCTGTTATTATTATATTGTTCTCTAACATTTTATACATGAGAACTTCAAAAAACCAATTTTGAGATTTTTTAGAAAAAATTGGAAAAAAGTACTTTTTTGATTTACCATATCTCGCTTATTTTTGGCGAAATTTTTAGTCTATGATACTCAATCGACGCAAAATTTTATGGTCTACAATTTATAAACTAGAACTGTTTCTGTAGAGTGAACGGTTTTTGAGTAATTTGCGAAATACTTAAAAAGTCCGAAATTTTTTAGGTTTTTGAGGATGGTGCCACGTCTAAAGTTCAGCAGGGAAAATGGGACAAACTTCATATCCCTTCATTTGGATGTAAAACAAAGTGATTAAAACAATTCCCAGCTTTCCGCGAGTTTTCGGTTAGAAAAATCCTATTTTTACTGGCCTATAAATGAAGTTGGCAATTGGCATATACCTTATTCAAATAACAAGGAAAAAATGAATTTTTGTAAAATAAAATCATTAATCCTGATATCAAACAATTAAACAATATATGTAGAGTTTTCAAGTAGATTATAATATTCTCATATTTAATCGCATAGTTTTACTATGTTACGCATAGTTGTACATAGTTTATATTTACCTATCTACAGACATTAAAACAAATTTTTCACACAGAAAAAGCATGTAGATGTAATTTTTTCTGTCCAAAAGAAAGGTAAATACTTTTACAGACATTAAAACAAATTTTTCACGCGTAAAAATCATGTAGATTTCATTTTTTCTGACTTCTTCTGTCCAGAAGAAAGGTAAATACTTTTTTTTAAATGACATCTACATGATTTTTATGTATGAAAAATTTGTTTTGATGTCTGTAAATAGATAAATATAAACTAAAACGATGAAAATAGTTAGAGTCCAATCTTCATTTTTTTCTAACCTTCAAACAGAACTATAGTCAAAAATTGGCTACTTGTAGACATAATAAGTAGGTTTTCTACAGAAGAAATTCTGAAGAATATCGTAAGGAATTTTGCTCAATTTTTAACCTATTTGTTAAACTCTGCGTCTGAAAATGTTTAAATAATTCCTTCAAAATATTTTCTACAACGTTCAGACCTAATGGCGGACGATAGTTGTGAAATCAGATCAAAACAAACGATATTGGTGTACCTTTTTCTCGGTAAATTCCGAAGAGTATTTAAACCTATTTTCATAGTTATGTCAGTACCTGTTCGTTATGCTAACAAACAAAATCTAGAAAAATAAACAAACTAACTATTCCATTTAACTTTTGTTTCTTAACGAATGATCAATTTATCGTTTAACTTCTGCCAAAATTATTTATAAAGTAGTTTATTAAAAATAGGCAAAAAATGTCAATCTACTTCACAGGTAAATTTTCTTCATTGTGAAATCGTGTAACTAATGTATTTTTTTATTATTATTCTTTGCCAAACGACCGACGGATTGTTTAGCTACGGCCAAGACTAGAAAAAATGTATTGAACTTGCTTCAGTTCTTCCCGAGGAAAAAGATGCATCAATAACACTTGTTTTTCATGTGATTTCGCAATTAGTTAGAGAACTGGGTGAAATATCATCAGATATTCTTGCGATTTTTTTTTTTTTTTTGGTTGAATTTCTACAGAAATCATTCCCAAACTCTCTGCTAGTTTATAAAATGCCCAAATTGCATTCCAACATTCCAAGAAAATTCATCTGAAAAATAACATAACGTAGCGCAGCAATTCGTACCAAAACTTTTTGAGCTTATTTCATGTATATTTCTTCTTTTCATATCAAATATAGCATTAATTCTAGCCTATCAGATCGCTCACTCTCACTCAAGGAATCTTTGATGCCAGGATCGTTTATAAGTCGTTGTTTTTTTAGGGACACTAAAATTCCAAGCTTTCTGTTTTTCTTTTTTTTGTTCAGGAATTTATCGTCCTATAGACGAGTACGTACCCTAAACATTCACCAGGACTAACAATATATGTAATTAAAGCAAGATGATTTTGTCTCGTCTTAGACTTCGATAATGAATTTTTTTCACCTACAACCATTTTCTCTTTCATAGGCCACGTCTTCTTCCCCAATGGAATTTGTTTGACTCTGAGGTCCAGGAGACACACAACACTACAATATTTTTTATAGCCACTTTTCTGTAGGGATGCAAATTCATCATTTTTAAGTCAACACAAACTACCCATTGATGCTTATGAAACTTTATCTTCTCCATGATGAAAGCTATGGCATCAAATTCTTCTTTTATTTTGGTGGATTGCACAGCTAGTATTGAGTCATACTTGTTGCCATTTTGCAAAAGAACACATTTCAAACTCCGCTAAGAGCTGTCAATAAATAGGAGCAAATCCTATAGAAGATATTCTGGTGATCACATTTTTATAACGAGTGCTCTAATATCTTGATTCAATACAAGATTGCTTTCGAGGCAGAAAAGGGTAGCAAATATTGTTCCCTCACACGGTAAAATAAAATTTTGTTCCTTGTTCAAATGTACTCTTATTCAACATAGAAACATGAAATTTAGAAGGTTCTTTAGAGAGGCTGATATCTCTTATTAGGGCAGTCAACTTGTTTTGGTTAAAACTTTCAGGACTTAATGAAGTTCCACCATAATGACTGTTACTACCTTAATCTGTATCACAAGCTACATCACTGAAGATGAATTCATCATGATAGAGCTGTGATAGCTGATGAAACATAGGAATTGGTACTTCATCTGAGCGATAATGTCTTGCAGAGAGTAAATCAGGATACGCCCACTTTCTGTGATTCTTCGAATTCAGGCCATTAATATTCACAAAATAATAATAGCAGTCATTGGCGTAATTTTAGGGTTTTCTCCAGCTCTTTGCCGCATGGAATTTCAGAATCCTTCTTTTCTCATTACCCCACAGTCGTAAGCGTTACATACAAGTTTTACACAAGAACGTACGGAACCTTCTTTTGTTGTCTTGATCACCAATGCATACAAGGTAAGACTCTTAGCGGAACGCGGTGACTTGGCAGTTAATTCTAACGTTTAGGAAGATGCTTTGACAATAGATTATATTTTAAGCAAGTCGGATAGACGGGGACCCGTGTAGAGCCTTCGCTGGCTACTGACTTCGGCAGCAGTAGCCAGCAAACAGTTTCCAGTGTTTGTAATTTTAATCGGATTTGGACTCTGGGAACGCGTCTCCTGCTCTTTCGGACATTGTCTGGGCTGGAATTACCTGATAAAGTCCTCCAAGTCATTATTTTAAAACGTTTTTGTTTATTTGCAATTGAATTCTCTGGAAGCCCCGTGCTTATAATCTCGCTAAGAATATGCCAAAATATGCGAAATAGGGTTTTTTAACAACGTCGAAAACAGTTTTTCTGTGTTCTTTTAAAGTATACTCTCCACATATGTAGCAAAATACATCAGGATAATTAATGCAACTTCTTCGATTGTAAGCCATTCTTTCTATTACATGTAAAACAGTTATACTGTACAACACGTCCCTTGCAGGTCCGATCCGAAGAGAATTCTCAAAAGACTCTTCCAACCGAGCAACGAAAATAAAGAACCGTGTCTCAACAGTGCTAAGCTCAGACTACAGATCGGAAAGAAGGTGATGTGCCGCGGACAGGATATGGGCAAAGGTTATACCTGGTAGAGAAAAAATGTCTTCGGATTTCACATTAGCATGCCAAATATAACCGAAATAAGTGATAACAATGCAATCATCAAAGAAAAGAAAATGTTTCGGTTGTAATCTAGAATGAAAAGATTTTTAAAAAAAACCATCACTAATATGCATGTAATGATTAATGCTAATATGTGTAATTATTAAGCACGTGTTTATAGAACGTTTCCATACTGGCTATTTAGGAATAAGAATAGATTTAGACTTAGAACATGAAAGAATGTTTAAAATCAGATCTCTAGAACATATTTAAAATTTAATTGAAAGTTAAATTTTCAACTCCTTAATTAGTTTGCTATTTATAACTATACAGTTTAAACTGAAAAAGGTAAAAATGAATAATTCTTAACTAAGCCCTATAACGATTATCTCGTTATATATGTTTGCGTTCGATCCACCCACCCCCAGCAGTTTCAATTAAAATTCTTTTTTAATAATTTATTTATTTTAGTGCACTATAGTCAAACAGTGCAGCCCCTAAATTAAATTCAACATTTAAAAACTAAATCGATTGTATTAATAGCCCTTCACATTTAAATTAAATTATTCTAGTTACTCATCTCTTTAATAAAATGAAATCAGTGATTCAGTCTTCATTTCTACTTTGTGAGTTTCTCACACATACGATTTAACCTTGTAGAAAATTCGTTATTGCTGACTGTTAGTAACAAAAGCATTTTAACTTCGGTCACTTCCTTATTTGGGCATGAATATAACTATAACTCATCATTTAAAATGACTTAACATGCAATCTATTCATTAGAATTATTTTCGCTCTACACTTTAACATTCACACCCTTTTGTTCATATGTATGTCAATTCTGCATTTTTGTGGTAATGCACGTTGTTAATCTTTGATCTAACATCTGTTCTAGAAAAATACATTCTCATGCCCTTTTCGCCTAACGAATTCGGTCAGTTTCCATCCTATGTCTTTATCCGGAAACATTTTCATTTTTACACTTAACCGCAGCTGTATAAAAATACAGATTAGTTTGCGTCTCTCATGATTCAGGAATTTTAGCAACCCACAATCTGGCACCCCTACACAATTAATATATGGTAGAAGCCTACCGTATGTATTTGGCGAATCCATACCAGCCAATGTTTTTCTCGGCCTCTTATGCATGGCGCAAAATACTTGTAGATAGGCGATATTGTAGTCCGCCAAACAAGAAAGTTGTAACTGTATATTCAACCACTCCTGCTCTGTCTCTAGCCTCGTGATGTCGTTTTAAGAGGAGGCTCTTATCTCTTCCCCCTTGTACCTCTCCCCGCTACTCTACAAAATTTAATCAACAATTAGTAGCTTTCTAATACCCATTGGATATTTTTAGTAAGTCCTCGTTATTTAATCACTATACATAGTCTAAAAACGGCCACCTCTGTATGTACGGAAACGTCTTCACAAGCCCTTCGGTACCAGAGTCTCAAACATAGCTTTTATTCAGGTAACAGTTACCTTTACAGTAGAATTTCGCTTATGTCCGGTATAAGCGAGACTCTACCGTACTTACTAAATCACGGAAATGCCCAAATTAAATAAGGCAAATATTATTTTCCTTTATTACTGGTACCAAAAAGAATTGCTATATGAACCGATTTAAGATACATATATACATTTATGGATCCGAAAGTGTTAAGGTACACGCAATCTTTTATTTTGGTTTTCTCTTCAAATACTAATATTATTTGCATTTTCATGATTATCATTATACATTAGACAATACAAAGTGATTTAAAAAAAGATTGGACAAAATTTAATAGGTGGTAGAAGCAAATAATTTTGTAGGGGAAATCTGTGTGGTAATCCATTATTTCACTCAAAAATAAAGGGTATATCTCACTAATACGAACATAACTGTTGTTACTAACTTTAGCTGGAATAAAGATATTTGAAAGACAGATTGAACAACATATTTGTTTTGTGTGAACTGCAATGGCAGGCCCACCATTGCTGAGTGGTCAAGGCACCACACCGCTAATCGTTTGTGAACGTAGTTGCGCTGCGGGTTCGATTTCCGCTGGCTGCTTTGCACACTCATTGTGAAGCTCTCGGTTGTAATGGACGACAAGAATTTCTGACGTCATACAGTGTCACGATCGATTATAGCTAATTAACTTCCCGATTTTCCCCACAAGTAGTCACCAAAAGCCAATCAAAGACTGCAAAGCTTGTGAGAAACATTGCGAGCACCGCCTATTGCATGTGGTCAATTCTCTGGTGTTGTAAATTTCCTCGTGTTTATCTCATCCTTGTATATTGACAATGACTTATAAGCGGACAGCTGATGTCAAGAACACAAGTCAGATGTATGTGCTCAATAAATAAATAAATAAAATGCAATGGTGTAGTCAAAAAGAAAGGGAAATGATAAGTAATATTGTATGAAGTGAATTTCACTCTACAATAACGAGTGTACCTATTTTGATTATGATGGTAGCCACTTCTACCATTTTTGTGATATTCTTATGTTTCAAACAAAGAAAGGTCATTTAATTTCAATTCCGTTAAAATATCTTCATTGTAGTTAAGATTATGAATAACTTTCATAATTAGGATTTGAGTGACACACCCTGTATTTTGATGGGATAAATGGATTCTGACCACGGTTTCTTGCCCAAAAATTATTTGTTGTAGTATGCAATGACTCTTCTTAATAGTACGGGAGCTAACGGCAAATTTTTTAAACCAATTTTAGCGTCAATAATTTTGTGATGAAAGGTACACTAGATGGTGCAGCCAACAAAACTGCCAGTCAGCTGGAACGTCGGTAGGGATTATTGCCATTGTCACACAGCCCCCTCCCCCCGCCCCTCTGCAATGTGAAATGAAATACACCCCGATTACTGATTATCCTCTAAGTTGACGTAAACAGCAGTGTTGAAAATTGATTGAATCACATAATGACTGTGGGCGAAGTTTATGATTGTCGCTCACGCTGTTAAATGATTATCCAAAGTGGCAGGAAAACTGTTGTTTTATAATATGGAATAAAATGTATCTCAATGATGCAGCTTTTTTTCGTTGTGCTTCTCTGGAATTCTTTATAAGATTAATTTTAGTCTTATTTAATTTTTAAATATTTAACTGTTATGTTAAGTTTTTGTTAAATGAAACAAGAAAAGGCATCAAGACTTTTTTTACTGAATAACCACAGCTTGGCACCAGAACTTTGAAATATTTTTTTATATCTATGTTTCGAATCATGGATTTCTGTTCATTAAGCAGTAATCGAGTTGCCATTCATTTAAGATTGAATCGAGCTATATGATGTTGTTATGGCAACACTCCCGCTGACACATCAGCTGACTAGCAGTTTAGTTGTCTGCACTATTTGAAGTATCATACATCACAAAAGCATCGACGCTAAAATTGGTTGCAACAATTTGACGCCGCATTCCGGACAATAAACTTTTTACAATCATTTATTGAATCCCCTGTATATCTGCAGGTTCATTCGATTTGAATAAAAGCAAATGTATTATAACGGTATGGAATTGTCAAATGAAGCACTTAGTCCTAAATGCTGAATACAGTCTTTCACAAAAGAGTAGAAACGGCTATTAAAAATATTTCAATTCAAATAAAATATTTATATTCCTAAAATATCATTTTCTTGAAACGGTGGGAGATATTTTGATAGACAGTCAGTGCATATTTGAAACCAAAATAAAGAACGAAAATTAGATTCTTTGTTGACTCAGCTATCAAAGATTTTACTCGGTAGAAAAATATTTGAAGAAATATTTTATAAGATATATATATATGTGTGTGTTAAGGTATAGAGAAAGCGACTTCATTCTAAAAAGAAATGTTTCCAGATTTTTCAACCTGGTACTTTTTTGCACTAACTTTTTATGTGCTTTGAAAAAAGATTTATTTAAATCTTTTTGGTTTAATTCAAGTGATATATATCAAATATAGAATAATGGTTTTAGTTTAGTATTTTGAACGCAAAAAATATGTTAATTCGTATTGACACTTAATAGTCTACACTAATTCGCATACAACATTTCCAAGCTAATTTTAAACCAGTGGAAGTGTTCTTTGCATGTATTCCAGGATATCTGAGGTTTATTTGTAACATGATAGTATGATTACTTTTTCGATTTCTGTTCAAGATTCATGCTGATGACACTTTCAATTTCGGAAGCGTGAAGATCAAGTTATTTTTTCTTTATAGCCTTTCAAAATCCACGGCAACATGATTCGAAAAAATTTCGTAAAATTCTAAAGAGCCGTTACAACTCTGAAATCTTATTCAAAAAGAATCATTTAAAAATATTGCAATGCAAACGAGAAATTTGCAGAAAACGGTTTCATTGTTTTAATATTAGCTTGCAAAAGCAGTATTCTGAATAGTGTAGGCTCTTAAGTCTTTATTAAAATAATTAAAAACTCTAGAGTTCAATCTTGTAAAGTTACTATATTAACCCATTAACCGCCAAAACTATTACTATAGAAATATTCAAATTTCTTGTTGAAAGTAGTTTCCCACCACAAATTCAGTAAGGTAAATTTCGCTTTACTAAAATAGCAAAATTTCTGCCAATAAATAAGACATTTTTTTAAGTTCTAAAACAGTGGTGCCAATGTAATTAGTTCATTGCATGAGCAATTATTTTGACTGTTGCGTGAACGCAACGTCAGCGGTTAATGGGTTAAACATATATTTTTGAGTTATATTAAAATTATTTTCCTTTTTTTTATAAAAAGAATCAAGAATATTTTATTTAAAAAATGAAGAGTTCTGTATTTTACATGAAAATGCTGTAAACATCAACAAAAAGGAAGTCTATATATGGCTAAAACATTAATTCAGAATTTTCCTACTACATCAACGTTGTACCATTTTCATAGACAAATTTTGATGAATAGCTATTTATTTGTATCTTTCTCTTTAGAAAGTGATGGCAACCGTATAAACACAAAGAATCAACTTTGACGTACAATTAAACTTCGTTATTTCGAAATGTCTTCAGAATTTAAAAACGTTTCACATACCGAAACATCCACATTATGAAGGTATTTTAAGCATTTTTTCCCACTGGAGATAGAAAGCAGCTCTGATATTTAAAAAAGAAGGGGAAAAAACCATTGGAGTTATATACTTTGGATTTCTAAAAGTTCAACTGTCTATCAGAAATATGCATTTAAATAAATAAATAAATAAATGATATTTATTCATATGTTTTTCAGTATTATAAGAATCATCCATGTAGAACACGTCCTTCAAAGAACATATTTCTCAAATAAGCGAAAGTGATACACTTTAAAAGAAAATTATTGATATTAACAAAACACAAGATATGGGAACGTCCATTGTTACTCTTGTGACTATTAGAGCAAATTTTCACAAACACTTCCAATTATTTTATTATAAAAAATAATTAAAACAAAAATTTATATAACCAGTTAAATACAATTATGTTCCACTCGCATAAAATATATCTAATTTGTAACAAAAAGCATTTCCCTTGTCTATATAATCAATCAAAATTTTGTTACTCTTCTGACCATAGTGTCACAAGAGTCATTTAATATATACATAAGTAAAATGCTTTTTGTTACAAATTAGATATATGTTTGTGTGTGGAACACAATGGTATTTAGCTGGTTATATCAATTTTTATCTTAATTATATTTTGTAATAAAATAATTGGAATTATGTATGAAAATTGGCTCTAATTATCACAAGAGTAACGAATGAACGTTCCTGTGAAGAGGATTCAGTGGGGTTCGTTTACTTAAGTGCAAAAACTCCAACCATATTACAGGAACTATGAAAATTTATTCAACATTTTAAATTTAAAGTTACAAAAGAGATCTTTCTCATAATTAATTAAGAGTGAGAGAGAGAGTAAATATTTTACAAGGTACGCCTAGGCGTGACCCACAGACCGTGAAGGTCTTACATCCTTTTTCTTTCGAGATCAAAAGTTGAGTGGGTGATTTCACAAGAATCATATCACACTCGTCACTACACTTCGCCAAATTCAAACATTGGCACCCTGAACGAACTGTGGACAAAGGTTTTATTCGCGAGCCAAATGATTATCCCAAAAAATCCAGCAACCCCGATGAGAACAATGAAACGTGTCATGGAAAATGGTTGCCAGTCCACAAATCCTGGGAATCATTATCTAAGCGAAATGATTACGTTAAAAATGCCCGCAACATACAATCGCGAAATGCCAAGAAAGGCATCTGGTAAAACCAACTGACAAAAAGATTTAACCTCCATGCAACGTGATTTTAAAAAACCGCATCTCATTTCGATGTGAGAGACGGCAGAAACATCTGGGAGGTGTTTATGTTACAGACTGGCGTTCGCTTAAACAAGTGTTACTTAAAATTACATACTGCAGACCGATGAAAGGGAAATATGCAGTGACTCGCATAAAATACATTCCTTTCACATTCGTTGTTAAAAGATTTTCAACGGTTCCATCTTAGCAGTGATAAGGAAGCTTTTCTCTGCATGAAATTAAATGAAGAGATATTGTTACTAGCAGCTGCAGTGGAACAGACAGATAAGGGGAAAAAAGAAATGAATCTTTGAGCGGCGTGAAATAAAGATGTTTTTAGAAAAAGAAAGAAAACACATTAATAAAATCTGGATGTTTTTGAGAAATGAATTTAATCACATATTTCATTATAGGAAAGAGGGGGGGAGGCTAATATGATCTAAAAGTAAGAAAGTTATGTTTCAAATTAATTTTGAATAAAAATGATAGCTATGGGACAGAAACACTGTCACATAACTCACCCCCAGAACAGAAGAAAGCTGAAACGTGTACGTTGCAGTTTTATATCTACTTAAAATCCTTTGTCCACCTTCGCACTTACAGAATATGTATCATGACAAATTAAGTAAAATTAACTATTTAAGTTGATATCTACCAAGAAACTTATTTTAACTTGTCCGTGAAACTATTTCCCGTTAGCTCCTGTAAAATATTTTATACAACTATAAGTAAGTAGAAAAAAAATATATTTGCTTGCTTTCAAAACAATTCACAAGAATTGTGTTATGTCCATGACTGAGCGCTCATAATATTCAAAATAATCTTTTTTTAATTAAATATTCCACAAAATAAAAGGGCCACATTAGTTTATAACACAGGATCCTATATTTAATTTTTTTTGTGGCATTGTATTTGTGACGCTGGTACCAGCATTTTAGTCATGTATCTATTCATATAGAGAAGCATTTACTATATATACGACTTCTCAAAAATTTGATCTTACATGAGATCATAATATTAAATAAATGCAAGCAAATAAAAACAAAGGACAAAAACACACCAGTAAAAAAAACAATTTGTTACTTTAAGGAAGGATGAATTCTTTCATAAAATTGAAGCTTATTTGTATTATCTTAGGTTGCTTCATTACTGGCATAAGAAACTTACAAAAATTTGTGTATAACGCACAGGACTACCAGAGACAAACGACTATCTCGTTATATATGTTTGCATTCCATTTCCCTCCCCCCCCCACCAGTTTCAATTAAAGTTCTGTTTAATAACTTATTTATTTTAGTGCACTATAGTCAAACAGTGCAGCCCCTAAATTAAATTCAACATTTAAAAACTAAAGCGATTGTATTAATGGCCCTGCACATTTAAATTAAATTATTCTAGTTACTCATCTCTTTAATAAAATGAAATCAGTGATTCAGTCTTCATTTCTACTTTGTGAGTTTCTCACACATACGATTTAACCTTGTAGAAAATTCGTTATTGCTGACTGTTAGTAACAAAAGCATTTTAACTTCGGGCATTTCCTTATTTGGGCATGAATATAACTCATCATTTATAATCACTTAACAGGCAATCTATTCATTAGAATTTTCTTCCCAATACACTCTAACATTCACACCCTTTTGTTCATATGTATGTCAATTCTGCATTTTTGTGGTAAAGCGGTTTATCTTTGATCTAACATCTGGTCTAGAAAAATACATTCTCATGCTTTTTAGCCTAACGCATTCGGTCTGTTACTATGCCTTATCCAGAAACAATTTTTATTTTTTTGTAACCGCAGCTGTATCAATGTACAGATTGGACTGCGCCTATCATGATTCAAGAATGTTTGCAGCCCACAATCTGTCCCCCCCTACACAATTAATATGGTAGAAGCCTACCGTATGTATTTGGCGAATCCATATCAGCTAATGTTTTCTCCACTCCTGTGCATGGCGCAAAATATTTGTAGATTGGCGATATTGTAGTCCGCCAAGCAAGAAAGTTGTAACTGTATATTCAACACACTCCTGCGCTGTCTCTTGCCTCGTGATGTGACTTTAATAAGAAGCTCTGATCGCTTCCCTTGTACCTCTCCCTTCGCCTTTCATCATGAAAATAAAGAAACAGCTCGTTTAACAAATTTTTTTTTTTTTTAATAGGACCTGGTGTTCTAAATTTCACCACGCTCTCAACAAAAACGGCCATCTCTTTTCTAGCGAAAACGTCTTCATAGTTCCCATACCTGAAAATTTCACAAAAAATTTCAAAAATTGTATTCCTTTTTATTAAATTCTGTTCTCTCTCCTATAGCATGGTAATAAAACATTAAAATAAATTATTTATATCAGAAAGATACATTTTTGCTTAAAAGAAACGATGTTTATACGTTATTTAATTTTGCCCTACTATTGCAGGTATTACATAGAAAATACAATAGTATGTTACAGCTTACCTGTGAAAAATAAAGTATTAGTGTTTTTTGACCTATTCTTATTCTTAATGAATAATGATTATTATGTTATACATAACATACAGAACAATTTATTACTACGCGGATGAAAAAATGGATAAAGGAAATACTAGAATCTATGAGACCTAAATATTCCATAATTCTTGATTTTTTCTACTAACTGTATTACAAATTGGAGAGGCTCAATTTTAGGTAAACAAAGGAATTGTTTTAACATTTCAAATATTTTTTTTTTAATTATTCATTTCCATCATAATGACTAGAACAAAATTTGAATGTTTAAAACATCTTCTAAGTTCCTTACACCTTACAGAAATGCAATTTTTTTAAAGAAAAAAAATACAGTTTAAAATAAAAAATAAGTTAAATGAATTGTAGACAAGCAGTGCATAATCTGCTAAATGTTTAAATATGAAAAACAATAACAAATTTATAATAAAAAAGGAAAGTGCCCAGTTAAACTGATGGCATTGATCTCACAGTCTATTCACACTAATTGTATATTATACTCTTACTTCAAAGAATAATGTCTCTTGAATAATAAATTAAGGAGGAGATTACCCCCCCCCCCCACCCTGTTTCAGATCTTTATACTTAACCAATGAGCCTCCAAATCTCATCAGGGAAACGCCTTATCAGATTAAACTGGCATACCAAACTTGAAGAAAATCGGATAAAAAACCCATTTATCTTAATTAAGGGGGTACTGGCCCCCCGTTCTCCCCTTTATACTTAACAAGAACCTCCAAATCTAATCAGGGAAGCTCCTTATCATAATTAACCGGTATAGCAAATTTGAAGTAAATTGGATAAGAAAACTCATTTATCTAAATTAAGGGGGTATTCCCCCCCAGATCCTCTTTATACCTAAACAATGAGCCTCAAATCTAATCAGGGAAACGCCTTATCAGAATTAAACGGTAGGAGAGACCGGGGGAATGGCGACACCTTAAGGGAATTTAATTTTTTTCACCTAAAAAAAATGTAGTTTTTAATACTAAAAATTCTAAAGCTGAACCATTATCTTTAGTATCTGCATAAATTTAACCGTAATCATAACTGTAAAGTAAGCACACATATAAAAAAATTTCTTTCAACCTCTGTACAGTGGCGGGATTACCCAGGATACTCGGGTAATTCCGCCACTGCATCGGGGTAATGAAGCCACTCTATAATGACCTAATAAATACAGAAAATGGATACTAGGAAAAACATAACCTACTAAAAATGTTTAGAAAGTAATAATTTATCAAAATAATGAATAATTACAATGTTCCTTAAGCTAGATTTATTAATGTGCTAAGCTTACAATTTAACTCAAATTGGAAAAGTCACCCTTTACCATGCTGTCGGTATTACCCCGAGAGGACAATATAGTGGAAAACCCCCAGCAAAACCGAAAGAAAAACCGAACTTGTTCAAAAAATTGTATCAAAATGTCGGCGAACGCATGTAGATTACGGGTAATATTATCTTAAGTACCTAATATTTCAATAAAGGGTGTTTACCTCTACTGATTTGAAGCTCCAAAATAAGAAGCAACTAGATGAAAACTAAATTTTTCACTAGAACAAACGAGTGACATACAACAAAACCATTCTCACTCTAGGTGCTGTTTCTATTGTTGGCCGCTACAGTGCAGACCCAATCACTATCTCAAACAGCCGTTAGTTTTTAAACTAGACGGTGTTGCGGCATAACCCCGAGTGGCGCCATTCCTCCGGTCTCCCCTATACCAAAATTGAAGCAAATCTGATAATTCTGCATGAAAAATCCATTTACCTAAGTTAAGGGGGGTTAACCCCCCGTACCCCCTTTATACATAACCAATGAACCTCCAAAACTAATCAGGGAAGCGCCTTATGAGAATAAACATAGAAAAACAATTTGGAGCAAATTGGATATTTCTATCAAGAGTTATCGCGTTACGTACGTACGTACATACATACAAAACCTGCTGGCACATAAGCTCTCAGGCTTTGATAGCCCGTGAGCTAATAAATTGAAAAGTGCCCAGTTAAACTGGTGGCATTGGGTTCACGAGCTGTTCACACTGATTGTATATTATACTCTTATATTTTAATGAACAATGCCCTCGAAAAAAAAATTAAAGGGGGATTAGCCCCCACCCCTCTCTTTCCCATCTTTATACTTAACAAATGAGCCTCCGAATCTCATCAGGGAAGCGCCTTATCTGAATAAACCGGTATACTAAATTTCAAGCAATCGGACAGAAAAACTCATTTATCTAAATTAAGGGGGGGGGGTGATTAGCCCCCGTAACACCTTTATACTTAACCAATAAACCCTCAAAACTAGTAAAAGTACCTTATCAGAATGAACCATTTGAAAAAATTGTACAAATCGGATAATTCAACCGAAAAAACCCATTTATTTAAATTAAGGGGGATTAGCCCCCGGGCCCCCTTTATAATTAACCAATGAATCCCCATAAATAATCAGGAAATAGCCTTTTCAGAATTAACCTATTTACAAATGTTGATGCAAATCGGATAATTCTGCCTGAAAAACCCATTTATCTAAATTAATGGGGGGGGGAGCTTAGACCCCGTTCCCCCTTTATACTTAACCAATGAACCCCTCAAAAGTAATAAAAGAAGAGCCTTATCAGAATTAACCTATTTACAAAATTTGATGCAAATCGGAAAATTCTGCCTGAAAACCAACTTATCAAAATTAAGGAGGGGGGAGTTAGTCCCCGTTCCCCCCTTTATACTTAACCAATGAACTCCCCCCCCCCCAAAAAGTAATCAAAGAAGAGCCCTTTATACTTAACCAATAAACCACCAAAAGTAATCGGAGAAGCACCCTATCAAAATGAACCTATTTACAAAATTTGTTGCAAATCGGAAAATTCTGCCTGAAAAACCCATTTATCTAAATTAAGCGGGGGGGGGGGGGGGGGGATTTGCCGCCTGTCCCTCCCTTTATACTTAACCAATGAACCGCAAAACTAATCAGGGAAGCGCCTTAACAGAATGAACCTAGAAAAAAATTGAAGCAAATCGGATATTTTTATCAAGAGTTATCGCGCTACGTACAGTCGTGGAAAAAAAAAAGTAAACACCCCCTACTAACTCCTCAACAAATTATCGTAGAAGAAAGTTACTGGTACCGAACGATTGGAAATAAAGTCTACTTTTAAATAATGTATATACAATTTGCTTAGGGGGCCACCTACATATTAAAACGAACCATAACTTTGTTTTTTTCAATAGCAGTACCCAATTCTGACAGCATAAATGAACACCCTTCAATTAGCCTAAAACCAATTTTTATGCAAAACGAATTTTTATGCGTACCATAAGTTTCCGAGAAATTAATTATTTTAAAACGAGCGTATTTTAAGGGCTGTATCCAAATTGAAGTTCCGTACTGGATTGTTAACCCAAGGAGCCGCTTCCTTGATCAAGGCACCTTAAGCGCCACTCAACGAGTCAATGAAGCGTGTTAGATTACAGTACGGCAGAATAAATTTCAAAATGTCTACTCACTTCCATCATAGACGGCCCCTTAAACCATCATTTTGCCGTTTTTTAAGCATAATTTGAAAACTACTTGGAAGAAAAATGTGAAATTTTTGAATTTCCATAAAGCAGGACTTAATAAATCTAAATCCATCAAAAAAATTGTGGGTTGCAATTCATAATTTTTTTCAAATCTTAATTTCATTAATTCATAATTCATATCATAAAATTATAAAAATTGCAAATTCAGCTTATTTATGTTTGGGTATATTAGTATTATTACCAGAAAAAAAAATTAGCACAATAGGAGCATAATTTCGGGAGATATAAATAAAAATATGAAAATATAATTTAACATTAGGAGCACTAAATTTTGAATGTTTATAATTCAAAAACTTATCATTCAAATGACTTGAAATTTGGTGTCTAGGCATAGTTTGAACCGAAGATTTGAAATATCTCGTTAAAATTGGGTATTGCCATTGAAAAAATGAAGTTAGGATTCGTTTTAATATGTAAATGACCCCCTAAGAAAATTTTATATACATCATTTAAAAGTAGACTTTATTTCCAATCGTTCGGTACCAGTAACTTTCTTCTATGATGATTTGTTGAGAAGTTAGTAGGGGGTGTTTACTTTTTTTTTTTTCCACGACTGTACGTACATACATACTCAGGCCCCCTTCATAGCCTGTGAGTTAAAAAGTAATAACATATATATTCGAAACATTAAATTCTAATCTTCATGAGTACTTTATATTTCTACGTGTTTTATACTCCAACAATTTATACCAGAAATTCAAGTTCAAAATCTCTTCGAAATAACTTTGGTCACATTCATTGAAACGTAATCGAGAGCATTTCAAAATGCAACTATAGCTTTATTTTCTGTTTGAAATAATTCGTGAATTTTCCCGAAAATTCAATACTGAAAGCTGTACCCTTTAAATTGCAAAGCTATTTCTCTGGAATTGTTCAGTGTTTGTTGCAGCACCGTTTCCAAAAATAGAAATTTTGTAAGTTTAGTGTAACATTTGTAAATAAGAAAAAGGGCATACAAGGGAACATTTGAAGGTTTTTTTAGATATTTAAAAAAAAAAAAAAAAATTATATAATTTTTTCTGTAAAAAACATTTACTTTCAAGATACTTTCTTTACTTTATTAATAAAAAATGTCTAGTTTTAATCTGCATGCATTTCCCTTTTAAAATAATAATAATAAATTAAAACACCCGAGAGAAACATGATTATGAATCTAAACTAATATAAACTTACAAGGGAACTACTTTAGGTGTTGCTCGCACCTAGAATCGAGACCTGGTGCATTTTGTAGCCCTATGTATAAAAGTTAGAATATCGATAAAAATTCTTTGTTAAAATCATATTTTACATATTTTTTTATAGTTATAATTTTTTATTATTGGAATTTTATTTGTTAATTTTACACCAAAAGAGAGTTAAGTCGCCAGATATGGCACTTCAAAATTTTCACTAGCTTTATTTCTGTAACAGGTTTACGTCCAAACCATTACAACACGGAGCGTGGCGAAAATACTGAGATAGGGTTGCCGGAAAACTGCACGGGACGAAAAAGACGCCAATCTTTCCCCGCCAAATATGTAAATATAATATAGTATTTTTATTTTTAATCAAATTCGTAGATTCTTAAAGGAATTTTAAAACTTTTTTCAACATTTTATAGTTATTATTGACTAATTTATATTTTTAACTATTTTTTTTTTAACTTTTACGTTAAAAGCCAGAAATGTGGTCTAGGTCTAGAAAATTGCATTTTCAAAAAGTTAATCTGCTGTAAAATCAAAAAAAATTATTTTAACAAAAAAATTTTATCGATTCCCAAACTTCCTAATATAGAGCTTTAAAATGCACCAGGTTTCAATACTAGGTGCGAGCAACACCTAAAGTGGTTCCCTTGTTAGTTCGAAAATGTGTGACATGGTCAAAATACGGGGTGTCCCAAAAATGACGGATGGATTTTGAAATTCCATAACTTGTAAACGGTGACAGATATTAAAAAAATTCTTGCAGGAGCATTATGTAAGATGTCAGGCGTTTTTATGCTGCGATTCTCAGTTTTAGTTACAAATAGCATCGGTAGATGGCGCTGCAAGCAATAAATACTTATCTTCTTCCATGCGAAAACAGGAGATTAAAATGTATTGAATGGATCCCGAAGTACCAAAAATCGGGTCTGGACCCAGCGCCTATTGCTGTCAGCACCATCTATTGTTTGAAATCCGAACTAAATTCAAGAATCACAGAACAAAAACTCCTGACAACATACATAACCCTCCTGCAACATTTTTTTTAAATATCTGCACCGTTTGGAAGTTATTGAATTTTAAAATCCATCAGTGATTTTGGGACACCCGGTATATATAAAAATAAAGAGAGGGAAAATCGCAGCACAATCTGCTGTTATTTTGTGTACTAGCATTTAAACTCTATTGTGAAAAATCAATGTTAAGGCACACTAAAGCAAGTTTTAATAGAAAATTCCATTCGATATGTCAACAGATTTAGCTACGTTTTAGAAAGAATTCGTAATGATTACTAGGTATGATTGCAAATTGCTTAAAGGTGGTTTTTAAATGAGTTATGCATTTTTATGCTGAAATGCATTTAGTCTACTAAGAAATGCTTGTATAATACAGATAAAATGATATACAGGATCACGCAAAGAATTCGATACATGGTCTTCTATAAATGATAATTTCTGGAAATGTGATTTCAGTAGTTTTAAAAATGTTTTACTTTGAATTAAACTTTAGCTAAATAGTGGCGTGTAATAAAGGTACTAGGTTAACTACAGGGTTGTACAAAAGTATACAAGTATGTTTCCATCTGTAAATATCAATTGATGAAAGAGAAATTTCAACCTGTTATGCGTTTTCCTGCTAAACTAAATTTCCTCAATATATAGTATGTATATCAACCTACAGATCAAATACAGGGCTGTCGAAAAGAATTGGTATATATATCCGGCTATAGACGGTAACTGCTGAAATCAGTTTTTCAAATGTTTTATGCGCTTTCTAAAATGTTTACTTAGTTATCTTATTTAACTTATTTCCCTAAATAATGAAGATTTGCAAAAGCATTCAGGAAGTGTTGAAAAGTGTTTCATAATCTATGCTTAATGCATGATTTTTCTTTCCTGTTATTAAAAGGTTAGAGTCCTGGCCCTGGCTAATTTTTTTTCACTCCTGTTGGGTTATTGTATTTATTGTGTTCAAGTCTGTTTTCATATATGCTCCTTAAATAAAAAATAAATTCAGTCGTTCATTTATGTGGTCTTTTAGTACAGTGTCTAGAATATATAGTGTGAAAATCTGCTATCCAAATAGTGGGAAAAAGTTGTATCAATCAAATGTGCAATGATGCTGAAATCCAAGGAACCGATCGTAAGGACATCTGCGATATATTTTCAAATTTCAGAGTAAACATCGTATTATTACAGAGTCTGGAACAAATCGTCTTGTAGTTTTAGAAAATATCATGCAGATGTCCCTGTGTTCGATGCATTGGATTTCAACATCGTTTGACATTTAAGGGATCGAATATTTCAGCACTTTTTTAAGTATTACTGGGATAGCCTATTCCACACTATATATTCTAAACGGAAATCGACTCAAGTTGACGACCCAGCACTAGAGTTCAAAGGGTGGAAAATTCCTGGTTTATTCCCGGAAATTTACCGGGTTTTGGGGTGCACGAAAATTTAAATATTTAAAGGGAGTTCTCAGAAAGTTTTAAGCATGGAAATTTTTAATTTATTATTTGTAATTTTTTTAATGATTTCAATTTTTGTCAATGCAAACAAATGTTTTTTACAAATGTTAACAATACCAGTAACATAAATATAGAAAAATAGCACAGCTTGCATGAAAACTAACAAAATACATTCATTAATTGCAGAAATACTAAATAAGAGAAATTAAAATATCATGAGTAATTTTATATTTTATTCGTCAGTAAGTGAAAATGAGACAGGCAGATGACAGATTTGATTGCTTGCCAAACATGAATATAAACATCACTCCTATGTTCTCCGAATCTGCCAATGTAAACAACAACAAAAAACGAATTAAATTAAAAGAAATCAATGAAAAAATACAATACAGCTCTCTTAAAAATTAATATACTGTATGTCTAAATAGTAGATATACAGCTAATAGAAATTAAGCAATTTTAATTACCAAAGAAACATTCAAATCCTCATTAACTCACAGCGGCATTGTTGTAAAACTAATGAGTTTTAATAGATTATAAAAACTTAGAGCGCCAAATCATAAGATTTGTGAGTTCTAATAAAAATACTACCCTAAACTTTTCACAACAGTGATTGACATTTCTTTAAAAAAAATTAAATTGAAAAATACTATTGAAAAATACAGGAAGCTTTCGTTTCTGAACTTTGAGCCGTTTTACCATCATATTTTCCTGAAGATGGCTGTAGAAACAGCTCGAAACGTAGAAGTTAACTTTTAGCTTATTAAAGTTCGTGTTTTGTGTACCATTAAGCAAGATTGTGTCTTTATTTATAAAAAATATTTTGTTTAGTTTTGCTTCAAAATTTCTTCAAAATTTCTACAATTTCTCTAATTTTAAGCTTTATTCCCGCCTCCCAAAATCTTCGGAATTTTTTCCAACTCTACTCAGCACTAAGGTATTACATTTCGAATACAACAGCATGATCCTTTTAACTTTTAGAACTAAAAGAAAAAAATCTCCAGCAGCCGCTGGTATGTTTTATCAATACATCCACATTGATGTCAATCATCATGTTTTTATCTACTCGTATATTACTCGTATATCATATATTAAACCTGAGAATTTATTTAGTAAAATTAGTTTTTATGTAGGAATTAATTGATTTATTTTCTCAAATAAAATCTCTGGTTCGTTCAGAATAGGTTTATTTGACTTTAAAAAAAACCTGAATGCTGGCTACAAATCAAACATTTTACCAGCTGATAGACAAATGATGATTCGCCAAAAACTGACTAATGTTGTATGAGTATTAATTTTCCAACTGGGCTAAAAATGACCGGGTCAGGATTCGAACCAAGGATCTCTCGGCTGAAGTTGACAATGCTCTACCACCTGAGCTATCCCGGACAAATCTGGAGGACCTAATTCACCCAGCTAACCCTATTTATCATAACATCTGGTCTGATATATGAATCAGCTCAACAGAATAAATCGCAGGCTGACCAATGTTGTACTATGTTTTTTATCAATGAATGTTTATATATATATATATATATATAAATGCAATGTAATATTAAGTAACTAAATAAATAATATATCTCTATACTGTAAAATTATATCTGGTCCAAAACTAATTTACTCTGATAACTCACGTAATTTTCAGTTCCAGAGTGATGTTGATTTATCAAAGTTTACGTATAATTCATTTCTTTTTTCATAGATAAAAACACTACATTTGATTGCATTTTTAAAGTTTTATAGAAACTAGAAGTTTTGCTGTAAAAAAGCATAGATGTATTAAAAATATATTTGATGCACCAATAAAAATTTTATACTTTGAAAATATTTTAGTATAATAATGTATCACTTAATTTTACCAAAAACATTTACACGAAAGTTTATCAAATTCGCCCTATAATTAGATATCGACAAGTAAGCGAAGTAAAATCTTAATAAGCATTATTCTATATATTATATTGACATTTTCTAATAAATGATGGTATTAATAAAATAATAAGTCACTAAAAGGACGTGAAAATAAACTACGAATATATGAGTGATAATCTTTCAATTGTCTTAATCAACGACACATTAAAATATACTGCAGATAAGAATGAATTGTAAAATTATTGCTACTTCTTAAAATATTTTCTAGAACTTTTGAAATGTATTGCATTAAATGGGTAACTACATGCAAAAATATTTCCCCTAGCATTAAAAAATGCTAAAATATATTTTATATTCTATGTAGGTTGAATGAAATTCGTCTATTAAATTTGAAGAATTTGGTATTCCTGAAACTTTAAATATTTTCAGAAAATTTTCAAGGAGAGTGGTTATAGAATAAATAAGGCAGTTTAATGTAAGCAGTAAATTTATATGTAAGAAAAATGTATTCATCTTGTTTTGCACACTATTTTTGCATTTCTCATTGTCTTCAAACAAACCCAATGAAGAATATTATTCAGAAGTTGAAAGTAGTAATTGAGGTTCACAAATTTAATCTGTAGTAGCATCTTATGTAAAAGTGAAAAAGAATCTTGAGTAAATGAATAAATATTTATATATTTTTCAGTTATATCCTGTATTAAAAAAATTACATGAAAATATATCTTATGTTAAAATTTAAATTTATAAATATATTCCTTATTTTACTTTTTGTCTGTAAATATATCTTGCCTTAGAATATACTCTGTAAATATAGCTTGCCTTAGAACATAAGGGAACGTCCACTGTTACTCTTGTGACCACCAGAGCAAACTTCCATATATATTTCCAATTCTTTTATTACAAAATATATTTAAGATAAATTTGATGCAACTTCTTAAAAATACATGTACTCTACTTTCATAAACCGTATACAATTTGTAACAAAAAGCGTTTTACTTGGCTAGATAATAAATGAAAATTTTGTTACTCTTGTGACCACAAAAAAATACAATTTTCAAAAATTGTGTTTGACGCAGAAATTCTGTGAATCATATGAGACTATAGAAATAAAATTTACAGAATACAGCAGAGTAATTATATCTTTTTAAAAAGCATTAATCATTGAACTCATCTGATAACACATGAATTAGTTACATTTGATTTTGCAAAATGCTAAGTGTTACTCTTGTGACATATTGTCCATAATGCAATTTTAGCAAAAATTCAGTTTAAATACTAAACAAAACAATTAAAATAAGTTTTAAAAAATTATTTTCCATACAGAACAACTTTTAATGATGGTTTAATTTTAAAATAACATAAAATAATGTAAAAAATTCTAAAATTAACAAACACTATAACCACATAGCAACCTCTCATTTTCTGCTACTTAACAGAATAATTCATTGTCTTCATTATCAATAATATCACTTGCAACTTCTCTTGTATCATGATTTACTTAATGAAACACAAATTCTTCGTACGAATCATGTTAGTGTAAGGTTTGTAGTCGATAGTGTCACTTTTCGTGGTTTTAACAAATTGTATTTGTTGAATGCCCTTCGCTCTTGGTATTTTCTCGCAAAGTAATGAAACTTTATTGTTTTATTTCTTTTGACAAAATAAGCAGTACATCTTAGAGTTGCTTTTTTAGTACGCACTTCATTCCATATATATCATTATACAACAACACAAAATAAATCTACAGCATCTATACGAGGAGTATTTGAAAAAAATGCCCAATTAAGTTAATTGGGAAAGGATTCCGATTCATTGCAGGCATATTTGCATATATTTTTGTTTAAATTGGAAAGCACAACCATCATATAAAAATGTTAAAGAGGTACAGTCGTGGGAAAAAAAAAGTAAACACCCCCTACTAACTCCTCAGCAAATTATTGTAGACGAAAGTTACTGGTACCGAACGATTGAAAATAAAGTTTACTTTTAAATGATGTATATAAAATTTGCTTAGTTATTCCATCTACACATTAAAACGAATCCAAACTTAATTTTTTTCAAAGGCAATACCCAATTTTAACGAGGTATTTCAAACCTTTGGTTCAAACTATGCCTAGACCACAAATTTCAAGTCATTTCAATGATACGTTTTTGAATTGTAAATATTCAAAATTTAGTGCTTCTAATGTTAAATTACATTTTCATATTTTTATTTATAACTTCTGAAATTATGATCCTAATGTTCTAATTTTTTGTGTAGCAATAATACTAATATACCCAAACATAAATACGTTGAATTTGCAATTTTTATAATTTTCTGATATGAATTATGAAATTAATATTCGAAACAATTATGAATTGCAACCTACAGTTTTTTTAATGGATTCAGATTTATTAAGTCCTGCTTTATGGAAATCCAAAATTTCACATTTTTCATCCGAGTAGTTTTTAAATTATGCTTAAAAAATGGCAAAATGATGGTTTAAGGGGCCGTCTATGATAGAAGTGACTGAATATTTTGAAATTTCTTATGCTATCCTGTAATCTAACAGGCTTAATTGACTGCTTAAGGTGCCTTGATCAAGAAGGGAGCTCTCTCGGTTAACAATCGAGTACTGAACTTCAATTTGGATACAGCCCATAAAATACGCTCGTTTTAAAATAATTAATTTCTCGGAAACTTATGGTACGAATGACATAAAAAATTGTTTTTAGACTAATTGAAGGGTATAGAGTCCATTTATGCTGTCAGAATTGTGTACTGCTATTGAAAAAAAAAGTTATGGTTCGTTTTAATATGTAGATGGGCCCCTAAACAAATTTTATATACATAATTTAAAAGTAGACTTTATTTTTAATCGTTTGGCATCGGTAACTTTCTTCTACGGTAATTTGTTGAGGAGTTAGTAGTTGGTGTTTACTTTTTTTCCACGACTGTACATTTTAGGAAAATAGGAATTCCCTTAAAGATGCAATGTTGAAATTTTACATACGAAAGCATTTACAAAAAATTGATTTTGAGTTACATTGTCTAAAATAATAGCATACGATTTTACTTTACTGGGATCATACTAAATAAAAAGCTGAAAATACAGTCGCTTGTGGATTTGACCAGTAATGTAGTATTTCATACCAAAATTTCGTCTTGGCATGAAAATAAAATAGTTTCCAGAAAATCCACTAGCATAACTATTCTTTGAGAAATATTTTTTTTTTTGGTTTTTTTTTTTGCCATTACGAAAATAATCCCTTGTACACGTTTCAATGAATGTGCCACAGAAATGGATTTGGTTGCTTTCGAAAATTTTTAAAATATCAGAAATGGTTTGTTTAACTGTTACTTTTTCAGTTTTGAAAAAGTAACAGTATTGAGAAGATGTTGATAAACGTTTTGTCAATAGCAAAATGTCTATCAACGTTTTGCTATTTACAATAACTTATAAGAAGTTCTATATTATGGACTTCCGTTTCAAATAATTCTTCGATGTTTTCTCCGCAAATTAGACATTCTGAATTCCTAAATTCTAATTATCATGTATCTTGGCAGACAAAGTCATCAAATCCATCACAGGAATGTTTAATGCAGGAAATGCACCAGTTACTACATTATGAATTGCTTGAATGTTTTCGTGACAACGACAAATGGAGATATTCTGATGAGTAATGTTCTATTGTTTTATGAAACTAGGCTTTAAAGCTGCAAAGGAATATCCAATTTTGCAATTTAGGAAAGCTTCTTTAAACAAAAAACGCATTCTCTTTTTAAATGTCCCCCAGAATTGATGAAATTATGTGACCTTTTTCACGCTTAACTAACGTAGATTTAGCTGAAGAATGACCTCTTCTTAAATCTTCATCGGCATAAAATTCTCCAAAGCTGTGGAGTTAGATTTTTTTTTTCGTTACAGTATCTGAGGTTAGCTAGCTCTCCACTTTTTCCTTTTCTTAATATTTTCATTTTCTTGCTGAAGCTTTTGGTATTTCTAAGACTTTTCTTCACCTTATCGTAATATATTTTGTTTTGTTTCTTTCTCACAACAACACATTCAATTTCATTCTTATTTTTTCACTACAATTTTTGGCGCTTAGCAGAATTTTTCCTGCTCTTTAAAGCAATGTCGTGTATAAGAAGCAATATTAAAATCTTTCCTTTAAAATATACTTATCAGAATCATTTCCATAAGAGTTACTACAAGAACCTCTGTATCTGTAGGTTATACAAAAGAATTTAGTAAACGAAGCTTCACAAAGCCAATACATTATCTAATCAAAGACCATGTGCTGCAAACCGAAAGAAAGCACACAAATATGACAAGAGATGAGTTGTTTTATTATATCTTTAATTACTTGTCATGATTATTTTATAATCTTAAGTAATGCCAAAAATGAATAGAAATAAATCTACCCATTAAAAAAACACTAATAAAATAATTTATATTCCTTAAAATTTACAAAATAAAATAACCTTAGTTATAGTTAAAACAATTTCAAGAACTGCTCTAACAGCAGAGAAAAAACAACAAAAATTTAAGCATTCTATTTGTTTTGGTTGTAACGCAATTTTATATCAAGCTATCGACAAAAGTATTATGTGCTACTCTTGTGACACAGACGTTTGTTACTCTTGTGAAACTCCCCAGAGTCTATTCCATGCATAGCATAAACAAAATATTTAATGTAAAATATGTCATACCTCGAAATCAAAGAATTAGAAGTTTTGGGTAAAAATTTTAAGTAATTTTTTTTAATTAAAACTTTTGTATGTTTTCCTTTACTCTTGTGACATTTAAGTATTAACGTTTAAATACAGTCAAAAATATATTAAAGACATTATCTGAAAGATTTTATCTATGTAGATCTTAAAGATATGATAAGAGTTTGTTGATTTGAACGCATAGTAATTTTATTGAATTCTAAAAAGTAAAAATAAAATCACACATTTCAATAAGTTTTATTTTAAGCTCAAATGTAAATGTAGTTGTATACTGTTAGTATCCAGCCCATTTTCAGTAAACAGTTGCTCTTATGAAATTAAATCTTACAAATTCATATACTTCAAATCTTTAGCTTTAAATTGATGTATCACACTTATATTTCCGTTTAAAAAACATTTCAGCAAAATTTTTTTTCTGCCGTGGACGTTCCCATAATCTGTAAATATATCTTCCCTGAAAATTCAATATGTTTCAAATAATATTCAATAATTTTTCTGCAGGTTGTTATGTGCAACCTTTTGCATATGACACCTCATTTCTAAATTTTTACCTTTAATAACTACACATTACAATAATTATAATAATTTTAATTAATATAACAATGTCCAAAGTTCGATTTCATAGACTTTTATAAATAACGAAATAGCAATGAATATTTACAGTTAAAAAAAGGGAACTAACTGCTGCTCAATTTTGAATTCCTGTATTGCATGTAAAGCTACTTATCTCTCTATATAAAAGAAAGTCTGGAATTTGTATTAATCTACTGAACTACTGAACCAAACTACTGAACCTAAAATCTTGAAAATTGAGGTAAAAATACTTCTTATGACATAGAATACAGCTAAGAAAGGATTTCCTAAAATTCCACCCCTAAGGGAAAAGAGAACGAATATTTAAGAAATTCTTTAAAAATCTGATTTTGTAATTATTTTTCAACGGATATCATATTTTAGTGTATTTTTGTTTGCTGAGTCGAATGGTACTAACTAAATTATTTTAAATCTAATAGTTCGAGAGATATTTCATATTTTTTTAATTTGGCTATGTCTTTGGCGCCAAAAACCTCAAATAATGATAATTTCTAAAAATACATCCTTTACTATAGCTACGGAAAATTTTAAATTAAGTAATTTTGTTAATTCTTTTGATTAAATAGTTAAAACAGCTATATGAGTTAGAAAAAAATTACAAACGCCTTGAAAACTAAAAAAAAAATGTAATAATATTAATACTTTTTCGCTATACCAACACCATGCCAAAACGTAGGCTATTGCGCCATTTACTTCAAACCTAACCATGCAAAGTTTTTTATTGTAAACTGTGCCAAACATTCTGATTTACTATTTATTGAACTTGAATATTTTTTTAGTAGTATTATTTACTCGTAGCAAAACATCTTATTTTGTTATTTTTCGAATAGAAAATATTTATTATTAAATTATAACTAACATTTATTACTGACATTGACATGGATTTTACCATTTGGCAGTTACTTGATGATGAGGAAGATGTAATAAAATTATTTCAGAACTTTGGAATTATACATATAAAAATGTTTTGTTGAAAAAAAAAAACATGAACGTCTTCATTCAAAAAATGAAATGTTTACTGCAATGACAGGCATGCGTATTACGTACGCTACGCTGCAATACTAACCTAAGAGACATTTACAATTTCAGATCTGCACTTTAAATTGAATTTATTTTATTACTTTATTGTAAAATATTCATTTCTTATAAATTTTAAATGCTCATTTTTGTATCGACATTTTTTTTTCAAATATTTCATTTCATTTTGCGCTAATTATTATGCTTGGCGACAACGGTGTTGATATAACGGAAAAATACCAAAACAGTTACTGATTTTATTTAAAACAGAAAGAAAAAAGTTTTAATAATAAATAAACGTTGTAAAACGGAAATATTTAATTTAACACTATTTCTACCGGTGTCAAATGACACCTTTTTAATGGATTAATTTATGTTTATTTTGCTCGTCATTATTGAATATAAGAACCGATAAACAAGTTTTCAATGTATTAAAAATGTTTTGTAATTGACCCATTCTTAAAATTACAGATGAAAAACCATAAATAGAAGTCTTCTAAAAGGTGTCATTTGACAACGGTAAAAATAGTATTAAATACGAAAACAATATGTTTGTACTGCTTAAAAAAATTTCATTTTTAAATGTTTAATTTTGAAAAAAAATATTTTGCAATTTGTCATTTGCTCCTGGATAAAAAGAAAAAATGGGCACTTTTATGTTAACCGTGCACAAATCTCACCAACAGCATTTATAAAATCCCAAATAGCAGCACTTACATTTTTACCCCTCATCATCTGCTATGTATATAAATCGCAAAATCTTATTTCATTCCGATTGGCTATAACTCAGGTTCTACTGAACGGAATTTTGTAGAACTTTGTTAGTTAGGTAATTTGTTTTAGAAGTGTTTTAATGTAAATATATATATATATATTTCTACGTTGCTTAGTGTTAGCTACGTGAGTTTTAAAATTAGGTGAACCCGATTATCAAAGATTACCTTTTATTTAAAGTTCTACTGAATGGATTTTGATGCTATGCGGTAAAATTCCAGTGGTGTAGTAAAAAACTAGAGGATGTACGCTATATTCAGAGAGTATATACTAGATAATATATATGCTTCAGCTATGGAAGATGTGTGCAGAGTTTCTTTAAAAATCCAGAGAGTATATAACATAGACCTATCCCTAAATCCATGAGAGTTTTATAATCTGGTTAACACGATTATCAAAAATATATTTAATTTAACTATCTATAATATATATGAAATGCAAAGAGAAATTTCGTTCCGTCCGCTTAGAACTTGAGTTCTGCTGAACAGATTTTGATGGGACTTACAATGTTAGATAATTTTTCAGAAAAGATTTTATACTGGTGTGCAACAAGCATAAAATGCTAATTTTCAGACATGTAAGTACTCAAAAGTAAGTGATATAAACATCCGGTGTAGCAAATAGATATTATATGTACAACACACCTAGTTGATGTGACATCTCCTTCATGTCACACATGGCCACAAGTGTCACAGTCACTACGGAGAAACAAAATTTGGGATCTTTCATTCGTCTCATTATTATTGTAAAATGATCGTCATAACGTTACTCCACTGAGAAGTCACTGTGACTGTTGCTTTGTGATGAGTCACTAGGTGACATTACAACTAGGTCACGTTGTTATTCTCATGTGACTGTCATTTGAAGACTCAGTTTTGAAGCCATCGTGAGCATTGCATTGTGCTGAGTCTCCAAATAATGTCACAATTAAGTCACATGGTGACTTTTAGGTGACCGAGACTCTACTGTGAAGTCACCATTGCACTCTTTTGTGAAAAGTCACCAGATGATTTCATTTTCCGTCACTTGGGAACTCGTCACAAAACAGCTATCGTGATGATTTTACAATGGAGTCTCCAAATGACGTTGACATAGGGATCACAGGGTGACTTCATTGTAAAGTCATCTGGTGACTCGTCACAAAGCAGCAGTCATGGTGATTTCTCAGTGGCGTGATCAAATGAAATTAAGAATGATCACATTTCAGTTTATTGTAGTGACTGTGACACTTGTGACCCTTTGTGAGGTCATGGAGACTTCCTATAGGCTGTCTATGCTGTTAGGATAACACCTATTTTTTACCCTTGCTGTTTATAAAATTTTCTTTTGAGTACTCACGTGTTTATTAATTAACATTTTGTGTTCATTGCTTAAGTTCTGCACACTAGTGTAGTATATCATATCGTTTTATCATGCTTCGTATGTATCGTTTTCGTACTATCACGGATTAGAATAGTTTCAATCTTGCTTATTGAAGGGAGTATAATAACACAATTTTTATTTATATTTATATTTTTTTGCAGTTTTGTTAATTATTCTGCGTTAAGTGAATTATTGCTCTGTATTTATTAATATTTTTATCATGAATTTATTAAATCTCACATGTGGTTCATTCATTGTTTTTAGAATCATGCTGTACCCCAAGTTTAGTTGCGCTTTACATCTGATGGTCCCTCGAGCACGATCGGATTATGAACAACTTGAGTAAAAATAAAACTACTATTAATAACATTATAACGAAACTAGAAATCATTATGAAAAGTGCATAAATAAAAATTAATTGTTGGCAATTCATGGGGAAACAGAAATATGTCTTATTGAAGGACATAGAAAAAAATCTCACACTGACAGCCTGAATCCAAGAAAGACTTGATTCTAGAAAATATAAACTAAAACGCAACAAGTAATATTGATATTAATAATTACTTTATTTTGAAAGCTTTATATCATGATAAGAAATTGTTTCAACTTTTTCATCGACCAATTTATATTCTGCATCTTTTTTCTAACTTTGTTCTACTTTTACCTTTGCCTTTATTTTAAAAAGATCATCATAACAATCCTCCCTAACCAAAAATCACAAGTGCAGATTTGTTTCTATTCACAAATGCCATCTTAGCTTCCCCACCCCCCTTTAGAACAAGGCAAGAAATAAGTTTCTCACTTAAACTTTTCTCCCAATATCAGCAAAAAGTACAGTAATTTATCTTGGTATTAGATCATTAAATTTCATACGTATCATAAAACTAAATTTATTACTACATAGAATGCTGTGTTCAAGATCACATTCTGCGATGAGAATACATAAATTATTTTTCTGGTTTGTTTTTTCAATGACTCTGTGGTCAGTTGTGACAATTTTTATTGCTCTTCAAAAGTTGAAAGCAAAGTGCACAAAATCAACAAAAGAAATTCTTCTCAGGGACGGTGATAAATATATCAGGGACCCTCTTTCGCTATACGTCACACTATTAGAAAGTACGACAAATGAATCCCCATAATAAACAAGTCGCAAAAGCACAGGCTTCTGTCGCATAGATGTGAGTTGAAATTTATGATTTTGCAACTTTAGTTATAGACATATTATTAAAACAAGCAGTACCCATTCATTTTTCGACATTATAAAATAATTAAGTAAGGAATCCCAGAGATATTTTCGTTATTTTTTAAAAAGTATTTTGCTGCTATTTCCTTGTTTTGGAAATTTACTACATAAAAATTCCAACATTAGTTAATACTGGTAATTATTTTTTGTTTTACTGTAGTTATTTCATTTCTCTACATTTATGCATTTATCCATGAGAATGTTTGCTATTCTAGACAAGCAGTGTCGTTGTAAAAGTTGTCAAAGAAAATTGCTTTTCACATTTGTATATAACTGAAAAATAGCTTCCCATATTGTGTTTTCTTTTAACTGGCAGTTATTATAAATGTACACAACGTTTTCTGTGATACGGACGCTTCAAATATGAAATAATATGCCTTGAAGTTAATGAACGATTTCATTGTAAATGGGAATTCTGAGATTGCTTATTGTATTAAAGGTGCTTCTTCCACGTTGTACAACTAGAAATTTTGTGAATTGTAATGTCCAGATATCGTCACGTTTTGACTGTTCAGAAATTGTTACGAATCCCAATGGTAGTATGTCAGTGTTCTCATTGTAAAATATACCCGTTTCCTATAGACGGAGGGGTAGAACGGTATAAATTTAATAGTATAAACTGTTGTGAGGCAACATCCACTGCAGATCAGTTTTAACAGCAGCTCTTTTGTTAGTGTGGCATTCTGATGTTTTTTCAAATTCTTTACTTCACATTCCAAATTTATAAAGCCTAAATATTCCGTGTTATTATTAATCTATTAATATAAATTTTGAAAATGCTACAAAATATTTTTTAATGAAAAATTAAAAAAAAATATTTAAAATATATAACGCTTCTCTTTTGCAATGTCGAATCATTTAAACAAATTAATTATTCGCATTCCCACTATTTACGCAAAACAATTACGAACTTACGGTTAACGCTCTATTTTATACTTGTGATCATTTTTATTGCTCATGTTTAAAACCTTCCCGGAATACTTTTTCTCACTTACATAGTTTTGTTTCCTAAACTAACTGCAAAGAGACCTGGTACAATGATACCAAATAAGCAAGTTCAGTATTTTGTCCTGTAGTCGTAAAAAGTATTTTTGCAAAATCAGATAGTTTCGGACCATTCTATTCAGTCTGAAATCGAAAATAAATCTGAAAATATTTCAGACGCTTTTATTCTGAATTCGAGATAGATATTTTGATAAGTAGAGAACGTCTATGTATATCTGAAATAAGAAAATTTTAATCTTTGTTGATTCAGCTATCGAAGTTTTCCTCCATAAAAGTATATTTGAAGAAGTATAGCAAACTAAATAAGGAAATAACTAAATTTTTTTAAAATAATCTGTTTTCTAACTTGAGAAGTAATCACATCAGTAATTTATCATTCTATCTTTTGTAATACTAGAATCTATTTAAAATTACTTTAGTGTAACAAAAATCCTATAAAAATCTTTGAGGTTGGGATATAATTTGCAGTTATGTTTCATTGGAGATTGTACAATTTTGTAATATGTTACAATTATCTATACAATGGCTGTATCGTCATGTCAAGTAGGCTAAGTGCCTCACCACCTAACATTTTATTGAAAATATTTTCTTTTCATTTTAGGTTTCTTTCTTATTTTCTATTTATTTATTTCATATTTGCACGGAATTTTTAATAAACAATCACACAACCATTCAAATATATTTTCAAATTAACAATGCAGAAGGGGGGAAAGGGGGGGGGGGGGGTTGACTGCCCATATTTTTAACTGGAACATTCTGGCATAAAACAATCTCTTTTAAAGTAGAGACTGCTAAAACGAAATCTCAAGGGGTAGAATTTTTTTCGTTTTAGACAATTATCAGTTCTAAAAGTATAATTGCATGGTATTCTTTCGACAGGACCATGATGATTTTTTTCATTCAAGTCAGGATTTCTTTAAAGATTCCTATTTCACAGATTTTAGATTTTTTACCCGTGTATATATATATGTATGTTACGAAGGGTGCAATCTCTGTGCACTATCGATAGTAGGCGTGATCTTAGCAAACATCCTGTGATCTTGAAGAACATGCCACTCTTACTAACAAAATTACCGGCTCCATTAAAAACTCTATGCATCACTCATTGCCTGAATCCAGCAATACAAGTTCCATACTACTACGCATTTCTCTACATTTCAGCCGACACTCACTAGCAATATTTTTTACAACCATGAAGATGATGATAACTACAGTGTTCAAATCGCAAAAGATGTCAAGGACCAAATACGAGGGTTTTTCCAGAATTCATACCCATATATCCATTTTAAGGAAAACTATTTATTTTCCAATTGAAAAATCCACAAGAATAAAATTCTCCATAACTTTTAAAACCACAATAGCACGTTATGAGCTACAACATAAGACCAATTTATATTCCACGTAAGTATTCATTCAGTCAGCATTTTTCATTATAAAAGATGTTATTAAAGACATTTCATTCTGTAAATAAATCCATCTTCGTGGTGACGCGATTGTTTTAACAATCTTAAGAACACACGACTTTTTTATCGGAGTTTCTTTAAAATAGCGAAAAATTAGATAAAATAGAGTTGTAAAATTATATTAAATGGAAAACATTTATAGAGCACTTTTAAGACAGGTAGGAATTTTAAATTTCGTAATATATATGTATTTACGTAGAAGGTACACTGCAAATAGAGGCGTCTTAAATTCAGACATATATGTGTCTGAAAAAAGAATTCAGACACTTAAGAGTCTGAATATGAAATTTCAGACGTCATAGATGTCTGAATTTAAGATACATAAGTGTCTTACTAAGATCATGTTATAAATGGACTGAAAATAATGTCTGAATAATGACGAAACGTCTGAAATTAAGACATTTAGCAATTCAGACACTTAAGTGCCTGAATGTAGCACAATTATATCATATGTGTGATGACTGTATACACAATTATATTGCAATATATATGCCATCATAATCATAAAAGATTTTCAAATGGATGACAGATGTTTAAAATACTTTTCCTTCCAATAAATTTAGTATTACTTTATAAAACCAGCAATCTGATTAAACTACACGTCGTCTATCAAAACTGTAACAGTCCGCTTATTAAAATTTAGTAGAGTTATTTTTGATGCAAAAAGTAATTAAAGACTTGATTTTCACAAAGTATAAAATCTTCCAAAAATTACTTGTACTAATGGGAGTATGTAGGGGAGGGAGGGGGGAGGGGTTCAAAGAACGACTGCTCTGCTAAATACTAAGAAATACAAGTGCTGGCAGGAAAAAAAATGCATGGAGGGGAAAGGTTAAACAGCTATGCCTGGAGTCCACAGCCTAATCTGCTTAACTAAAACACAGAATCTAAACATGAAATAAGCTAAACTAAGAACCTTTTTTCGGAATGCCTCGTTCAAGAGTATTTTCGCATAAAAGAATTTCAAAAGTGTATTAATTAAGAAATAGAAACTCATTTTTGAATATATATAATATATGTGCACACATATATATAATAAGAACATTTTTCAAAATGCAGAATTGATTTTTTTTCCTTTTAGGGTGCTTTGCTCTTCTGAACCCCTCCCTTCCTTCTACATTTAAAAATCAATGTATAACTATCCAAATAATGACTACCTAAATATCAGAATAATGAATGCAATATCTAAGTATTAATTAAAAACATTAACTGTTAAAGAATATATAGTTCCTTTTACTCTAAGCGTTTTATGTTATATAGTCATTTACAAGAATATTTTTTTTTTTTATATACATAAAGAAAATTTAACCAATTAAATTTCAAAATATAGGGAGGGGCAATGGCCTTCAACCTCTCTTCTGTCGGTGATTATGCTTCATCAAAATAAGATGTATTAATTGCAAGTGTTACGACAAAATTTTTATATAAGTAACGTTTTCTACGTTTTCACTCTGTCAGAAAGTATAAAAACTGTAATGATAATAATAATATCCAGATAATTGATCAATTTAACGCATTTCGGAAAACACCAAATAAGGAAAATAAAATGTTTCTCATTTATGCTTGTACTATGTTTTATTTCCCCCCGCTGATAAAAAGTTTTAACGCTCATCATAAAACACGAGCTCATTATCAACCACAATATCTCAACCACACCGTAGACTGACTCAGAACATTCGAAATTGAAAGACGCTTACTTCATCTATTTTTCCCTTTGTCTAAGGAGACATTTTACTTCCGTTGGTACATTCGAATGTAGATGTTCTTTGAACAATTTTCTGGACGAATTCGGCGCAGTATTTTAGGTGAAAATTTATTAAAAATATTATTGTGATTATTTTAGCTCCATGTGCATTCGCTTCCATGTGCATCTGTCATCTATGTAATACAATTGTTTATTATACATTAGTGTTCTTGTGAAATAACATGTGTATGGAATCTCAATTCAAGTTCTGAAATTCTATGAATTTCTATGATATTTAAATGAATCATATTTATACATCACGATGAAATAAGGATGATATTTCTATTATGAAATTTGTACTCAATATTCACCAAAAAATTTACGGAAATAATTTTAGGTCAAGAATAGTGTGCACATTTATTTTGGATATGGATTTACTTTTTAAGGATGTATGAAAGGTATGTATTTCTTAGCGCGTATATATGCAACAATATAATTTTCAAATTCAACTTGAACAGTATATTTATGTATGTTGTTTTTTAATTATTTAAAATACTTTTCTAAGACAAACGTTTATTTATCACATTTGTACCATTTTATATCCAATAAATATTTTTTATTGTTATGAGATTTGTGTATTGTCTTTTGATTTGCTGCTAAATTTATATTATTTTCAAGATAAATTGTTTAATAATTCTTTAAACTCCCAGTGTATAAATGACAGTTTTTTTTATGCTAAGAATCTGATTATTGCTTTAATAAATAAGCAAAAAAAAAAAAAAAAAAAAAGAGCATAGTATTTATTCAGTACATAAGTTTTCATTATTAATGTATTCACACCAAAATATGTCAATATTTTTCATTATATTTTTTGAAAAAGACAATTCCAGTATTATATATTATATTTTTTTTGTGCGTAAGCTAATTTGATTATGTAAAAATATCAGTAATATTATGTAAAACATTGCTTCATTTAAAATATTTATAAAAATAAAAGCAAAAACGTAAAATTGTCAAAACTTTTGTTTAAGAAGAAATACTTTGTATAGATTTAAAAGAACTTAAAAAAATAATAATAAAATAAAAAAATTGGTGTGTTAATGAATTTAGCGTTTTGATGAACATGTTGAATTCCTTGTAACATTTTCTATCGTAGTTATAACTACATTTTATTTTCAACTTTTAATTTAATTGTTTGTTCGCTATGAAGGATATGCAATTCACTCAAAGTTTAATATTGGATAAAAATTTGAAAATTATCAAACATTTATTGTGATTTATATTTTATAATTAGAGATGTATAATTTTCAAGGAAAAGCTTTTTAGCCAAAAATCTGTTTTTTGGCAAAATTGATTTGTGTTTTGAAATCCGAGTTGTCAAAACTTTTTTATGTCAACTTAAATATATATATATTCTGCATATTATTTGGTTTCAAAGCAATTTTTAATTACATTGCACATCCGTATATTCTCTAAACTACATAAATGACAGTTAAAAGATTACTGCAATTTTGTGATTATTATATGTAAAATCAGTTTTCGAAATTTTCATTATTTAATAGTACATTGTATAAAAGATAAATTATTTACAGCTATAATTTCATTTCTTCAAAAAAAAAAAAAAAAAAAATACGTATTTTGATTTTTTGTTCTAAATTTTAAATTTTGGATTTTCAAAACATGAGAAATTAAAAACTAAGCTTATTTTATTTTTAAGGCTGTTCTCAAATCCAAAAGGGCAACTTTATGACATAAGTTTTAATTTATTTTTGTTGGGAAATGCATGAAACTAGCAGGTGTTGTTGTTCAGAAATTATGTCATCGAGCTGTTTTTTCCATTTTTTTTTTTTTTTTTTTTTTGCGAACGCAATAGGTCTTTTAGAAAATAGTGTCCAAGTGGGCGTTTTGAACGGAATTTCCGCGTGAAAGAAGAATAACCACTCAAGTAAGGGTGAAAAACGTCTTTCTCACGTGATCCAAATCTCTTGTAACTCAATAGGTATTTTATTTATCAAAAAATGGAAAACACAGTTCAATTCCAAATCGCTTCCATAGTCAGTTCTTCCAATTTTATATCTTTCTGTTAAAAAATGAATTTGTAAATATGTCAAAACGTTTTGTGCTTGTTGAGCAGAGCAGTTGAGAACAGCCTCAAGTAAAAAGGTTTTAACAGGTTTAAAATGGAAATTTGAAAAAAGCTAAAATTTTGTATATTTCCATGTATAACTACATTTCCACATAAAATTGCGGTTTTCCCCAAAGTTCATTTAGGGACGGTCCATAAATGATGTCACGCTTTTTTTCAATAATTTTGACCCCCCCCCCTCCCACCCTTTGTCACAAAGTGTCACACTTTACCATCCCCCCCCCCCCTTGTCACACTATATTACATGAGCATATACTTGCAGTTCAGATTACATTTCAAATTTTATTTTTAAACTTTAACTATGTGTTCTAATGATATTTGTGAGCATAACTACAAAAATGATTCGTGCACTTATTTTGTATGAAAAAAGACTAAGGTTTACAACAAAACATAATTAATAAACAGTAGTAATAAAATATTAATATGAAAGAGCAATTGAAAACAGTAGTATTTTGGAATTTGAAATGGAATTTAATATATTTGGCTTTAAATCTTATCTTTACTTTATCAATAAAAAATACTTTAATTTCAAAATAACTTCAAAATTTAATCTCCTGATTTTTAATGCTTTTATTTTAACCAAAATGTGTGATGTCACATTTCTTCTTACCCCCTCCCACCCACTTGTCACAAACGTCCACAATTTCCCGAACTCCCCTCCCCATCTTCAAGCGTGACATCATTTGGGGATGGCCCCTTATATAGAAAAGGCAAAAAAAAAAAAAAAAAAAAAAAAATGTATATTTAGGCAAAATAGGTTTTGAAACTAGAAGTGACTTTTCGTATATGTTATTATATATATGTGTATGTGTGTGTGAACATGAAAACAAATCACAGAAGCATTAGAATGAAGCTATCGTGAAATTCTGAATATTTTATAATTATTTTTTCAACTTTTCTTATGGTAAATAAACCCCTCTTAAAAAATCGAATTTACTCTTTAATTGAAAAGTTTCATACTCATTTTTTTTTTTTTAAATATTGGGATCTCATATACTGAAAATTGTGCGGAATCTAGTGTTAGATTTTATTTAACACAGAAATAAAAATGCAACAAATGCTTAAACTGATTCAATGGGAATATCTTATTTAAATGGGAAGAAATTGCACTACAAAGCAGGGATGGAATTCTTTCTGAAGGAGTGAATCATTTTTTATAGATGGGAATAATTTGTTACCATAAAGCAGAGCTGATTGCAGCATGGACAAATTGGACTGTTTCTATGGACCTTTAGCTTTACGGGCCCCTAAATTTGGTACGGAATTTCCATAAAGCTGATATTTTAAATTTGTTTTGATCTTATACTTATTTTTATAAATATTCTGTACTTTTAGAACATGATTAGGCCAAAGAAAATTATATATTTATCAAAATATGTATCTGACGGCATCGAATAGGATTATTTATTTATTTATTTATTAATTTTGGGAACAGTATATGAAGGCAGTGGGGGGAGGTAGCGAATGAATACTAGGTCTTTGGACAAGATTAATTTGAAGTTCTCACTAAAAGTAATAAATATTTTTGATGCCGTAGGGCATATATGATACCACATGAATACATATTTAGGTGAATATATATATACATATATTATCCTATTCTAAAACTGCAAAATACTGATTACAATCTTCATAATATCAAAACTGATTTAAAATATCAGCTTTATGAAAATTTCATACCCGATTCGGGGTATCCTAAAATCAAGGGGCAGAGAAGCATTCCATTTTTCCCACGCTGCAATCTGCTCTGCTTTATGGTAACAAATTATTCCCATTTATAAAAAATGATTCAATGTGGTCAAACATGGCTGCGTATATGGCTTTGAAAGAAAAGTGGTCAAAGATGGCTTCATATTGGCCAAAAAAAAAAAGGGGCTCAAAGATGGCCACAATTTAGACATTTGAGATGTCTGAAATTCAGACGTAAGAAGTGTCTGAAAAATTTAAGACATTTTAAAACGTCTTAAAATTGAACACTCATGTTTCAGACACTTAAGTGTCTGAAATTCAGATACAAGAAGTGTCTGAAAATTTTAAGACATTTTAAAACGTCTGAAAATTGAACACTGTGTTTCAGACACTTAAATGTCTGAATTTCAGACATTTCAGTTTAGAGTGTAATTACAAAAAACTTTGCCAATATATTAGGACCTAACGATTTGTCGTTGAAAGAAGTGAGATATAGTCGCTTTGGGATGTGGATGTTCTAGGTTGGGCAGGCTGGAGAATGTCGTAAGAAACAACAATGGAAGTCTCACAATTACGGTTTCAGTGACGAAATTTCAAAAAAGTTAAAAGGCAATACCGATTTTTTTTCAGAATTGAAATAAAAATCGTAAAATTATTTTCATGATTAAAAAACATAATTAGCGTAAGGCTGCTCTCAAATCCAAAGGATCATCTTTCTGACATAAGTTTTAATTCATTTTTGTTCGGAAACGCCTGAAACTAGAAGGTGTTGTTATTCAGAAACTATGTCATCGAGCTGTTTTTTCCGTTTTCTTGTAAACGCAATAGATCTTTCAGAAAATATCGTCAAAGTTGGCATTCTGAACTGAAGTTCCGAACGAAAGAAGAAAATCCAGTCAATAAGGGGAGAAAAATGCCGTGTCACGTGATCCAAACCGCTTCTAACTCTATAGGTAATGGATGGATCCAAAAATAGAAAAAGCAGTTCGATTCCAAATCGCTTCCAAGGTCAGGCTTTCCAATTTTATATCTTTCTGTTAAAAAATGAATTTGCAAATGTGTCAAAACGATTTGCGCTTCTTGAGCAGATCAGTTGAGAACAGCCTTAAGAAAACTAAACTTAGCTGTAGCAATGTGGACATAAAACAAACGCAATGAAAGCGATTTAGTGCTCCACGTGTACTGCAAGAATAAATTCATGTCATTTTCATCTATCGCCATTTTCGTTTCACCGTGGTCAGTAGAGTTAAGCAAGACACAAATACACCGCATTCTGTTTTTGTCACGTGAGGAATTCTTAATTCTAGGAAACATCTACGTAACACCCTTTAAGTGAGTCTGACATGAAAAACATCATCAAATGTGAAATTCTGCTGTTTTCATTCTGCGATTTATTGCTGCCGAATGCAAAGTGTCATCATCTGTGAATGAAAACAGAATTTTCTTTGTAATCCGAGTAAAATTATTTATTTCTCGACTTCTGTCTGGGCGATTTTGTTGTTCTCACTGCTTTCCTTTGGATTTTAAGCCGTTATTATCACTGCTAAAATTAGTTTTTTAATGTTTGATTAATTTATGTTTTCTTTAATTTCTATTTTTGCACCGTGAAGATTATTTTGCGTCGAAAAAAAATCGAGTACTTTGAAATTTCGAAAATTGGTTACTGTATGCGTAACTAGGAGAACTCGATTGTTGTTTTTTACGTCATTCTTGAGCCATGTCATAAAATAACCACATCCAAATTGAAATTTCGTTGGATTGAATGTTATGACTGCTAAGGGTTGTATTAGATCTCCTCGTTATCGTTAAAGATTTTTTTTTATATATAATCGTATATATAATGTATGTTTTGGCACCTAACGAGCTCCAGTGTGTAATGAAAACTTAATATTGTTTACTATATTTTTTCAAATTTTACTAATGTTACGAAATCTAATTGCGTGGATCACCTTTCTTGAACAGAAATTTTCATGAGATACAGTATGTCGAAAACATGTAGGCGGACATGACATTGAAAAGTATCATAAAGAATACGAACATAAAGAAAATTTTAAATAAATTTTTCAAAAAAAAAATCACATTCTCCAATGCTTAAATATCAATTCGTATTCTCATATTTTCTTAATTTTTACCTTTTAATTTTTAAATTCGGCATTTCAATATGATTTTAATTATTATTATTATTATTTATACAGCCTCTTGCGAGATCTCTGAATTCATGGAGATCTCTGAATTCATGGAGACCAATAAACAAACTGCTTACTAAAACTAGTCAAGTAATAATAAATAATTATCCTAAAATCTATCTTTCTGTTCTAACAAGGGAAGAGAATGCTATATCAGCATCTATGAATTCCCTAAAATTACATTTTAGGGTGTTATTCTTGGAAAAAAGGGTGGATACGGTGAATTATTTTCGAAATTTGGCTCTAGATGCCTAGAGAACAAAACCTTACCTGGAATAATCAAAATCTTACAGATGAAAATTTGTAGAATAATGAATCTCCGAAAACAGACACGATATACCAGGATATACGCACAGGAAGTTTTCAAAATGTGGCTGCATGAATCCCAGAGGGCACCGCGTCGTACCGGAAGGGCTAAATAAATCTTAGGAATGTCCAAAATTATGGCAGAAAGTCGACCCACAGAAGGAGAAAGGAAGTTTCTGGTCATAATTTTAAATTTGAGCCACAAATTTCTCTTCTGAACGGCATCAGGTGGTTCAGCTAGACAATATAATAATTGTAAACCTAATGTTCTTAACTCATAATGTCCATTACTTAATCACTCTTGTTTAAATAATATCTTTTTTTATCATGCTAATTATGTTTTCTTAACACTTTATGGCCCGACGGTACTTTAAAGTACCATATTATTTGTACATTTTCTTTATTTTGTAAAATAAATACTAACAAAATGTTTTAAATAAAAGATTTGAGTGGAGTTATAAATATTGCACAAATCCCTATAAATTCAGATTTAGTTCATTAATTTAAAAAATTCCTTTTTAATTTTTTTAAAAATAATTCTTTTCAAAATCCTTTTAAAATTCATTAAGTGAATGTGCAAATCTTCTAACGTTATTTCAAAAATTCACAAAAAAGGCTTTAAAAGATGAAATTTTCTTGAATTCATAATTTGGGACATAAAAGGTTAAATTAATTTCTAAAAATTCTAAGAAATAATTATATTTATTATACAAATATAGTTTTTTTTATATTTGGAGGAAAATTCCAAAGAATAGAGCCTAAAGAAAAAAAAACTCAGGACACATGTCTGAAAATGCCTTTAAATACAAATAGGTTTATTTTATTTTAAAATATCATTATCAATAGCCATTTAAGTTTGGTAAGGATATCAATTAATTTAGGCACAGGGAATAAATTAATATTTTATATATTTTTAAAAAAAGTTTTACCTTCGGTCAAAGTTTTCTGAAAAGGTTTTTCCCGTTCTTTCTGAAGAAAAAAATATTTTTCTTGCTGTCATTTCCGAAACTTTTCGTGGAGAGAATTTTTTTCTATTTAAAAAAAAATACTTATAGGATTAGCATTTAAACTGAAAAGCTACGTCTTTTTTTTTAATAATACTTCAAGACAGCCATGAATCAATCTATCGATTCCTATTTTATTTTGATTCCTTATGTGAACGAAACATGTTTTCGATACCCCTTTTTACTCTAAATCTTTCTACAGTAAAAAGTTTTGGACAGAACCGATAAGGGACAACCAGCACCTTGAGAATTTATTTTACCAATCTCTAGAAATGGGTTTCACAAAGCAAGTTCTTTGTCACAATCATTTTTAGGTGCGTTCGTAATTATATAAATACGTAGCACCTATAGTCGTCGTTCAGTCCGTCCGTCCGTCTGTCCGTCCGTCTGTCCGTCCGTCTGTCTGTCCGCATGTAACAGAGCAAAAACTACCCAACCGAATGGTTTGAAATTTCACATATATGATTGTTGCAAAATTTTGTCGAGCCATTTCAAATTTTATGAAAATCGGATGTATAGTTTAATTACAGGGACAGTCAAAAGTTTTTCCTTACATTACGGCCAATGGGAAAAATTATTGCAAGTGCATTTTAATGATATTAGAGCCTTCCGAATGATCTGAAATTTTAAAGATATAACTGTTGCGAAATTTTGTCGAGCCCTTTCAAATTTTAGGAAAATCGGATGTATAGTTTAATTACAGGGACAGTCAAAATTTTTCTTTACATTACGGCCAATGGGAAAAATTATTGCAAGTGCATTTTAATGATATGAGAGCCTTCCGAATGATCTGAAATTTTAAAGATATAACTGTTGCAAAATTTTGTCGAGCCCTTTCAAATTTTAGAAAAATCGGATGTATAGTTTAATTACAGGGACAGTCAAAAGTTTTTCTTTACATTACGGCCAATGGGAAAAATTATTGCAAGTGGATTTTAATGATATTAGAGCCTTCCGAATGATCTGAAATTTTAAAGATATAACTGTTGCAAAATTTTGTCGAGCCCTTTCAAATTTTAGGAAAATCGGATGCATAGTTTAATTACAGGGACAGTCAAAAGTTTTTCTTTACATTACGGCCAATGGGAAAAATTATTGCAAGTGCAATTTAATGATATTACAGCCTTCCGAATGGTCTGAAATTTTAAAGATATAATTGTTGCAAAATTTTGTTGAGCTATTTCAAATTTTAGGAAAATCGGATGTATAGTTTAATTACAGGGACAGTCAAAAGTGTTCCGTTACATTACGGGGAATGGGGAAAAAATATTGGAAGTGCATTTTAATCATGTATCAGACTATGCGCTTTATGAAGTGCAAAAAATTATACATTCAGTACAATATGGGGTGCAAAAAATAATTATAAAACTAGTTATAGTACGAACGCACCTCATTTGCCACGTTTGACGAGCAATTTCCAACTTGTTTAACTTTGTTCTTTTATCAATACAGTAGGAGTTCCAGATTTCAGATAACACGTTTGCATGGTTGGTAATTTCGCACTTGTCTTACCGACAGCTTACAGTTTCCCTTGAGATAAAATATTTTCTCATACATAGTAGTAAGCAAGACAAAAAAAACCCCACTCATTTATTGTTAAAATATCTCCCGTGAACAGACTATAAACCATTATTTTAAATGCATCATAGCTTTTGTCTTATTATTAAAGAAAGTATTATTTCAAGGAAAATATTTTTTAAAGAAAAATAGCGTCTTTTATAAAGTTTTCCTTTCGTACAATTTTTTATTTTCTAAATCACTTAAGAAATAAAAGATTTGATTAAAAACGTTCGAAATAAAAACCTATACAAAAACAAGAGGATTTATTTGGAAAAGTAATGTAAGGTATGTAAATTTTTCCTTAATACTAAAACATAAAACAACTTAAAGACAAACGAACTTTGCTGGTCATTTCTTTTTTTTTTTTTTTTTTTTTTTTTTTTTTTTTTTTAACCAATGCGTTCAATGTATGCCCGAAAACGGCCACATAGGATATTACATATTTACTATTAAGTGCTAGTAACCTTCAACTGTTTTTAGCGATGTCACAAACAGCTGCTTATTATCGATTTTCTCAGAGCCGGTCAGTATCACTGGATATTAGCAAAACTTTATTTCCTTTGCAGCCCTAGTACTCAAATTAGAGGCTTCTGAATGACTAAATTTTAATCTGAATAATCCTGTACATAAATTTTGGCCCAGAAACAGTATCCTATCAATTAATAGATTTTTTCTTTGTTTATATTTCTCTAAAGTAGCCTCAGAGACCGCTAACAGTAGCTATGTGATGATTTCTGTGACAGTAGTTAAAAGGAGTCGACACATATGATTTTTATTTTAAATTAATGAAAGAAATTAAGAAAGAAGCGCTAAAATTTTGCATAAGGTAACACAAAATAATTAAAATTATCAACCAATAAAATCTTATGTAAACTACGTGTTTTTGTAGAAGAAATTTGGGAAGCTATATTTAAAATTGCCCACCCAACAGATCAACAAATCAAAAGGTGTTGCTTTGAGAGGATAGCTAGTTACAATGCAACTCCACAACCTGTTTATGAGTAATTGTGTAACACATTATGAGTAATTGTGTAACACAAAAGGTGTTGCTTTGAGAGGATAGCTAGTTACAATGCAACTCCACTCCCTGTTTATGAGTAATTGTGTAACACATTATGAGTAATTGTGTAACACATCTTTAAAAATTTCTTCTAACAGTAGTAGTGTAGTTGTACAACAACAATAGAAAAGAGAAGGAGGTGGAGCATCTTTGGAATGAATCAAGAACCTGAATAGTATGAGAGATTGGGATAATATAACTGTATAAATTGAACTATTAAATTAGGATAATGACTAGAAAGTTTTAAATGGGGACGTTTAATATAAAATTAAAGGTTTACACTGCTGTAAGCTGTTCAATAACTCTACATATTCGGACTAAGCAAAAAAGCAAGAGGTAAAGTAAGACTTCTATCTCCTTTCAAAAAAAGAGGGAAAATTTTCTGTTGCCATACATTTAAACATATAAGATTAAATATAAGACAAGCATACTTTCCATAAAAGTAAAGTAAAATAGCTTTTTTTTTTCCTAATTGTAAAATAATGAGAAAAAGAAGAAACAATTAAGTATTAGCAGAAGAGGAAACTGCTCTTCTAATACAGTAATGTAACGTGTCTTGAGCGAATTGCCCACTCATAATTAAAAAAAAATATATTAAAAATATTTTTTTCTCCTTAAAATGTCGGGTATTATTTTTTTCCTCTAAATAAAATTTTTAGGTTGGTAAAATTACATAATGAAAAAAGTAATATCATGTAAAAATAATCATAATTCCAATCATTCAAAACTCGCATAAAAAATTATAGAAAATTAATTCATAAAATAAGAAAAATATGATTCTTATAAATTTTGGCATGGTATAATTTAAAAGCTCTTTTCTTCACTTATTTAAACTGTCAACAAATGTCAGAAAAGTTAATGGAAATCTTTAAATCTATTAAAATATTATTCTTTGTTTTCTTAAATTAAAAACATCACTTCTAATAATAATAAAAAAACAGTTTAAAACCCTTTTGTTATGCAGCATTTCTTCGCCTTTGCATTTAGAATATTTTGCGATGAAATTAAATTAGAACGAAAAAAAAATGAATTTATCTCATTCAAATAGCCTGAGATGTGTTTGTAATGTTAAATTTGAATAAAAAGGCTTTCAGAAATAAAAAATACATTAAACATTTTTTACTCAGAAGAAACTTTTTAATTGGTTAAAAACAAATTACTTTAACACCATATGTGCATTGAAAATTAAAGTGTTTCTTCAATTTCATCGTTTCTTGTGATTAAACATGTTTTACACGTTTTCCACTATAATGAACAATACATATTTGCCATAACGGTTTAAAATTTCAAAAATAAAAAATCAAACACCATAAAGTAGTTGGAAAAGAATAATATGCACTCTTATATGTCTTCGATTATACGTATGATTCTTACAACTTTTTTCTCGCATAAATTTCAAAACACTTTTCACTACATAATTAAACTGTTAAGACATGTTAAAAAAATATTTTAACTATTAAAAAAGATTTTAACTATTAATATTTTAATTATTAAAAAATATTTTAACTATTAATATTTTAACTGTTAAAAAATATTTAAAATATCGCCTTTAATGTAAACATAAAGTTTAAAAACCCTTTTTATATAGGATTATTTGTGCCATGGCATTAATAATATTTTGCTTTGAAAATATATCAGAAGGAAGATAAAAAGATAACTTCTTTAAATATTCTTCGACGGTTAGGTCTGCTAAATATAATTGGAAAAGACATTTATCCATATAAAAGCATTAAGCATTTTCATTTCTTCCATTTTATTTTTTTAGTCGTTAGAAAACCATTAAAAAATGCAACATGTGCAGTGAAATGTAAAAAGATTTTGGTGATTTAAGATTTTTTATTCTTTTTTACTACAATGAATTTTTCCGTAATTACCATAACGTTTTAAATTTACAGAAATAAAGCATTCGACAGTAGTTGTAGTAGAAAAAACAGAGTATTGTCGTAAGTCTCTCTTGTTATGGGCAAAGAAAATAGAAAACTAAACTTATTATTGAGACTTCAAAAAGTGGTAGATTTTAGTACTATCTCTATCATCTTTTTCATGAATATCTTTTTTGAGAAAAGGAAAAAGAATACCATTAACTTTAGAGATATCGAAAAACACATTTGAACTTCCTTACAGTAGCAATAATTATTCGATGTAGAAAAAATTGTGATATCTTTCAATTTAAAAAATAGGCAGAAAATAGAAAGTTTAAAAACAATAATAGTTCCTTGAAATATCCTGCGTGACATACGTTTGTTAAATTTATTTACAAAAGACATTCATGAAACATGAATTAGAAAAACACATTTCTTTAAAAATGTCGTATGTGTACGTAAAGCACGTAACGTAAGCAAAACGTAAAGCATTTTTTTTTTTTTTTTGGCTCATTTCTACTAACGCCGAAGTGAAAAGCTTTAATACAGATTCTCTTCACACCAAGACTGATTTAGCGCAAAGTGAGAGCAATTTAAACATTTTCAATTAGTCACTGAACACCGAATAAACTAAAAACATTCTTTTAAATCTTTGAGAACGATATTATTTGTATATGAACTTTTGTTTTAATCATACAATTAGTTCTTAACAATTTTCAATTTTATAGAGTTGTTTATGGAAAATCAATGTATTGATGAATTTTTTTAAGTAGGAGTTTTAGTGCCGCAGTTATGTCAACAAAGTTTCTACGGCAAACAATACTCTTTACAGTTCCATGCTTATCCGTGCAATCCATGCTATAATACTCTTGACAGTTTTAAATGGCATATTTTGTGACAGCCAGATAAAGAAGAGATATCGCGGAGTGAAAGGTGATATCTTCTCAGACATTGTATAATTGAGAATGGACCAAAAAAAAAATGTAGACAAATTTACCAATTGGCCTTTTTTTAACGTCAGAAAATCTGAATTTTAACACAGTCAAAATTGGCAATCCTGACTGTAGAAAGGCGGTCCAAAAAATTCAATCGAATGATAAATGAATTTTCCTGCGTTTTCCAAAAGTTAACACTCTATATATTCCGGCTTATAACGCGCGCTTTTAAAATGAGAAATGTGATAAAAATTTACAAGCGCGAGAATTTAGAATTCTACACTAATAAATAAGAAAAAAAAGACATAATCAATTAAGTTTAGTAAAGAACAATCCCAAATGCATTGTGGAGATTCAGGTAAACAGATGGACTTTATCTTGTGTTTTCAGTTAGAATTTCTTCACAGTTGCTTGATGTTTGTACTAGTTATTATAATATAAATTATCTTCATTATTTTTTTATGATATATTACTCATGAAGCTTCTTTACAAAGAAGGGGTATGCGTAATACACTTTAACTAGAGATAGAAAATTATAGCCTCAAATCAAGGGTGCACGATGTACGCCGGAAAATGGGGGTATATATACAGTGTGCTCTACCAAAATCAATATATGAGATTACGTAGTAATGTTGTTAGTTTTGCGGTACCATACTCTTAAATTTGACAATGATGTCATTTTACTATAAAAAATTAATTCAAGTCTCTTCAAAGAATTTTGTGAAAGAGGAGTTATCAAAATATTAGCTATTTCGACGATAATCTACTAAAATATAAGGATATTGATTACAAAGTAATTCTCACTATTTTAGATGTTCGAATAAAAATTATGTTGAATATCATGCACTTATTAGCACTATCGGAGCTTCGTAACAATGTTTGTTGTAACCACCAATTAATGGACATAATGGGTTACATTAATAATTTTAATACTGAATGGGTTACATAATAGGGACTTATCGATTTTTATAAATTAATTAATTCGGACTTATTATATTATTAAAAAGCTCACACTTAAAATTATTCTTTTCTTTAGCATATTTCTTTAACTGTTTATTGTATTATAAGTATAAACAGTTTCTTGTTTGGTGTATAAATATGGTTATTTGATTTTAACCATGAGTCCTCGTTTTTTGCATCATGGTATTTCTGTTTTATAACAGGTTAAGTTAATGAATATTCAGTCGATTTTTGAATTGTTGATTTGTTTCTAGATAAGAGTAATTCTACAAAAACAGTGACAACGCAATGTTTTCCTACTGTGACTGACATGTGTTTGTTATAATCTATAGGCTAACTTAACCCTTAACCGGAAACGTGAAAATCCCGTACACAAACAGAACACTTAATAATTTATCAAATAGTGAACTTGAAAATTTAAACTTTAATAGTAATGCAGTATCATAAAAATAAGTTTTGAATGTCGGAGAGAGAAAATATTAAAGGCAGATATGTTAGACGCAACCATCTCACAGACGTTGGTTCCGGTTAAGGGTTAAACAGAATAAACAGAGATGTTGGGCGAGATGAATTTATAGAAGACACCCAATTTCTCTGGATTGATCGTTTTCTGCCCGACAACTACTATAATGAATAACCTCTAATTACCATAGGGTTTTATACTTACAAAATTAAAGAATCAGTCAGCATAACGTAGTCATTTTGACGGTGGCAACAACAGACGATTAAATTTAAGTTCTGTTGAAAAATTTTAACTTATAAATACCGCACATTTTCAATTTTTACACCATGGAATATGGAAAGATATGTTCTTTTAAATGCAATTTTATTTGAAAGCTGTACGGTAATTTGTTTGAAAACTGCATCCCAATTCACTCAGATTTTATATATTTTTTATAATTTTTAAGCATGGACATTTTTCAAATCTATCTCTGTCGCTTGCAGACGGTTTCAAAAGATAAATCAGCTTGCACTTTAATTAATATAAATAGCTCATTATTTGTTTCCAGTTTGTATTCCATAACGAAATTAAAACATATATCAAACAATAAGTAAAACAATAAAATATAAATACAACACAAATTTAAGGCAAAAAAAAAAAAAAAAAACTAAACCTGTGGCTGTTTTATCCATGAGGGATCATGGACTACGGTGCCTAACTCTGTTTACTTGACCCTGGGCCCCGAGGTGCTATGCAGCATGTGCCCCGGCATAGTGGTCAACCCAACGCGAGACCCTCGGTGTTTAGTTCCCAAGCAAGCTTGGTACTCATTTTAACGACCTCGAAGGGATGAAAGGTTGAGTGAACCTTGCCCAGCCGGATGCAGAACTCGCAACCTATAGTGTGGCAGAACAAATTTAAGACATGTAATTGAATTTTCCGCTTAAACCACTGAAATGAACAGAATGAAAAAGATTGATTATAAATAGCATTCTTTGGCGATTTATTTGGCTGTTAATTCTTGACGAGAGGTTAATAGAAGAATACTGCTTTTAATAAGTTTCAAAATTTTCTTTGGTATTGTTAGTGGCCATTCTAAAAAAATATATTACATGTAAAATATCTATTAAAGTTTCCAATTAAAAAGAAATAACGTAGACTCGTGTGAAGCTTTGTAGCCGCAATCTTTAAGATTATTTACTGACACGTTTTTTTAAAAATTAATATTTGATTAACACGTTGAGTGCCACCATACAGATTTGCCAGTTTGGCCTCCATTTTAATCCAGAAATTTAGTGTTCATACCAGAAATAATGAATAGTATCTTACGCTTTATTTAATAAAAGATATTTAGTGATAACATAAAGTAAAATATCTTCTTTCAAAATTTCTTGTATGAATTTAAAATTTCTGATCACTTTCACTGCCGATCCGGTGCTGGCGCTGATCATGTTATTATGGCAGCAGACGATAAAACGATATCTTTGGAATAAGGGAATAATAAAAAGTTTTGTTGATGTTTGCGATAAAATATTTTACTTTATTTTTTTTAACAGTAATAATTAAGCGCAGTTAAATAATCTCTGATTATTTGCATGCGAGGTAAAAGAATTATCGTAATACCTGCTAGAGCTTCTGAATATTGCAGCGTGACGGACGTAATATGTATATATCTAATTATATGCATGTGAAGTAAAAGAATTATTGCAATACCCGCTTCAGCTTCTTAGTATCCAGTGTGGAGTACGTAATATGTGTATCACACATAGGTTAGAACTCGCGCGATTACGGATTGGACATAAAAAAAAGGCAAAAATTTGTCGAAAAACATAAAATTGAAAATAATTATTTAAAATTTTCGAATTTTTTGCCCCAATCGCTCATGGGCCCGTACCACTAACCCGTGTGCCAAATTTCGTAGCCCTGCATCCTGTGGTTTCCGAGTTTTTGTGGTTACATAGATACGCGACAGATTTTAATAGGGTAGATAAGTGTACTACGTCAAAAGCTGCTTGCAGAACACTTCGAAAAGTACCTCTTTCATCACTGTGTCTTCAGTATGTGCAGAGAAAAAGGATGTTAACATCATAGATACTATATACAGGGTCTGTCCAGTAAGTAATGAGAGTCATTCCATAAAATTCGTTTATTTGAAGACTATTTTATACAGACAATTAATATTCTTCAAAATAGCCTCCTCCTGTATTAATACAACGTTGCTAACGACTTTGCCACCCATTTATTCTCGCCTGAAAGTCTTCAACTGGAATGCTGTTCAGAACGCGCGTTACATTTTTCTGCAAGTTCTTCAGATTGTCAAAATGTTCTTTTGCTAAGCTGGATTTTAACCGAGGGAATAGATAAAAGCCCGGCAGTGGCTGTACGGTGGTTGGGGTAGCGTTGTAATGCTGTATTTTACCAGAAAGTGGATCACTTTGAACGATGTGCTGGAACCAGCTTGTTACAAATTTTCCGCATTTGAAGTTCTTCCATGGCATGAGTCTCATGACAATTTGATGCACAATCAATTTCGTAAGCCCCAATGTCTCCGCAATCATTTGGACACTCAGAGACTAAAGCACTTACATTTTAGCCACATTGTCTGATGTTCGAGAACTTGATGGATGCCCAGCGCGCTGTTCATCAACGATGTCCTCTCTTCCGTATTGAAGTCTTTGTGCCACCTAAACATTTGAACCTTGTACAAAGCATCCTTCCTCTAGGCTTCTTGTAACATGGGAAGCCTCTCAGTAGCAATTTGTTTAGTTTTACACAACAATTTATGGCATATCTCTGCTCGACAGTCCCGTCATTCTGAAAACCTAACAACTCATTCAAACACGTGTTTGCTTTATGAGTGGTTTGTGCGCTGCAAAGGCTCAAGGCTAACTGACTTCCATTAGAATCAGTAGCTGACAGTCCCCACCGCACATATCGCTGGCAAACTCCGTCCCTTTAGCTTGTCACGAAAAATTCACTCTCAATATTTAATGCTGGACAGACCATGTATGATGGTTTTTCACATGTATTCTGTAACCCGGGAATTCCGGTTTTTAGCCCCTTGTAACATTAAAAGATGTATTGTCTTATGTTTTTTACATTACAGGCATAAATATCAACATTTTCTCCATGGTTTCAAAGCTCTTTTCTTCACATAATGAAACTGTCAGTTCTTTTTTTAAAAAATCATTGAATCTTTTAAAATATTAAAATATTGCCCTCTGTTTACTTATATTAAAATATAATTTCTAATAAAAACAAAAAGGAAAAAAACTCTTACACAGCACTCCTTGAGCCTTTGAACTAAAAATATTTTTGCGATGAAAGTAGATTAAAACGAAGGAAAAAGAATTTAACTTCTTAAAATGTATAGCAAGGCGTTGGTCTTCTAAATTTAATTGGAAAAGACTTTCATGAATAAAAATGCATTAAACATTTTCTTTCCTTAAAAGAAAACTATTTTTGTAGTTAGAAAACACATTACTTTAAAAATGCCGCATTTGCATTGAAAGTTGGAAGATTTTCTGAACTTGTTTTACGCTTTCTCTATTATAACAAACAATCCGTAATTATAATAATCTTTTAATGTTGAAAAGATAAAAAAAAAATAAAAGTTCATAAAAAATGTTCTAGTAAAATATTAAAAAAGAGAGAGTTTAGGAGAGCAAAAGTAATTTTCGCACACATTTGCAGAGGATCACTCTCGCCCGTATAATTATTCCCATTATACATATGATTATATGCCCACACAATACACATTATACTTTTATAATTTCTACAGTGCATAATTCTAAAACATTTTTCCTCATTTAATCAAACTATCAACATATGTGTAAAAAATTTAATATTTTGAACATTAAAATGTCATACCTTTTATTTTCATATTGAAAATATTGTTTTCAATATAAGGGAGAAGGGATAAAGTGGCTAGAGTAAGCTTCCAAGATTTTCCTTGAAATCGCTAAATAGATTAAAATGATTTCATTGACATGATTCACTATTTACAATTAATCTCTGCAACAGAAAATATTTGAAATTCTTTATCTGCCCTGAAAGGGTGATTTTTTTTTCGAATGAAAGTAACATTAGCCATCGTGCCCCAAATAGAGTGTAAGATACGATTAGATAAAATATTTATTCCATATTATACAATATTTGGTACTACTCAATTATCGCGTCGACCAATTTCGCCAGTTTATAAAAATCGCAAAACTATTCGCCAAATTATACAAATACATACTTGCCAACTTCCCCCTTTTTTTTAAATGAAAAAACATACTGTCAACCAGAAAATTTACGAAATTAAAACTTTCTTGCTTCTATGTAATAGTAATTTGAATCCTAAATGATTTCATTTATCAAATAAAATTTCTGGTTTAAAGTATATTTTGTTTATTTAAAAAAAGCGGGAGGTTGGCAAGTATGCAGAAGAATGTTTCCATTCAAAAATTTTAAGATAGGAAAAATAATTAATTTAAAAGAGAAAAATCACTAGGGAATAGGGTTACTTTAATGATGACGTTCGCATATGGCGTAGTGACAAACTAAATATAAAATTAGATTTAGACTGGATGGACGGCATCACAGGCAATCACCTCATCGAGTTCACGGATAAAAGTCTAGGATTAGTTAAATCTTGATTCGCATATTAAAACGCAATCTGCTAAGTCATATCTTTGTGGAAAACACATGAAAACCCAATTTTAGCGGTTGACTCCTAGGTTTATCATTGTGTTTTCCAGCACCCTAAAATATGAAAAAATGGAGGGCTGAGAAGAGGAAATCACAATGGTAAACCTACGAGTCAGCCGCTAAAATTGTGTTTTCAGGTGTTTTCCACCAAGATATGACTTTTCAGACCGATTGCGTTTTAATATGCGAATCAAGATTTAACTAATCATAGAATTTCACCCGTGAACTCGATGAGGTGATTGTCTGTGCTGCCGGTTTCCGGTCTAATTTATTTAGATGACTTCGGTGAAAATAATACTAATAGTTAATGCTTTTAAATGCAGAATTATTAAATGATAAACAAAGAGATATTTTTAAGATATTGCATTTGTGTATAAAATTAAGTACTTTAATTGTAATAATCGAATTTATTAAGGGGCCCAATAAATATCAATAATTACGAAAAACGTAAGGAACCTAATGCTTTTTATTTAGTCAAAAAAGTAGACGGATATAACTAAAAAATGTATTTAAACTTTAGATATAGGCTAGGAGAAGAAAAAAGTCAAAATTTTCAGTAATTTTAAATAAACAAATAACAAATAAATTAGTAAAACATTAATAAAAATATAAATAAAACGACGAATTAAAAAGACTCGATGACTTAACAAACACGTGTAACATGTTTAATGTCAAGTGAATGTGACATTTAACATCATCCATTACTGGCAATGAATGTTACAGTTTAGCGACAGTTTTTTGGTCGATGGGTTAATCAAGTAGTGCCCAATATTTATTATAGAAAACAATACTTATTCTAGACATATTTATTCTATATAACAATATAGATAGCAATATTTGTTCCATATTATTCTATATAACAATAATAATTCTAGATAACAATATTTATCAAGATACCCATAGAAATTCATTCAACATACTTTACAACATCCCTCTCACATTCATAATTTTTACAAAACTCGTTATAAAGGGAAAATTCGGAAACAAAAACCATATCTCGAATGATGGTGCTTTTTGTAGATTTACATCCATGACATGCGCGTTACATTACAGTCAGCATCAGACGAAGATTTTCATATGAAACAATGCAATCAAAGTTCATCCTTGCCCTGTTCGCCATATATAACGCAATCTTTACTGTCATAATATTCGACATCCATCCTCTTCACATTGCCCCATAACCGCCATATTTGTTTGAACAAGTTTTAGCAGTATATCCTTGGTAATAAACCACCTAAATTGGTTACGATTTTTTTTGTTTTTAGTTTTGTTTTATTAATATTTTAGTGAGGGACTGAAATAACTCATACCCCAGATGGGTAATTCCTCGCACTTTGAAGTTCATAAATTACAACATCACTCTTTAAATTTGAGCTTCGGCTCACATCTAGCCGCAAGTTGTCCTGAATCTATATGTTAATGCTTAAGAGGATACAGGATGATTAAAAAAATGTTTACAATACGACATGGCAAATCAGGCATATAGCAGGGATAAACAATTACATAGGAACATAGGGTCGCAAACCACTTATTGAGTCGCAAATACAGGGTGTTTCATCCTAACTAAACCCGGGTTGACGGTAATAATTTTAGGAAAAATAAAAACATTGTAATGAAAATGCCACGATATGTACCTTATTTTGTGTGAATTGTGATTACATCACGAAAAAATCTGGAAAAACATGTTGTTCAAGCAATCCATGATACAGTATGAATTGATAATCACAATCCAAAATGTGGGGCGTCAAGTTCATACTACTGGTGCGTATAATTGAAACTTTTAACACTTTTGTTTGGTGTTATCACATTAACAACAAAGGTGAGAATATCTGTTAATGTTTTATTAAAATATACTTCAGTTATCTGAAAGATATTACCGTCAAACCAAATTGACTTGGGATAGAACACCCTTTATTTATAACTAAATAAGTGGTTTGCGACCCCATGTTCCTATGTGATTTTTCATCCTTGTTGTATGCCTGATTTGCCATGTCATTTTGCAAACTTTTTCTGAATCACCCTGTATAATAAGCGCCTCTGTTAGTATGCCATGGAATTTCCAACAAGGAGCTCTGATGCACCACACCCAGGGCCCGACTTAGACTATCAATGGTTCTGGGGCAAGCATCATTTTAAGGGGCCCCTTCTACGTATGCATAGGAATTGTTGAATTATACGCACAAAATACTATTCACATCTGTATTCAATGTATATCACAATCAAGGTGGTCACAACCTCAAGAGAAATACTAGTAGTAAACTAGTAGAATGGATGGATTAGATGAAAGAAATGACCGGTTGGTTGAAAGGAATATGTTTGCATACTTTCCCTTTACTTATCTATTTATGCCATAAGAAGCCTAATAGAAAAATTCCCTTAATTTATCATCATAAATCACTTTCTCTCGTTAAGAGAAAAACACCAATAATATATTTCTCTTTAAAATAATGAATTACCAAGTTATTATAATAAAATATTAATATTTAGCTTTCTTATTATGCATCTCGTTCTTTATTCTTATGGGGAGAGGTGGATAGGATACGGGAAGCATAGAAGGACCACACTCGTTTTTTAAATATTTGAAAATGTTTTTGACAAAAAAGAATTTGGGTTACTTTTGTCCAGTTTTAACTATTTGGTACTCACTTGACAAAAATCTTGATTACTCTAATGAGAGCCCCTTCGAGTGAGAGGCTTGGGGCGGCTGCCTCGCATACTTCTGCATTAGTCAGGCCCTGACCACGTCAAATCACTGGATGGGAAAGAAATTGAGTTCGTGATATTATCCTACTTTCCCGTATATAAAAAAAAGTTTAAATACAGTTTTCTTGCGCAGCATTTTTTTTTTTTTTTTAATCTATCTTTAAAAATATTTTGCGAAGAAAGTCGATTAAAACGGAGAAAATAAACGTAACTTATTGAAATATATTCAAGCCATGGGTCTGTTAAATTTAAAAAGAGCTTTCGTAAATAAAAAAGCATTAAACATTTTCGTTTCTTAAAAGAAACTTTTTTAGAAGGTAGGAAATGAATGAAGGGGGGAAATTCATACGTAAATGTAAAGAATTTTTGAGATTCAAGATGTTTTGCTCATTTCCACTGAAAGGAATAATCTTTAATTACCGTAATGCTTTAAAGTTTTAAAAGTTTAATTAAACCGTATTCTTATTAAACAATGGAAAATCTTGTCGTTTTTTTAGATGTTAAATAAGATAATAACAAAGAATAACACAAACTTACTATTTGAGGTGCCAAAATGTAATACTTTTTAAGAGTTTCTATAATCTCTTTTCATGAATACCTCTTTTAATGAACAGTTTCCATTAGCAATCCTTCTATAATAGTTGCGAAACAAACGGTAATGCTGGTAGCTTTTTTAAACATAAATCAAAAACTATTTGGTGGAATGAGCTGTAATTTTTGATTCGCATATTTAAAGTTTCTAGAAATAGATTTTTGTTGCATTTGATAAGTAAGGATGCATTTTTGTTTTCGAACACTTTATTCATAATTTGTATACTATGGAAAACATTTATATATAAATTTATTTTAAATTTAGAATTAGAAAAAATGTCATGGGAATTCATTTTTTCAAGACTAAACTGAACTCAAATTCAAAATTTAATAAAGTTAATCCCATGCACATGAATGCTGATAGATTTCAACTTACACTACTGTCCATGATCTATGAAACTAATTGTGGTAAGTGGGGATATTGTTAGATTTGTCTGGACCAGGATTGCCAATTTTGCTTTTTTTAATGTAGAAATTCCGAGGGGGAATTTTTGAATTATTTAATAACAGAGAGTCCGTGATTACATAAAGTGAAAATGTTTATTCGAAACTTCTGCTATGAATCTGGAATTTCTGGGTACCTTATAAATTACTCGTTGGAACAAGGTTGGTAAGGAAATTTTAACTACAAAAAATTATCGGTATTTTTTTAATTTTTTATAAAAAACAATACAGCTGTAAATTATCACTAAAATAGCATGATAGTTACATGATGGATCCAGAAAAATATTATTAACTAGCGATCTTGCCCGGTGTTGCCCGGGTACATCAAAAAACAGCAGGAATTACGAAAAAGCTCTGAAAATCACAATAAGATATCGTGAAAAATTTTTAAATCGCTTCTCAAATTCTGAAAAGAGAAAATATATATATATATTATGTTCGAAAATTGCAAGTTGATTACTTTCACTAATGTGGAAAATATTAGCAAATCGCTAAAATACACTAAAAATAACATACAAAATTCCCGAAAAATTCGAAAATTGCTGTACGAAATCCGAATAAACTTTATTGAAATGAGGGCAGACTGTACTTTAGGTCAAAAATGGAATATCAAAAAATTGCAGCAGATCGCGAAGAAACGTAAAAATCGCATTAAAAATCACAAAAAGGTCAAAATTTACTATAATTGGATAAAAGTTTCAAATCTAATTCCTTTGACCTGTGGGCTCTCTTAAAATTTATGGTTTGGAAATCATACTGAGCATTAGATCATGTTACTTTTATTCGTAATTAATTTACTTGGACGCCCTTAAATATAATTAATATAATCCCTTAAGTTAATATTAGTTTTTGTTGCATTAAAATATCTCAATTTGTTGATTTTCTGTAAGCAAGTAAACCCTATTGTTTTATAGTGGAAGTCTATCGGAATTTGGCGAAATATTAGAGATATCGCCAAGTTGGCGTCACTTTTAGCGACTCATTTTGTTCACCAAATTTGGCGATATATCGCCAAGTTGGCGACAAACTTGGCATTATTTGGCGACAGAACTGGATCCCCCCTACGGTAACACCCCTTATAGGTATGGACATGCATTACATGCTGCTCAATAATCACATAAAAAAATCGCTGCACGAATTCCGAATAAACTTTTTTGAAAAGAGAACAAAATTTACTATATTGGGTTAAAAGAAAGAAACCGCATTCTTTTTCCTAATGTGGAAAAATCGAATTAATAAAATCCCTTAAGTTAATATTAGTTTTTGTTGCAATAAAATATCCCAATTTGTTGATTTTCTGTAAGAAAGTAATCGATATTGGTTTACAATGGAAGTCTATGGGAATTTTAGCGAAATATTAGAGATATCGCCAAGTTGGCGTCACTTTTGGCGACTCACTTGGGTCGCCAAATTTGGCGATATACCGCCAAGTTGGCGACAAACTTGGCTGCAATTGGCGACAGAACTATGTCCCTCTACGGTAACCTCCTTATAGATATGGAAATGCATTAAATGTTGTTCAATAATTGCATAAAAAATTCGCTAAAAATTCAAAAATCGCTGCACGAATTCCGAATAAACTTTTTTGAAAAGAGAACAAAATTTACTATATTGGGTTAAAAGAAAGAAACCATATTCTTCTCACTTATATGGAAAAATCTCCTCGAAACATAAAAAAGCGTTAAAAATCGCATAAAAAATTAAATCAAAAAAATCTAATCAAAAAATTGAAAATCGGGCTTCAAGGTGCAAAACTTCATATATAGATTTACCTTTTCCCCAAATTTTGTAGCTCTACGTGCAGTGGTCTCTTCAGAACACCGTCGACACATTCACTTACTCACACGCAAACGTTTTTCTTTATTATTATAGATGTTTCATTTCTTCTTAGAACAGAGAAAGAAGAGCTGGAAAATTATATACAGAGTGTTTCATAGCTATATGTCAAAAATGTAAAGGCAGGTAGAGGTGACCAAAATAAGCTGACTTCCTACAGGAATGTGGGTGTGGAAATGCAGTGTCGAGGCAGTAGAGGACGCTGTTAAATGTGGCAGATGAATGCTCTTCGTTGACTTTAATCGTCCTTTCCCGCAAGGATTTCGAGCAACATGGATTATTATACCAGGGCAGACATGTCGAGATGCATTTCATGTATGGGATTGTACAAAGAAAAGGATTGGCTGCTCAAAGGATTTAGATTGAACGATTCTCGGGTAGGATTCTTCCGGATCCCCGAACATTTGAGCGTCTTCATTAGGAGTTGTGCGCGAGTGGATAGCTTTATGATTCCAGGCGTGATAAGGGCACTATAAGATATCGCAGAATCCCTGCAATGGAAGAAGTAATATTACGCACAGTAGATGATATTTCTTCGACAAAGTCAAAAGCTGTTGGACGTGCCTTAAATGTGAGCCATTTACTTGCTTAGATCCATACATAAAATGTATGTCGGCAAGCTCCGCATTGGTGTAACGATGCATGTTGCTCGAAATCCATGAGGGAATGGCGATTCAATCTAGCGAAGCGCTTTCATCCACTGAACTTTACACCGCCTTCTACTGCCTCAACGCTGCATTACTGCACTCATATTCCTATACGAAATCTGCTTACATAGGTCCCCTCTATCTGCCTTTACATTGCCTTTTGACATATAGTTCTGAACCACCCTGTATAACAAGTAACTAAGTGATGTTACTTGATAATCTGATATTTATGTTTATGAAGCATGGAAATCCGCATTTTCTATAATCTACCCAAATGCTACACATATACAAAAAGAAACATCAAATATGAATGACAGAAAAATCAATCACAGTACTATTTTTAAATCTCATCCTTATGAAGTATTTAACTAATATAAATTAAGCCATCTAGTTAAAGTTCATATGAAATAAGTCACCTAGTTAAAGTGAAAACGACAATCATAATATATATGATAAAGAAGCATGTGATATTCTTATAAATAAATATAGCAATTATAATAACTCTGATAGCGTTTTTGATTTAATTTATAATTAATGTTATCGTATTATTTCATATAGTGCTTCAATTGAAAAGGATACGTTTAATAATCTTAAAACAATACCGATTTTTTAAACGAAATCTCCGGTCTTAGAAGCACAAAGAATACTAGCAGAAATAAAGGAGATTTTAGTAGATTACACAACAAACGGTATTATATAGACAAGGTAGATCATCTTCGTTTGATATACTTATCTTGATAGTAAAAAACAACTATAACTCCTTTTATAACAGTTCACATTGCATTTTTTAATAACTGTTTTATATAAATTTAGTAAATTATTAAAATTTTAGATAATGTGTAATTACTTGATTTTATATTTTATACAAGATTAAAGCTGCTTCTCGATTTGAAAATACTTACATCGTAAAAAATAAAAAGAAAAGTTTCTTCATCTAGCAAGAAGGTTTACGAAATACAATCAAATATAATCACTTTAGAATTACCAATTAATCCGAAAAGTGCTCCTTTGCCTAGTAGAAACTTTAGAATCTAATTTTCGAGACTGAAAGAAGCATTTCTGAAAAAAAAATTATTGCCCATCATTTTCAGAACGCTTTTCCAAGTAATTTTAGCAGCGTACGAGGTGTGGCTATTGCATGACCGAACTGACGTTTTAAAACTTTTTATTCGTCACCTATTGTATCAGGAACTTTATCGCCTTCTATATACTCCCGTTGGCGATCTCTGCACCTCACCATCTGAATTTTCCACTGTTCAAAACAGTGATGGAAGTCCTTTTTTGTTAGCTTGTTGAGGAGTCACCGCCGCTTTTGCTTTGACCGGTTCCATTGTCTATAAGCTTTCCCTTTCAACTCCGAATTCACCTTTTGAAATAAATAATAGTCACAAAGGACTACACTGTAAAAAAAAAAAAAAAAAAGAGGAACGACATTTTTACAGTACAAAGCACTGTTCATCTCGCGTACAAACTCGATCACAATGAATGTGCTGTACCTTTCTTTGGTTTCCTGACTATATTAAATTGGAAAATACAGTAGTTGCGTAAAATTAACAGCACAATGTGCTGGCAATTTGGACGCCAGCAGTTTGTACTGTCCTGTTTTTGCGTCCAAATTGCCAGTACATTGTGCTGTTAATTTTACGCAACTACTGTATTTTCCATGTAAATATAGTCAGGAAACCAAAGAAAGATACAGCACATTCACTGTGATTGAGTTTGTACTGGCAAATCTACAGTGTTTTTTTTACAGTGTATGTAGGACAGGTACAGTGGATGATCCAACACAAGAATGGTGTATTTTGCCCAGAACGACTTCACACACAAAAAGGGATGGGATAGCGCATTGTCCTGGTGAAAGATCCACGATTCTTCATGTTGAATGTTTCATAAAAAATCTGAATAACACTTTTCTTGTCGATTCCTGTCAAGTCAGCAACAGCTTGAATACTCAGCTGACGATTTTTTTCGGATCAAGTGACCAATTGTTTTAATGTTTGCGTCTGTTTCTAAGGTGCACGGTTATTTAGAGCGCGCATTGTCTTCGATTGTTTTCGTGCCTCCTTGAACTATTTTAATTACTTAAAAATTTGAATGCACAATGTACATTCATGTCCATACACTTCTTCTAACATAGATAAGTTTCTTTGGCAGTTTTGCAGAGAAACCCCACAAAAAACTTTCTGAACGCTCACCTTTATTCCGGCGAGTCACTGGCGCACTGTTCACTCCGAGTAAATGCTACAATCAAACCAAACTAAGAAATACATGACCTTGTCGACCGCAAAGAAGATTGGGGAGATATCATGCAATAGTGTCAAGAAAAGTTCGACTGCACCACACTTGCTGTTAGCTGGTGGTAGAACCAGTCTGGTTATTTAATAGCCACACCTCGTATTAATCAGTTTCTCAAACTCTAATATCGAATTTCTAGGAACCTGTGAATTCTAGGAAAATTCAAATTAATTATCTTCAATTATCTAAGGAATTCTTACCTGTTTTCCTCCAAAGAAAGGGATTGAGGTATCCAAAGACTATTTCATCTCCACGAATCAGATCATGTTTTCATTTTATATAGTTTATTTGAGAAATATACAGCAGACGAAATAGAAACACTAATTAATACTAATGCTGTATAGAAATGGTTATGTACAAATTCACAATTTTTATTAATGCAATAAATGCTTCGAACTATCGAATTCTGAAAATATGAAATACTGGTTGGTTTTTTTCTTTTATGATGAAAAACTGAACTGAACGAAATCTCAATTTGTAATTTTTAATGGTAGTAGCGATTCTTTTAATTTATAATGACTTCAATCGATGTTCTATATCTATTAAAAGGGAGAAAGATTTCGTAAACTTATTATCGTCCAATCACCAATCACCCAATTGATATTGACGTCGATGTCTGTTTTATCACGACGTCGCTACTTCTGCACTCATTAGATATCTACTACAACTCATTAGATCATTTCTTCATCCACACATTAAATAAAAATAAAAAGAAGGGGCGCAGCTAAGGTAAATGCACCTATAGTAGACTACGTACCAGAAGTGGGCTACTAATTTTTAAACTTTAAAACATGCCCAAAGAGTATTACTAAAAAACGTCTAAATGAAATCTTATTGAGTAACATCCATAAATATTACCTTTCCATAAACTGTTTGGAATAATTGTTTTTTTTTCTCCTGGTATATTTGTTTATTTTCTAGGGTGTCTTCAAAAACTGATTTTTTTGGCAAATTCTTAGAGATTTCATTAAGAGATAAGTTTTTATTTAAAACATTGTTTCTTTAATATTGTGTTTCATTTTAAATTAAACGACTGTTGATATACTCTATTACATTGTAAATAATTTGTTGGATAAGCCTAAAACTTAAAGATTCATGCATCAGAAATTTACAAGGCCCACTACTGGAGTATAAAGGAAAGAAAATTTTTATTTTTCATTTTTTTCGACGAAAATATTTTGAAATTTTGAATGCTTACTCTGGTACATGAAGTTTAGGACGGGGATAAATATATATATCTTTTGGAATTCACTAAAACTTTAATAATAATTAGATAAGTATCCTTAAGTGGCCCACTACTGGTGCATTTACCTTAATTAGTTGTGACTGAGTTTTCATCTCGCATGATTTGGCATCTGCGAAACATCTAAAATTATATTTCATTCCCTAATATGTTCATTTGAGCATTCAAAAAATCAAGAAACTGATTATTATATTGTAAGATATACTCGGAAACGTTTCCGAATATTACTGGGAGCAAAAGAAACTTCTCTTTCAGAAATGTTTCTCTAAATCTCGAAAATTTATTGGTTTCTAAAGATGAAGGAACGCTTTCTGGAATCGTAGGTAATTCGGAACAGATTACAATATATTTTTTTAAAACGTCTTATCAGGTTAAGAAACAGTGCTATTTGTACGAGGGTAGGAAGATAAAAAATGCACACAGACTTATAGAGCTCGAAATGACCTTCAAAAGCGCGCCTGGTGACATGTGAAAGTAATAAGTCTCTGAATTCATCCAGTGCGTTTTGAGAAGCGGAAGTATGGAAGCGAATTCTAGTGCTATGTCAACACGAGTTAAAGAGAGTGCTGTTATCGAATTTTTAACTCCTGAAAAAGTGACTCATTCTGAGATTCATCGTATTTTAAAGACGATGATACTGTTGATACGTATACTGTAAATCGATCGGAAGTAAAAGTTTGTGCTTGCGAGCCTAGAAAAGCCATGATTGTTAATGAAAAACGCAGCGGATGTCCAATCACCGCCCAGACGATAAACATCACAAACGCGTCGACTATTTGATTCAAAATGACTGGCGAATCTCTCAAAAGTGTATCGCAAACCTTATTGGAATATCCAAGGAACGTGTCGTCTTCATTTTTGAAGAATTGGGATACCATAAAATCCGCAACTGTAAGGCTCTGCGAAACTGAAGTTTGGACCGATTCAACACCCTCCTTACTTTCCCCATCTTGCGTCTTGCGATTTTTATTTTTCTCCGCTACTCAAGAGAGACCTCAATGGTGATCATTAGATCTCGGACGATGAGATGAAGGCAGCTGTGAAGTCCTGGATTCAAGAAAAGTCAGAAGAAATTTTCAGTGACTGAATAAAAAAACTTGTTACTCATTGGGAGAAATTTGTTAGCCTTAACGGTGAATATTTTGAAAAGTAAATATATGATTTGAAGCTTAATAATTGCACTTTAATGTACTTTTTCTTCCATCTTGCTATTTATTTTTATTCGTGTTCTACAATCATGTGTGCATTTCTTTTCAGCCTACCCTCCTATTTACACTATACATAAACTAGAGAAAAAGAATTAAAATTCACACAGAAGACTAAAATGCGTTTCAAACTTGTGAAGTTTTCTAATTTTGGACGTATAATAGTTTTACCAGGGTATCTCACAATTTTAGTTTTTACTTTTAGGATTAATAATACACGTCAAGACAAATAATTTTATATAATAAACAGTATCGCAATTCACCAACAAAAAATACAGAGAAACTTGCACGAAACCGAGCACGGATTCATAACTTTATAACTGCATAACGTTATAAACCTTATAATTCATAAATTAATTAAAAACTTATAATTCATAACTTTATAATTAATGAAGATATTAAAACTAAAATTTTAATACTTTTTTTTTTTTTTTTTTTACTGTGAAATTTGAAGGAATCAAAATGAAGCAATGGCCTCATTTCGTGTCCAACCACTACACGAAAACTTCAACCAATAGACGCTCCAAAATTTTGAATGTAGCTGAAAGAAAATACGGTGTCATTAATGGTTATAATTTCACTACCAGCACTTTCTGCATTGCGTCATATCTCACAAAAAAAAAAAATTACTTTATTAAAATCTTTCAATAAAATTTTTGTTATTATTTAAATCAAGGACTAAAATGCAGGATCATATTGGAGTATTATTTTCTGTAATTTTGACTTGAATTGCCACAACTGTTTATTATTACCCGACTGCCAAGAACGGTTATGTGTTTGAAGCGTATCTGGGTATGTGGATTTCTTTATATCCTCAAAACATCCCAACGGCTGGATGGATTTTAATGAATGAGGTCTCTATCAATTCGTCTTAACCGTCGAATGGTTATAGGCTAGATTTTGTTTTTATAAATCCAAAATGATGGTCATAAAATACAAAACGGTGGTACAGACGAAAAAACATTTTACGCACCCTATCGAGTGGCATATCATTGGATAGGTCTTTCAAAATGAAGACGATGTTTCATTGACTATTTTACAGTCAGAAGCTCCGTTTAAATATTACACAACTTGGAAGTTGTAAAGGTAGAATCGCTAGATTTACTGCAACTCTAACCTTCATAGACATCTATAGGCCTCATCAAAACAGTGTTTATAAATAGGAACTAACAATTAAACACAACTTAAAATTCATCAATACAATTAAATAAAATATTAGTTAGGTAACATAAAAAATAGTTTCACATTGATGAGAAATAATTAATTAGTTCGCTTTTTACCCAATTTGGTTTTTTGATTTTTTAAATTTAATTTTTACTTGTTATAATTTCGTTTTGTGTTATGCACTCTACCCACTCTGAAGGTATGCCGCATTGTTTTCTAAAACATCCTGTATATAGTTATATCCTTCAACTATATCATAAAGAAGTCACTTTAACATCTTCAAATACATGATTATTTTTTAAATATAAGGTGACCATTAAATATTTCTGTCACCATAAATAATTTACCAAATTTCACTAGTATCTATACAATAATATGATGATAAAATAGGCTTTTTTTTTTTTTTTTTTTTTTTTTTTTTTTTTTTTTTTTTTTTTTTTTTTTACAAATAAAATATAATTCTAATAATTTTTAAATTACTTCGAACTCACAGTTTATACATAATATCACAAAACACAATGCAGCGCCTTAATACGAAACAATATGTATAAAAATTACTAAGGCTATTTCAAACGTCTTAACAAAGCCTTCAGTTTTAGATGTGAAAAGATGATCAGCAAGCAGAAGATTTTAGCGGATTACGAACATTTGAGAACGACGTTCTACGGACAAAGAAGATTATTTCCTTTGATATCTTTTATTTATTTCTTATGATTACTTATGTTTACTGTGTACTTTCTTAAAAATAAAAAAAATAAATTGTTAAAATAAATAAAAAGGCAGACATAAAGACGTGGATCGAAGTGAGTATATTTGATATTAACAAGAACAATTACACAAACATACTGAAAGAAAACAGAAAATTTACAGGTATTTATAGATTTTGCAAGGCCCATGGCAGAGAATTGGCGGCCGTGAAAGAAAGCTACATTAAACAACCAATCACAATAAACATAGTTGTACAAAAAGAAATTAATAAGAATTTAATGTAATGCTGTGATTATTTTCAACACCCGCCCATAATCTAGCATTACATCAGAAAACAAAGAAATTTCTTGAAATCAATCATTAATAATAATATGACACAATTTAAACATTACTTGTACAAACAACAAAGAAATAATAGTTCATAAAATTTAACTTTAGGTAATGCCTTTGTAAATAAATCAGCAATTTGCATATACGTAGGAACATATTCAATTTTGATGTTATTTTCTTTTATAATATTGCGAACAAATTTCAATTTAATATCAATGTGTTTCATTCTACCATAATTACTCTCATTACTGATACATTTTATACCTGATTGATTATCCTCAAAAATTACTAAATCCTTAATATTTACAATTTCACTAGCAATATTTTTAAACCATAACAAGTCTTGCAAACTTTTAGTTAAAGCAATGACTTCAGCTTCAGTTGACGATAAAGCAACTGATTTTTGTTTATTACAACACCACAGAACAGGCATGTTACAAAACATTAAAATATAACCTGTTACTGATTTGCGGTCATTTGTGTTAGCCCCCCAATCAGCATCAACATACATGGATAATTTAGGATCAGAATTTTGCTTTTTATACACAAGTTTTAAAGACAATGTTTCTTTTAAATATCTTAAGATTTTCTTAAGTGCTTTCCATGCAATTTCAGTAGGATTTTCTTGCAATTGACTTAAACAGTTAATAGCATACAAAATATCAGGTCGAGAAATATAAGCTAAATATAATAAACAACCTACAAGTTCACGATATGGGCCATTAAAAGGTTTACCATTTTTGAAATCAGATGGGGTGGACTTAGGAGAAATAGGAATGCCACTGGGTTTACAATCTAGCATATTAAACTTACTTAACAATTTAATTATGTAAGACTCTTGATCCATTATTAAACTATCAGAATTGAATTTCATTTGAATACCTAGAAATTCTGAAACACTTTGCGATTTTGACATGTGAAACTCGTTATGTAATAGGGAAATAACTACATTAGTTTCATTTACATCTGAACCTGCAATTAACATATCATCTACATACAAAGCAATAATTATTTTATGATCATTATTATACCGAATAAAAATACAAGGTTCATTATCACAAGATTTAAAATTTAACTTTGAAATAAATTCATGAAACCTTTCAAACCATTGTCGTGGGGCTTGTTTTAAACCATATAAACTTCTTTTAAGTTTACACTTTCGCCCACTTTTATCATCATAGCCTTGCGGCTGATCCATAAAAACAAGTTCATTTAACTTACCATTCAGGAACGCTGTTTTAACATCTAACACAGATGCATATAAGTCTTCATTTAAAATCAAAATAAGAACCAAACGTAAAGCTGGCATACTTATTACAGGGGAAAAGGTTTCACTATAGTCTAGCCCTTCTTTTTGCATAAATCCACGAGCTACGAGTCTCGCCTTATGTCGACCATCTCTTTTGATGGTAAATACCCATTTGCAGGAAATAGGTCGTTTGTTAGGTGGTAATTTTTCAAGATCCCAGACATCGTTGATTTTCATACTTTCAATCTCCGCGTCCATAGCTTCTTTCCACAAGCGTTGTTCATCACTAGGGAGGGATTTGATATCATCAAACGTTAATGTTTCTTGTTGGCAAAGTAATGCTTCGTAAACTTCAGGATCTGGATACCGTACAGGTTGCTTTTTAAATCTTTCAGATTTTCTTGTTTTGTCTTCTGTCTCTTCAGGATCATCTAATTCATCACTCGTATTTTCTAGAACATCTGGATCAATTTCATTATCAACTGGTTCTGAATTTTCTAGAATGTATTGTTTCGACTGAACATTTTCCATTTTCTCTTCGTCGAATTTCACATTTCTTGATACAGTTATGTGTTTCGTTTCAGGATCTAGTAATCTATATCCCATTGAAGAATAACCAATGAAGATCATTTGTTTAGACCTATCGTCAAGCTTCTTTCGATGAACGGAAGGAATTAACATGTAAGCACTGCATCCAAAAACACGTATGTGCTTGAAATCGGCTTCTTCTCCATATTTCAGGAAGTACGGAGTTTTGTTATCAATAGTGCTGCTTGGCATTCGGTTTTTCAAGTAAGCTGCTGAAAGGATAGCTTGACCCCAAAAAGTCTTTGGTAAATTTGATTCAGCAATCAAAGCACGTCCTATATTCAGAAGCGACCTATTGCAGCGTTCAGCTACTCCATTCAAAGATTGCGTGTATGGAGGAGCGGGATCTATCACTATACCAAGATCTCTAGTAAAATTCACTAAATCATTAGAAAAATATTCCTTCCCGTTATCACATCTAATTTTCTTCACTGTAGGGTTGGATTTTAAGAACATTTTTAATTCTTCTGAGACTTCACTTTTATGTTTCAGTAAACGTACTTCAGTAAAACGAGAAAAATCATCGATAAGAGTCATAAAATAGCACTCGCCAGAAAAGGTTGTCGGAAAAATAGGTCCACAAATGTCACTATGAATCAAAGTCATTGGCTTGGTTTCTCTTTTTCTTGGTCCTCTTCCCATTGGTGTTGCACTCTGTTTTGCCCGAGCACAAATATCACAAAAAGAGTCAGGTACCGGAAGCTTCATATCTTTCAATACTTTGTCACTCGGATGACCAAGTCTGCGATGCCAGATATCACAATGATTTTTCTTTGAAGTAAGAACGGTTTCGTAAACAGGGACAAAGTCACTTACGTATTGTCCATTCAAATCCCGTTCACCGAAGTAAAAACGGTTTCTCCCTTTTTCGATAAATACTTTTTGGTTCTTGAAAATAACTGTATAATTTGCACTTTCAATTTTCCTAACGGAAATGAGTTGTCCGTTTAAGTCTGGAACATAAAGGACATCCTTTAAAGTAATTTCCATTCCATTTGACAGTTTTCCATTAATATTTCCAATACCTTTGATTTCTAGATTCGTTGTTTTTGATGCGCATTTAATAGTTCCTGAAGAAGGTACTAAGGATGCGAAATAATTCTCATTAGAACACATATGGGAAGTTGCTCCGGAATCTACTATAAATTCATTCCTTTTCCTGGAAGCATTTCCAGCAACGAAAGAAACAGCTGAAGAGGCAAATTTTTCTTCATTTGAATTTTTAACAGCTTTACAGTTACGTTTTATGTGTCCGAATTTTCCACAAGAATGGCAAGTAATTTTCTTTCTACAATATTTCGCTGTATGCCCTTTAGAGTTGCAAATTTTACAAAAGAATTCTTTGCGAGTCGACACAAATGCAGTATTATCATGAGCAGCCTTAGTATATACTTTTTCTTTCTTTGAATCCAAAAGAAGTGCTTCAGCATCTAATAATCTTTGTGTCACGAAATCTAATGTCAAAACAGAATTCGGTTGGTTTTCTAAAGCAATCTTAACATTTTCAAATTCCTGAGGCAATGACATCAAAATATAAACAATAGTATCCGTTTCATTAACTTCTGCCCCAGACAGCTTAAGATCCGAAATTAATTTATTTATTTCATCAATGTGATTTCTCATAGAAACTGTACGATCTTTCTTAATCGTTGCCAATCTCTTCCGAATTAAAATTTGATTCACTGCACGCTTTGTATCATAAGTGCGTTCTAATTTATTCCATATTTTATGAGCTGTATTTTCATCTTGAAGTGACGCAAGAACATTATCACTTAATAATGATAATAATAAAGCGTAAGCCTTTTTTGCTTTCACGACATCGGTGGCATTGTCTAGAGCTGCTTCATTTTCCAGGAATTTTTCCAATTCTTTAGCAGCAAAAATTGCCATTACTCTTCGTTTCCATACCGAAAAAACTTTTCCATCACCTTCAAAAAGAGGGACACCGTAAACATCTTTTGAAGAATCCATTCTGCTCGATAAAATATATAAAAAGTAAAATAAAATCTTTTTCACTCAAAATCCCAGCAGAAATGAAAAACAGAAAGATAACGGCGTCAGTATGTCTCGCAGCTCATTTCAACACTTGTTAGAAACAACGCTCTGCTGTTAAAATAAATAAAAAGGCAGACATAAAGACGTGGATCGAAGTGAGTATATTTGATATTAACAAGAACAATTACACAAACATACTGAAAGAAAACAGAAAATTTACAGGTATTTATAGATTTTGCAAGGCCCATGGCAGAGAATTGGCTGCCGTGAAAGAAAGCTACATTAAACAACCAATCACAATAAACATAGTTGTACAAAAAGAAATTAATAAGAATTTAATGTAATGCTGTGATTATTTTCAACATAAATAAAACCTATATTTATGGGTTTAAAAAAAATTAAAAACCAAGGGCATCTTTTTTACCCATTTCTAAATTAAATAAACCTTCCAACCTTTTTATATTAACAGGTAACTTTTCAAGTGAACAGAATTGAAGAGCTAAGTGGAAGACCATGTTAAGTAACAAAAATTTTATTTGAAGAAATTTGAAGTGAAAGTTTTTGCTGTAAATTTTAATGATTTATTTTCTGTTTGATAACATGTGTTTAAAATATTAACAGGTATGGTACTAAACTCTCTCAGAAAAATTTATTCATATTTAATTTTCAAATATTAAAAGTTATTAATATTATTAACGTTATTAAATATTAAAATATTAAATATTAATGAATAATGTCTTAAATCTTCAAGATTAAATAGAATCTTAGTATTTTAGTTTCACCATATGATAGGATACCTCATAACGCTTTCATCCAAAAGATAAAAAAAAAAAAAAAAAAAAAAAAGAAAATGTAGCATAACATGTCCAAGTCCATCCACTCAGCTCTTCAATTCTGATCGGGTAATTCAGAACCTCTGAATTGGTAATTGGAAAGTAATGTAATTTTTTAGCTTGAAATTAACTAAAGAAAAAAAACAGGAATGTGCTACTTAAATAAAAAATTTCAATACGAAACCAGGTATATATATTTTTTTTTTTCATTTATAGATCTGGTGTATCAAAAATTTAAAAAATACAACTCAGCGTTCCCACACAATGCTCTTAATTTCTTATAATTACAGTTTAGGATATAATAAAATAATGAATAAAATATATTTAATAACTTAATGTACAACTTGATTCACTTCTGTATTAGTTCATGAACAGCCGTACGTTTCACAGTTTCATGCTATCATTATTTAATCAGTAGAATACAGGATTCTTGCATATTCTACAAAATTTTACGTGGCTAAATTAAGTTTTCATATACCTTTAAATATTTAATATTCATAAAAAGCTGAAATAAGTTTTAAAAAAATATGACAAGGTTGTACATAAATTGGATATTATTAATTTCATTTTATTGTAGAAACAGGTAAAGCACGAATTTTAACGAATACATAAAAATCCGATTAAAATAACACTTATTAGCCCAGTGGTAGGGGAGCAAAAAAAGGCCGAATTCGGAATTAATTAGGGGAAAGCTGGAAATTGTTTTAATCCCTTCTGTTTAGGTCTAGAATGAATATGCTATGTTTTCCTCCTCGTACTAGGTGAGCGATGGGAAATATGTATAGAATTATAGTCAAAAACCATGTTTTTTTTTGCATACCATAACAATATCTCAAAACAGCTAACTCTGTCAAAAACCAAGTTAACATAACAATATCTCAAAATAGCTAACTCTATCAAAAACATTGTTAGTACAAAAGTTATAGAGCCTAAAATTCTGAGTAAAATGAGTACCTACACTTAACATTTTTGTTCAATATTAAGACACAATTTTGAGATATTGTTAAGTTAACTTGGTCTCTCCTGGCTTCAAGCTCTTGATTGAGATATTGTTAAAGTAATTTAAAAAAACGTGTTTTTCGAAAATAAATATGTACATATTTTCTAACATTCAACCAAGTACGAGGAAGAAAACATAGTATGTTCATTTTAGACCTAAAATGAAGGGATTAAAACAATTTCCAGTTTTCTCCTAATTAATTCTGAGGTCATCCCGCTGATGATCGGTCTAAAACTTTGAAGCAGAATTGTGACCTTAATATTCAACATAAGTATTGAGTGTAGGTACTCCTTTTACTCAGAATTTTATGCTCTACGACATTTGTATTGACAATGTTTTTGACAGAGTTAGCTGTTTTGAGATATTGTTATGGTGTGCAACAAAAAAGTGTTTTTTGACTATAATTCTATACATATTTCTAACGCTCACCTAGTACGAGAGTGAAAACATAGCATATTCATTCTAGACCTAAACAGAAGGGATTAAAACAATTTCCAGCTTTTCCCTAATTAATTCCGAATTCAACCCCCTAACCACTGGGCTATATCCCATAGTGGATTTTTCAAATTTATTTCCTTTCGCTTAATATAAAATTAAATCCAAAAGTTAAATATCCCAATTATACTGAATGTTCGGGGGGGGGGGGGGGAGTTCACCGCGATATTAGATTTTGTATGGATGAAATAAAAAAATCAAAATTAAAATTCTTGACTGTAGAAGACAATGTTGAAAAGAAAACAATGAGTGATAATACTTATGAAATAATATCTACTTTTCCAGTGTGAAATGCAACTGCAACTTTCCCTTGTGTTGTTCACCACACCACTCCAGGACTGAGTTACAGTTGCGGATTTGCACCTCGTACAGTATAAAATTGCACTTTAATGGGTTTAAACTATCAGCGGATGACTTTAGTTAGTTTCATAACCAGAAGTCACGTGGTGTTTTTTGCTGTGATCCTAATTTTGCATTGTGTAAGGTATATGCATGCTACAACTCGATCGTATTACCAGGAATTTAGGCCACTTGGGGTCCTTTATCGAACATTGATTTATTGAAAAGAAAAGGTTTATTGTCTCTTTCTTTGGTTTTGTTCGAGTTAAATCCTTTGTTATATGTGGAGAAATAAAGCAGCAGATGTATGATATGCGAAATGGTAAACTACACGGAATAAAGATATATGATTTGTAAATGAATAACATTCTGGTCCAAAAGTTACTTTATATATACATAGTTAAAAGTAGAGAGATTACTCACGCATAGGAGATAAATAGTAATTATCTTTTAGTACCATTATTTCTGAATAGTAACTTTAATTATTTTTAATCTCAGAATTTATAACCCGAATAGTACTATTCAGAAATAGTGGTTCTAAAAATAACTACCGTACATAGCATATCAGTGAGAGGTCGCAAAAAACGTAAACAAAAGATTATCAATCAAGAAGTATATATACCTATATATTATAAATATATTCACATATATATACATATATATATTTCTTGATTAGTAATTATTTGTTTTTGTTTTTCCTTTACATTGTAAACACTACATAGTAATTATAAAAAGAATGTTTAATGCAGTATTTACTTTATTAATGACCTTCTCATAAAAAAAATTTCTTAATAGCCATAAAAAATTACCATCTCACATGGATAAATTTAAGATATTTAGTATTCAGCTTTACTTTCTTTATTAAAAGAAGGTAATGAAATATGAATGCTTACATAATTTAATATGCTCATTGTTTTGAAAAGGAAAAAAATAGCTTTTCTAATTAAGAAAATCAGGCATTATTCTAATGAACTGCGTGTCTTTGTTTGTTTTCTTTTCAAGCAAGAACAAATATTAATATTAATTAAATTCTTCTTACATAAAATGTTCAACCAACAAAAACATTTTTCTTAATGGAAATTTTTAATTGCTGTTAGTAATTTGCCCTTTTTAAAATGTTGAATTGATTTTGGAAACCAATATTAGAATTATTAAAAAAAGAGAAAAGCTCACTATTAAAAACGTATTAATTAGTAATTACTAAATCGTATTTTACGAGGAGAAACAGGCACTTCGAATGTCTGGATCAAAGCTAAAACACGATAAAATATAAATATCCATTGGAGTAACTTACGGTTTACAGTTTAATTTTCAACGTAATAAGGAATTTTGTATGAAAAAAAAAAAGTACAAAATCTTGACACTCGCGTATAGAAGCACCGTGGCAGTGACGTTACTGCAACTTAAGCCACTTAAGCGAATATAACCACTCATTGATGTCAAATTTTGTTTAAAATGTGGACTGTTTAGAAACCTTTTAAAAAGTTACAAGGACAGTTTAAAACATATTATCCACTGCAAAACTATTTTTTAGATTTTTTTTTTTTATTATTTTGATGAGGTCACAGTAACGTTACTACAATTCACGCTTCAGATTTTTTAAAAAGGAAAATCTTTTATTTCAATTTTTTTTTTTAATTTTATTTATACTTATAGGGATAACATTTTGTTTTAAAATGCACTATAATGAGATATCGCTTTGTATTAGCATATACGATTGAAAAATAATTTAAAATAATTGCATTAGATTCAGAATAACGTATAGAGCAATGAGAACAAACAAATGTAAAAGAAAAGGAATTATTTTATTTGCCCTTCTACATCAATAAATTCTACACTCTTGCTAGAAAAATGGGGATAAAGTGAGGAACATAAATTTCAGGAAAGGGAATTAAGTATTAGATCATTTATTTATTGTTATTGAAAAGTAACAAGCATGTCAGAAAATGAAAATAGAATTTAATAAGTTTAAAAAAGAGTTTTAGAGTTTAAAATAGAGTTAAGAAAAAGCTGAAATTTTGGCGAGGGAAATTTAGATGGGTACTTATTTATTTATTAACAAAAATTAAAAGTTAGAGAGTAAAATGTTTTCATGAAATATTTAAAACTTTGTGTGCGGTATTGAGAAAAGTCAAACGGGGAGAAGTGAATATTTCGAATTTACATAGTTTATTTGTTGTTCTTTTTTCTCGTTCTTTGTTTATTGTCACAACAAATAAAAGATCACGCATTTTTTTTTCTTTTTTTATGAAAGACTTTTATTAATTTTAAAATTTGCGTACTGTTCGACATCTTAATCAGATAGACAGTTATTAAAAAAAAAAGACAATAATCTAAATTTTCATTACAAAACTTACATAATAAAAGAATTTATTGCTAATTTCAGAAAATTTTAAATTCGCTACTTACCTTTATAAGACGGATAACAGTACACTTTCTACCAAGTATAAGATGGAAATGTATTTATATTAATCAATAAATTTGAACATAAAAACAAATATCCGTATTTTTGCTCTTTTCAAAGTTCACTAGCTCCTTAAGTCTCCTTAATTTTTGCATTTTTTTTTTATTTTTTATGTAATACTCTGTTATGATATTAAATAAACTAGTTGCATAGCAACCCGCTGAGTTGCTTTTGTAATATATGTGACCTTTCTTTTTTTTTTGGGGGGGGGGGGGTAGGGGGAGAAATCAAATTGTATGCTACATTTTAAATTTTTTATAATATTAATTATATGTTTTTTTAATTCTAAATAAGAAGTCATATTTACAATTCAAAGTTAGCCGAAAATTATAAAAATTACATTAATTATGATATTTTGATAAAATTGCAGTAGATTGACTTTTTTATTGTAATAGAAGTTGATAGATCGCAAGAATTTTGGACGAAAATTTGCAAATCCTGCCATTATTTTGCACCTGGCAAGCTTGAAATTAGCGCCAAGCTCATCTTTGTTTACTTGTCTAACTCATCGAAGCTAACTCATCATAACTCATCACCTAAGTCTGTAATGTGGATTCCGATGTAATTGACAAAGACTTCCGATCGGAGCATGCACGCTGTATGTTACCGCTCCTCTATAAAAACACTCTAAATTTTTGTAGACGTTGCATGTTATTAGTGTGTGATTTCATTATGTTATTTTCAAATGTCTTCCTATGAAGAATTTCAAAGCTAAGAATTAAAATAGATGCATTCTTTTATAAAAACGACTTCATTTGCACCCGTTAACTCATTCCACTTTTAGAATCCTTGAGAACAGTCTTAAATAACATATATGTATAGGCGTCATAATCGCGCAATAATGCACAAACACAGCAAAAACCGATGTCTTTATTCAAGAAAGTCAGCAAAAAAAACCTGGTATCTAATAATTCATATGCCTCCATGTGTTTGTAACATTAATATGGATACTGAAAATTTATAATAGCTGTATGTTCTATCAGAAATGATTCAGTTGTATTTTTTTTTTCAAAATTTGAAATATGTTATTACACACAGATTAATAAAATTGCACTTTTTCAGCTTTTTGGTACTGATTAAGGAGTTTGGAGAAAATAAGTAGCACAAATATTCTTAAAAATACATTTTGTAGAGAGAAAGTAAACTCAAAATCATTGAATCGATTAATACAACAGAATAAAACCAAAGATAATTATTCACCGGCTTACATAGCAACAGATATAAATGGCATAGCACGTATTTCATTAAAAAAAATATTTTCTTTACCTTTCAGTTGTTATGAGGAAAGGGCAACAAAAGATATAATAATTCACTATTTTACTTTTAATTTCTACACAGATGGAGTAATTTAGTTTTCGCCATTATAGAAATGTCAGTGAAAGCTACAAAAATAAATATCTCAAAAACTAATACAAATTTGAAAATTCTGAGATCACTTTTGACATTCTCGGTTCCATGCGGATCATTGGTGCTAATTCAATGACCCAAAGTTCCATATTCTAGGAGAAGGAGCCGTGAAATACAAACTGACACTCACTTTTTAATATAATAGATCCCTCCGTAATGGAGGCGATAAGGAAATTTTTTAAAAAAGTTATTTGAAAAATCATAATATATAAGTCAATTGAGATAAGGTAAGGTGCTCTATTTTCGTCCCTTCAGCCACTTATAGGCTCTAAATGTTGCAATTTTCAGTGAAAACCTGCCAAATTTGGATTTTACATAGACTAACTACCCACGCACATTGAAACATAGGCAAATATCCTAAAAAAAATTTTAACTATGCGTTAAAAGTTTTTTTCAAAAGTATCAATATATCGCAGAAGAAAAAAAAAATGGTTCCGATTTCGTCCCCCTCAAAAAATCCAATATGCCGAGGCTTAACCTATAACTAAAATCAAAATTTATTTCTAAATGAGTACGTAATTTAATTTACATAAAATTAAGGAACAAAGAAATGTACTAATTATCAATGGCAGAATAACATAACGAAACATTAACCGTCCAAACATAAGGAAAAAATTGAAAAAATTGTCATGAAAAAGCATTCCTAATTTCGTTCGCGGGACAAAAATAAGAACTACAACGGGGACGAAATTGGGACCACTCTACTTCCCAATATGGAGGAGCTTCAGTTCCCGTAAGATGAACTGAGGATCCTAAAACATTGTATGCTACTGTCAGCATCTTACCTACGTAAGATACATGCAATGAATAAGAAATAAATACTAACAGTACAGTAAATAACTTTCTACAAACAGCGTAATATGAACTCTTCTAAAAATCTAAAAATAAAAATAGTAAATCCGGCGTCTTTAATATATGTATGCGTCTTGGCGAACGAAACTTTCACTACTGACCCCTTTTTAACCGTCCGTTCCCCGTGCCTTGCGTGGTGACACTTTCGCAGAACCGGAGATGATAGGGGACGAAATTAATGGAACTTTATCCTACAGTTTTCTAAAAAAATCACATTTGAAAGTAGATTATTTTCCCCTGTAGGATGGTGTAAAAATTGTAAATGTGGGGTGCATAGAAGCTTAAAAAAATGTAGTGGTGAAAATTGCACAACCGAAATTTCACTGTCTAGTGTTGCCATTCGCAAAATGATGTTAGCATTAAGCACGGATGCGTTTGTTCCTTATAATATAGATATGGAAAAATATTTAATAATTATTTCAGCAAACTTAAACAGAAATATAATCTTTATTTTAATAATATAACCTTTATCTTCAACAAATATTAATAATAAAATAACAATGATTATGCCTATATAAAAATCTAAAAGCATATTTAACGAATCTGTAAAATCAAACAAAGGTATTTTGCTGCGGATATAATCATAATTAAGCTACTCTGAAATACAAAGAACACGTCGTATGCTATAGTAGTTTTGAGGATTTTACGTACTTGTTGCATAGCAACCGTTTCTAATCTGACATTAGTTAGATGTGTTGAATAAATTCTGCTTGTAAAGTCAGGAATTTGGAAAAGATTACGATCTTTATATAACTTTTACCTATTCTATTTGGTTCTTGATGTCATAAATGATACAATAAATAATTAAAATTATCTTGACTTATTTTATCACGTAATATTGCTAGAAGTTTGTGAACTTTGAAGTAACAAGAACACATATTGATTTTTTATTTGTTGTAACAACAAACAAACAACTACAAATTATTCATATAAATTCCTTATTCGAAATATTCATTTTTCCCCATTTGTCTTCCCTCGATCCCGCACACAAAGATTTAAATGATTAAAATTCATGAAAAATTAAAAAAGAATGTATTCACCAATAAATTAGAGTAATATTACTGACTGGTTTATAATTATAATTTAATTTCAAAAAATAGACTTAACAATTTACTGTCACCATTCATACATCTGCAACAGAATTTATGAAACATAATTTGAAAAAAAAATTAAATTTTATTTACATAGATATACATATTACTTATATTAAAAATATAAGAAGTACCGCCGATATATTTTTTGTTCTTTCATTTTGCAAAATATTTAATAATAATAATTTGAACAAACAGAAATATTATATTTATTTTGATAATATAACATCTGTCTTTAACAAATATTAGCTAGAATAACGATGATTTTACTGGAGTAAAAATCTACGAGCACGTGTAACGGTTCATGAAAGCCAAACAAATGTGTTTTACTTCAGATATAATCACAATTAAGAAACTGTTAAATTCGAAGAATATGCGGCATGATATAAAATTTCGAGAACTTCAGTTTTTCTTGCGTTAGCAACCGTTTTTAATTTGACATTGGAAAAGTCAGCATTTGGGAAATATTGCGATCTTTATAGTGTTTTTGCCTACTCTGTTTGGTTTTAAATGTCACATGTCGTCGTTTATAATTGTTAGGAAAGATTACAGACCCGGAAATGATTATTCAGAATCACATCGTTTAAAACTACGATTAAAATGCATTTTAAAGAATGTGTGACAGGATTATTTTAGTAGTACATGCACGCTATTTCATCACACAAACTTTGCAACTTATAAAATCTTCGTTAAATAATTCATGAAAAATCAATGTTGGAGAAAATTGAAATTGTTAGAATAAATAGAGAAATAAAAATGAACAATGAAAAAATTAAAAAAATTATAAAAATAAATGATTTATGTTAAAATGTATTAAGATATATATATATATACAGGATAGAAAGCATATAAGTAAAATTAAATTTCTTTGTGCCGTCAACCGGGGTGACTTTGTCCACGCCGGGGTGACTTTGTCCCACACCGCAGATAAAGACAAAACGTGTAATGAATAAAATTTGTTAGAATAAAACTAATTAGTAATGATGAATTCTGATAGATTGCGGTAGTAGCTTAAACATAAATTATTTAATTTAGCATTTTGAAAATTGAGTTTGGCATCTTTTAGGTTGTTGTTTTGTTTACTATTTAGCGCATGATTTTACTGGAGAAAACTTTTGATTGGAAAACTTATTTATATTTGATGCTGTAAAAGGGTAAATACTTTTTTTTTTCTTACTAGGTTTTCTTTACAAATCAATGGAATTTGTATATATTAATTTGATATTTTAGATTTACATTGACTTTATTCATAAACAGGCATTTTGAATGTGAATTTGGGGTGAGATTGATTCTGCACATAGTCGCCAGAAGTTTAGTCTATTATATTTAATTTTTTTTAATTAAAATTTTCCAAGAAGCACAAATAAAGTGCTAAAAATTCGCATTACTGTTTGAAAAAATTAAATTGTTACAACTTTAACAAGTTGGAAATTGCACGTTAAACGTGGCAAATGATTCTCTCTATACAGGGTGATTCAAAAAAGATGGGAAAATTTTTAAGAGGTGCGCTCCACCGCGCTCCCCAGATCTTTCATGTCTCGATTTTTTTTTGTGGGGACAGTTAAAGGCTCTTGTGTATGAGACTCCCATTGAATCCGCAGAAGAACTTGTCGCCAAGCTTTCGGCTGTTGTAGGGAAAGTTCGCGATATGCCTGTTGTGTTTCAGAAAATTCGCCAATCTGTTCTTCGCTTTGTACTGCGTGCATAACAGCTTGTTTAAAACAGTCAATGTTTTGAGCACTTATTGTAATCAAATGCCATTAAATTTGTTTTCGTAACTTAACTTAATCGTTCATTGCGTGTTTTTGCCTCGTATAAGAACATAATTTTTGGCGCCCTATAACATTTTTACGTTTAGTTTTCGACCATGCATTCTTTGATACAAAATGTTTGTTTGGGTGTGTACTATCACCTCTTAAAATTTTTCCCATCTTTTTTTAATCACCCTGTATAATGCTCGTACTCTAATTAGTTTTAGAAATATTTTTTGCACCGCATATTGTACTGAATGTATATTTTAGTGCACTTTATCAGTGCATATCAATTCCATTCTGTTCGAAAAGCTGTAACATCATTAAGGGGTCTCAGGACTCTTAAAATTGGAAAAAATGCAAAAAAAAGGACCATTTTGAACATTTAATGTCTGAAAATGTATTTGATATTAAGACATAATTTTAAATGGGAACACTGTAAATTAAAATGTCTGAAATTCAGTCACTTAAGTGTCTGAAACGGAGTGTTCAATTTTCAGACATTTTAAAATGTCTGAATTTTTTCAGACACTTTTTGCGACTGAATTTCAGACACTTGAAACGTCTGAATCGCAGACATTTTTTGTAAGCATTTTATGTAGCCATGTTTGACCACGCTGAATACTGGGAAAATATCTGGCCGTTGTCCTGCCCTTTCTACCCCCATACCGCCTGATTTTCTGGTGCTCCCAATTTTAGTATGCAATTTTCATAAAGCTGATAATTTAAATCTTTTACGACATTGTATTAATTATAATGAGTATTTTGTTTCAGGAGTAGAATAAGATTAAAAAGAAAAAATATTTATCTAAATATTAGATTTTTTAAAATTTTGTTTTTAATCTTACTTTACTTTAAAAGTTCAAAATATTGATTATAATCAGTACAATTTCGAAACAGATTTAAAATATAAGCTTCGCAAATATTGCACATGAAATTTGGGGGAACTAAAATCGTAAGAGAACGGGGCACTGCCCGTGCTTTAATCAAGGAGTCCTTTTGCAAAATATGCAACCCTGCAGTATTGTTAGCTAAATACAGATGCCCGGTATTCGGGAGTATCCGTTATGGAGGTTAATGGACATTCCCGAATAGCGGATACTTCGATTTAGCGAATACTTTTTTGATCCGCAAGGCATACATATTTGTATTATTTTTACCTCACAAAAGCAGGCATCTCCGATTATCCGACAAATTTCGCGGTCCCGAAGTGTCCGCTATTAAGTGTTTTTAAGGTATATGGATATATATATATATATTTTTTTTTTTTTTTTTTTTTACCTTGTCCTACTCTAAAAGTTCAAAATATTTATCATAGTCGGTGGAATGTCGAAAGAGATTTAAAAAATCCCGTGTACGCGAAAATGGGCAAGAAAATCCCCCTCCCGCCCCGCCCCCCCCCCCCCCCCAAAAGGAAAATTCATATAATTCAAAAATTAGATTTTGCCCCATAGGCAATTTTACATATGCATCAGATGATAATTACAACAGCTATATAATCATGAGTAAATAATAAAATAGTAAATAAATATTCTATTTTAATAGCATTGAGAAAAAAAAATTACTTCTAATTTCAAAACTTAGCCATTTTTGTATTTGTCATTTAAGTACATATAAATAAAATAGTTAAGTCATTTTAAGTAGTAAACATGTGTAATATATTTTTTTTCTTTTTAAATATGTAGTAATTTGTCATTGTTTAGTTAAAAGTAAACACCAGTTTGGTATCTAATTTTATATATCATTCTTCGGAATATGTATATAATTTTCTTTAAACATATTCCGTATTCAATTTAAAATTTTCACCCGCTATTGCTTAAAAATTTATATCATTATTATTCTTTTTTATGGAACAACACGATATAAGTCATATTTAATTTATTTTATTTTTTATTCCTGTAAAATTTGTATCCTTTGAATATGAGCTAAATAGATTTTATATATTTGATAAGAAAATATTGATCTAAGAAATAGAAAAAAAAAAAAAAAAAAAAAAAAAAAAAAAAAACAGAAGAAAATAGAAAGTAAAAAAAAAAAAAAATACATCAGGCAGTATACGTACTATTCTTAATTGTTTGAAAAACGTTTTGAACATAAAAAAGCAGTTATTAAATGGCTTAAAAATATATTTAATACTGTATCATATAAGTAAATACGAACTTTTAAAAATATAAGGCAGTTTTATACATAAACTTCATATCAAGGCATAAACAACTCTTTATTTATGTCTAAATTATCATGTGTAATTTTTTTTAGTGCCAACAATTACTTGTACCAGAACCGTTGCAAATTCGATTGCAGTAAAAGGAAATTTAATAATTATTTCTCGCATTACTCAATTTTAAAAATTTTAAATCATGAACAAAATATCGCAAAAAAATGCTTGCATATAAATTACAAAAATTAATATACCAATTTAAAAAACACAAAAAATATTAATTAAACTTTATAATTATACTGCTAAACAGCAACGTAAACTGCAAAATATGAATAAAATGTTTCTCAGTTTGTTTAATGTTTCGAAAATTTTACTGGATGATATAAAAAATTCATATTATTTTTAGAAATTTGGTAAATGTTAAATCTGAAACATTGGATATCAAAATTTATGATTTTCAATAATAAATTAAAAAATCAATAAGAATAAATCTTTATAAAGTTTCAGTTCCGTGATTAAAAACTGCAATAGATACAGTCAAATTTCACAATATTAATGCTTTTTTTCAATCTGAAAACTTTTCCTAATATCATAATAATATGAATCATCATATTTAGCTCCAAAATAATAATAATAACAAAAAATAAAATAAATGCCTGATGTCATATACTACAAGCGTTTATAGTCAGTAAACAGTGAAAAACAAACATAGAATAAACACAGTTACAAATGGCTTCAATTTAATGTTTTTATCTCTGATAAATGAAGCGATGAATCATTCAACTTTTCAAACCTATGTTGCAAGTTTTGTTTTTGAGCAAAGACAAATTATAATTATTTCACATCACCCTATCGAAAATGAAGATTAAACTATCACTCATTCGTTTATTTACAAAGGTCAAGCAAATAGAATTACAGCATTGCTATTTAATTTTCAAAACAATTATATTCCATTCCGTTACATTAAGAAGGCATATAACAGACGACCGTTAGTGAAATCAAAAATTTAGCATTAAACTACAGAAAAGAGATAAATTTTCATAAACGATTTCACTCATATTCAAAGGTACAAAAATCTATCGGAATAAAATATTAGAATTAAATATGACTTACTCGTTCGTTCTATAAATACCCAGATTAACACATATCTTTTAATCCAAGCAATGGCGGCGGTGAAAATTTAATTCTTTCTGTTCTTATCTCATGAAGGTGCTGTAGATGACACGCGCGGAAATCAGCGTTCTGATTGGCTGTTAAGAATAGTACCAAAGATGATGTTTAACTATCGCTTGGAGCGTATCGTCTTAAAATCAGACGGTTGTTGGATAATTTACACATGTTTCTCGGTTCGTTTATAGCACGATCATAGTAAGACATTTATGTGTCTTAAATTTAGACGTCTGTTATGTCTGAATTTTCAGATTCAGACACTTAAGTGACTGAAATTCTTTTTCAGTCACATATGTGTCTAAATTTAAGACGCCTCTATTTGCAGTGAATGAAATATACAAGTATGTTTTTTCATTTCAAATATTTGAAAAATTGCAAGATGCAGAATTAGCATTTACAGGGGGCTCAAAACTGTCAGACTTTTGAAGCGCAGAAAATCGGCATAACAGCTTATGCGCACGATTACAAAATACATTTTGCAACTAGATTGAAAATTTTGGTGCCTACTTATACCTCCACACTGAACCTAAATAAATGTGTATTTATAGCATTTTTATATGTTTAATACCAAGTTGTATTTAGCTAATGCAAAATTTAGAAAATTTCAACAATATAAACCACTAAAAAAATATTTTCTTTTTACAATAAAAAGGAAATTTTAGGTTCAGTTTATACAGACTAACATGAAACATACGCTTTGAAAATTTCATGAAAAAATATTCAGAAGTTTTTGAGATATCGTGCCCAAAAGCGTCATTTGGAGAAAAATGACTTCAAAGTTTTGGAAACACCGCTTCAGCTACTGCGCGAGTATAACTCTAAATGCCATAACTTCTGTTCTAATGGGGATTTCAAGATAACAATTATATCAAAATGTTCAGAAAACATAGAAGTTTAACATCTAAAAAAAATAATATTTCGAAAATTTTAGAGCTTTAAGAGTCCTGAGACCCCTTAAAATGCACTTGCAATAATTTTTTCCCATTGGCCATAATATAGCGGAAAACTTTTGACTGTCCCTGTAATTAAACTATACATCCGATTTTCATAAAATTTCAAACGACCCGACAAAATTGTGCAACAATTATATATTTAAAATTTCAAACCATTCGGTTGGGTAGTTTTTGCTCTGTTATATGCGGACAGACGGACGGACAGACAGACGAACTGAACGACGACTATAGGTGCTACGTATTTATATAATGTCGAACGCATCTAAAAATCAGTCAGTCCTTAAACCTTGATGCTTGGATAACATTGAAGTCTTTATTATTCATCGTTAGATACCAGTATTACTTCGCAACACAGTTAGTGGTGAAGTTTATTTTTTCCCACGATTGTATCTAAACAAAAAAAATATCTACACATGTCTTCACTATACCACAGAATGTTATACGTGTCACGGTAAATTAAAACGCTTGAAATCCAACTAAAATTAATATATTCTTTTAATTTGCATTTCATTTAAATTGTCTAATTTGATCTGATTTAGCCTTAGACTTTTACAGTTTACTTGTTATACAGAATGAACATAAGGTGAAACACCATTTCGACAGATTCAAAATTTCGACATATTTTTATGCGCGTGAGAATTTACACAAATTCAAAAAATCATTTTCTTTCAAATAAAACACGTTTAAAGTTTTTGATGAGCTCTTTTGTAAGCCATGACAACGGTTCGTTAAACTCGTTGAACTCGACTTAAATATTTAACGGAATCAAAAACGGTTTAGAGGGCATATTCTGACTAGTTTAAGCGTTAAATAAGTGACTTTTTTAAAGTTCTCCAGAAAAAAACCTCCTCTTAAGTATCCAAGTTAATTTTTCACAGAAAGTCCTGACTATTTCGTGACTCTGCATTTATATCCCTCTGCTTCACTTAACTTTTATTTATTTTATTATCTTATTAGCGTTCGAAAAGAAGCTTTTTATTATGTAAATTTAGATTTTTTTAAAGTTTTCTTTGAGAACTTCCACTTAAGACCATAAAAGAGAATAACTAGCATATCATACTAAAAAAATCTGTTTATTATTTTTGCATTAATTTTGAAAATATCCGAAAATTTGTAAATAAAATCTCAAAAACTTATGGCATCCATCTATATATACATATATATATATATATATATATATATATATATATATATATATATATATATAATAAAAGCGCAAGCCATGTGACAGTTATAAACAGTTACGGGATGACCGCTTCAAAAAGAATTGAGCTGATTGTGATTTTTACATTTTTGAAAAGACGGGGCAAAATATAACTTTGTTTGGCCGGAGATAATAAAATCAGGTAACACCTTCGACATCATTTGCCTATGAACCAATAAAATAAGTATTAATTTTAGAAGTGCGTCATATTTTTTTTTAGAATAAACAAACAATTTTAGAACAAAGTCATGCCAAGTAGACGCAACCGTTTTGTGGCTACATAAAGCAAAAGTATAGTAGACCTTATGTACGCTTCAAAATTGCCTATTGGTCAAAATTTTAGAGCAAAAACAAAATTTTGTATAGCATTAAAAGTTTTCCTACTAGGCTAATTCTAATAGAAAAATTTTTACAAATTTTTCTCTACAGAATCTGCAATCACGATAAAAAGAATTAGAAAACTATTTGTGAAATTATAATGCAGAATATATTATGTGAAATTATAATGCCAAAGAGAAAATCAAACTGGGAAAAATGTACACATTCATCATATTTCTCATGCTTCAGTTCCACTGCATTAAAAAAATTTTCTGAATAAAATATATTTTCAGCATTAATGTTGAAAATATCCGAAAATTTGTGAATAAAATATCAAAAATCCCTGGCCTCCATCATTTTTTTTTAAATAAAGCGCAAGTCATGTGACAGTCATAAACATTTACGAAATGACCCCTTCAAAAGAATTGAGCTGATTGTGCTTTTTACCTGTGTTCAAATGACGGGGCGAAATACAACTTCGTTCGGCCGGAGAGAATAAATGAAGAGAATGCCTTTGACGTCATTTGCCTATGAATCAATGAAATAAAATTTAGTTTTAGAAGTGCGTCATTTTTTATTTATTTTTTTATTTTTTTTAAGAGGACAAAGTCATGAAAAGTAGACGCAACCATTTTGTTAAACTACATAAAGCAAAAATATATAGTAGATCTTAAATACGATCCACAGTTGCCTATTGGTCAAAATTTTAGAACAAAAATAAAATTTAGTATAGAAATAAAAATTTTCCTACTAGGCTAATTCTAATAGAAAAATTGCTACAAATTTGTCTCTACAGAATCTGCAATCACGATGAAAAGAATTAGAAAACGATTCGCGAACTTATAATGCAGAATATCGCCAAACAGAAAATCAAACTGGAAAAAACGTACACATTCATCTTGTCATGTTTCAGTTCCACTGCATTTAAAAATTCTTCTGAATAAAATATAATATAGAAAGTTTCTTCTAACTTCACATGAATAATTCATTTCAAATATTTACATTTCTTTCGATTCGCCTACTGTTCCAGGAAGTGAAAACTGCTGCATCAGTAATTCAGTAACGACGTGCACTAGAAGTTTATAGATATTTTTACGTTTTTTCGGAAATATACGACCGAAAAAAGTTAACTTTTATAACATTTTCACTTTTTATTGTAGTTTCTTTTAAAACCCTTTCATTGGCAAAATAATTCTCTTCTAAAATGTTGAAATGATTGGCTGCTATCAGAAACCACAAATAAATTGATTTGGAAATACATAAATACTTTTTTCATATCCATGGTAGAAGCAATTTTTTTCAGATATTCTAGTACAAGTAGGCTTAACGCTGTATTTGGAAAATCGAAAGGATAATGCAAAATATATTAAATTTAACCCTCCTATTTCCAGGTTTTAATTTTTGATGAGCTTTCTTAACCTTGTAATGCATGAATTTTATTTCATTTCATTCCCCTCCTCTCCAAAAATATTATTTAATTACTGTATATCGAATAAAAACATCATATTTGAATAAAATCCTATGTCTGCTTTTATCCAGAATTGAGAAAAAAATAAAGTGTGTCAAGGGGCTACATTATGAACTGAACAACGTATTAAGTGAAATGTGAGAATGAAAAATGGCTAGACAATCAGTCTAGAGTTAATTTTGAATGATTTAAACACGAAATTTAATTATTTTCAATGTATCATCTTAAAAGTGCCGAACAGTTTTAGGCCAATATTAGGGGCTTTCGATTTGCCACCATAACTTTACACCCAGTCTAAATATCAGATGTCTGGTAAATAGATGTGGATACTGAAATAATGCTGTGGCTATAGTAACTACTGTAAAATAAATTAAGAATGGTAAAAAGTATCTACAGTAAAACCTCAAAAATCCGGCATCGTTGGGACCGAGACTGAGCCAGATTTCTGAAAGAATATGAAAAGTATTTCCGATATTATTAATGGAGCTTTTTTTCATAATTGAATTCGTAGCCAAGTGACATTTATGTGAGAAAAAGACAAAAAAAAAATATATTTACTTACGTTAACTGATATTTTCTATCTTACAAAAAAATTCTAATGAACAATGGAGTCATTTCTTCTCTATTAATTCCGAAATACAAATGTCGATTTTATTTGCTCCAATTTTTTGGGCCCTTTTTGAACAAGTGCTTCTAGCATTTTGTACAACTGAAGAATATGGATATTAGAAGCATAATCTTTTGACTCTAAAACTCACATTAATTTTCCAGTCATTTATTTATGTATTTTTTTCAGTGACACCTGTCTTCTGCCGGCTCCTCGTCTTCGCTCCTCTGAACCGCTACCAGCTTTATCGGGGGTTATATTTAGCACAGCTTTGGCGATCTCGCTTTCCGCCGATCCATCTCCTACGATCTCGAAGTCTTTAATTCGTAAACAATTGCTATTAGGTAGCTTTCATTACAAAAAGCTACCTATTGCAGCCGTTCGGAGGAAAGCGATTTCAAAAAATTTTGGTATATTTTCATCGATCATGACTCCCAGACCCCGAAACCACCCTCCGTTCAAAATTGATATATATATATATATATATATATATCTGACCTTTGTCATACTGTAACTCTCGAATTTATGAACCGATTTGGATGTAATTCGGTATGTACATAGTACATACCAATGTCCCGACTGAGTTCGTTGACCAGCTTCATCCGCCATTTTGTTTCAAAATGGCGGCCATTTAAAAATTTTTTAAAAATTTTAAATTTGAAATGTGGTACCAAAGAATTGAAAATGGAAAAATATTTTTTTCTTATGTATTTGACCTTTATACAAAGATTTCGGAACAGTTTTTGTTTCGTCTATATCTTAAAAAATGGCTGAGTTATAGCATTTTGAATTTTTAGCGTGGCTGACATTTTGAAACGTTCTGAATTTTGTCTCGCTATAAAAGGCGTATTTATGAACCGATTTGGATGTAACTTCGTTTGTACATAGTACATACCAATGTCTCGACCGAGTTCGTTAGCCAGCTTCATCCGCCATCTTGTTTAAAAATGGCAGCCATTTAAATTTTTAAGAAAAATTTAAATTTGAAATGTGGTACCAAAAAATTGAAAATTTAAAAAATATTTCTTTTTGATGTATTTGACCTTGATACAAAGATTCGGGAGCAGCTTTTGTTTCGTCTATATCTTAAAAAATGGCTGAGTTATAGCATTTTGAATTTCTAGCGTGGCTGGCATTTTGAAACGTCCTGATATTTGTCACGTGATAACAGGCGTATTTATGAACCGATTTGGATGTACCTTGGTGTGTACATAGTACATACAAATATCTCGACCGAGTTCGTTGTCCAGTTTCATCCGCCATCTTGTTTCAAAATTGCGGCCATTTAAAAAAATTTAAAAAATTAAAATTTAAAATGAGATACCAAAAAATTGGAAAATGAAAAATATTTTTTTCGTATGTGTTTGACCTTAATACAAAGATTCCAGAACAGTTTTTGTTTCGTCTATATCTAAAAAAATGGCTGAGTTATAGCATTTTGAATTTCTATTGTGGCTGACATTTTAAAACGACCTGATTTTTGTGACGCGATAACAAGCGTATTTATGAACCGATTTGGATGTTACTTGGTCTGTACATAGTACATACCAATGTCTCGACCGAGTTCGTTGGCCAGCTTCATTTGCCATCTTGTTTCAAAAGGGTTGCCATTAAAAAAATTTAATTTAAAATTTAAAATGAGGTATTAAAAAATTGGAAAATGTAAAAGATTTTTTTATGTGTTTGTCCGTGATACAAAGATTCCGGAGCAGATTTTGTTTCTGAAAAGTTGTTCTTTTGTTTATATCTTAAAAAATGGTTGAATTATAGCACTTTGAATTTCTAGTATGGCTAACATTTTGAAACGATCTTGTATTTGTCACGCGATAACACACGTATTCGCCTATTTCCATGTAAGAAGGCATGTGGATAGTATACATCAACATCTCAGCCAAATATAAGTTACTTTAAATAAAAGCAGCTTGGATAAAGCTGACTAATTTCGCGAAATTCTCATTCATAATGATTTAGTATTGATAAAAATTAGTATTGAATCTTCTATATTCGGTTTCCACTAAATTGAGCTTCGTGTGTTTGAATAATATAAGTTGGCTTTTTTAAAATAAGGAATTTGAAAGCTACCTCTTCCTCCCGGCACTGGCCGGAAGGACTTTTTTTCTTTCTACCATAAGTTGGAAGCGTAAAAAAGAATTGGGGTAAGAAGATGACTTTGATGCCGGATTTCCGAATGTCGAATATTGGAGGTCACACTGTATTTGACTTTATTTATTAAGTTAAATATTTTTTCTGGTTCAAAACGTGAAAAACTTTAAAAAATAATGCTGTAAATATATATATATATATATATATATATATATATATATATATATATATATATATATATATATATATATATATGTGTATATATTGGTACAAAGAGGACGAAGGCGTAAATAATAATGCTGTGAACTTATACGTTAAACAAGCACAGAACGCAGACAGAATAAAATGTCCAAATTGTGACTACAGAGTCTGCAACATCTATGAAAAAAATCTGAAAAAGGAATTGGCAAATGTGTAATGCATAATCTAAATAGAAAAATTTCAAGATATTCTGGATTAGCGTATACATACTCCATATTTCCCTTATTTCAGTTTCATTGTATATAAAAAAATTCTTCGAAATAAAATATGAGTCTAAAATGTCTATTCTCGATATTAATAAATTGTCTCAAATATTTACATTTCTTCCGATTCTCCCAATAATCCAGGGGAAATGTACATTTTACCTTGCAAAAGGTCGAGTAGAAATTTTTTTTTCTGAATTGTTTATAATGATGCCAACATGTAAAAACCAAGTTTTCTAACAAAATTTCTTAAGGCTAAATTTTCTGTGGCCAATAAACAACAAAATTTTGGGACCTTTTTTGATTTTTTTTAAATATCTCGAGACCCGTTGCCGTATCATATTATTTATCAGTTACAATATTAAAGAGGACAAAATGCTCTACAACATTCATATTTACAACTTTTTTATACACTCAATAGCAAGTGCAGTACGCCATTTCAAAAATAACACAACTTTTTCAATTTTCTTAAAAACTGCGGAAAACGCAATTTTGCCCCGATTATTCAAATGTTCCCATTGGATTTAATCGTGTATGTCGACTTCTAACAATTGATAGCAGTAAATTATCTATTATTTGCACACTCACGTCTTTATTTTCATCTCAACAGACATTTTACGTACAATAAAAATACAGTTTTAAAAGTAGGGCAGAGTGTAGATGAATGAGACAATTTCCATATTTAGACAGTAACTTTAAATGTATACTTGAAAGCATTGTTTAAAAGAATACTTCAATATTTAGTAACTTATTTTCACGATAGTTTCAATTAAGAAAGAATTCTTGTTTAATTTTAATAATTTTATATATTTTTTTTTTTAATTTTTATACTGCATACATATTTTTCCAGGTATCAATGGAATAGGTATGAAAATTTGCTAAAAACATATTTTATTCCACACTACAATGGTATATTTTATTTACAATTTATTGATATCATATGTTTTAATGTTTTAAAGATAGCAAACATTGGATTGTATTTCCATATAAAAGGGGGAGGGGCTCAAAATATAAATATATTTTATGTAAGAAATACTGTTACCGTATGAAAGAGCTATAATAAAAATGACAACAGATTATTTAACTAACTAATGTTATGCATTTATCTCTTGTAAAATTTTAAAATTCTGTCAATAAAATATTTGAGATCATTAGTTTAATAAAAATATTTAAAAGATTAGTTTTAAAAAATAGTCAATATTTTTCCACTTATATCAATAAATGTAACAAGAGATTATATCATTTTAGCATGCAAAAATACATAAAATTTTTAAGATTATCTATTAATTGTTTCAAAGCTCAAACAGAAAAACTTATTTTGGTTGTTGAAAAATATACTTTGTGGAATATTCTAATCTTCTGTAACATGTACTGTTTTGAAACTATATCAGTTTAATGATCCCAGTGATACCATTTATCAATTTAAATACCAATTTATTTATGATTGTATACCATATAAACATTTTTGTTTAAACATTGATCACCTGTTTCATTCAACTCCATTTTTCCAACACAAAGTAAGGTACGCAATATGACTGCATAAGTCAAATGGAAAAATGTATTTTAATAATAATAATTTCTACAGGCTATTTAACAATATTTTTTTTCTTTTTGATGGCACTGTTGTAGGATAATTAGCATCCCGTTTCGAAGGAATATCCTTATCCTGAATAAAACATATATCTGGATCAAAGATAAACGAAAGGCGAAGGGAGCGCCACATGAATTTTTTATTTGTCGATTAATATATGTATATATATAAAATATGAATAAAAATGTCTCGCTGCCGTAAAACTAAAAAAAAAAAAAAAAAAAAAAAAAAAAAAAAAAAAAAGTTAAAAAAGGAAAAGTAAAACTAAAAAAAAAAAAAACTGTAATCAAAATAGAAAAACAAAATAACGAAAATAGAAAAGGTAAACACTAATTTTGTTAGAATTCAACGTCAGCAATTCTAAGCCAAAAAAAAAAAATCATTTCAAACTATTAAATTATAAGCGAGAAACTGTAAAAGAACGCTCCCATTGATTTAATGTTATCGTTCCAGTGTCTTCGCGTGTAGTGTCCCAAAAACATTTGCAAGCTAATTTTAAACCTATGGGTGCATTCTTTTCAGATTCTTGCTGAAATTTCAATATTCAATTTTTTTTCATATCATATCTGAGGTCGATATCTAACATTGTGCGTTTTTAATTTTTCGAATTTAGTTGCATTTTTTTAATGAGGATACTTTAAATTTCAGAACGGGTTCCAAACAGTTTTCCAAAAATGAAAGTGTCCGAATATTAAAAACAAAAAATGCAACCAAACCCGACAAAACACAAAAGAACAACATTAGATATTGATCTCAGCTATTCCATAAAAAAAGAAAATAAATAAATAAAATGTAAGCGAGATATTTGTTAAGAACGCTTCCATATGTTTAATATTACCTTGCGATTGTCTTCGTGTGACTAATTTGGTCTCATAATTCATATAGCTGTGACTTTAAACGCCTCAATCCTACAACTACCGTAAAATCTTTAAAAATGAAATCAGTATATACGGAATCCGGTCTTTAAAGAAAAAATTATATATTTTCAAGAGAGAGAATATGAACAATTATACCTACTAAGATGGAAACCTTTTTAAAGCGGACTGATTTCAGTTTCTTTCGGTTCGGTTTTCAAGGTTTTAAAGAATCAATATTTGACAAAGCTGATTACGTTAATGATTACACGCCTAAAATTTTCAAAATCCGGCTATTAGAGATTTATTAAAATTCCAGTGGTAAATTTTCTTTTTACGCGGGGGTGGGAAGCAAAATCCATGTTTGCCACGGGCGCAAAAAAGACTAGTTTTGGCCCTGAAACACATAATTTACAGATACCAATATATAGAAGATGCCATACACGATTAAATCAGGGGGAAACATTCGAATAATCGGGGCAGAACTAAGTTTTTCAGCTTTTAGGAAAATTGAAAAAGTTGTCCTATTTTTGAAATGGCCTGCGCTTGCTATTGGGTGTATAAAAAAGTTGTAGGTATGAAAGTTGTAGAGAATTTTATCCTCTTTAATAGTGTAATTGATAAATAATATGCTACGACCACGTGTTTCAAAATATTTAAAAAAAAATAAAAAAAAGGTCCCAAAATTTTGTTGTTTTTTGAACACAGAAAATTTAGCCTTAAGAAATTTTGTTAGAAAACTTGGTTTTTCCATGTTGGCATCATTATAAACAATTTATAAAAAAAAATCTTCTACCCGACCTTTTGCAAGGTAACACCTTTTTTTGGTACATTTCCCCTGTACTAGAATGTTCCACGAAGTGAAAGCTGACACAGCAGTTATTCTATATCAAAGAACAATTCAAGTTGATATACAGTCGAATCTCTATTTAACGAAGTCGCTAAATCCCGGAAAAAAGTTCGTTATATGGAAAATTCGTTAAATAGAGATTCACCATTCAAAATACTTTAAACTACATAAAACAGATTTTAAATTCATAAACACTAAATATTTTTATTAAAAGTAATTAATCACATTTTTTTAAATAAATTATATCGACTTGTTTTATTTATTTTACCCACCAATATCCATCATCAATTCATTTTTTCTATGTGTTTAAGTCTTCGAAATCTGCAAGGAAAACAAAACATTATCCGGGAATATACTGTATTTTCTGTTTAAAGTAAATAGTTTTACATTAAAATTAACGAATTTTAATGACATTATCGTATTTATTATTATTATACCAAATAATTTTAACCATACATTAACATATGCGTCCTTAAATTTAATTTCTGAAAAACTCTGTTAATTTTGCCTGAGTTTTTTATTTTAAAAAGTACTTTCTCTCATAATACATCTCGCATCTTTGCAATGCACCAAAAACCCGTTCATGCGTATTTTCTTCTAACTATAATCCGCGTCGGATTGTTTCAAATGATTTTAGCATTTCATCATACGAAGTTTTGTTATTTCCTGCATAATGATCATTTCTATCATCATTATATTCGTCTTCATCGCAATTCATTGCTGTATTGTTTTTATTTTTCACACTGTCGAAAATATCCAATTCAGATAGCGTTTCCGAGGTCTCAGTTTCAGAATTAATTGAAATACAATCATCTATCAACACATCATGGTTAATTTCTTCTTTTTTTCTCACTATATCCACATTTTTTAAAGTTACTCTAAGAGATTATCGTCTTCGTCCTCCGTGCTTACCGAATTCTCACTACTGACAAAGAAGGCTCCTGGTAAAACCAGTTCAAGGCCATTGAACATCATAAAATGTGTTAAAAGAAATAATAAGTTTGAAATGTCCAGAAATATTTGAGAAATGGGGAGAAAAAAAAATTAGATCACAACGAAAAGTTCGTTAAATAGAGAATGCACTTCGCTATTTGGAGGTTATTTTACGAAGAAAATCTCAAAACGTTCTTGGTTCCAAGGAAAAGTTCGCAAAATAGAGAAATTCGCAAAATAGAGGTTCGTTAAATAGAGGTCCGACTGTACATAATTTTATGAGGTTTTGGAAATGTATCACAGGGAGATTTCAGGAGATCTAGTTTTTATTATCATTTTCTTTAATTATTATATGTAATATATTGTTAATTTTAAGATGTAAAACATTTATGTTCTAAATGAATACATTAAAAAAACTACAACAATAATCTGCAACATAATCTGCAGAAATAAATTAAAGTTAAAATTCTAGTCGTACTATATGTACCTTGAGTTAAATAAGTAAATTACATTTAAAAGCACAAATAATTGTATAAAAATCACATTCAGGTGCATACATATAATATAAAGATATTTAAAACATCAACAAAAAAATATCTTAAAATACTTTAGAAAAAAATCACTATCATACTAATGGAGTATGGAGAGATTTGCTGCATAATAGATGAAAGCTCGTTTTGTTGAAAATTTGAATAACGTTATCTGGCATCTCATATCTGACGTACAACCTTTAAATTACAATGTTTTCTTCTGGCCAAAGCGCAAAGCGCAAAGAAAAAAATAACAACATTTAAATCTCACTCATGACGGCCTTGTAATGGTTAAAAACGTTCTGCGTTTCTCTAATGTATTTTAAGATATTTTTAATATATATTTTAGATATCTTTATCATACAGCACGATCGTGCTGTATAGTAGAGCTCAGCCGCATCTTTTACGTTTTGAAACATGATGAAAAGGCAACAATTCAATTCCAATCCAAACCAGGAAACATTCAGCGATGAGTAATAGCTTGTTGGAAAGCTCTGAATTTAGCGATGTGCCTTTCGAAGGTCGGGTCAAAAAATATCCAATATTAAGGGAATGACAACCATTTCAACATTATATAGCGCTTTACCGTGCATAATTTAACAATATAGAAATCTGTCCTTTTTAATTTTCTAATTAAATCTCTTCTTTTGTGTTGCCACACCCTAAAAATAGCACAATATTTTTTTTAAAAAAAGGATAATACGCGTACTTTGTTTTTATAAGTCAATAAAAATTCAGATTCACCTGATATATTTTTACATTATAAATCGACGTCATTCTAAGTAGAAATTGCATATTTTTCATAAATATATATAAATTGTAGCTATGTGTCTTATTATAACAATTATAATAAGATATAATAATTATTATAATTGTCTTATTATAAATTAATCCTTAGTATTATGATCCATAAAATATAAGTTTTATTTTTAAGTCACACAGAAATTTTCCGTAAATGCTAGGTCATTTGGTTTAAATTTCTAAATATCTCACATCTTCAATTTTTTACACAATCGTGTGTGTGAGGGGAGGGGGAAATGCAATTTGTTTGAAAATTGTATCTCAATTTACTCATTTTTTATGGATTTTAATTTAATTTTTAAGCACGATTTCTTTTAATTGTATCTCTATTGCATGCTGGCTCTACTATGGAAGAATCATGATCCATTATTACTTAAAGCAATGTGAATAATTTCAATAATAAAAATGTCTCCCGCTATCAAATAAAAATCATACCATCAAATAGAAAGAAGGGCTAAGAAATAAAAACTGAGGAATAAAACATAATTTTACACATTCATCTTCACGAAGCAACTTAATCTAAACTAGAAAAAATCGTCTGCTTACAAATTGTCATCTATGAATATTAGATCATAGATTTTTTTAAAATTACTAATATTTAACAAAGGTTATTGGACAAAATCAAATTTAAGTCTTTTGCATGCATCGATAGAATTATGGACTTATATTTAGAGCAAGTAAATTTAAACAAAAAATATTTTTTTCTTAAAAATGACGCGCTTAAAATTTTTCACAAAGCCGCTATAAGCATAATGACTAAGCAAGAAAAATGTCATTTGTTAAATATTTATTTTAACTAGAAAGATAGCCCGTCAAAAATGACGGAAAATAAGATATAAAGATATGTACAGCACATATGCAAGAATATTAGTTTTTCACGCTTATTCCTAAGTGATAGATAAAAAAACACATTTTAAAAGGTGGAAATATTTGCCAAATTTCCTTCTTCGCCAAGAGAGTTTTCTCTATCTCGCCGAGGTAGTTTTCTCTATATCACCAAGGCAATTTTCGATATTTCGCCAAGGAAAAATACTGGAAAAATACCGAGAATTTAATTACTGAATCCGGCTATGTAAATCACACTAAAATTGTGCAATTAGGAGCTCAGATAATACAGCGCCGTCTAGTGACGGTTATTTTATTAGTAGCATCGGGATGAAGATGTAAAGACGTACATTTTCGTATATTACATTTTAAATTCTGACCCATAGATTTTTTTTTAAAAAACCTTAAATGCGCAGAGTTTAAATTAAATTGCAGTGAGCTCGAGTATGAACGGTTAATGGGTTTCAATGGGAATTTCGCCAAATTAGCCAGCTATCGCCAAGTTGGCTTCATATATGGCAACTTATTTTTGTCTCCAAGTTTGGCGGTATTTCGCCAAATTTGGATGAATTTTGCCAAGGTGGTCAGAATTTAGCGCTACTGTGGCAACCCTGTTATTACTACTTTTCAACAATTACTCATTCCTGAAGCTGGTACCGATATCTGTTTAGGAAGCTTAACATGGCCGTGATCAATCAGGCGGTACAACCGGAATTGTGAGGGAGACACAGAGACTCGGATTTTATATAAATAGATTCACAAATCTGGAATGTTTCTTCTAGATTTGCCAAATGACGTCATTTTTATCCAATTTCGTCAAAATGATTTCATGTGTTATCAGCAGTTTCTAAATAAAAAGTCAAATCTTAAACGAAAGCAATGCTTTTTATAAATGAATTTTCGAAAAGTGTATTTGAATTTAATAAACTTTTAACCTACATTATAATATTGTTTATTACTTGAAATTCAGTATTCAATCAAATTTATGTCATAGTTTTGTCGAAATGTATAATAAAATTAGATTTAGACTTCTAAAAAAATCGTAAGATCTCATGCAATTTAAATGCAACGCAGCGGGTTACTATGCAAACTAGTTTTATTAAAAGATGAACACTCGGGCAATAAAAAATATTTCGTTACTCCATGTATTCATTTTATTTTTTGTTAAAACAGTTATAAAACGATAAGCGTGATATGTTTTACGATAAAGTTCATATATGATATTGTTAAAAATGTTGATATTCGAAATGTTGTGATGTTCGAGAAGATGCTATTGTCTAAATAAGTATTTTTTTGTTGTGTATAAAGAAATAGTATTGTGAAATAGTACTATGAAATAATTATCGTAATTATTAACTAAAAGTTTAAAAATAACTAACTTATAAGATGCCTCGTAAAGAAAAAGCCAAAAAATGGAAGTTTAGGAAGCAGCAAAAAGAAAATAAAGAAGCTCGTTCTGTATATTATAAAGATTGGGGTAAACAGAAGAGAGAAAAACACAGTGTTTCAAAGGAAAAATGAAAGACCAAGAAATGGCACGAAAAACAAGGAAAAGTTTTTAGCTTCTGATAAGCTCTGTCAATGAAATAAATTGTTGGAATATTGCCATTTTAAATCTGAATGGTACCGGCGGTATATCGTTAAGCTGCGCTATAGCTGCAAACGTATAGCTAATAAAAAGCAAAAGGAAAACGCAATAAGGCGCCAAAGGTATTGTACAAATTTAGTGTTAGACCGCCAATATTATTACAAAAAAATTCTTGCATTTTTAAAAACAGGTCTTCGAGTCTTGGAGCAAAATCTTGTAAAAAGTTATTGTTGATTATGGATAAAAAGCCACTATCAAATTTAGAGGTTTCTGATGAAAATAAAGCACAGTTCCATATCAAAAAGCTTCTAGCAGAAACAATAGTAACAAGGCCGCTTAGCAAATGAATTTTTTTTTTTTTTTAGCTGAAATCAAATGTTACAAAGATAAAAAATATATGTTCAGCAGCATTAGCCAGCATTAATGATAAGGACAAAATTTATGTTGCAGATGTATGTGGGCAATGGTTCCACAGTATATATTCTGAACCGTACTTCAAGGAATTTGCATACATAGGAACAAGTTCAGTATTTGGAAATTTTGATAAAATAATAGCGGAAAAAAGGAATAAAAGTGGTAGAAAATATCAGATTCAGTCTAATAAAAATCAAAATGAAGCAATAGTAGTCGATTCAAACGTAGACGAGAACGAAATTCAAAATGAAACCAAAGTTTTCGATCCAGATTCAGAGAAAAATGATACAAAATCGTTAAATACAAAACCGTGCGATCCAGCACTCTGTAAACTGCTAAAAAATATGATAAAGCGCATTGTACACGTGTTAAAAATATTTGAAAAAACAACAAATTTTCGGAAGTTTTTGGCCAATAAAATGGATGCATGCTCACATGAGCATTAAAAAGATCCCGAAAAGCTAGGGTACACTTCTTTTTGCCTGCCCGATTCGTGTAAAAGTAATTTGTTATTTTTGCGTCGTTTAGCAGTTCATTTTCCAAAAATTCGATTACTGCTAAAAGAATGTGTCAACTGTTAGGCAATATGAATTAAAATTTCATGAGTTGGATGAAGCTTTAATTAAAGGCAACTCTGAATACCTTGAAAAGTTTGCAATTGCAGGCAGAATCGAAAATACCTGCGTGGCAAATACTGAACCGTCGCAGTTACCAGATGAGCACATGTTAGGAAAATTAAAATATAAAGTTTTCCTAAAGGAGTTGGGTGAGATTCCCCATTTTTCATGTGCTTCCTATAATAATTTTTACTATAGGCGTGACGTTCGTAAAATTACGTTGGAATATAACAAAATGATGATTTTTACGTTTTTATTGCCTATAAAATATCAGCGAAAAATTAAGTTAAAACTTATTTTTTCTTAATAATAAAAAATATTTTCGATTCAAAAAATAGTAAATAATTTTTTTTTTTTTTTGCATGATTACGATTAAATAATAATTAAAGACAAAAGAGATTCGCGTTTAAAAAATAGCAAGTCACAATGTTTGGCGCGGTTTGTAAAAAAAAAAAAAATTGGTACTTTTCCACTATAGGGGCCTTGCTTTTTTTAAAAAAAGCTTGGTGCAATTCGGGTGTCAGAAATTGCGATTTGTTGCCAAATGATATAAACAGTTATAAAAACAAACTTGATGGACTTTTTTGTTTAGTTATATAAGTATTTTAAATATATGTCTATTATTAATCTTTTTTATGTACAAATAACAAATATACAAATTCCAGACTCAATTATGTAATTTATCTCCTTAATTAATGCATATTTTACAAAGGGCACCTACTTTCCAATTTCCCCGACAATGGTTGCAGTTAGATGTAAATAGGTTAGTCATTATCGCGGTATTTTAATTTGACCTACGAAATATTATTATAAATATCCAATATTAGCAATATTTCTGATATTATGTACAGGTGTATTGTATAATATTTTCAATCACTTTTGATTATTTTTCTGCATTCAGTCGTTTTTAGACTTTTCTTTTAATTTTAAATTCCCATTAAGTCCCAAAAACTAAAATTTTCCCTTTTTATAGTCTTTTCGCAGTTTTAATTCATTTCTTATGACTGTTTCTTACCTTAGCGTTTTGTGTGTTTGAGGGGTTGACCAAGGATACTGCAAAGTCCCTTAAACCAGAGAAACGTAGGTGCGTAGCAGAAAAATTCAAGAGCACTATGTATAAAATTTAGTCTAAGAACTAGTCTGGCGGCCAGTCCAGAGTAAAGTATAGGTCAATATCCCAATATGGGGGTTAGCAATAAGTGTGGGGTCATTAGAGCTCTTGAAATACACTGTGAACTAATGTTTCTGGTATATTTTGATTAGGGCAATTGGTTGGACTGGTTGATTGAGGTCATTGGTTGGTAAGTTGGGGCGATTGTTTGGTTAGTTGAAGTTGGTTCATTAAGCTCCTGAAAGGATCTGAAAAAGGTGTGAAATGATATAAAAAACTGTTGGAACCAGAGAGAAAAGTAAAGCTCGATCTAAAAAAGTTACAGTAAAAAATTGGCAAATAGTTTCAGTCTAAAAAAGTAAGTAGTGCGTAGAAAACTAATGCAAACAGATTATCTGTAAAGCTCATGAAATTACCCAAATTTTTGTTGATAGCTGAAAATGTGGACTGAGCTTTACTGGTGCCTTATATTCAGAAACATATTATCCACTCAAAACGAGTACCGGGTATAGTGAACAGAATGTGTAGTTATATACAAAAAATTTCTGTCAGACCCAGAATTGTGGACCTGACAGCATCATGTCAAGCTAAACTCCACAAAGCTAAAAGAATGTAAAGCATGAATAAATATTTTAAGTATAATATTAATATAGTCAAGTTGTTGAGGAATTGTTGTTATTAACATTTCTGACACAACACATCCAGCGTAATAATTTTTATTTTATGTAATTACTGTGAAAAGGGAACCTTATGTCACTTTACTTAAGACAGACAAGTAGTTAACATATGGTTGAATCGTAAATGCTTAGGGTTTTGAGGTTACTTTGGGCTTTGATCTTCCAGGCTTATCAGTGACCCCTGGAATGGAATTTAGTTCATACTTCGTACTGAACTGACCTCTCAGGTTCTCGCTTATTACCAAATCACACTCTAACCTATTTTTATGTACTCAAATTTTTAACTGGTTATGAATGTTTGGAATTCAGAATGTTTTAAAAAATGAAATTTATTCCCCCGATTGATTTTAAGGCAAAAGTAAACCTCAGTCCAAATTTTCAGCTATCAACAAAAATTTGGGTAATTTCATGAGCTTTACAGATAATCTGGTTGCTTTAGTTTTCTACGCACTACTTACTTTTTTAGACTGAAACTATTTGCCAATTTTTTACTGTAACTTTTTTAGATCGAGCTTTACTTTTCTCTCTGGTTCCAACAGTTTTTTATATCATATTATATATATGCCTCTGAAAGTAATTTTTGTACAATTATTTGTGCTTTTACATGTACTTTAATTATAATCTGCAACATTGAACTTTTTTAATTCTTTCGTGGTCGGTGTCATTAAAAATGGATACCTAATTTTTATTTTACTGGCACCCATAATATTTGATAAAAATTTCCTTCTATAACGTACTTGAAAATAAGCAAGTTTGTATTTTCTAATATTCGTTCATAAATTGTGGTGTCAGGCCATCATTTCATCAGTTTATATACAGAGTTACTCTGCTCCGGAAAGGGAAATAAGGAAAATAAATAAATACGAAAACTCTGGCTGTACATAAATTAATTACTATTCACGAATTGTACCCCTGTGGGTCGTACTGCTCTTCGGAACCACCAACTTAGATCATTTAACTTTATGGAGAAATGCCTGGGAAATGAACGGGAAAATTTTAATGCTTAACGTTGGGCACGAATGAATTGCATGAAATTATCAATAGTTAATGTAGCTGTCAGGCTTCTGACGCTAGTGAGCAGGTAACTAATTAAGATGACTGTCCAGTGGCGGTCATCCCTGTCATCCCTGTTATCTGATATTCTATCTTTCACTTGTATATTGTATTCCACGTGTTTCACTTTCTGTTTACTTGGGGTTTAAAGTAATGTTTTTCCTTATCTTGAAGTTGATCTTAGCTATTTTAGTTAGATAATATGTATGAGCAAGTTCATTGTATTCCCTTCCTATTCAAGAGCGCATACATAGATAAGGCAAACAAAGATATTCCCTATCTCGTAAGTAGTGAAGGCCATCTGAGGGATTAGTTTTTAGATAAGACAAGGGGTCCTGTTCACAGAAAAGGGCCCTGGAGGCTGAGTTTGGAAGGCATCACTGTGAGAGGGAGAGAGAAGGCAGTTCTAGGGTAGACCACGTAGAGAGAGTTTGAGCTCTAGCGTAGACCTGATGAAGAGAGGTCGTAGGATTTTGATTGAGTTTTCTGGTGTTAAGTCTATTGTGTTCCGGGAAAAGGCTTGAGTCTTGTGCAGAGAAAGGATACGCAAGGGGATGTCCAAGGTGATCCTCCGATAAACCTGATGAGATACCGTAAGGTGAGAAAGGAATTAGTATTTTGTTGAGCCCAGTGCGCAGAAATTACATGTTATGTAACTTAGTATCAGGCCGGATCGTCTGTATCCGATCTTTTAAATGTAAAAAGTGTTTTACTTATATGTAAATAATTTGAAAATAGATTGTTCGTTAATTTTATTTGAATAAGTTTAGCATTCTTTTTGATAATCCTTCTCACAACGTGCCCGATATCACGTATATATATCGGTGGTGGCAGCATATCAAAATAAAAGAACATTTTTTCGAAGCCTGTGCGAGTGACGATCAGGGAACTAGGAGAATAGATCAGCGTTTGGACTAAGGAAGTGTGCAACAGTATCATTCTTTTTTTGTGCAAATCTATTTTCTTGATGTTGAAAACTGATACACAGGAATAATAAAAAGATAAACTTTACTTTTTTAACTCATTAAAGCTGATTGGTCAATATATCAACCAAACTGATATTTTCCCAACTGAGTGAAAATGTATCCAGATCGGGAGTTGAACCAATGACTCTCTGGCTTAAATTATGAACTCGTTTAATGCAATTCTATTACCTGCTAGCCCAGTGGTTAGGGAGTTGAATTCGGAAATAATTAGGGGAAAGCTGGAAATTGTTTTAACCCCTTCAGTTTAGGTCTAGAATGAATATGCTACGTTTTCCCCCTTGTACTAGGTGAGCGTTAGGAATTGTACATTGATTTATAGTCAAAAAAACATGTTGTTTTTTTTAATACCATAACACTATCTCAAAATCACAAACTTTTTCAAAAACATTGTCAATACAAATGTTGTAGAGCTTAAAATTCTGAATAAAATGAGTACCTACACTTAATACTTTTGTTGAATATTAAGATCACAATTCTACTTTAAAGTTTTAGCACCGTGTCCAGAGGGTTGAACTCAGAATTAATTAGGGGAAAACTGGAAATCGTTTTAATCCCTTCAGATTAGGTCTAAAATGAATATTCTATGTTTTCCCCCTCGTACCAAGTAAGCGTTAGGAAATGTGTACGTATTTATATTCGAAAAACATGTTTTTCTTTAATATTTTTAACAATATCTCAAAATAGTTAATTCTATCAAAAACATTGTCAATGCAAATGTCGTAGAACTTAAAATTCTGAATAAAATGAGCACCCACATTAGTATTTTTGTACAAAATTAAGGTCGCAATTCTAATTTCAAAATTTTGCGTTAATCGCTAATCAAGAGCTTGAAGTCCGGAGAGACCAAGTTACCTAAGAATATCTCAAAACAGCTAAGTCTATCAAAAGCATTATCGGTACAAATATTATGGAGCATAAAATTCTGAATAAAATGAGCACCCACATTAATATTTTTGTTCAAAATTAAGGTCGCAATTCCATTTCAAAATTTTGCCTTAATCACTACTCAAGAGCTTCAAGACCGGAGAGACCAGATTACCTTAACAGTATCTAAAATCAGCTAACTATATCAAAAAATTGCCAATACAGATGTTGTAGAGCTTAAAACTTTGAATAAAATGAATACTCACATTAATATTTTTGTTTAAAATTAAGGTCGCAATTTAAGATATTGTTAAAAATATAAAAGAAAAACGTGTTTTTCGAATGTAAATGTGTACATATTTCCTAACGCTCACTTAGAACGAAGGGGAAAAGGTAGAATATTCATTTTACACCTAATCTGAAGGGATTAAAACGATTTCTAGTTTTCCCCTAATTAAATCTACGTCCAACCCTCTGACCACGGGGCTAACACTTTAAAGTTGAATTGTGACCTTATTATTCAACAAATAATTAAGTGTAGGTACTCATTTTATTCAGAATTTTAATCTCTACAACATTTGTATTGTCAATGTTTTTGAAAAAGTTAGTGATTTCGAGATAGTGTTATGGTATTTTAAAAAAAACGTGTTTTTTTTTTACTATAAATCAATGTATAATTCCTAACGCTCACCTAGTACGTGGGGGAAACGTAGCATATTCATTCTAGACATTCGTTAAAACAATTTCCAGGTTTCCCCTATTTATTTCCGAATTAAGCCTTTTTTTTGCTCCCGTACCACTGGGCTATGCGGTATATTCTGTTGAACTGTCTACGTGGCAGATTAGATGCTATTGCTAAAAGGAGTCTGGGGGAATTGCGATGGCCGGCTGTCGGTCGACGGTAGGCAGAGCAACTTAAGCCAGCATGATATATAAGAATCATATACACTGGTCAACAAATCTGAACTTTTGCTCTGTCCTAAAACAGAAATTAGTTGCTTTTATGCGGTTTTTTGTGCTGATTCCGAATCTAGTTTTAGATTTACTCCAGCAAGTCAAGTTTGAGAGACATTTGCATAGTTCAATTTATGGAAATTTAGTAAATTTTATACAATTATTTACAAATTTAAGGTATAAAGCAATATCAGACAGGGTTTTTCTTGTTTTATGTTATGTTTACAAAAACGTTGTTTCTTAGATTATACTGGCATGTGACTGTGAAATATTGTACCTAATTTGCATATTTTTCATGTTTTTCTAATAATGTTTCTTGACGTTCAAATATTTCTGCCGCACGAGTAGGCTAATATGTTTCTAAATCTAGTTTCTTGAGCTGATTTCAAATCTTGTATCTGTTTTCTTCTATCACGTCTAGTTTTTCAAAAAAGTGAAATTGTAGTTTGTGGTCAAAAAAGCAAGAAATAGCTTTTTATGATACTTTGTATGATAAACTTCAACCAGTTAGGATAGATTCTACTACTTTTTTTTTTTCGATTATATAAACTTTTGTTTATGTCTCTGATATGAATCTGACCCTGTTATCCTTCTTGTCAATGAATTACACACCCCTAAAAAGCATCTTATATTAAATCTGTGTTCATGTCGTGCAAAAGTAGAAATTCATCTTACTCAAAAACTAGACATGACATAACAAAACAGACTGCAGATTTGAAATCAGCATAAAAATCTAGTATAGAAAAATATTACGCCAATTTTGTGGGAACTATTTTAAAGTTGATAGTGGTGTAAACATTACACCATTGAAAAAATATGCAAATTAGGCTTAATAACTGATAAATAAATGTTAAGAATATGCAAATCTTGATATTTATCTGAAGCAAATAGCCAAGTAGTCATTATCTAGAAAACGTAATTAGATGTGACATATATTGTATCTAAAATTTACATAAAATAGCACAAAAAAGCTTAAATTTGCATAAATTTAAATATGCAAATTTCTCAAAACCTGGACCACCTAGAGATAAACGGAAAGCATATTCGGAATCAGCGCCAAAAACTGATCTAGAATCAACTAATTTTAGTTCAGGACAAAACCACTGTTGTCCAGTGATATTATTACAACCCCTCCACCTCTTTTCTTTTACTTTGCATCTCAAAAGACCCTTCCAATTACTTAAATCCGCTCTTTTTATTGAAAACTATACATAATTTTATCGCAACGTACTTCTAAGATAACTAATTTTCTATTATATATTGCTCCCCAGTAAGAAAATGACACATCAAGGTAAAAGTAAATTTTACAGAAGCGGCCAAAAAAAATGTGCATGATTTTAATGTAACATGAAATTACAGCACTTAACTCTCTCTCCATGCAAGAATAAAATCATGCATAAAAGCGTAAAACCCTGAAGAATGAAGACATAGGATGAGGTTTGGAGGGTTGAGTAATTTTACCACCCCATCTAAGATAACTAATTTTCCATCATATACCGCTGACCAGCAAGAAAGTGTCACGTCAAGACAAAAGCAAATTTCACAGGAGCGGTAAAAGAAAATGTGCTTGATTTTACTGTAACATGAAATTACAGCACTTAGCTCTGCATGCAGAAATAAAAACGGTTATAAAAGCGTAAAACCCTAAATAATGAAAACATAGGTTGAGGTTTGGCGAGTTGAGTATTTTTTGCCTCCCCAAACAAATGTTTATTCCGGATGAGCGATATGTCCTCTCTCTAATACGTTTTAATTTTTGTAACTGCCCCTCTTTCGTCAGCATGTTAAATTAAAAAAAAATAACGAAAAGAAGCCTCAAGTAAATTCATCTTCTAACGCTATAAAACCAACGGCTAACTTTTTATTTCGGACATATGTGTTAATAAATGCTATCTTTACCAGTACCCATTTTAACTTTGCCAGTGCCCATTATTTGCATATTAAGGGTCACCCAAAAAAGAGATATCAGAGATCAAGTTCTAACTTTTATAAATAAGTAATAATAAAGTAAATATAACTGTACAAAAAGAATACGCTATTGTAACATATTATAACATACGAATAAAAGAGTAAAATCTGAAAAATCAACAAGTTGGTACAAGTTAGGTCACTGTGTATATGTGAGATGCATCGTCATGTTTAAAACCCCACGTGCCCAAGGTCATTTCACCGCTCAGATGAGAGATAACACAATTCATGAATGTATGGAGACGAAACGGCCGGTTCAACTAAGAGGTTAAGAAATATAGCAATATATATACAGGGTGTTTCAGCAAAGCAGTTACAAAGTTTCAAGATAGACAGAGCGCACTTACACGATGGGAAACCACACAGCAATACATGGTCGGAAACGCTCTCCTGGCGCTGTAGTGACGGCACAAAACACAAGAAAGAGAGGACAGGAACAAGGTGAGGAAGCATGTTTATTATTGTTAGTACAACTTAAAACTAAGAAATAAGAACAAAAAAAGAGACAACGATCGTCGTCAAAGAAGGCATTGGAAATTACGACACGTGCCGCGATGCAGGCTTCACATCTCCGACGCATTGAAAATCTAATGTTCTCGGAAGTACTTGGCATGTAGCGGACTTCCCCAGTAGTTTCCACGATGCGTGCAACAAGCTTCTCAGCACTGTTTACGGTGTCTCGTGCACTAATGTACCAGTGTCCCCTGATGAAGTAGGGACGGCAAGTAAGGTCGGGCGAGAGAGTGAGCCAATGTACCAGACCACCCCGCCCGATCCGCTGTTGGCCATACGTTGCATTCAGGTAGAGCCGCAAGGCAGTTCTGTAATGGGCGGGGCCCCCAACATGTTTAAACCATATGGAAGCATTTTTGCGGTACTAAGAATAATACACATGTTTTCTCACCCTGATCGTGCCCTTGCTTTCATGTTGTGTTTTGTGTCATCCCTATTGTGCCAGGAAAGCGTTTCCGACCATGCATTGCTACGTGATTTCCCATCTTCTAAGTGTACTCTGTCTCTCCTAAAAGTTTTTAACCGCTGTGCTGAAGCACCCTGTATATCGTTTATCTCTCAGATGCAGCTTGACGTTCCGAGTGACAAAAAAAAAAAGGAATGTAAAAAAACATAAATATAATACCATATCTACCCTATATATATAAAATCCTAATGAATCGAATTGAAACGAATTTATGTAACTATTCTATGAAACGACTGATTAAACAACTGATTACGTTTCACGGCGATTTCTCCTAAAATATGGAATACTTTGCAATGAAATTAACATCAAAAATCTGTATTGATCCACAGATCTCAAAACTGGTATTAGAATTTTAAAATTAGAATTAGTTTTCGAAATATTAATGTTTTTCTAATTTTAAATACTTTTTTTCTAATAATGGCAACTCAAATTTTAATCATAACCGATATTTTTTTTCATATTTTAGAAAAGGTTATTTTAAATTAATTTGGCGACGAGTTTGGCCTCCCTTAAATGTATGCTAAGAAATGCATCATGTTACTTTTATTCAGAATTCAATTTGTATTTCATTATCATTTTATTTAATACAAAACTTTCATTTAAAATTGAAACCTTTAAATAAAAGGCTTTTACTTTATTCTTTTTTTTAACGAAACGAAAAGAAAAATATTAGACACAGATGTCATATACGCAACAAGGTACCTAATTGGAGTCAAAAGGGCGTTATTTTGCCTGACGTAACCCGGCTATTGTTGCTTATTTATTAATAAATGTTTATTTGAATTTATTTTCTTTTTATTTACAAAAAATGTTATAAATTGTTTTGTTCTATAGTTATTAATTATTTTTTTATTTATTGTTATTTCATTTTAAAAATAACAGAAAATAATTTAAAAATACATATGTAACAGGTATTTGAAAACGAGGTTTTTGCCAAATTGTCGTAAAAAAAAAAAAAAAAAAAAAAAAAAAAAAAAAAAAAAAAAATCATGCCAAACCACGTATGTGACAATGCAACAAATCATGAGATTTAATTTCCGCTTCAAAGCAACGTTTTAATGTTATTACTTCTCCCGTCGACTAATTTCGCCAAATTATATAAATAACCAAATTATACAAATTGACATATTTTTTTTATTTTAAATAACAAAAGAACAAATAAATTAGTATAACATTAATAAAAATATAAATAAAACGTCGAAATAAAAATCATTTGATGGCGTGAACATGTGTAACTTCCTTGAAGTCAAGTGAATGTGACATTTACGATCAACCATTATTGGCATTTAATCTTATAGTTTGGCGACAGATTTTCGGTCGATGGGATAACCAAGTAGCACCGTTTTAATTTACCACTCGAAAAATAAAAAATGCCAACTGGCGAGTTAAAAAAAAAAGCTGTTGGCGAGATTTTCTCCCGGCTAACATAAAAGTACCAGGAATTCTTTTGTGATCATGGCAACTTTTATGTAGTTTTATTTGAAAAAATAATTTCGATTCTTTAATCAAAATGGAAACCTTTCTTATGAAAAGCGAAGGAATCAGCCCGTTGTTTATGACAGTTACAGGACTTGGACTATTATAATATAAACGAAATAATGTGGATAGAATAATATTCGGCGACTTATCACACCTGTAACATTAAAGTACCAAAATGGCCGCCTGGAATATAAAAAGCGAAGGGATCCGCCTGGAGCTGTTGATGATAATCACATGACTTAGGCTATTATTATAGAGATCGTTTTCAATTTTAAAAACAGCGCAAATAATAATATTTCCTAGCGATTAAAAATTTATTTTCACGTGACTTTAAAATTACTATTAAATGAGTACGCGTTAAAGGCAGAAAAATATTGAAAATTATGTCCTGAAAATTGTATTTACGCGTGAATATTAAAAGGGAAAGGAAACTTTAAAATAATATATACATTAATATGCGTTTAACCCTTTCACGGACAAGGCACTTCTATTCGTAAAATCTTGAAATCAGTGAATGGCACCATAATTTACAAACAAATTTCGAAATACAAAAATGCTTTTGTTCACTTACTTAATAAAAGGGAAATTTTCATCCCAATATTCTGATGCTAATGTGGCATTTAAGAATTAAAATTAAATGGTCCAAAAATGAACCACCGCCCTTGAAGGGGTTAAAGTAGCAAAATTTAGTAATTGTATTATGTCAATCGTTTTATAACGCTGTTAAAAAATACCGAGAGACAATAACTCTGTTTATTAATTCATTTTATTTTAGCTTCTTTTCAAATGTTTAACTGATCTTCTTTAACCAAACACGAAAACAACCATTAAATGTCTTAACAGCAACTGATTCTACCTTAATTTTTTGCAATCAAAGGGAATTGAATGAAAACCCGTTTACAGGGTGATCGCTACAGGTTTTTTCAGTATAATTCAATCTTCTCTAATCTTTTTAAAACCGATCAGATTAGCGTGCTTTTAGATTCTACAGTGTCTGAACGGAGGTTGGCGAGCGTAGCTTGCAGGGGGCAGAGCCCCCTAGTAAATACCATATTTTTCTAAAAGATAATGTTCATAGTTAGTGCATGTACAATTAAAATAATGCATTGAAAGAAAAAACGCAATTTAGACTTTTCAAATAATACATAAATATTTATAATATTTAAGTGTATAATCATTTTTTTTAAATGATTCTTGAAAAGTATGGTATTACCTAGCAGGAAAACTATATCGATTACTCTAGATCACACAGTTTTTGAGAAAAGCGCATTTTTCCGTTACACACAGATTTCGATTTGCGGACATTCAGTAAGGATGTTGGAGAGCTCTGGAGGAACCTATCGTAGCAGACATATAAAAGCATTGTTGATAACGATTTTTGAAAAAAATCGTCGGTAGTTAGCCGAGAAATTAACCCTGAAGACATGGACGGTTTGGACATACATAATGACAGGGGTGGCCTGCTCTATGTACCATCGACTTTTAAACCCTCGATAACAACTTTTAATGATACATTCGCGTAATGCAATACCCAGTAGCCGTATAAAAGGAATAAACGTCAAATTGTTAAAAACAGACTAATTTAATTAGAATTAATCACATAAATATTATGGGATTCGCGACTAGATTTCATTGAGTGGATCTCTCAATACGCCTCCCATGTCTTTTATAATTAATTGCAAGCTATCTGGAAAAACGTAGCACGGAGCAATGCGGCATAATAACTTTGCGACCTCCTGTCGAAGCGCGCTTAGCACAATGCCCAGTTTAAACTTTGAACAAGGGTTTTGTTTTAGCTACACTGTAAAAATTAAGGATTATTACTACGCTGAATTTAGTTTTATGAAATGCCAAATGAAGTTTAAATATGCACTACTTTTATCGTCAATACCAAATTAAGTTTTTCAAAAACAGATTAGAATAAGATTTAAAAAAAAGAGTTATACAGAATAGCAAAATTTGATATTATGTAAGCTTCATATCTCTTTGAATTTTTATGGTATACCCATTCATACCTTTCTAGTATATGCAGGTATACCCAACCCTACGTTTTTTTTTTTTTTTTTTTTTTTTTTTTAGTAAGTCTTAATATTCTATTAGCAACGATTGTTTTTAATAATACAGCTAATAATACATGTATTTATAGTATGGAAACCTCTCAACGAAAGAAATACTCGCACTTGGCTGTTTTTTTTATTCATTCTTAAGGATTGTGAATATTTTCAAATGTTTTTTAATTAGTCTCGAGATATTTTTTTAATACGTAAGGTTTTGAATATGCTTTAAAAATCTGTATTTGATTTAAACAGATCATCAAATGAATTTATTGCTAAATTACAGAATCATGCGTAGAATATACTATTAAAGATGGCAGACCTCGTAGAATTTTATTTTAAATCTAAAATAAATTCTTTCCAGACAATCAATACTTTGTTGCAGCTTGAAGGAACATGTAATCATTTATGAAGCTTAAACCCAATTTGTGGAATTCTTGGATAAAATTTAGTTCTTTTAAATTTAGAGTAGAGAGTTTGAAATTAAATTTAATAACTGGATAGGAGTATTTTCTTGAGCATAGATCATTTTTTAATCTAATTTTATAATGATTATTTATTAATCCATTCGGTAAAATTCTGAATTTAATTATGGTTTTTATAATTAAATTTGAAGCATATTTCTTTTAAAAAAAAACATTTCTAAAAATTTCCTTAGGGTCTAGAAAATTTATTTTCATCATTAATGTTGTTTCTAATAAGAAATTCTTCAAATAGGTGTTCCGTGCCGTGAATTCGATAAAAATTTGGAAAGAAAGTCAATTTACTAAGCTATTAATTAGGTTTCTTTAATTTAAAATGTTCCATGCAAACCGATTTTTAAACTATTTTCTGCATTCTTTTTCATATGTATATTTTTTTTTTCTTAAAATGCATTTTTAAAAAAACATTTATAAATCACTCTGCAGTCATTTTTTACATCCAACAGACAGTTATTTAAAATATAAAATAAAATAAAAAAGAAAGAAAATTGTGCGTCAAGCATAGATTATGTAATACTTTCCAACAATTACACAATAATTTAACAAAACTTCGCTGTTTAGTTAGGTAACTAAGGTATATGGGTAAATCTTTTAGAAAAAACATAGCACATTTGAAAAGCAGATTTCAGCAAGTTTTTATACTAATATTTTTGTGAAGTCCTGTATTTGATGTATAGATTTGTATATGTTACGGCCAAAACCCGGAACTTGGACAATACGCGAATTGGCCGTCCAATTCGGGAACTGGCCGAGATTCCTGGCGAAAACCCGAAATACATGAAATGAACAGCGTATTTCGGGTTTTGGCCGGCCAATTCGCGAACTGGCCGGGAAGCTTTGGCCAATATACGAAGTGTTCAGCAATGGGTATCCACAGCCGGTAATGTGTTTCTTTTAGCTTTCATACAACCCTGCATATGATCTACAAACCAGGTAATACACTACGAATAAATTAAATTTTAAAAGCCTATCACAGCTGAAAACGCACATCAAGCAATAATGGCTCACAGCCAATCCAATAACCAAATTATTTGAATGACTCTGAAAATAAACGGCAAATTCTACATAGTCAATAATCTATAGAAAACATGTTGTAGAGCATATGAGTAATGTATAACAGTTTCATTATGTTTGAAGTAGTGTAACGTCATTAAAATACCTAATAAACGATTTTTTCACATTTATCATAATTCTTTATCGGAATATTTTTGGGCGTCCTCATAAAATAACTATTATAGCTACTTAATCAGTACTCTACAAAAAAACATATTGCTCCCCACATGTGTGAAGCATGTGAATTTTATTATGTTTGAAATAGGGTGACATCATTTAAGTGCACTAAAAATAATCTTTCACCATTCACTGGAATGTAACGAAATACTTTTGAGTGTCTCTGTAAGCAAACTATAATTGCTACTTATTTCATACACTTTAGATAACAGTTTGTTGTCCATCTTAATGATGCATACTAATTTTACTATAATTGAAATAATGTAACAACATTAAAATACATCGGAAAAACTTTTCTCATTCATGATATTGTAAAAAAATACTTTTGTGTGTTGCTGTAAATTAACCAAAAATAGTACACACTTCACTTTCAATACCGAAATTAATTTATAAACCTAAATAATACAAGTCAATCCGAGTCAGAGCACGGACAAGGAGACAGCCAGACAAATTGAATTCATAAACCCTTTCAACTCTGTTAGAAAGAGATAAAAAGTAACAATTGGTTTCTATATACACATTTCGCGAACTGGCCGATCGCATCTGACCAGTTCGGGGATTGGCCGGCCAATTCCCGAATTGGCCTGTCAGTTTAAAGCGTTGTTGGCAAATTCGCGAATTGGCCAGCCAGTTCGGGTTTTGGCCAATTTCGGGTATTGGCCGTAACATATGTATCTCATATAGTATGCGAAAATTTGTGTAGTTAGAAAATGCATAATAGGTTGTAAATTCACCTTTAGCAATTTTGTCCAATAGATGGAAACATACTTTACTTTTGTGTATTCTAGTCCACGCAAGTTGTTGTGTATTCACAAAAAAGTTATGTATTCAATGTGTCCTCAATTCTACTGAGTATTCCTGCATCCTACTATCTTTTCATACCCGCCACATATTAAACAAAAATTTAATTTAGGCTAAAGCACGCTTAAAATTACTAAAATTACACAACCAGAAATCATAATCCATAGTCGGCGGTCATGTATCCAATCTTTCGCGTGTGCCTGTATATGAGATATAAATATTCCATAAACATGTCTTAGTATGTTAAATATAGTCCTGCTTGAAAATTAATAACTCAATTAATAAAAAGAAAAGTGGCCAGTTACACTGATGGCATTGAGCTCACAGGCTATTCGCATTAATTGTATATTATACTCTTATTTCAATGAATGATGCTGCTCAAAAAATAAATGAAGAGAGATTAGCCCCCGTCCCCCCCCCCCTTTATACTTAAATGAACTCCCAAATCTAATCAGAGAAGCTCACTAACATAATAAACCGGTATACCAAATTTCAAACAAATCAGATAATTCTGCATGAAAAAAAAAAAACATTTTGATAAATTAAGAGGGTATTAGCTCCCCCATTTCCCCTTTTATGCTTAGCCAATGAACCTTCAAATCTAATCAGGAAAGCTCCTTATCAGAGTGAACCGAGAAAAAAAATTAAAGTAAATTGGATAATTCTGCATGAAAACTCATTTATCTAAATTAAGTGGAGAGGACTTGTCCCCTTTCTCCCTTTTATACTTAACCAATAAACCTCCAAATCTAATGAAGGAAGCGCCATATCGGAATAAACTGGGTATATCAAATTTGAAGAAAATCGAATAATTCTACATGTAAAACCATTTATCTAAATTAAAGGGGAGACTAGACCCCGTCCTCCCCTTTATACTTAACCAATAAACTCCCAAAACTAATCAAAGCAGCTCCTTAACATAATAAACTGGTATACCAAATTTGGAACAAATCTAATAACTCTGCATGAAAAACCCATTTATCTAAATTAAATGGGGGTCTACTCCCCTCCCTTTCCCTTTTATACTTAACTAATGAATCTCCAAATCTAATCAGAGAAGCTCCTTAATATAATAATTTTGTATACCAAATTTGGACACAACGAATAATTCTGCATGAAAAACCCATTTATATAAATTAAGGGGGGGGGGGACTAGCCCCCTTTGCCTCCTTTGTACTTAACCAATGAAACCCAAAACTAATCAGGAAAGTGCCTTATCAGAATGAACCTAGAAAAAAAAATTGAAGCAAATCGGCACACCGGCATACAGAACCGGCGGGCACATTAGCTCTCAGGCTTTGATAGCTTGCGAGCTAAAAACTACCTTTAAGCTATTTTTGCTCATACTCAGCAACCCTTACGAATTCCTTTGTGTTGCCGAGTATATACACACCACGTAATTTGCAAAAATAGTTAAAGTAAGAAACGTATAACATAACTGAAAATGCATTTCCAGCAATTATCGATAATATATTGTACTTCAGGCACAGTAATATAGCCTAAATATTTTATGTATTTTAAATGTAAATGAATCAAAAATGCTATGCTTTTCATATTCTGCAGGAAGTATTTTGCAGTAAATCTCAGTAATGTATATCGAATTCATTATATTTAAAATAGTGCAATATAATTAAAATACGCTGCAAACAGTTTCCCCCCACTATACCATTATGTAACAGAATTCTTTTGTGTGGCCCTGTAAATGAATAATAAATTCTTTCCACCCTATATTGAACAGAATGCATATGTTAGCGTACTTCATAAATGCATGTCAATTTCATTACCTTTGAAATAGCATAACACTATTAAAATTCACTTGAAATTATATTTTCCCAATATACCTAATTTATATTAACCTAATTTATATATACCTAATTTATTTTTATTTAATTTTATTATTTTATTTATTAATATTTACCTAATGTAACAGAATACTTTTGACCACCCCTGTAAATGAACTATAAATGAACTATAATTGAACTATAATACACTTCATTTTCAATAGCGATCATGCTATAGTAAACATGAATAACATACAAAAATTTCACTTCACTAGGACAGTTTGAACTTCAGTTACAGCTCGGACAAACGGACAGGTTGGTTGGTTGGTTGTATTTATGACGGCCAATTATCTGCACGAGGGATATGGGCCCTGGGGGGGGGTGCCCTTCGTGGGGGTCTTTCTAAGGGAACCTAACCCGTATTAACGCTTGGAAATCCAAGGTTCGAAGAAAACCACGAAAACTCCGAACGATTAGGCCGACGGGCGCGATTGGGTTCGAACCCAGCACTTCCCGTCTACCAGCTTCGAGAGCAGAACCTCTCAGCCACTGGTGGGGCGACAAACGGACAGGAGTCATAAACACTTTGCGACTATCTTGTTCTATAAGTTATCTAAAAGTGTTAGAAAGTATAACACTCTAAAATAGATGCACAGATTCGCTATAGTATCATATCAAAATTGTGCAACAGAGATGAGCAATTTGAAGAAACTAGTCGTTGGGGGCCACCGTAATACTTACATATTATGGATGTGCACAATATAAAATATGAAAATAAAACATCTGTAAACTATTCCTAAAATGCATTGCAATTCCAAAATAAAATTAAAGGTATATTTAAATATTTTTAATACATATAGTAATGCTCTATTGCTGAATTGCGGTACTACTTAATAATCCCGTCGAACAATTTTGACAAATTATATAAATCGCCAAACTACTTGCAAAATTATACAAGTTGGCACAATTTTTATTTTAAATAACGAAAAAAAAAAAAAAAAAATTAGTAAAAGATTATTAAAAATACAAATAAAACTTTGAATTAAAAATCACTTTATGACGTAACAAACACGTGTAACATGTTTAATGTCAAGTGAATGCTACATTTATGACAAGCTATTATTGGCATTTAATCTTACAGTTTGGCGATAGTTTTTGGTCGACGGGTTAATCCAGTAGTACTGAATTACGTAAAAGAAATATCCTTATAACACCAAAAATGATAGTCACATTAACTAACAGTTTACTGCGTCGGATTAAGCGTCCTATTTTCAATTAAAATATATCTTTGAATTGAAATTTGAATAAAATACAGGGTCATGAAAAATCGAAGAGTGTGAAAAATAGGATTACAAATATCTCGGCAACTAATTATCCGATCGATTCATTCTTTATGCAAAATTTATGTTTTTATATTGTCTTTTTCATTCACTCCTTAAAATAAACAATTTCGAAAAAAATTATGTAACTTTTATCAGAACGAATATTTCGAGAGTCCGAAAAAAATAATTCCGGATAATCGAGGTTACTGATATTCAATAGACTTCTTTGCAGTATTACGTACTAAGTACACACCAAATTTCAAGTTTCTATCTCAATTTGTTTGGGTAGATAGAGCGTTTACAGACACACAGACAGACGGACGGCATTTTTTTTTTCTAAAAATATTTTTTTCGGAATCTCCAGGGTCTGAAACGTGTAAAGCCGTCAAAAAAAAAAAAAAAAAATCGATTTTTAAAAAGATTACGAGACTTACCCTATACTACTATAATGGAAAATTAAAATGTAAATAGAGAAAAGTAAATTTTTGGGGCCCAACAAAATGGAATCTTCTCTTAACAAAAATAGAAACTATGCTTCGCTTTTTCATTTCAGATTTCGAAAATGAATTATTATTGTTAATGATTAGTTTGGAACTTTTAAAATGATCTTCCAACTCTGTAATTTAATTGCCCGCGTTTAATCTTTATTGAATGTAATTAACTTTCCGTCAACAGCAGGCTCTCAGTTACTTTAGTGCGTCATTTTAATTCTTCCAATTAGAGTTTCCTCCGAAGTCTAAAGAAATATTAAGTTAGACTCTTTTTCATTTAATCTAGAAGTATTAGTCTTACGCGTCTTATTTAATTAGTTTGCATCTTTAAAAATGACTTACATATATTTTTTAACCATGGCAAACATTTGGTTGTGAAATTAGCCTAAATATTATTGTTCGAGATTAGCTTCCAACTATTATAATTGTTTTCATATGCATAAATATATGTTAATAAATGAGAAAATAAATATATGTGCAAACGGAGCATGTGATCAACTACTATAAATATATTTTTTAAAGATTAGTAATTATGGTCTTCATTAAAATATTGTCTGCATTATTAATTTTCGGGAAATTTTCTTGATTTAAAGGGACATTCTTTTCCAAAAAGGCAAAAAATGTGATTTTTTAAAATAAAAAACTAAAGAAAATCCCTATCTGTCGTTTTTATAGTTTATTATATATGTATTAAATATAAAAACAATTATGGAATCATTTAAACATTTAAGCAATGAAAACTATTTTACAGCTGTCATAAGAAAAAAAAAATTCCTTTCAGACGCTAAAGCATTTCGCTCCTCATCAATTAAACTGAAAATAAAATTAAACAGTATTAAATTTCTGAGGCAGTTTTTAAGAAAGTTTTTAAGAAAAGGTTTATTTCATTTTTTTTTTTTTTCAAAAGCACGAGCATGAAAAATTTGTCATCACGATAAACATCTGAAATGCACTGGCCTCCAAAAGTTTAGGTACAGGGACTGGATGCTTTCGTTTGCACACGTTTTTTCGAATATCGACAAAAATTATTGGCGAATTGTTCTTGAACTTCTGAGATGAAAAGAACATGTTTGATTTCATATTTCTTGGTGAAGATTTAATCGGGGGAAAAATTAGGGGGCTAATAATAAATTTAATAATAAAATAATATTTGCAATCACCTATGTAACAGGAAATGCTGGAAATGGTTTGTCACCGTGTTAAATGACTATGCTGGAAATGGTTTGTCACTGCGTTAAATGACTATTTTGGGTCCAGTCAAATTGTCAAAAATAGATGCAAAAATTCTTCTAGAAGATTTTATGTTTTTAAAGTGTTTATGGGGATGCTGATAACAGGAATTAATTGTTTTCCAACAAAATATCTCGAGGCTAAACATTTTGGAGCCAAAAAAAACGTGCATTTTTTCAGTTTTTTGCCTATAACTTGAAAATTATAAAATTTTTGTGTACCATGCTCAATCACAAAAAGGAAGAACATCAAATTCTCTACAAATTTCATAATAAAAACGTTTTTCTAAACTCATTACTAAGCGCGCTACGGCTTTCTGAAAGATACAATCTTTTTTCTAACTTTGTGGAATATCTCAAAAACCAACATTTTTTATTCATTTTATCCTCTTTAATGTAACTTGTTTATATTACAGGCTTTTGCATGATAGCAATAACGGTTAATTACAACGGTAACATTATAAAAAAATTTTACTACATTGTAATTTTTTTTTTTTGTATTTGGAACTTAATTGGAGAATATTAATAATAGGTATTTATATGAATGTAAGTAAGAGTTACGGTAAGATTTTTATTGTATTTAGTAACTTCTATATGTAGCGCTTGCGGGTTGATGGGTTTGGTCCGTCAACCTCAGTTTGGGGAGAAAACAAGCAATTTGCTTGTTTTTCAGCAGCTTTGATCTTCTTCGAGCTTGTTGCGACATCACCAACCTGATTGTCAAAGTCATCGTCGTTGCTGGTTTGATCGATGGTTTCCGAGGCATCAGCTTCATCATCCTCTTCTTCTGGGTAAATAATGTCGTCCACATTTTCGCAGTTGACCCTGTTACAATTTTTGCAAATTGCTGAATATTTGAGTCCTGATTTTTAGCAAGAACATGCCTTGTTGCACCCTTTTATACAGGTACATGAGTCAACATGCATCAAGGATTCAGGTGCTGGATTTTGGCACATTTAAACTGGTTGAAAGAGACCTTCAGACCTGCGAACCCAACGTCATTTTTTAGGGGGATGTTGTTTCCTAGCCAAGCTTGTATCTGATAATAACATCGGTGGAAATGATGCTGCTCAGAATCTTGCGTTGGTGGCATAATTATTATGAATTAATTGACAAAGAGCTTGGAGTAATGCTTAAAACATATTAAAACAGACGAGACAGCGGTGGTTCCTTATCAAATAATGACGGTCACATCATTCTTGTCGAACAGACTGTAATTGCCTCAAATCCACCCAATTGCATTTGGGAACTCTAATTTAAAATTTTTAAGCAAATTACCTTTTTTGCTTAAATAGCGAACTTATAAAGTGTGTAATCAATTTGTTTAATTTGTATTAAACTTGATGTATGTAGCTTTAAATAAAAACTAAAACGGAAATCAACTTATGTTGTGACTTAGTTGGGAGACTTTTTTCTCTTTGACATTTAGGCTAGAGGCGTGAAATTGGTATGGTATCTACTACAGTAGAAAGCCGATTATCAGAACAAGTCGGGACCGACCCTAGTTCGGATAAGCAGAAGTTCGGATAAATGGACAGACAATTTAAGGGATGTTCCTGACTATACTAAAACCTCCGCACTTTAGCCATGCTTAGGATTGCCGGTACCAGTTAGTGCTGGTGTGCTTACAAATGTTTTTTTTTGTCTTTTTTTTATTTATTTTTATTTTTTTGTCTTTTTAATTTTTTTGTTTACTTTTTTTATTTTAAAATTTTCTTTTTCTTTTTTATCATCTTATGAACTGCAGAGATTATAATTTAAGCGAAAAAACTTTCAATTGGTGCTTGCTTCAAAGAAGACATTCTTTTCAATGCTGCCGTATGTCCATATCTCGAATTATTCTTAAATACATTAGTTGAATAAGATCAGCGTTCTTCTACCGTTCGAGCCATTTCATATGTGTTTCCAAACATTCAAAAGCTTCGTTATGTGATGGACCTGGGTCATTTTCATTTTCTTCAATTTCTTTTTCGTTGTTACTGCTCCCAACGGTGATTTTATTTCGCATACTAAATCTGAAGGTGAGAAAAAAGAGAGAAACAGGGTGTTTGGATTATTGGTTAATTGGAGCTCTGATAATCGGCGCTCTACTGTATTTCTTGACAGAAGAAAAAAATTATTTAAAATGTCTTTAATTCTAGGACGTCAAAGTGGTGTTACTCTTTAGAGCATAAATACTAGCTAAGATTTCTTTTGCAATGTGCCAAATTTTAAAAGGGTGAAGTAAAATGAAAAACATTTTAAAATAACCATTGCTTTTGAAATATGAAACTGATTTAAAAAAACGTTCGGTATAATAATGGTCACAGTCTCTGCTGAAAAATAAACTTCATTTGATCTCGCTGCAAATGCTACTAATGAGGTCTAAGAACTAAAATCGAAATTTAACGTACTTGATCTTTTGAAGACCTAATTCCTGGCAAAGACCACGTATTAAAGCTTTCGAAATTTAAAAGGATGAAATACACTGCTCAAAACAATTAAAGGATATTTGAAGTTTTATATAAAATAAAGATATAAACGAAATTTTTTTTGCCGAAAATAGAAGAAGAGAATCACAAATGTAAATTTTTCTGGTTTTCAAACTGTGGAGTATGCAAATTTTGAGTTCGACGTCAAAAACGTCGCTTTAGCGGCAGCGATTGAAATTTGACTTTCAACTGAATAAAAGAGAATGAAGACAAGGATGATCGGCATTCAGTGATTGCTTTGTTTCGATGAGTACGATGTCTCAGCGAAGTCATTTGACAGATTCAGAAGCTTTGAGAATTGTTGGTAGGTTAGAAGGGGGTCAAACTCAAGCCGAAGTAGCGCATGCCATTGGAGTGTCACAAAGTGTCATTTCCAGGATCTGGAACCGTTTTTTGGAGAGTGGATGTGCAGGCCGAAGACCAGGGCAAGGTCGTAGATGGGCAACAACGCCCAATGAAGATCGGTATTTAGCGTTAACAGCTCGGAGACACCGAACCATGAACGCTACTCTTCTCCAACAACACCTTCGCTCGGCTACAGGCACCACGATTTCAATTCAGACTGTCCGAAACCGGCTCCATGCTGTAGGTCTGTATGCTCGCCGACCGATGGTATGTGTTAGATTAACATCAAGGCATCGTCGCGACCGCAGGGAGTGGGCAACCGAGCATGTCAACTGGAGGAGAAATGAATGGAGCAATATTCTGTTTTCTGACGAGTCCCGTTTTTCTGTGCATCCGGATAATAGGCGTATTTTCATCTGGAGGGACCGTGGCAGTAGGAATAATCCTGCGTTCGTGCACGAAAGTGTCAGATTTGGCGGTGGAGGAGTGTTGGTGTATGGTGGCATCTCCATTGACGGGCGCACTGACCTCTACATCATTCGAGATGGAGCTCTGACTGGTCGCCGATATAGGGATGAGATCCTCAGACCTATTGTAGTCCCTTACGCTGCAGCAATCGGAGATAACTTCATTTTAATGGACGATAACTGCAGGCCACATCGTGTAAACCTGGTGGAGGATTTCCTTTTCGAGGAAGGAATCGTTCGAATGGAATGGTCAGCGTGTTCTCCAGACATGAATCCAATCGAGCACGTTTGGGACGCTCTAGGAAGACGAGCTTCTGGCCGCCAACAACCCCCACAAACTCTCCAAGAACTGGAAAGAGCTCTTCTGGAAGAGTGGGGCAGAATACCCCAACTCGTCATTAATAGCCTCATTGAGTCCATGCCTCAAAGGTGTTCAACGTTGCTGGCCGCCCGTGGAAACCATACCCCCTACTGAAAATGATTTTCTTTGAAGAAAACACCTTTTCTTATTCTTTTTTTCTCATATGCACAAATTGTGTTTTTTTTCTTTAGTACACAAATGCGCAATAAAATGCATTTTTTTCTGCCAAACATGTGTAATTTATTCTCATATAACCTACTATGTCTGTCGACCATGTATCAATCAGCTAAACAGTTTACCAGATACAAAATCCACCTAAAACTGCAATATCCTTTAATTGTTTTGAGCAGTGTAATTGGAAAACATTCTAAAACCCTCAAAATATTTTTCAAATATGAGAATGCTTGTAAATCCCAGGATATACATATTTTTTTAATCGCAGTTTGATGTTATAATATCTTTATTTTCAATATTATCAAAATAATTTTTTTTAATATGTTTTAATAAATAATTCACTAGAATAAATGTTTTCTTTTAATAATAACTGTGGAAAAAACCAACAATAAAAAATTAACAACAGTGAATTACTCAATGCAGACGCATCTGACGTTATTAGGCAAAGATTGTTTAAAGGCATTATTCTTTTGAAAAAAGGTGTTTGTATTATACTTAAATGATTCTTTAATGATAAAAGTCAAACCCTTAGTAGAAAAGAAAGAACTCAAAAATTTATTTATTTTTTTACCTCTCTGAAACTGAACCTCTTTGCGATGGTCACAAATCGAGAAGTACAGGGTGGTTATAATTAAACTTCCCCTATAAACAGCAAACATTAAATTTAAACTAGAATTATAAAGTTAAAAAAACATTAAACTTAACACAATAAACGGCCAAAACAGCCGGTTTTACAATGTATTACTCATAATTCTTGTTCTGGATTGTTAATATTGTTTTTGTATTCCGTTTTGGTCGTTTATTGTGTTAAATTTAATGTTTTACCGGAAAAAGCGCTATCTGGTGGACATTTTGGAACTTTTTTTTTTTTTCGAAATTCCGTGAGCGCATCTCGTGAATAGTCTATATACCAAATTTCATTGCATTCCATTCGCCCGTTTGCGCTGTAGGATGCTGTTTATAAGGGAAGTTTAATTATAACCACCCTGTATATATTTAACCCCTTGGGGACGAGCGACACGTATACGTGCCGCATGAAGCGCTCAGAATCCTTGTTTTTTCTCACCAGTAAAATTTTACTGTAAAATTTGCCTTATTTAATCAGCGCATTGTCTCGATTCAGGAAGACATAAATTTCTGTTTTTAAAAAACGGTGACAAAAGATTAAAAATTTCGTAAAAGGCTCCCGTCCCGAAGGGGTTAAAATACTCGGATCTATTTTATGTATTTCGAGTCATTTCTAATGTGAACGGTAATGTAGTTTCTTATCTATTAAATCCTTCTGAGATTTAAAGAGAAAAGATTAATACCTTAACTCCACTGAGTCAACCGTTTTTCAAAATCTGTATTTATATTAACACTGAAAATATATAAGTTTGCATTATCGAAATTTAAAGTAATTCATTGTAATCCTTATTTTTTTATGTCATATAGAACAAACAGAACAACAGAATCTACACTCGACGGCAAAATTTAAAACCAAGAAGCAAAGTTCTGGGAAATGAATGATACAATGTGAAATTTATAAAAAAGAAAATACATGTGGCAAAAGTACACATTATTCATTTTCCATGTTTCAGTTCTATTTCTCTTAGAAATTCTTTTGCATAAAATGTAAATTGGAAAGCATATTTTTTGCACTGCATAATGCATTTCAAACATTTATATTTCTATCGGTTTATACACTGCTCACGAAAATGTAAATTTCAGCTTCTGAAACTCCATATAAACAAACAATAAAAGTTAATTTCCAGATACAGGATTAAAAAGTCGGGAATATATATAACTAATTCAGATCCCATTACTATTTTTTTTTCAAATATGTGCATTTCAAAAGAGTTATAATGAAAAGAAGGTAAAATAATATTTTTCAAGTAAATATCATTATTTTTCTTTTTATTAAATTATCGAACATTTTTACGGATTAATAGAGATGCAGGAATAAAAGTAATAAATTTGTATTTTTTTTTGTGTGTGTGTGTGTGTGTGCTTTATTTATTTAGAAGACTGTACATGTTAGCGATTGAAAACGTTTTTTGTTTTCTCCGCTACAAGATTCTTAAAAGTGTATGACTGTTTTGTGGCCAAGTTAACTTATAATTGTAAAAAAAAATAGCTTAACTTTGGGATTTATATATATATATATATATATATATATATACAATGGACAAGACTTTAGAATATTTTTAAATTTTTGCATTGTTTATTAATTTTTTAAGAATTGAATCATTTTTTTTATCAAAAGAATCCGATATGGCGTCTGATACAGATGATTTAAAGAATCTCGGTGTTAAAAAAATACGGCCGATCTGCATTGGTTCCAGCTTGTTCAAAATATGGCTGGAAATCAGAACTTTATTTTTTATGTTAGTTAATAATATAATTGGTGAAAATATAACCACCATAAGATGATAAATAAATCACGCAACCGGTAAATTGTGACATTAATTATTCGGTACAATAACATTTCAGTCTCATCCAAATAAAATTAGAGTATAAATCAATATGAACTCGTAATTTTCCAGTGTTGCAACATCAAGACTAAGTTGTGTATATACGAAAATGAACGGTAATTATCAGTAAATCAAACAAGACTGTTTTCCGCAGGCATGATGCAAGGAATATCACGTGATTTAATATGCAGGACTAAAAAGACTCTACTTACTCTTTTTCCTTATGCTGTATGTTTATTAAATAAGAAAGGTGTAAAAATAAAACGCTGCCAAAAAGTGCAACGTAGCACGTTATACAGCTTAAACATTGTAAAATTCAACTGCTAACATATAATTACTTAATTTAATATAATTCAAAAATCCCAAATAGGTCTCACAAGTGTATGTATGAAATTGTATGAATATGTATGTTAATGTATGAAATTATTTTAATATAATCTTTTTTCTCGCAATTTAGCGTGAAAACAAAGTAATTGGATTACACGGAGAAACCAACTTGAATTTAAAAAATGGTCCTGCAACAGAGGAATTGCTGCGGTGGAAATGAACAGGCAAGAGCTTTAACTTACATATAATATTTATAGTTAGATATTTTGAGATATTGGCCAGAATATATTATCTGTACTTCTTTTATCTAAATGTGAGCGAGCGAAACCTACTGTGCAATAGAGGCGTCATTTTTGTCAATAATAATTTCTTACGGAATTAACCTAAAAAAACATTTTAAAAGTTTCTTAAAAAATGCCAAAATGGTGTACACTTGAAATTAATGTTGATATTTTTACGATTTTTTTCTTTGTTCTTTACCTGATGTTAAAAACATTTAATACGAGCAATTTTAACGTATTATAGGTTCATTCCACTGTAAAAAGTATTGACTTTTGCAGCAAAAAAAAATTCAAGGCGATTACTTCGACTTGTTGAGTAGATATAACCTATTAAGATTTGAAAATAGCTTGTTTCGTCAAACATGCTTTTAAAGTTTTTGTAACGTCTGTAACCCATAAAATTTTTGGCATTCTTCAGTTTCGCACAAAAAATATTATTCATTGATTTATTTTATTTTTTGGGGGGGAGAGGATTGCGAAGATAAATTATCATAAGATCACATTTTCCAAAAGATCATATTTTCCAAAATTCAAAAAGGGTAAACGCTTAAAAAAAAATAATAATAATTGTTTAAAAAAATGTGTGCCAGTACAATCGGCAAGCTGTAGCAACATTATAAATGAATTCACAACACTTTCAGCAGTACATTCTACAGACATATCTATATTATAAAGGACAAACATATCTGTGCGTAACGCATATGTCTTTCTGCGGATGGCAACACTTAGAAATTTGAAATGAAATTTCGGTTTTGCAATTTTCGCTACTGCAAATTTTTAGAATTCTAAACATTCCAAATTTTTAACTTTTACACCGCGGTATGCAGAAAAAAATGTTCTTTTAAATGCAATTTGTTTGAAAGCTGTATCCCAATAGCCCAGTGGTTAAGGTGTTGAATTCGGAATTAATTAAGGGAAAGCTGGAAATTGTTTTAATCCCTTATGTTTAGGTCTAGAATGAATATGCTATGTTTTCCTCCTCGTACTAGATGAGCGTTAGGAAATATGTATGTAATATGTAAAAAAAAACACGTTTTCTTGTATACCATAACAATATCTCAAATCTGCTAACTCTGTCAAAAACATTGTCAATACAAATGTTGTAGAGTTTAAAATTCTGAGTAAAATGAGTACCTACACTCAATACTTATGTTGAATATTAAGGTCACAATTCTACTTCAAAGTTTTAGACCCATTATCAGGGGGATGACTTCAGAATTAATTAGGAGAAAACTGGAAATTGTTTTAATCCCTTCAGTTTAGGTCTAAAAGTTCAGTTTAGGCTCAGTTTAGGTCCTCGATGTGACAGCGATTTTAATGCGATTTTGAATAAAGTACTATCCTAAAGTGTATGAAGTTATGCATAGAATTGATCCAAATTTTTATTTTAAGTATTTGGCTATGGCAAGCAGGTCCCCAGAAAAAATTTCGCCGGTGGGGGGCACTGTAACAGCGATTTTTGTGCTATTTTGAATATTGTACCATCGAAAAGTGTATGAAGTTATACATAGAATCGAGCCAAATATGTTGTGTTTGTTTTTGGTCATGACACGAGGGTCCTCCTTGAATTTGGAAAAATTCCGCCGGAAGGGGGCGCTATAACTGCGATGTTTGTGCCATTTTCATTATTGTACCATCGAAAATTGTATGAAGTTATGCATAGAATTGAACCAAATTTTTTGTGTACGCTTCTCGCTATGGCAAACAAGTCCTCCCTGAATTTGAAAAAAATCTACCGGAAGGGGGCCGTCGTAATAGCGATTTTTGTGCCATTTTCTTTATTATACCGTCGAAAAGTGTATAAAATTATGCGTACAATTAAACCAAATTTTTTCGTGCACGTTTTTGGCTTTGGCCAACAGGTCCTACTTGAATTTGGAAATATTGCACGGTAAAGGGGCTCTGTAATAGCGATTTTTGTATGCTTTTCTTGATTTTTTGTAGTTTTCTTGTCCATCGGCAGCTCGTACAGAGGCAGGAACTCGCTATTTGCTAAGCCGGCTATTCGCAAAGATCTGATAACAACAGAATAAGGAAAAACTATTAATTTTAACAAATATCATTATATTGATTAACTCGTTTTTAGTCCGTTTAATTGACTGAAGCATTAATTTAAGATGAAAATCAAAGTTGGTATAGTATTGAACTAAAAATATTGATGTATTAATATGTGTAACTAGTTTTTTAAATATTATGTATAAGATAGAAGAAAGTTTTGGGATAGGCACATCCAACTAGTTTTAATAGTTTTTAATACCAATTTTCTAACCGTGGCAACTGAAGTACTCCCTTTCAGTAGAAAGTAAAGGAAAAATATTTGGAAAACAGTAATTATATCCTTCTGTTGCCATTTTACATAAAATGAACAATAAAATTAATCTATGTAATAGCAAAATATGAGGAAGGTCGAATATGAGGAAGGTCGAATATGAGGTCGAATATGAAGGTCGAATGTGAAGGTCGAATATGAAGGTCGAATATAAGGAAGGTCGAATATGAGGAAGGATGTGCTTCCAAATATAATTTGTTTGAAATCTGCATATCATTTTACGTATTAGGAATTTTCAGTTCTTTAAAAATTAGTGTTAGAATTTTTAAAAAGCTACAACCAAAATAAAAAGAAAAAGAGAGGGAGAAAGTAAACGTTTTTTATTGAAATAAATGAATAAATAAATAAAAATGGGGATTACAGGATTAGAGTCAATACATTTAAAGAAGGAACACCGATTTTCAAATAACTTTTTCTGAAACACGGCGCGCTTAAAATTTTTCACAAAGCCACTACATATGCAGAATGACTAAGAATGAAAAATGTCATTTGGTGAGCATTTATTTTAATTCACAAATCTGAAATGTTTCTTCTAGGTTCGCCAAGTAACGTCATTTTTATACAATTTCGCCAAACTGATTTCATGTGAGTTTCAGTAGTTTCGAAGTAAAAAGTCAATCAATTCTTAAAAGAACGCAATGCTTTTTACAAATGAATTTTGAAAAGGTGCATTTTAATTTAATAAACATTTAACCTACTTTATTACATTATTTATTATTTGAAATTCAGTATTCAATCAAATTAATGTTATAGTTTTATCTAAATGGATAATAAAACTAGATTTACACTTCAAACAAAAAAATCGTAAGATCTCATGCAATTTAAATGCAACACGGCGGGTTGCTATGCCAACTAGTACCTTTAAAAGAAAGCGATTTTTTTCTAAACAAATATATGTAAACGTGACTTTAAGTAACTAGAAATGTGTATTTAAGTACGCTGCAAAGGAAATCTGTAATTTTTAGAGGAGAAAATTGTGTTTTTTACAGAAAAAACTAATTTAAATAAAAACAGTTTTTTCCTGCAAAAATATGTGAATTTTTAAATTTTTACAGAAAAAAATCTATATTTTTGCAGAAAAAACTGTTTTAATGAAAAATTACCGATATTTTCTGTAAATTATACAGTTTTTCACTGGCGCGAAAACTGACAGTTTTTTTCCTGTCAATTTGAGGAAATCTTTTTTACAGTGTATTCTTATGGAAGAAAATATCTTATAATATTGAGATTAACCCTGCAACAGTGACATGCATCGGTAATGCATTGGTCAGTAAGTAATTACAGTAATAAGGAGACTATGAGTATTGCAATAAGTATATTTTATTAATATTTGGAAATTTTTCCAGAGAGAAACATTCGCCTTGAATACAATATTTCAAATGAAAATCAAATTTCAAATTATTTTTGCTTAAAAGGCGCAAAGACCAACTTAGTGAAAAAGATTCCATGCCGGGAATCGAACCCGGGTCATCAGTATAGCGCACTGACGTTCTACCGCTAAACCACATGGAACGATACCCAGCCTGGAACTTCTCACTATTACAAGTTGGCAAGGCTACAAACGCAGCACAAGATGGAATATTTTCCGTGAGCCACCAACATGGGGCAAACACAGACACTTAATTAAATCCAGCATCGATGAATCTATATTAATATTTGGAAATTTTTCCAGAGAGAAACATTCGCCTTGAATACAATATTTCAAATGAAAATCAAATTTCAAATTATTTTTGCTTAAAAGGCGCAAAGACCAACTTAGTAAAAAAGATTCCATGCCGGGAATCGAACCCGGGTCATCAGTATAGCGCACTGACGTTCTACCGCTAAACCACATGGAACGATACCCAGCCTGGAACTTCTCACTATTACAAGTTGGCAAGGCTACAAACGCAGCACAAGATGGAATATTTTCCGTGAGCCACCAACATGGGGCAAACACAGACACTTAATTAAATCCAGCATCGATGAATCTATATTAATATTTGGAAATTTTTCCAGAGAGAAACATTCGCCTTGAATACAATATTTCAAATGAAAATCAAATTTCAAATTATTTTTGCTTAAAAGGCGCAAAGGCCAACTTAGTGCTAGCCTTTTAAGCAAAAATAATTTGAAATTTGATTTTCATTTGAAATATTGTATTCAAGGCGAATGTTTCTCTCTGGAAAAATTTCCAAATATTAATATAGATTCATCGATGCTGGATTTAATTAAGTGTCTGTGTTTGCCCCATGTTGGTGGCTCACGGAAAATATTCCATCTTGTGCTGCGTTTGTAGCCTTGCCAACTTGTAATAGTGAGAAGTTCCAGGCTGGGTATCGTTCCATGTGGTTTAGCGGTAGAACGTCAGTGCGCTATACTGATGACCCGGGTTCGATTCTCGGCATGGAATCTTTTTCACTAAGTTGGTCTTTGCGCCTTTTAAGCAAAAATAATTTGAAATTTGATTTTCATTTGAAATAAGTATATTTTATACAAGCAGTAAATATAGTACTGCAGTAATAAGGAGGGACACACGAAAGTCAGCGTTGCAGAGTTAAGGAAAGTACAACATATAAATCTTTCATAACTTGGGTGACTATTTCTAACAGAGTTTCAGCAAAAAAAACTTTAAAAGCGTTTTTTGAAAACTTGATTTTCATGAGAAATTGGTGATGATATTTAGTCCTCAAGTAATTTTTTACTCCTGTAATGTATTGATCAATCATTAAAATTTAACCATTTTATGAAGTAGTTGATATTCGGATATAATGATGTTGACGGCTGGTTTATATGGAATAAGTTGGTAGTACAAAAACAATGTATATGTCCATAGCAGTCAAAATCCGTTTCCTGTGGTGAGTTCATCAGGCAAGAATTCAGCAAACAGGGTTTTCCACGGAAAATTACTTTATTATACGAAAAGAAGGCTAAGATGTAAAATTTGTGGTGGCCCCCGTGGTAAGGAAATTATTGAGGTGTTATCAGTAGCAAGAGTAGAGGGAAGTGTCCTTCCATCTGCGTAATTTCATACGCCAAAAATACATCTGTCTTGAACCAGCACGCCAATCACAAAATAACCGTTAAACTGGGAGATATATTAAAATTTGAACGAGATAAACGCCAAGGACAGAAACTACATTTGGCAACGAATTAATAAATGAAATAAAAAAGCAAACCTATCATTGTTTACATAAAGTCTAACGGCGAGGATAATTAATTACAAATATCTATTTGCAAGCAGATGTAAAAATGAAATATGTAAGTCTTTAATGCACTTACAAGACGCCAGCAAGCTTAAATTAACTATATGATCTTTAGATTACGTAAACAGATTTGTAAAAACAGCGTTTAACAAAAAAATACCAATAAAGAATATTTATGCGAGAAAAAGGAATTGTGCTTAAATAAAAAAAAAAAAAAATGTTTTTCGGAATGATAGCATTCAACAGAAGAAAGAAAAGATTTTTTACCTAATAAATGTCAACAAAATAATATTTATGTGGGTATAATGATTGCACCTAAATTAGATATAACGGGAAATGATTTTTGAATGCTAGCGTTAAACAGAAGAAAGGGAAATAAATTTTTGAAAACAGATTAATTTCGAATACAAATCTAATATAAATTCATGGCCTCGCCATACCTTTATCCGGCTGGCTCGGATTTTTCCGTTTCTAGAAATCATGTTAAAATAACTGTAGTCAAAAATATTTTAAACATAATTCTATTTTAAACCTTATATAGAAAGAAGTGATAGTAAAGATATTATAGCATCACACTGCGATTAAAAAAATATGTATATCCTGGGATTTACAAGCATTCTTATAAAAATACTGGGAAAACCTCGGACTGTGAAAGGGTTTAAAAAAGAAAAGTATGTAAGTAATACTGATTTATTCAACTGACAAATATGTAAAAATAACATTGTTTTCATAAAAAATATTTATTTATATATTTTATATTTTATAATACTATCTGTGGACGAAATCGCGCCATGACATCAATAGACGACAAAAACTTCCCGTCGCTAGATAAGAGTTACTAAAATCTTTCTTTTAGGTAGTCTAAAAATTAGAAATAAAAAAATTTATTTTATAATAATTACTCATGCTCGTACGTGTAAATGAAGTCTGAACAGCAAAAAAGTAAAGTATTATTATTATTAGTAGTAGTAGTAGTAGTACACTTTTTTTATTTTTTTTTTAACAGAATTATACATAGTTTATAATCTAATTAGCAAACATGTTAAAAAGAGGTTTGAAATCGCAAAGAAATTACTTCTAGATGTTGACTAATTTAATTCAGCTTGGAAAAATATTTATTCATTCGTGAACGTTTAACTAAATATGCGAAAATTTAAGCAAGGGGTTTTACTTTTTTCATGTTAACGCGAGCTTTCCTACTTTAACTTGTTTAACTAAATCAAAATTTCTAATTAAACATGATTTTCCATATGTAGTTTTACCCATAAATATTCATTTATTCATTTGAAAAATTTCTTACTTCATTACAGGTTTATATAAGTAAATTAAGAACCTATTTTGCTGCAGAACTTCCCTGTAAAAATTATAAGATTTCCTTGTATATTTTTTTCCTGTTGAATTAAAATAACCATATTATTATAATAATTACGTTGCAATTTTACATGATATAATACATTTTTAATTTTCTCTTTTTTTTTTGTTTATCAGATTCTTATTTTTATATCATTCATGTTTATTTTTAACTTAAATAAAACTATTCTTAATCTATTTTATATATTGAAAATATTTTCAAATACTTTAAAACTATTCTCAACTTAAAACTATTCCCTATTCTCAAAACCCCTAATCCCTATTCCCTAAACTCGTTATTTTCTGACTCATGGACAAAGTCATTTTTACACGTAAAGCTTTAAATTTACATATTCTTAATGAGATAACAAGAAATCGAACAGTTGTTTTCGTTTTAAGGTAATTCATTAAGAGCTTACTCTACTTACACGCAGACACTCGCAAGCTAATATTAATCCAATGGCAGCACTCTTTTCAAATTTCTCTTTTACATCTCAATATTTCTAAAGATTTGTTTTACAGGCACTCAGTTGATATCTAATCGGGTATTTTTTACTTTTTTTTATTTTAATTTTTTTTTTTGGGGGGGGGGGGGTTCTTTTTAGCCCCCGGTAAGGGGCTATTTCTTTCTCCCAGCTTATTTTGTGTAGTCTCTAAAAATGAACGTTACCTTACAGAAGCCAGCAGTGAAACAAAGCAGTACGATTAAATACTCTATAGCAATTTTTTAAACTTCTAAGCATCGCACATTTTCAATGTTTATACCGTCGTATTCGGAAAAAAGTACTTTTTAATGCAATTTGCTTGAAAACTGCATCGCCATTTCTTTTTGAAATATTAATTTTTTTTTCTTTTTTTTTTTTTTTTTTTTTTTTTTTTTTGTAGTTTTTAGAGCCATTTGCTTAAGAGCCATTATTTTGAAAATCAGACAAGTGTGATAGTTGTATTTTTTGTTTTGCTTGATTTTTTATTATGTTGAAGTAGATCACATTTAATGAATAATGTGCAATTTTGAAGCCCTGAAAAATTTTTCCCTTCCCTGTAGAAAATGTCAAAATTCAAGGTTGTGACCGTCATTTTTCATGAAAAGTGAAATGCGAGTATGTTTTCAGTGCTAAAGCTTGGGAAAGCAACGACATCCCAAAATTCTTTTGTGATGAAATATTAATATAACACTACCGGCTTAGTAGACTGTATTCGTTTCCATGGAGCATTGTTATTTTACATTGTTATGCTGCCTCAAAATGCAATGAAAATGACGTTTTTGTCCGTTTTCCGCACGTATTTTCTTATTTAAGCAATAGTACCCGAAACTTTTTCTTATAGAATATCAAAGTGTACTATTAGGACAAGCTAAATAATATAAAACTTTACCGGAATATTGCTGCTGTTAGCAGGAATAGTCTGCTAAATATTCAAAAATTTCAATATAAGCAGCATTTCAATTAGTCTTTTCTCAAAACAGCATCACGGTTCAATAAAACAAAATATATCACGTAGTAGTTGGAAGTATGTACAAACACATGGAAAAGAAAAAAAAGTGGGGTCTCGTCATATTTTTATAACAAAAAAAATGTCACAAGTCACAAAAAAGACTGTCATTCATCATACTTTTTCCTTATCAGAAAACGAAACAGCCCGTTTCTCTTTCCGCTAGCTATGTTTTTTCCTTATGAGAAAATGGAATATCCCTTTTTCTTTCCCCTTCCTTGTTCTAAATGGAAAAAGTCCTTCCGGCCAGTGCCGGGAGGAAGAGGTAGCTTTCATAATCCTTATTTAAAAAAAGCCAACTTATATCATGCAAACACACGAAGCTCAATTTAGTGGAAACCGAATATAGGAGATTCAATACTAATTTTTATCAATATGATGAATGAGAATTTCGCGAAATTAGTCAGCTTTATCCAAGCTGCTTTTCTTTAAAGTAACTTATATTTGGCTGCCAAATTCGGCAATTTCTTAAAGTGCCTGTCATTTTAAGACAACATGGTGGATGAGGCTAAGCAGTGAACTTGGTCGAGACCTTAGTAATTGCTGTGCACATGCTCACTGACATCGGAATCGGTTAATATATAGGAGTGCTGTCGCATGCAAAAAATCAGATTTTTAAAAATGTCACCCACAATAGAAATTGAAACTGCTATATCTGAGCCATTTTTTAAGGTAAAGACAAACAAAAAATGCTCCTGAATCCTTATATCAAGATCAAATACTTAAGAAAGAAACCTTTTTCAATTTCTAATTTTTTTGCACCTCACTTTAAATATATATATATTTTTTAATTTAATGGCCGCCATTTTGAAACAAGATGGCTGATGAATCTGGCCAGCGAACTTGGTCGAGGTGTTGATGTATACTATCCACATGCCTTCTTACATCGAAATAGGCGAATACGTGTGTTATCGCGTGAAAAATACAAGATCGTTTCAAAATGTTAGCCATGCTAGAAATTCAAAGTGCTATAAATCAACCATTTTTTAAGATATCAACAAAAGAACAAATTTTCAGAAACAAAAACTGCTCCGGAATCTTTGTATCAAGGCCAAACACATAAAAAAAATCTTTTTCATTTTCCAATTTTTTAATACCTCATTTTGAATTTTAAATTTAATTTTTTTTTAAATGGCAACCCTTTTGAAACAAGATGGCGAATGAAGCTGGCCAACGAACTCGGTCGGGACATTGGTATGTACTATGTACAGATCAAGTTACATCCAAATAGGTTCATAAATACGCCTGTTATCGCGTGACAAAAATCAGGTCGTTTTAAAATGTCAGCCACAAGAGAAATTCAAAATGCTATTACTCAGCCATTTTTTTTAAGATATAGACGAAAGAAAAACTGTTCCAGAATCTTTGTATTAAGGTCAAACACATACAAAAAAATATTTTTCATTTTCCAATTTTTTGGTATTTCATTTAATTTTTTTTATTTTTTAATTTTTTTAAAATGGCCGCCATTTTGAAACAAGATGGCGGATGAAGCTGGCCAACGAACTCGGTCGAGATATTTGTATGTACTATGTACACACCAAGGTACATCCAAGTCGGTTCATAAATACGCCTGTTATTACGTGAGAAAAATCAGGACGTTTCAAAATGTCAGCCACGCTAGAAATTCAAAATGCTATAACTCAGCCATTTCTTAAGATATAGACGAAACAAAAACTGCTCCCGAATCTTTTTATCAAGGTCAAACACATAAGAAGAAAATATTTTTTCAATTTTCAATTTTTGGTACCACAATTCAAATTAAAATTTTTCTTAAAAATTTAAATGGTCGCCATTTTTAAACAAGATGGCGGGTGAAGCTGGCCAACGAACCCGGTCGAGACATTGGTATGTACTATGTATAAACGAAGTTACATCCAAATCGGTTCATAAATACGCCTTTTATCGCGTGACAAAATTCAGGACGTTTCAAAATGTCAGCCACGCTAGAAATTCAAAATGCTATAACTCAGCCATTTTTTAAGATATAGACGAAACAAAAACTGCTCCGAAATCTTTGTATAAAGGTCAAATACATAAGGAAAAAATATTTTCCATTTTCAATTTTTTGGTACCACATTTCAAATTTAAATTTTTTTTAAAAATTTTAAATGGCCGCCATTTTGAAACAAAATGGCGGATGAAGCTGGCCAACAAACTCGGTCGAGAGATTGGTATGTACTATGTACACACCGAATTACATCCAAATCGGTTCATAAATACGCCTTTTATCGCGTGACAAAATCCAGAACGTTTCAAAATGTCAGCCACGCTAGAAATTCAAAATGCTATAACTCAGCCATTTTTTAAGATATAGACGAAACAAAAACTGCTCCGGAATCTTTGTATAAAGGTCAAACACATTAGAAAAAAATATTTTTCCATTTTTAATTTTTTGGTACCACATTTCAAGTTTAAAATTTTTTTAAAAATTTTAAATGGCCGCCATTTTGAAACAAAATGGCGGATGAAGCTGTCCAACGAACTCGGTCGAGACATTGGTATGTACTATGTACACACCGAATTACATCGAAATCGGTTCATAATTACGTGAGTTACAGTGTGACATAGGTCAGATATATATATATGTATATATATATATATATATATATATATATCAATTTTGAACGGAGGGTGGTTTCGGGGTCTGGGGGTCATGATCGATGAAAATATACCAAATTTTTTTGAAATCGCTTTCCTCCGAACGGCTGCAATAGGTAGCTTTTTTGTAAAGAAAGCTACCTAAAAAGTGGAATTTAAACGGGATATTTCGACGGTGAATTTTTGTAAATTTTGTTATTTAAAAAAAAAAAAATATGACGAGGCCCCACTTTTTTTTCTTTTCCATGTGTTTGTACATACTTCGAACTACTACGTGTTTTTTTTTGTTTTATAGAACCGTCATGCTGTTTTGATAAAAGACTAATTGAAATGCTGCCTATATTGAAATTTTTGAATATTTAACAGACTATTCCTGCAAACAGCAGCAATAATACGGTAAAGTTTTATATTATTTAGCTTGTCCTAGTAGTACACTTTGATATTCTATAAGAAAAAGTTTGGGGTACTATTGCTTAAATAAGAAAATACGTGCGGAAAACGGATAAAAACGTCATTTTCATTGCATTTTGAGGCAACATAAGAATGTAAAATAACAATGCCGCATGGAAACGAATACAGTCTACTAAGCAGGTAGTGTTATACTAATATTTCATCACAAAAGAATTTTGTGATGTCGTTGCTTTCCCAAGCTTTAGCACTGCAAACATACTCGCATTTCACTTTTCATGAAAAATGACGGTCACATCCTTGAACTTTGACATTTTCTACAGGGAAGGAAAAATTTTTTCAGGGCTTCAAAATTGCACATTATTCATTAAATGTGATCTACTTCAACATAAAAAAAAATCAAGCAAAACAAAAAATACAATTATCACACTTGTCTGATTTTCAAAATAATGGCTCTTAATATTGGCAACGGAAGAACTCCATTTCTGTAGAAAGTGAAAGAAAAATAGCAATTATATCTTTTTGTTGCCATTTTCTCATAAAAACTGAAAAAAATAATTTAATTAAAATATGTGCTATTTTGAAAAAATATAAATGAAGGATTTCAGATAAAACATGGAGCTATTAGAAACTAAATTTAATTTTAAATATCTATATTAATAATACAAACAAATGAAGGCCTGTGAATCTTTAGATAGCCGATTTTTCTGTCGAGTGTTTTTGAATGAGGAAATCTCTTTTTTTTTTTTTTTTTTTTGATTTGTGTATTATTCAGCGATGTTCAGGTAGCACTCAGACGACAGGGATTGTTGTGTGGGGGTTATGGGTCCTAATGTGCTCCGTAAAAGCATCACCCACACGATAATACAGCCGCCACCGGCTTGTTTCCGACTAACTGTGTATCCAGGAGCCAGGGTTTCCGTTTGGAATCGCCATATTCGCACGCGCCCGTCGATGTGATTGACCAGAAAACGTGATTCGTTGGATCATACAACTTTCTTCTATTCTTTTATGGTCCAGTCCCTATGTTCATGGGCCCATAGCAGGCGCTGCTGGCGATGACGTGCCTGTAGCGCAAGAACGTGCTTCGGCCTCCGGCTACGTAGGCCCTTACGCAGCAGTGCAAGTGACACTCTGTGTTTAGAAATACTGTCTGGGTCGCCACTGTTGTAGCAGTTGGTGATTTCGGCTGTTCCAGCTCTTCGGTCACGACGAATAATGCAAAACAATCTCCGCACTCCTCAGGAATCAATGCGTCGAGGGCTACACACCGCTGACCGGCGACTTGTCGTTTCACCATCCATACACCAATTTCGATACGTGCTGCCAACGACTGCGTGGAAAGAGCCCACCAAACGCGCCGTTTCCGATATCGACGTTTCCAGTCGCCGAGCCATAACGATTTGACCTTTATCAAAGTTTGATAATTCTGTTGTTTTTCCCATTATGTCCCAAATCACCTTACATTTTGAAATACATTGCATGGGCGCTTTATATACGACAAATTATCAGCCGAACACACGCCGTGGTTTTGTTTCTGGGCGAGCTTATTGTAATAGATGGAGGGTGGTCATAATGTAATGGCTCTTCGGTGTAAATCTTAAAACTGAACTACAGTAGAGTCCGATTATCGGAGCTTCCGCTTTCACCGAGTTATTTTCTTCTGATGAACTGATGGCTCCCATTATTATGAAACAGTCATTATAAATGAAGTGTTAGGTGAAGATGAAAGAGCAGCCGTAAAATGTTAGAACTCTGCTTGTCTGGTCAGAATCTGGAAAAAACTGGTCATATTTTTTTTTTTTTTTTATCAGATTTTTATTTTTATATTATTCATGAAAAAAAAATATGACCAAGGCCATTTGTTTCCCCCATTCTGACCAAAAAATCAGAGTTCAAATTTTTTACGGCTGCTCTTTCATCATCACCTAACACTTCATTTATAATGACTGTTTCATAATAATAGAGGCCATCAGTCCATCAGAAGAAAAGGAAGTAATTGAAATACCGGGGGCGACACTAAATTCTGAAAAAGCAGAATTCCTGTTCTCTAGTTTTTTTTTTCTTTTATGGAAAAGGAAAATATCTCATTTGGATGCTTAGTGGCGTAGTTTTGTATTTTTAACACTTTCTAACGTAGTTGAAAAGTGTTTTTGACTTCAGTTTGCCTGGCCGAGCTTTGTTTTCATTTTACGGAAGAAACTACATGTTTTGTTTTTTTTTCGTTATTTGAGGAAAATTAATTAAAAAGTAGTTTGGTGAACAGGAGCATTCATTTGCAAATCTTGGCAACGCTTCCTTAGTTTTGCATTTTATTTATATTACTACAAATATTATTTTATATCATTATAACAAACAATTATGCAATCTTAAAATGGTTTTTACAAAAATTCGTATTTGAAAACTGCTTAAATATTCTTAAAGAAAAAAAAACAAAAAAAACCAGAAAATTGAGTTATAATTTTCATATAAATTTTATATGACAGTGCATTTATTGTCCTATTCCAAGGTGCAAAAATTTAAATTAAGCAATATTTAAAAGTAAAAATATAGCAATAAAAGAGAAAGCCATTTCACTGGTCGTTGCCACCATCGTTATGCCGTCAATGTCATGTCTTTGCTTTATAATATAGGTATAACGCAAACAGCAACAGAAAAAATCCTTAATTTACTCACATTTGATACGCATCAACATTTTACCAGATTGGGATGCGCGTAGTTAACGTTTTTTCCTTCCTTTATGCCAGTTCCATCTATTTGTGTAATTTATGGTGCTTACTTTTCTATTACAAGATGTTTCTTTTCCTGTCTTTTGGGAATTCTAACTTCGAAATATTCTGCTTACAAGGTTGCAAGTAAATGAACTTCCTTTTTGCTTAAAGAGAAATTGAAATAACAAGAATCTCCTTTAAGACTTTATCCTGCCAAGTATGCATTGACAGTGTTTTTCTCGAAGCAATTTCTTAACTTAAAGAACTAACTATGTCATCATGAAAGAACTTTTTTGCACAAAAATAATGGCATGGTAGTTGTATAGTGTATAAATTTGACAGCACATTTTATCTGATATTTCAGTCGGCTATAAAATAATTTATGCATTTGTATTTTTGAGGATGTACCCTTATACAGAGTTTGTATAAAAAATAATGAGACCAGATTTGGGAAAAAAATATGTATTGATGATATCGCTAAAAAATTAACATTCTAAATGAGACCCTTGGTCTTCTTTAGCCACTCCACACGTCTGTCAACGAGTTGTACACGTTTGGAAAGCGACCTGAAGTCTTTTACGAAATGTCCTTCAAGAACGCATCGAAGCTTCTGCTACGGTCCCATGGTTGTAGCATTTTAGGTTTGCCTTCACTCGGGGGAAACAGGAGAAAGTCTGCCGGAGCCAGATCAGGATTGTAGGGGGCTAGGGTAACGTTGCGATGTCGTTCCGGGCCACGTAGTCGTGAGGCAGGTGTGATTTTATGCATTGTCATGATGCAGCTTCCATTTAGCGGCTTTCACTTCCGAACGATTTCTGTATTATGGCCAAAGTCGCCATAGCCGAATTTCCGAGTCCCACACAGAATTAAATGGCGTAGCGCTATTCGATAGAACGTTGTATTTTTAAGATTCAACCTAGGCTAGACACAAGGGTCCGCTAAAACCACGATACGAACTGCACGAAATCTCGTAGGCCACTGACGCTCGCGCGTGTTGAAACTCACTTCCGCCTCCATCGAACGCGCCTGAAGTATGCACGTTTTCTGCATGTTTTCTTAAGCAAAGTTTTCTTATCTATATTAGTTATTATACATAAAATTAATTAACAAGGGCCAATCAAGGTTTATTTGTGTTTTTATGTAAAAAAAACATGAGAAAATCATGCATAAAAACATATTTTACATTTTTCCTGGCCTTCCTGCTCACTTCTGCCAATGGAGGATATTCCATCTCCGTTTTGATCACGTGGTCAAATAAAAACATCTAGCGTAAAGAAGGGAAGGCTCCGTAGACGTGTAATGTAAATCTCCGCTACACTGTAAAAAAAATTTCTGCCAATTTTCCGGTAGGAATCGGAAAAAGTCCTTCCGGCCAGTGCCGGGAGGAAGAGGTAGCTTTCATATTCCTTATTTTAAAAAAGCCAACTTATATTATTCAAACACACGAAGCTCAATTTAGTGGAAACCAAATATAGGAGATTCGAAACTAATTTTTATCAATACTAAATCATTATGAATGAGAATTTCGCGAAATTAGTCAGCTTTATCCGAGCTGCTTTTATTTAAAGTAACTTATATTTGGCTGCCAAATTCGGCGATTTCTTAAAGTGCCTGCCATTTTAAGACAACATGGTGGATGAGGTTACCAGTGAACTTGGTCGAGACCTTAGTAATTGCTGTGCACATACTCACTCACATCGGAATCGGTTGATATATAAGAGTGTTGTCGCAGGCAAAAAATCAGATTTTTCAAAATGTCACCCACATTAGAAATTGAAACTGCTATATCTGAGCCAATTTTTAAGATAAAGACAAACAACAAATGCTCCTGAATCCTTATATCAAGGTCAAATACTTAAGAAAGAAACCTTTTTCAATTTCTAATTTTATTGCACCTCACTTTCAATAGAATTTTTTTTAATTTGATGGCCGCCATTTTGAAACAAGATGGCTGATGAAGCTGGCCAGCGAACTTGGTCGAGATATTCATGTATACTATCCACATGCCTTCTTACATCGAAATAGGCGAATACGTGTGTTATCGCGTGACAAATACAAGATCGTTTCAAAGTGTTAGCCATGCTAGAAATTCAAAGTGCTATAATTCAACCATTTTTTAAGATATAAACAAAAGAACAAATTTTCAGAAACAAAATCTGCTCCAGAATCTTTGTATCAAGGCCAAACACATAAAAAAATCTTTTTCATTTTCCAATTTTTTAATACCTTAAATTAATTTTTTTTTAAATGGCAACCCTTTTGAAACAAGATGGCGAATGAAGCTGGCCAACGAACTCGGTCGAGACATTGGCATGTACTATGTACAGAGACAGACCAAGTTACATCCAAATCGGTTCATAAATACGCCTGTTATCGCGCGACAAAAACCAGGTCGTTTTAAAATGTCAGCCACAATAGAAATTCAAAATGCTATAACTCAGCCATTTTTTTAGATATAGACGAAACAAAACCCGTTCGGAATCTTTGTATTAAGGTAAAGCACATACGAAAAAAATCTTTTTCATTTTCTAATTTTTTGGTATCTCATTTTAAATTTTAAATTTTTTTAAATTTTTTTAAATGGCCGCCATTTTGAAACTAGATGGCGGATGAAGCTGGCCAACGAACTCGGTCGAGATATTTGTATGTACTATGTACACGCCAAGGTACATCCAAATCGGTTCATAAATACGCCTGTTATCACGTGACAAAAATCAGGACGTTTCAAAATGTCAGCCACTCTAGAAATTCAAAAGTCCTTCCGGCCAGTGCCGGGAGGAAGAGGTAGCTTTCATAATCCTTATTTAAAAAAAAGCCAACTTATATCATGCAAACACACGAAGCTCAATTTAGTGGAAACCGAATATAGGAGATTCAATACTAATTTTTATCAATATAATGAATGAGAATTTCGCGAAATTAGTCAGCTTTATCCAAGCTGCTTTTCTTTAAAGTAACTTATATTTGGCTGCCAAATTCGGCAATTTCTTAAAGTGCCTGTCATTTTAAGACAACATGGTGGATGAGGCTAAGCAGTGAACTTGGTCGAGACCTTAGTAATTGCTGTGCACATGCTCACTCACATCGAATCGGTTAATATATAGGAGTGCTGTCGCATGCAAAAAATCAGATTTTTCAAAATGTCACCCACAATAGAAATTGAAACTGCTATATCTGAGCCATTTTTTAAGGTAAAGACAAACAAAAAATGCTCCTGAATCCTTATATCAAGATCAAATACTTAAGAAAGAAACCTTTTTCAATTTCCAATTTTTTTGCACCTCACTTTAAATATATATATATTTTTTAATTTAATGGCCGCCATTTTGAAACAAGATGGCTGATGAATCTGGCCAGCGAACTTGGTCGAGGTGTTGATGTATACTATCCACATGCCTTCTTACATCGAAATAGGCGAATACGTGTGTTATCGCGTGACAAATACAAGATCGTTTCAAAATGTTAGCCATGCTAGAAATTCAAAGTGCTATAAATCAACCATTTTTTAAGATATCAACAAAAGAACAAATTTTCAGAAACAAAAACTGCTCCGGAATTTTTGTATCAAGGCCAAACACATAAAAAAAATCTTTTTCATTTTCCAATTTTTTAATACCTCATTTTGAATTTTAAATTTAATTTTTTTCAAATGGCAACCCTTTTGAAACAAGATGGCGAATGAAGCTGGCCAACGAACTCGGTCGAGACATTGGTATGTACTATGTACAGACCCAGTTACATCCAAATAGGTTCATAAATACGCCTGTTATCGCGTGACAAAAATCAGGTTGTTTCAAAATGTCAGCCACGCTAGAAATTCAAAATACTATAACTCGGCCATTTTTTAAGATATAGACAAAACAAAACCTGCTCCCGAATTTTTTTATTAAGGTCAAACACATAAGAAAAAAATATTTTTTCAATTTTCAATTTTTGGTACCACATTTCAAATTTAAATTTTTCTTAAAAATTTAAATGGCCGCCATTTTTAAACAAGATGGCGGATGAAGCTGGCCAACGAACCCGGTCGAGACATTGGTATGTACTATGTAGAAACGAAGTTACATCCAAATCGGTTCATAAATACGCCTTTTATCGCGTGACAAAATTCAGGACGTTTCAAAATGTCAGCCACGCTAGAAATTCAAAATGCTATAACTCAGCCATTTTTCAAGATATAGAAGAAACAAAAACTGCTCCGAAATCTTTGTATAAAGGTCAAATACATAAGAAAAAAATATTTTTCCATTTTCAATTTTTTGGTACCACATTTCAAATTTAAATTTTTAAAAAAATTTTAAATGGCCGCCATTTTGAAAGAAAATGGCGGATGAAGCTGGCCAACGAACTCGGTCGAGAGATTGGTATGTACTATGTACACACCGAATTACATCCAAATCGGTTCATAAATACGCCTTTTATCGCGTGACAAAATTCAGGACGTTTCAAAATGCCAGCCATGCTAGAAATTCAAAATGCTGTAACTCAGCCATTTTTTAAGATATAGACGAAACAAAAACTGCTCCGGAATCTTTGTATAAAGATCAAATACATAAGAAAAAAATATTTTTCCATTTTTAATTTCTTGGTACCACATTTCAAGTTTTAAATTTTTTTAAAAATTTTAAATGGCCGCCATTTTGAAACAAAACGGCGGATGAAGCTGGCCAACGAACTCGGTCTAGACATTGGTATGTACTATGTACACACCGAATTACATCGAAATCGGTTCATAATTACGGGAGTTACAGTGTGACATAGGTCAGATATATATATATATATATATATATATATATATATCAATTTTGAACGGAGGGTGGTTTCGGGGTCTGGGGGTCATGATCGATGAAAATATACCAAAATTTTTTGAAATCGCTTTCCTCCGAACGGCTGCAATAGGTAGCTTTTTTGTAAAGAAAGCTACCTAAAATAGTTGCCCTTATCGTACCGGATTAATTTCCGACCCAGCTCTGAATAAAATCCGTAAAAATAAGGAAATAGTCAGTAAAACGGTATTTTACGGATTTTATTCCAAGTTGGGTTGGAAATTATTCCGGTACGATAAGGGCAACTATTTTTCCGATTCCTACCGGAAAACTGGCATTATTTTTTTACAGTGTAGCCAATAAAACAGTTCATGAGTCAAAGCAGTAGTATCTTCCCTTATCAGTTAGAAATTCCTTGGGTAAATTACCGATATCACGTGACTTTTTCAGCCTCGAACCCATATTTGGAATATCCTCCATTGAGTCAATACTTCCTATTTAATAAATTGGTGATAACTCCTCATCTAGTCATCGTAGATTCGTATTTTCAATCGTATTTTCAATTCGTATTTTCATCGTATTTTCAATCGTGAAAGGTTGCTCTTTCAAATAAACAGAAATAATTAGATAAATGATTTACTGCGTAAGATATTGTCCTATTATATTTATTATTTTACATTCTTTTGTTTATATTCCGGGTGTCCCAAAAATGACTGATGGATTTTAAAATTCAATAACTTGCAAACGGTGACAGATATTTAAAAAATTCTTGAAGCAGGGTTATGTATGATGACAGGAGTTTTTCTACTGTGATTCTTGATTTTAGTTCGAATTTCAAACAATAGATGGCGCTGACAGCGATTGACGCGCAGTCGAGGCCTAAACTGACGTCACTCAGCTTTGATGCGAAGGAAGGAGATTAAGGGTATGGAGTGGGTCTCATTCGATATGATTTCAATGGAGTGCGTTGTTGCCATAGAAACAACAAATTCTTCGATAGTGGAATACAACGCTAAGAACTGGGCATGAATTTAAAAAGTAGTATTCGAGTTTGCATGCGATTTTACATTGTAGAAGTTTTATTTCCCCGGATTAAATTACTTTTTATGGTCTGATTTAAAGAATATTTTATGCATCGTATTTTAAAACTAGGAGAAGAGATTTAGTATTTTTTGTTTTTGTTAAAAATTTCATAACTTTTATTACATTCTAATAAAATTTAGACATTTTAAGGAAGTTCGTCAGTAGGCTTTTATGAATGTTGGATAATAATCGTGAAAATGGTTAATAGTATATTGTTGTTCAAAATAACTACTTAAAAATTTTATTTAAGATTATTTTTTTTAATTATTTTTTATAGAGGTATTTATCCTTAGTGATTCCATTGTTGTATTAAATCAATCCTTAGATTGTTGTATTAAATCAATCCCTAGACTGTTGTATTAAATCAATCCGTAGATTGTTGTATTAAATCAATTCTTTGTTTGTTGTATCAACCCCTAAGAACGACCCACCCTCTCCCCACATTCTAATCACATGACATGTAATGCTAGCTGGCTAGAGCAGCAGAGAATGTCGTTTTCTGTGCATGATATGGAAAATGCCGTTTACACTTTGTTCTTTCGTTAACACTACAAAAACCGCCAGATTAAAAATCTTGGTCGTCGAGTAAAAAATATTGGTTGCAAGTGGCGATCGGATTTGCCAAGCCCTGTTTATTACGAATCATAATTTTTTTTTTAAATATATATAAACTAAAAAGCTTTAAAATTACAATTTCATTCCAACAAATGTGCTATTAGAAATACGGTCTTAATTTATATCGAGATGAAATTTTCAATAAAAATTTGTTTGTGTCCTTCAATAATTTAAGTACTAGTAAGTTTTAGACACTTGTCAAATTTAATTTGAACTTAGTTTATCACATTATATATCATTGATATCTATATTATTAAAAATATAAGCATATAAGCGTTTGTGTGTAGAAAGAGTTGGCAAAGCGTAAAAATTCAAACTCCGAGAATTCTTTTAACACATTTTTACAATCTAAAACGGATGTAGATGAAAATTATTTACTAGTTTTATTTTATCAAACATCAAGATGAAGCTGCATGTAGTATAATATTTTAATATCAAAATGTCAAACAAAATTTTAATTAACTAGCATTTATTTTATTTTTTTAATTTTAATGTAACCAATATTCAAAAGGGTTAAATAAGGTAACTTCAAATATTTGTTTTTAAGTAGTTACTTTGAACAACAATATAGTATTAACCATTTTCACGATTATTATCCAACATTCATAAAAACCTACTGGTGAACTTCCTTAAGGGGTCTCAGGACTCTTAAGGCTTCAAATTTTTGAAATTTTAATTTTTTTAGATGTTAAACTGCTATCTTTTCTGAACATTTTGATATAATTATTTCCTTGAAATTCCGATTAGAACGGAAGTTATTGTTTTTAGAATTATACCCGCGCAATAGCATAAGCGGCTTTTCCGAAGTTTTCAACTCATTTTTCTCCAAATGACGTTTTTGGGCATAACGCGCACGATATCTTAAAAACTTATGTTTCATGTCAGTCTGTATAACTGAACCTAAAATTTCCTTTTTATTGTTCAAAAAAATATTTTTGTAGGTGTTTATACTGTTGATTTTTTAATTTTAGTATTAGCTAAATACAAATTTGTATTAAAAATACAAAAATATAAAAATACTTTAAATACAAATTTATTTAGGCTCAGGGTAATTATTGTAATCTAAAGTATAATTAGGCACAAAAAAAGTAATTCTAGTGACAAAATTTATTTTTAATCCTCCGCGTAAGCTGTCATACGAATTTTCTGCTCGACAAATATCTGACAGTTTGGAGTCCCCTATAAATACTAATTCTGCAACTTGAATTTTTTTAAATACTTGAAAGGAAAGAACATACTTATATCTTTCATCCCAATTAAAATTGTGCTTTTAAAATATTAAATGTTGAAAATGATTTTTTTTTCATTTTTTCCAATTTTAAGAGTCGTGAGACCCCCTTAAAAGATCTAAAATTTATTAGAATGTAACGAAAGTTATGAAATTTTTAACAACAACAAAAAGTACTAAATATCTTCGCCTAGTTTTAAAATACGATGCATAAAATATTCTTTAAATCAGACCATAAAAAGTAATTTAATCCGGGAAAATTAAACTTCTTCAATGTAAAATCGCATGCAAACTCGAATACTATTTCTTAAATTTATGCCCAGTTCTTAACGCTGTATTCCACTATCGAAGAATTTGTTGTTTCCTTGGCAACAACGCACTCTATTGAAATCATATCGAATGAGCTCAGAATCGGGCCCTAAGAGCAAGATTGTGCTGTCGAATGAGTCTCACTCCATAGCCTTAATCTCCTTCCTTCGCATCAAAGCTGAATGACTTCAGTTTAGGCCTGGACTGAGCGTCAATCTCTGTCAGCGCCATCTATTGTTTGAAATTCGAACTAAAATCAAGAATCACAGTAAAAAAATTCCTGCCATCATACTTTAACCCTCCTGCAAGAATTCTTTAAATATCTGTCACCGTTTGCAAGTTATTGAATTTTAAAACCCATCAGTCATTTTTGGGACACCCGGTATATAATGACAGTGTATTTCCGTATTCTGACTTTTTTCAGATGATCTTGCAATAATTTTATCAAAGTTTTCTCGCAAGTCCAAAACATAAAATAAATTTCTATTATGTGGTATTCCTATGTATTTCTAATAATAATCTTATAAGCTTAAAAACAATTCTTTAGAAAATAACTTAAAAACTAGTTGTTCTGTAAACTCACAAGAACTTGTGTTTTATTAAGTTTATTACAATAAACACAACTGTTCTTCATAAAATATGAAATGTAATATTGTACATGATACATATGATACATTGCAATTTATGGGTGTGTAGTTAACAGAGAGTAGATTACGCTCTACATTCGGCCTCCATTAGGCACGGAGCCCGATTAGTCAAATCGGCTTAAGAACGACCCTAAAAGTCAGATTACACCACTCAGGACTCCTGTTGCAACTTCAAGATGATGATTCAATTTAATGTGGCTTGGCGCTTTAGTTGGACCATGAAATGGTACTATAAGGAATCAAAATTCATTTTTAGGTTGAGCCATGACTTGAACACTGTTTGATTCTCATTAGGCATCAAATCATAGTGAATCATTTTATCGTCTTATGGTTTTAGTTCTTGCAAAACCCCTCTAGTTGCAACTTCAAGATGATTATTCAATTTAATGTGACTTGGCACTTTAGTTGGACCATGAAATGGTACTATGATGAACCAAAATTCAGTTTTAGGTTGAGCCATGATTTGGACACTGTTTGATTCCCATTAAGCATCAAATCACAGTGAATCATTTTATCGTCTTATGGTTTTAGTTTTTGCAAAACCAAAATTAATTCAACATAGAATAAATTTTTTAAATTTTTAACAGTGATTTTTAACGCCAAATGTTTGTTCATTTTTCAGAGTTTTTTTAATTGAATATTTTGAACATAGAATAGGAATTATTAAATATAGCCTTGAAAAAAGTTTGAAATCAACACTGTAATATATTAGGTGCAGATATAGAGCTATGCACAGTGTAAGGGAAAACAGCTTGACAAACACTGACAACTTTATGCTTCAGACCTGTATCGAACGACAATTTTTTTTAATCCCGAGAAAATTGCTCTTTTCAGTTAATAGACAATTGAGTGCCGATTATCAAAACTCCATTTAACCAAAAGTTCAATTATCCGAATGATTATCACTTTCTTATTTTAGCTGAGTTAAGCTGAGTTGTAATAAGTTAGACTCAACCTACAACTGGCTTATATAGGTTAAAGTCCTATTTTTATCTACAAATAATCCGTTAAACATAATAAAGTAGCCAGAGATGAAGTATAATAATTTCCCAAATCAATAAGTGAGATTTATTGACATTATAATCCTTTCCTAAATCAGTAAGTAATATTTATTGACATTGTAATCATTTCCTAAATCAGTAAGTAATATTTATTGACATTGTAATCATTTCCTAAATCAGTAAGTAATATTTATTGACATTGTAATCGTTTCCTAAATAATTAAGTGTGATTTATTGAAGGTTAAGTCTTTTTTCGCCAGACAATGTAAGCGCGTGGGCTCCTTGTGACGTGAGATGATTCTAATGAGAATGTAATCGAATGATGGTTTTTTTTTTTAGTTTAGATTAGAATATTACACTGTAAAACAAAATACTGCCAGTTTTCCGGTAGGAATCGGAAAAATAGTTGCCCTTAACGTACCGGAATAATTTCCGACCCAGCTCAGAATAAAATCCGTAAAAATAAGGAAATAGTCAGTAAAACGGTATTTTACGGATTTTATTCCGAGCTGGGTTGGAAATTATTCCGGTACGATAAGGGCAACTATTTTTCTGATTTCTACCTGAAAACTGGCATTATTTTTTTTACAGTGTAGATCTGTAACTTTTGTTTTCGGAACGATGAGTGAAATTAAATGTATTGCTAAAAAGCTTATTTTTTCTATGATACTACATTTGTAGTCTTTATTTGGTGAATCCATTGTATATTAAGAGTGAATTTAAATCAAGTTAATAGACGTAACACCAATGGTAACGCTCAAAAGAAAGCAAAAAATAGCACTGGGAAATACTGCTGCAATAATAAGGAACATCAAAATAAAAGTACAACACTTTTCGTCTGATGGGAAAGCAAAAGTGTTTTATTTTGGGAGGTGCTTATAATTTAAGTGATGCTGACAATGTAAACAGTTGAAACTCCTGTTGCAACATGAAGTTGCAATGCAATCCTTTTTTCCTAAACATTTCAACTACTGTCTAGTGCTTTCATTTGGGATTTCTCCTGTACATTTATATGAACTTTTAAAGAAGGTGAAACGGTATCCGGATTTGAAATGGTTCTGCAATCGACTAGTTCGGATAAGCGAAGTTCTATTGTATTGAGTCTATGAGTTATACATTAACGTTTCGTTTACGTTAATGTCCTCTGGATATTGGGACCGTTTTTACATCTTACACACGCCCCTCTCTAGTTTTTTAAACGTCTCAATCACTTTTTAGACTTTATCGCCATTAACCATCCAGCCGCGGGCAACGTTCATATGGCGTTTCACATATTCTACAATTCCGCGGGAAACGGTATTTTCTTTTTTCCAGTGGGCTACTTTAATAAAATTCAGATTGTTTGATCCCCACCATTTTTTAACAGCGTATAATTCGGCTTAATCTCGCATTATTTAATCTGTAATTAAATAAAATGCCTATTTCTACTTTTAAAAAGTCCTTCCGGCCAGTGCCGGGAGGAAGAGGTAGTTTCATATTCCTTATTTTAAAAAAGCCAACTTATATTATTCAAACACACGAAGCTCAATTAAGAGGAAACCGAATATAGGAAATTCAATACTAATTTTTATCAATACTAAATCATTATGAATGAGAATTTCGCGAAATTAGTCAACCTTATCCAAGCTGCTTTTATTTAAAGTAACTTATATTTGGCTGCCAAATTCGGCGATTTCTTAAAGTGCCTGCCATTTTAAGACAACATGGTGGATGAGGCTAACCAGGGAACTTGGTCGAGACCTCAGTAATTGCTGTGCATATGCTCACTCACATCGGAATCGATTGATATATACGAGTGCTGTCGCAGGCAAAAAAATCCGATTTTCAAAATGTCACCCACATTAGATATTGAAATTGCTATATTTAAGACAAACAAAAAATGCTCCTGAATCCTTATATCAAGGTCAAATACTTAAGAAAGAAACCTTTTTCAATTTCTAATTTTTTTGCACCTCACTTTAAATATAATTTTTTTTAATTTAATGGCCGCCATTTTGAAACAAGATGGCCAGCGAACTTGGTCGAGATATTGATGCATACTATCCACATGCCTTCTTACATCGAAATTGGCGAATACGTGTGTTATCGCGTGACAAATACAAGATCGTTTCAAAATGTTAGCCATGCTAGAAATTCAAAGTGCTATAATTCAACCATTTTTTAAGATATAAACAAAAGAACAAATTTTCTGAAACAAAAACTGCTCCGGAATCTTTGTATCAAGGCCAAACACATTAAATAACTTTTTCATTTTCCAATTTTTTAATACTTCATTTTAAATTTTAAATTTTTTTTAAATGGCAACCCTTTTGAAACAAGCTCGCGAATGAAGCTGGCCAACGAACTCGGTCGAGACATTGGTGTGTACTATGTACAGACCAAGTTACATCCAAATCGGTTCATAAATACGCCTGTTATCGCGTGACAAAAATCAGGTCGTTTTAAAATGTCAGCCACAATAGAAATTCAAAATGCTATAACTCAGCCATTTTTTTAGATATAGACTAAAACTGTTCAGGAATCTTTGTATTAAGGTCAAACACATACGAAAAAAATCCTTTTTCATTTTCCAATTTTTTGGTATCTCATTTTAAATTTTAAATTTTTTTAAATTTTTTAAATGGCCGCCATTTTGAAACAAAATGGCGGATGAAGCTGGACAACGAACTCGGTCGAGACATTGGTATATACTATGTACACACCAAGGTACATCCAAATCGGTTCAAAAATACGCCTTTTATCGCGTGACAAAATTCAGGATGTTTCAAAATGTCAGCCACGCTAGAAATTCAAAATGCTATAACTCAGCCATTTTTTAAGATATAGACAAAACAAAAACTGCTCCGGAATCTTTGTATAAAAGTCAAATACATAAGAAAAAAATATTTTCCATTTTTTATTTTTTGGTACCACATTTAAAATTTTAAATTTTTAAAAAATTTTTAAATGACCGCCATTTTGAAACAAAATGGCGGATGAAGCGGGCCAACGAACTCGGTCGAGACATTGGTATGTACTATGTACACACCGAATTACATCCAAATCGGTTCATAAATACGAGAGTTACAGTGTGACAAAGGTCCAGATATATATATATACTAGCAGGCTACACCCGCTTCGCTGGCCCATTTTCCAAATGATCATTGATCAAACAAAATTATGAATTCGACCTTGTATTTTAAATTAATATGGACCTTCAGCGGGAAAATCTTTCCGCATTTGCTGAATACTATGCGAACGCTATTTAGCTATTTTAATATCTTATGGGTTAGGCAAAATTCGAACTATTCAGAAGAAATTCTTTTTACAGTATATATTTAAAGTAGAAGTTGGGAAGAAAATACGGCCGTTGTGATAATCAGAAATGTTAAAATGTTCTCTAGTCACCACACTACTAAAAGGAGAGATAATTACAATGATTGCAGAGAGTGAAAACTGAATATTACTTATGTTCGGATTATTCACTTTCGTTTGATAATTCTTGAACTCCGGGCTTCTCAGCTTGGTGCTATGTGTGGTTCTGGTAGCTTAAATACAATTTCTCTCTACTTTGCATTATATTTTGTAATACACGTCTTCTAGCAGGTCTACTGCAGTTTTCTATCTTCGGATTACAGCAGAGTAAATATGGTAAAAAAATGTAATAAATTGTTTGCACACAAAAAGTCTTTAACTTTCATTAAAAGAAATGTGAATCACATAAAAGTGGATTTTTAAAAATGAAGTGTTTGAATAAAATTAAAATAATGTCATTTTCATTACCATTTCCTTTTTATATATATACCACTTGCAATCATGTAACTGTTAACCTGAAAAAAACTCGATAACTCATTATGATAGAAAAATAAACCTCTTGTTTTCATCCAATCAAAATCTTCCCAATCGTCCATAATCGGGTGCACAGCTAAGTTTTACGGCAAACATTAGAAGTGTTTGCAAACTATATGATTATAAATTTACCAGAGTTAACACACGTAAAACATACGTAATTATGCTCCAGACTACATCCCATTAAATAAAGTCAAATTGCTGTTGACTGAATTATAGATCTTTCGACAAAAATACTCTTTGTAAATGACAAATACAGTCAGTTATACAAAACTTAATAATCTAACACGTTATAACATAACGAAATAATCTTTTTGATGCACCGAAGACCTTTTTTCATTTCTCTAAAGAGTGCAATAACACGGAGAAATAAATACACTTTTTATTTTCAAAATTACATTATTCTTCAGTCTGCTGCCTAAATAAACCTAAAATCGTTAATTTTTTCCTCAGTTTAGCGAATAGGATTGTGCGTCAGAAGAACTTGCTTTATAATGATTTCTATTTTCAATTTTATCTGCATTTGAGGTACTTTTTTTCTTATCTAGGCTAAAAGGATAAATCAACAAATATTGTTCCACCAGCCACCATTGGAATTTCAAATTTTTTTCCCAAGTATTTATTTTTTTAGTGACAGTGAAATAACTGCAAATAAAAATATATATAATACTAAATCTTCTGTTCTCCGTTTGCTTCATAATGAAAAAAACATAAATTTACTAAAAGCTAAGTACAAAAATATCATGTAATCTTCTACAATCACGATCACTGTCTGACAATCATTGTCTGATCACTGATCTGACTCTTTCAAATATAAAAGAAACATCTAAATAGTTCAGTAAATACACTAATTAGCAGGTAACCTGATTACGGAAGATTAATCCAATATCAAAAACCTTAAAAAAACTGAAAATGGGATGTCGAATTAAAAAGACAATCGAAAATGTATTTCAGTAAGCAGTTTTTATTGCAAAATATTTTCTTTTGTGGTATTAATAACGCAACATTGCATAAATTTTCTGAAGAATAATCTTTAGTACTGAACATTTGAAACAGTAGACTTTTCTAAAAGAAAAATTGGCGATATATGTTAAAAAGAAAAAAAAAAAAGAGAGAGAGAGAGTGGACAATATTTGTTGATCTGAGTTCGAGGTTATAAAAGTCATAAGTTTGGGGAAAAACAAAATAGCATGTATCCGTAGTAAAGTACGCGAAAAATATTTTAAATATCTGAAATTAAATTATTTATAATATGTGTGTGTGTGTGTGGGGGGGGGGGCAAACGTTTGCATTAAAATTTAAATATTTGACTCCACTTTTATAATATTAACTGCTATTTATGTAACATCATTATTTTTATAATTACATCTGCTAGTTTTTTCTGTAAGAGATACATAATAATAATAATAATAATAATAAAAATCGTTACTCACAAGGAAGGTCTCCTTAAAACGCATACTCAAAATATTTTGAAAAAGGAAATGCTAATAAAATGACTCATGTATGTAAAAAAGATCGGTAAAAATATAGCGGTCGAATCGCAGTAGAAAATCTGTAAAAAATTATTTTTTCGAGTATTTGGCGCGAACAGACGAACGCTCGACGCTCTGTGGCGAACCAATAGGTTTCCTCGCCAAATGCAAGAGATTGAAATGCATTTATAAATTCCTTGTTAAATAAGTAATTAAATGCCTAATGCTCAATGAATTTAAACTTAAACTGTGGATTAGTTTACTATTTTTGCTGTAAGCTTATATAATATATGCAAATTGCGTGTTACTTGTATTGAGCTATTTAATTTTATACGGTGTCACCGGCTGGATAAGTTTTAAGGGTATTTTAATTAAGAATGCTATCATTAAACATTTCGATATTAAATTGTTGTTTCCATGGCAATAAAACTCTCTTGTTGTCTCTGACACTAACAATATCGAAGTCAAATTGCCAATGCTCAGAATCGGACCTTAATTTGAGTTTGAAACACTTTTAATCCATTTAAATTTCATTGTAAACGGCATAAATACGATCGTTAAATTTCATTGTTACATATATAAATGTATATGACAAAACTGCAGTTATAAATATGTATTTATTTAAGTTAAACTTATTTAAACTAACTTCGTATCGAGAGTTGAAAAAGTTTTTCTTAAAGAATATTTATCATAGTATTATTCAAAATTTTATCGTGTCGCCATCCAGCGCTAAATCGCAAAAAATGAAATTTTCATTAATTTTTAGGAATGCTAAATAGAGGTTCTGCCGATTTTTTTTATGGATATATATATATTTATGAGAAGAATATTCTATAATTTTTCTCAAATAATGCTGAGCATGCGCTTATGGGGAACTTCCTTGATATCATTTTATCAATTTTCAGATGCATTTTTCTTAACCTGATGCAAAAGATAAATCGCCAAATATTATTTCAATTGCAATATTTCAACTGAGTAATTCTTTAAGTATTACGAACATTCTGTTTCATGTTTAAATTAAATATATTCGTTTTTTAAAATTATCACTCATTAAAATGGATTTCTTTTTTTTTTCTTTTTTAAAGATTTTAAATAAAATTAGTAACAGTTTTTTGTCTTTTATTTTTCTATGTGTAATAGCCGTTTCAATTTTTTCAACAACAAAAAACTTCGCCAAGAAATAAAATGGTAACCTTATCGTCCAAAATAACAGAACTTTCCGTCATACTTCTATAACTAATCTAGGTAGAATGATGTGTTATAGCTTAAAACCTTCCCTGAAACGATACCTATCTAACGGTATAAGTTCCGTAAAAATCCATACAGTAGAACTCGAAATCTAGGCGTTCGGAACGAAATTTCCGTTTGGATTTTATATATATAACAGATAATAGAATAGATAATAGATTTTTTATATATATAATAGAATAGATAATAGATTATGTGTTATGAACTATCTCAAAGTTTAAAACAGATCGCATTGTTAGATTTCCTAATTTTAACAATATCGCGTTATGTTAGTTCCACATTCCACCACCAGGGAGCGCACTCTATTCTTAACGAAAGCGTATCTGAACGAAACTCCTTCATGCAACCTTTCCGTAGATACATGAATCGGGAGGGTGGCGGTCTTAACCAATAATTTAAGATAATTGCTGAAATTACTACGAAAAATATTTTAAAGGGGCCCTACGCGGGCCCCTAATAGAGGTAGAGGAAATCGGAAGACGGCAAAATAATCGCGGAGAAAAGTTTGCTTGGGTGCTCTGGAGCTACTTTTGGCGCGAGATCTAAGCTCTACGACCAATAGGAGCCCAGATATTTAAGGAAATATGAAGTAACAAAGTCCAAAATAACAGAATTTTCCGTAATAATTCTATAACAAATCTAGGTAGAATGATGTGTTATAGCTTAAAACCTTCCCTGAAACGATACCTATCTAACGGTATAAGTTCCGTAAAAATCCATGCGGTAGAACTCGAAATCTCGGCGTTCGGAACGAAATTTCCGTTTGGATTTTATATATACGAGATAGATATATATATATATGTCAATTTTGAACGGAGGGTGGTTTCGGGGTCTGGGGGTCATGATCGATGAAAATATACCAAAATTTTTTGAAATCGCTTTCCTCCGAACGGCTGCAATAGGTAGCTTTTTGTAATGAAAGCTACCTAAATATGGTGGGAATCGAACAATCTGAATTTTAAAAAAGTCCTTCCGGCCAGTGCCGGGAGGAAGAGGTAGCTTTCATATTCCTTATTTTAAAAAAGCCAACTTATATTATTCAAACACACGAAGCTCAATTTAGTGGAAACCAAATATAGGAGATTCGAAACTAATTTTTATCAATACTAAATCATTATGAATGAGAATTTCGCGAAATTAGTCAGCTTTATCCGAGCTGCTTTTATTTAAAGTAACTTATATTTGGCTGCCAAATTCGGCGATTTCTTAAAGTGCCTGCCATTTTAAGACAACATGGTGGATGAGGTTACCAGTGAACTTGGTCGAGACCTTAGTAATTGCTGTGCACATACTCACTCACATCGGAATCGGTTGATATATAAGAGTGTTGTCGCAGGCAAAAAATCAGATTTTTCAAAATGTCACCCACATTAGAAATTGAAACTGCTATATCTGAGCCAATTTTTAAGATAAAGACAAACAACAAATGCTCCTGAATCCTTATATCAAGGTCAAATACTTAAGAAAGAAACCTTTTTCAATTTCTAATTTTATTGCACCTCACTTTCAATAGAATTTTTTTTAATTTGATGGCCGCCATTTTGAAACAAGATGGCTGATGAAGCTGGCCAGCGAACTTGGTCGAGATATTCATGTATACTATCCACATGCCTTCTTACATCGAAATAGGCGAATACGTGTGTTATCGCGTGACAAATACAAGATCGTTTCAAAGTGTTAGCCATGCTAGAAATTCAAAGTGCTATAATTCAACCATTTTTTAAGATATAAACAAAAGAACAAATTTTCAGAAACAAAATCTGCTCCAGAATCTTTGTATCAAGGCCAAACACATAAAAAAATCTTTTTCATTTTCCAATTTTTTAATACCTTAAATTAATTTTTTTTTAAATGGCAACCCTTTTGAAACAAGATGGCGAATGAAGCTGGCCAACGAACTCGGTCGAGACATTGGCATGTACTATGTACAGAGACAGACCAAGTTACATCCAAATCGGTTCATAAATACGCCTGTTATCGCGCGACAAAAACCAGGTCGTTTTAAAATGTCAGCCACAATAGAAATTCAAAATGCTATAACTCAGCCATTTTTTTAGATATAGACGAAACAAAACCCGTTCGGAATCTTTGTATTAAGGTAAAGCACATACGAAAAAAATCTTTTTCATTTTCTAATTTTTTGGTATCTCATTTTAAATTTTAAATTTTTTAAATTTTTTTAAATGGCCGCCATTTTGAAACTAGATGGCGGATGAAGCTGGCCAACGAACTCGGTCGAGATATTTGTATGTACTATGTACACGCCAAGGTACATCCAAATCGGTTCATAAATACGCCTGTTATCACGTGACAAAAATCAGGACGTTTCAAAATGTCAGCCACTCTAGAAATTCAAAAGTCCTTCCGGCCAGTGCCGGGAGGAAGAGGTAGCTTTCATAATCCTTATTTAAAAAAAAGCCAACTTATATCATGCAAACACACGAAGCTCAATTTAGTGGAAACCGAATATAGGAGATTCAATACTAATTTTTATCAATATAATGAATGAGAATTTCGCGAAATTAGTCAGCTTTATCCAAGCTGCTTTTCTTTAAAGTAACTTATATTTGGCTGCCAAATTCGGCAATTTCTTAAAGTGCCTGTCATTTTAAGACAACATGGTGGATGAGGCTAAGCAGTGAACTTGGTCGAGACCTTAGTAATTGCTGTGCACATGCTCACTCACATCGAATCGGTTAATATATAGGAGTGCTGTCGCATGCAAAAAATCAGATTTTTCAAAATGTCACCCACAATAGAAATTGAAACTGCTATATCTGAGCCATTTTTTAAGGTAAAGACAAACAAAAAATGCTCCTGAATCCTTATATCAAGATCAAATACTTAAGAAAGAAACCTTTTTCAATTTCCAATTTTTTTGCACCTCACTTTAAATATATATATATTTTTTAATTTAATGGCCGCCATTTTGAAACAAGATGGCTGATGAATCTGGCCAGCGAACTTGGTCGAGGTGTTGATGTATACTATCCACATGCCTTCTTACATCGAAATAGGCGAATACGTGTGTTATCGCGTGACAAATACAAGATCGTTTCAAAATGTTAGCCATGCTAGAAATTCAAAGTGCTATAAATCAACCATTTTTTAAGATATCAACAAAAGAACAAATTTTCAGAAACAAAAACTGCTCCGGAATTTTTGTATCAAGGCCAAACACATAAAAAAAATCTTTTTCATTTTCCAATTTTTTAATACCTCATTTTGAATTTTAAATTTAATTTTTTTCAAATGGCAACCCTTTTGAAACAAGATGGCGAATGAAGCTGGCCAACGAACTCGGTCGAGACATTGGTATGTACTATGTACAGACCCAGTTACATCCAAATAGGTTCATAAATACGCCTGTTATCGCGTGACAAAAATCAGGTTGTTTCAAAATGTCAGCCACGCTAGAAATTCAAAATACTATAACTCGGCCATTTTTTAAGATATAGACAAAACAAAACCTGCTCCCGAATTTTTTTATTAAGGTCAAACACATAAGAAAAAAATATTTTTTCAATTTTCAATTTTTGGTACCACATTTCAAATTTAAATTTTTCTTAAAAATTTAAATGGCCGCCATTTTTAAACAAGATGGCGGATGAAGCTGGCCAACGAACCCGGTCGAGACATTGGTATGTACTATGTAGAAACGAAGTTACATCCAAATCGGTTCATAAATACGCCTTTTATCGCGTGACAAAATTCAGGACGTTTCAAAATGTCAGCCACGCTAGAAATTCAAAATGCTATAACTCAGCCATTTTTCAAGATATAGAAGAAACAAAAACTGCTCCGAAATCTTTGTATAAAGGTCAAATACATAAGAAAAAAATATTTTTCCATTTTCAATTTTTTGGTACCACATTTCAAATTTAAATTTTTAAAAAAATTTTAAATGGCCGCCATTTTGAAAGAAAATGGCGGATGAAGCTGGCCAACGAACTCGGTCGAGAGATTGGTATGTACTATGTACACACCGAATTACATCCAAATCGGTTCATAAATACGCCTTTTATCGCGTGACAAAATTCAGGACGTTTCAAAATGCCAGCCATGCTAGAAATTCAAAATGCTGTAACTCAGCCATTTTTTAAGATATAGACGAAACAAAAACTGCTCCGGAATCTTTGTATAAAGATCAAATACATAAGAAAAAAATATTTTTCCATTTTTAATTTCTTGGTACCACATTTCAAGTTTTAAATTTTTTTAAAAATTTTAAATGGCCGCCATTTTGAAACAAAACGGCGGATGAAGCTGGCCAACGAACTCGGTCTAGACATTGGTATGTACTATGTACACACCGAATTACATCGAAATCGGTTCATAATTACGGGAGTTACAGTGTGACATAGGTCAGATATATATATATATATATATATATATATATATATCAATTTTGAACGGAGGGTGGTTTCGGGGTCTGGGGGTCATGATCGATGAAAATATACCAAAATTTTTTGAAATCGCTTTCCTCCGAACGGCTGCAATAGGTAGCTTTTTTGTAAAGAAAGCTACCTAAAATGGTATAACTCAGCCATTTTTTAAGATATAGACGAAACAAAATCTGCTCCCGAATCTTTTTATCAAGGTCAAACACATAAGAAAAAAATATTTTTCCAATTTTCAGTTTTTTTGGTACCACATTTCAAATTTAAATTTTTCTTAAAAATTTAAATGGCCGCCATTTTTAAACAAGATGGCGGATGAAGCTGGCCAACGAACTCAGTCGAGACATTGGTATGTACTATGTATAAACGAAGTTACATCCAAATCGGTTCATAAATACGCCTTTTATCGCGTGACAAAATTCAGGACGTTTCAAAATGTCAGCCATGCTAGAAATTCAAAATGCTATAACTCAGCCATTTTTTAAGATATAGACAAAACAAAAACTGCTCCGGAGTCTTTGTATAAAGGTCAAACATATAAGAAAAAAATATTTTTCCATTTTCAATATTTTGGTACCACATTTCAAATTTTAAATTTTTTAAAAAATTTTAAATGGCCGCCATTTTGAAACAAAATGGCGGATGAAGCCGGCCAACGAACTCGGTCGAGACATTGGTATGTACTATGTACACACCGAATTACATTCAAATCGGTTCATAAATACGAGAGTTACAGCATGACAAAGGTCAGATATATATATATATATATATTGATATATATATATATATATATATATATATATATCAATTTTGAACGGAGGGTGGTTTCGGGGTCTGGGGGTCATGATCGATGAAAATATACCAAAATTTTTTGAAATCGCTTTCCTCCGAACGGCTGCAATAGGTAGCTTTTTGTAATGAAAGCTACCTAAAAGTAAAAATATGCCGCGGTTTTATCCGAGAAAATGAAAAAGCCGCCCGCGGCTGGAGGGTTAATCCCAATTTGCTGAGGAATATCGAAGCTCGGGCGGCCTGTAACGTTTAACTTTTAATTAATAATATTAAACATAGTGTAGCTGCTGAGAAAATCTCATCTAAAACTAAAATGAAAAGGTGAAAAAACGCGCCAAAGTTTAATAACTTTAAAAACACCCTAACAGTAAGAGTAACTTTTACCCCCATCTCCATTAATCATTGAAAGTGCCCTTTGATTGACTCCAGTAAGTAATGCTGTTATATTTTTTAGTCATTTTTAAGAATATAGAGAAATGAGTTTCTACTGGCACCGGCATCAGATTATCGGAAAATAGTCTGAACAGTAAGTTTATTTTATCGTCTATCACCCTTCAGAGTTTATTAGCTGCCTTAAAGTTTTCATCCTAAAGTAAGAAATGATAGCTTCACTGATACATTTTTTTACAATGATGTAAAAGTGGTAATGCAGTTCCTAAATACATTCTTTTTATTTCACGAAAAATTTTAAACAATATTTTTGGTTTTTTGGGGTTACTTTTTTAATGATTTTAGATGAATTTTGCAATTAAAGACATTCAATGCTTAGTAAGGATACATTTTTAAATCACTGAAAAGATAAAGATGCTTTTTCACACTTTCCAACAAAGTTGAAAAGTGTTTATGGCATTGGTTTGCCTGCCCGTCTGTCCGTCTGTCAGCATTCTAATTCGCGTAAATATACTCGGATTGCCCTGAAATTTTTGGATGTTATTGACGCTTACAATAGCACGTTCCCTATTTCAAATGAAGTTTGTAGCATGTTTAGTTCATTTACAGGGACAGTCAAAATTTTTCCGTTACATTACGGCGTGTTGGAAAAAATTGCTTAAAATGATTTTCGATGGTGTTACACGCGTTCAAACATAATAAAATTGATATGCATTAATGAAGTGCACAAAATATGTATTCTGCAGAATATACGGTGTAAAGAATAATTATTCATTTAAAAAGCCATACAAAAGAATTCCGTTACATAATGATATAGGGGTGGAGGGACTTGTTTGCGGCGTATTTTAATTATGTTAAACTATTTCATGTATAATGAAATTGTTATACGTCGCTGAGGATTACTATAATTTATTTCATGTATAATACGAAGTGCATAGCATTTATAGGGACACGCAAAAGATTTCCGATACTATATTGTATCCGAAGTACTGCACATTAGCGATGATTGCTGCTGAAAATGCATTTTTAATTATGATATGCGCTTTTATGTTTCACTGTATTTATGCATACATATGGTTTGTATAAAGGATATAATTCATATACAGGGCTACACAAAGAATTCGTAAGGGTTACTGGGTATGAGCGAAAATTACTTAAAGGTGGTTGTTAAATGAGTTATGCATTTTTACGCTGAACTGCATTAGTTTACTAAGAAAGTTTTGTAGAATAATCTAGATAACATTATATACAGGGTCACGCAAAGAATTGTATGCATGGCCGTCCATAAATGATAATTTCTACAAATGTAAGTAGTTTTAAGTGTCAGTAGTTTTAAGTGTGTTTTAGTTCGAATTACATTTTAGCTAAATAGTGGCGTGTAATAAGGTTGTACAAAAGAATTCAAGTATGTTTCTATCTATTAGTAGAAATTGCTGAAAGAGAAATTTCAACCTGTTATTTGTTTTCTTGCTAAACTAAATTTTCCCATTATATAGTATATATATAAACGTACAGATCAAATACAGCAGGCATGTCAAACACGCGGACCGCGGGACACAACTGGCCCGCTGGCAACTTCTTTGTGGCCCGCCAATCCTTTGGCAGTTTATCCTTGTATAATTCAGTTACGAGTTGCAATTTTCCAACTGAGAGAAGAAGTTGGCAATGAGGCAAAGTTAGAAATTAAGCATATACTAACTATGTTCGATAGAAAATTTCTTCTGGTAAGAGCAACATAATTTGAAAGAGAAAATGTGTTTCATAAATGAAATTAAACACGTAGCGCATAAATACAAAACACAATTTATTAAACAAATTATTTTTTCAACACATTTTTTTTTTTTTTTTTTACTTGAAAAAAATCCCGAAGATTAAAAGATATGTCTTTGCTAGATTAACATAGCTTGTGTAAAATAATTTTTTTAAGGTAATGCAATTTAGAAAATCCGATTAAACTTTGTAGATTTGGTTGATAAAAAGTAATGTCAAGTATTTTTCGAAAAATAAGATAAAATAAACTATGAATTATAATAACAACTTTGGAACTTTACTTGAATATTTGTTTAATATGGCTATGTTTCGTACGTACAAATATTGCTGTGTGCAATTCTAATAATATTATCTACTTTGATTGATGTAGCCCGCGTCTTTGTATGCAATGCTTAATTTGGCCAGCGGCGGTAGACGAGTTTGACATGCCTGAAATACAGTGTAGTTCAAAAGAATTGGAGTACATATTTGGCTATGAACGGTAACTGCTGAAACCAGTTTTTCAAGTGTTTTGTGTGTTTTCTAAAATGTTTACTTAGTTATCTTATTTACCTTATGTCCCTAGATAATGAAGTTTTGTTAAAAAATTTAGGAAGTGTTGGAAAGTGTTTCATAATCTAAGCTTAACGCATGTTTTCTCTTTCTTGTTTATATTTTAAGGTACTATATGCATATTTATTTACTTCTAAAAACATATTTGTCAAATTTTGCATTTTTAATTTTAACAACAACACCCCTCATCAGACATTCTTCACGTAAAATAAAAACACATTTTTTTAAAACTTAAATATCTTATTTGGAGTAATATTATAAACTTCTTTTAGATGCTTCATTTAAGAATATATTTTTTAAAATAATCTACTAAGCAATTAATTTTCATGATAACTATTCAAAATTACATCTTTCTGGTAGTTGTAAATAATTCATTTCTTTTACTTAATTTCAGATGTGAAATAATTAACGGACGAAGAAAAAGATACCTCAATGAAAGATTACATAATAATGTAATTATAACTTTTATAACACGAAAAAAAATCATATTGATTTTAATTGGATTTCATTTATGTCTTCTTGTCTTTTCTTAAAATTACTAGAAATGCAATTATTTTAATGAAAACTACCGAATTTAATATTATTCTATTTGTCGCTTGAAAATAAATATTACGAAGAATTTATTTCATAAATAAATGTCAAATACAATTTTTCATTTTCAAAAATAAAGAATTTTAATATGAAAAACGAGAATTAATTAATTAAATAAGAGGCAGTAAATGGAAGACATTCAAGGTTAACTTCGTAATTTTGTCAATTATACTAAAAATCAAGCATATTTAAATTATAATCTAATTGTTTCTTAATTAACTTACTAGGAAAATTTTATGTAACGTAATAAGCAATTTAAGTTGCATTAATAAATCAATTTCGAGAAGTTTTCTTGTGTATTGAGACAAACAAATTAAATAATGTAGTTATAACTTTTAAACCTCTAAAATGATTCTTGTTTTAAAATTCTATAATTGCCTAAAATTAACCTTAGCAGCTAATGAAGCTCAGCTAATTAGTAGGCATACAAAGTGTCCCCTCAAATCATTTCCCATTAGCCAATTCTTAAACCATTGGTTGCAGAATGTACTTTCAATTAGAAAAGAGTTTAAAATGTGTAAAATTTTATTTTAAATGCTATTTGTGTCAATAAATTTATTTCTGAAAATATCATAATTATAATAACAGTAATAATAAGTATAATAATTATAATAATAAAATCGAAACGAAATGCACCTACTTTCAATATTAAAAAAATCACATTACGTCATCTCACCATTGTACAAAAAATAATTACAAATAAAATTTAAAAAAATACCAAAAGTAAAAGAGATTCAGGTTTTGCAGTAATCTCTATTTAAAAACGCTTTATTTTTGTTTTGTCTGGTGGAGTATCACATACATTTTTGCGATATTTAGAAGCAAAACATGTGCACTTAAACACTATGATAAGTTTAACATCCTGCAATAACTATGCCAGATTTTTATGAAGTTTAAACGTCTTCTTTAGTGTATGGGTGTATATGAAATTACGCAAAATTTTTTCGCCGCATATTCATAAAATATGTTCGCTTTGTTTTTAAAACATTTTTTTTTATATATATTCAGTTTTTTAACATTCCTTTTTATTGAAACAGTGGAATTTTTGTTTCAATAGTCAATAACGAAAAAATAATTCTAATGATTTAGCTATTCGATGATTACTTAAATGCATCTATATGCATCGCTACTAGGACTTAAAATTAATAAAAATTTAATTTGTTCCATTTTCTGAAAATTAAAAAGCTTTTAGAGAAGAGATGTTTATGTGCTTCTTTAAAGTTATGCACAAATAGCCACACACACATATATATATATATATATATATTAGGGTGGTCCTTAAAAAAATAATTTTAAAATTGCTATGAGGCACCCTCCTATTTTGTTCTATGTATAAAATAAAGACTTCCACAAAAATTTCCAAATTTTAAAACTTTTTTAAGGGTTGCTACCAAGGTTTGAATGTTTAAAAAAAATTTAAAATTGACATATTTTGTAATCTACTAATATATTATTAACACAAATCCATAGCCATTGCCAAATTGAATCATGGTATGATATTAGGCTGTAAAAACTGTCATTTGTTTCAAGTTTCAACATATTTACACAGTCTATTGTCCAAACACAGACAGGAGTATTTTATGTCTACATTCTATTTCACCTCAACTTGGCAGCATTGTGAAAGGCAGATAATCTAACATTACACCTTGAAAAGTTGTTCTCTGTTACTTTTTTAATCTTAAATAACTAAACTGCATAAAAATTTATAAGATAATATTTATAAATTAAAGAATTTGTTTTTTTGATGTTCGCAAAATGTCGTACTAAATGGACATATTCGTATCAGAAGCCGAGCAAGCAGAGCCCAAAACTTAAAAAAAGAGTTTTCGACAAGCGTTCTTTTGACTGTTTACTGGGGTTGCAAAATTTTAGAAGACATTTCAGGATCTGAAACTGTACACAGATTACCCATTATTGTATCAGGTATTGACCAGTTAATTGTTGTTCCAGAACTTCAATCAGGAACAGGTGAGGCAATGGTTTCTGCTGTTAACGAAATATTAGAGTCGGGAGTACCGAGCAAGTAAAATGTATGAGTTTTGATATAACCTTTCTTAATACCAGATTATCAAGAGAAGCTTGTGCTTTTCTGGAACAGAATATGAACAAAGAAATAATTTGGATTTCCGTCATCACATCCTTGAAATACTGTTTTTGTTCTTTATCTTTTGTATGAAGTTAAATGTATTCCTCCATGAGTGCTATCCCACATTCGGCTACATCCGTTAACAATTTTGACTGAAGTCGCTAGTGCCTTACATGTCTTATACGATTCATTTTCATTCCACTTAGTCACATCTGTTTCAAAAAGTCTGAAGGTAAATCCATAATTTAAAAAAAAAATTCAGATTGCTGCTTGTTAGAAAATCTTGCAAGTCATTTTGGAGAATGATATCAGGATCAGCTCGTGTACGTTTCAAGGGTTCATAATTTTCTTCATTTTTCAAAGCATGCACCATTTTCCTTTTACTTTCAAAAAATTAATCCTAATTTCAAGGATGTGATGATGGTAAGCCAAGTCATTTCTTTGTTCATATTCTAATCCAGAAGAGCACAAGCTTCTCCTGATAATCGGGTATTAGCAAAGGTTATATCAAATGTCATACATTTTACTTTCTTGTACTCACCACAATTCCAATGTTTCGTTAACAGCAGAAGCTATTGCCTCACCTGTTCCTGATTGAAGTTTTGGAACAGCTAGTTAAATAGTCAGTACCTTTACGTGAAACAATAATGGGTAATCTGTCTACAGTTTCAGATCCTGAAATGCCTTCTAAAATTTTGCAATCCCAGTGAACAGTCAAAGTAACGCTTGCCGAAAACTCTTTCTTTAAGTTTTCTGCTCTGCTTTTGATACGAATATGGCCATTTAGTACAACATTTTACGAATATAAAAAATAAAATTCTACAATTTATAAACATTATCTTATAAATTCCTACGCATTTTAGCTATTTAAGATTAAAAAATAACGGAGAACTATTTTTCAAGGCGGAATGTTAGATTATATATCTTTCACAATGCTACCAAGTTGAGGTGAAATAGAGTGTAGACATGAAATACTTCTGTCTGTGTTTGGACAATAGAATGTGTAAATAAGTTGAAACTTGAAACAAATGACAGTCTTTACAGCCTAATATCATAGCATGCCTCAATTTGGCAATGACTATGGATTTGTATTAATAATTTATTATTAGATTACAAAATATGTCAATTTTTAATTTTTTTAAACATTCAAACTTTGGTAGTGACCTTTAAAACGTGTTTTAAAATTTTGAAATTTTTGTGGAAGTCTTTATTTTAGGCATAGAACAAAATAGGAGGGTGCCCCATAGAAAATTTAAAAGTTAATTTTTTAAGGACCACCCTAATATATATATATATATATATATATATATATATATATATATATTTGTTAAAAATCTTTGCATTTCACCTGACCTTTAAAATATTAAACATATTTATATTAAATAGATTTTGTAATTTATGTAATAGTTGCAGGAGAAGGAGGAGGAGAGATAAAAATTATTTAAATGCAAGCTTAAAAAATTAATCTTAAGTTTTCTAATTTAAGAATTAAAAATTTTACTTTAAATGTTACCATTTAATAAAATTAATATCATTTGGTAAGTAATTTGATAATTGATAAAATTAATCAAGTCAATATTACTAAAAAATTAATATACTGTAAAATACTCTGATTTAAATTTTAGTTAAATTATGAAATATATAATGTATTTCATTTTATTATTATTATTTGCATAATTTTTCTATTTATACCGATTTTTATCAATCTTTTATTAGCTGTTTTTTTTATCTGCTTTGACAAAAATATCATTTTTCTGCGGTGGAAGTTTACACCACGATGATTGGTTGTACTCTCAAATAAATTTCTTCCTGTTTCCGACTCTGAGAAGTGATTTAAAAAGAACCAAACCATGTTTTAAACTGAAGATGTAATTCATTTAAAAGAAAAGAAAATATACTGTTCAATTACAAATCACTTCCATAATAACGCCTGCAAGTATCATGCTTCTATGTTTAAAAATAAAATGAGTCAGGATATGGGGTGAATTTTTTTTTCCTTGAGAACCGCCCTAAAAATTTAATTAATGCATGGAGGCGTAAATTGCTTTTCATTCATGCTTTGTAGATATTATTTTTTGTTATTTTAGTTTGTTGTTTAATTTTGTATTATCCTCCATATTTCGAACTTTTTTTTTGTTTCCAGACAGACGTGGTATAAAGAGGGCTACTGTAAGTAAAGTGCATTAATGATAGATTATATTTATATGTTCCCTAAAAATTATTATTGATATGGCATACTTACCTATGTATGTGTTATGCTATGTCTCATTTATGAGAAAATTGTATATAGAGGAGAAGGTCCAAATACCGGCTAGGGTCCAGTGGCGTAGGAACTTTGTACAAACAGGGGGAGCAGGGGCATATTGCGGAAAGCTAGTGGCGCGGATCATTTCGTTTATTTTGGAGGGTTCCTTCATAGTATTGCACGTTTCACAAACAGAAGTATAAAATAGAAGCATATCAAAAGATCACCAACTCTTTAATCCAGTTAAAATAATTTTTAATAGATATACTTTATGCATAGAAACTTAATTTATGTGCAATCCCGAATACAATATTCAAATTTAAGCCAAGGAAATAAATTTAAGTCTTCTCCCACTTCCATTTACCAAAAATTAAAGTGCTTTCTGTTGTTTTTCTTACAATTTTTTTACAAATCTCTTCCAAATCAATTTTAAAGGCCTCCTCTTTATAAATATGTTATCGATGCAGGTAATTTGTAGTGAACCTATATAAGACCCCCTTTTTTTCTGGAAATCTGGAGGGTTATAAACAATGAGAAAAAGGGTGAAGGCACAAACAAGTGTGCTCACCACCCTTTCTCTCTCTTTTCTTTGTCGTTTATTGTGTCAATTTTCTAGAAAATGTACACTTTATTTTTTAATTCAGCAATGTATCGTAAACAAATGTGGCGCGAGAATTTCTCCCGGGGGAGCTGAGCCCGTCTGAAATATTCAAGGGGGAGCCACAGATCCCCCAGCTCCCCCGGTTCCTACGCCCTTACTAGGGTCCAAATACCGGCTACTATGAGTTCTGAGAACTGAGTGCAGCGTAAGCTAGCGGCGATAGGCAGAATTTGGAACTTTAACCTTTAACTGATGTGGCTAAAATTTGTCACACAACTGATGTGATCCGGTCTCTCAGACCCCTCGAATAAAATGAATAAAAAAAATAACTCAAATGGTTGAATTTACTTAAGTTTTGTCCTAAAAATATCGTTGTACTTCTCTTAGGAGCATGTGAATTAAATTGCATGAAAAAAGTATTTTATTCATATTATTTAACTTCAGTACATAAAAGTAAAAAGCTGTAAAAGTGTTTACAGCTGGAAGTCGCGGGGTCTGGGAGACCGCGTGAAATCAGTTAAAGGTTAATTGAGATAAGAAAGTTACGAGAAGTACGTCGCTGAAGTCTGTGTCATTTACAAACAGCGAATGTAAAAATGTCGAAACAACGTAATCTGGAACATCAAAAGTTTTTCAGATATGTGTTTCTCATTTTATAAAAATATACTGTTCGTATACTGGCTTGAATTAATGATGAAGTTATTTTCTAGACATATTTAGCTTTCAATTGCCGCGCTCACGGTATTGGTATTTTATTATATGGATAAGTAAGACCGGTTTTAACTTAAACATAGCAGTGGTCCAAATTCCGGCTACCTAGAGTGGTCTAAATACCGGCTAGCCGGTATTTGGACCTCTCTTGGTTGCTCTGCTTGAAGAAGATGGAAAAAATAATTTAAATAGTTCCATAATTAATAAATTAATTTAAATGGTTCAGAAATAGTTCCAGTCCCATTTCGCAATATGAAAAAAAGCAACCGTGGCCGTAATTCTTCAGGGGCGATACTGGTTACCGGATCACGTCACAAAAAAGAGCTTTTGACACTCCAAAATTGCCTGCAATAAATGTGAAGAGAAAGAAGAAAAATGACGGGGGAAAACAGGTGAAATAGGCAGAAATTAGATTTTTAAAAAGTGAAAAAGGGAGATATCCAACACAGGAAGATGATGCAATTTGTATATTCTGCATGAGTTCTTTATTTGCGGACAAAAGTGTGGGAGGGGATTCTGTGTTCAATGTTAGGAATGCGATATATGGGCCTATAGCGACTGCACCGATGCAGAGAGAGTGATTTTGTGCTTTTGGTTTTTTCAGATAAAATAATTCTCATTTCAATCAGCAAGCTTTTTTTTTACACGTTAAAAAACAAAATTAAAAACATAACGGAAAGAAGACTGTGAGAGATAGTCGTTAAGAATGCTATAAATTTTATAAAATGGTTGTTTATTAATAATTACATATTTTTCTGTGCATAAGAAATGTTATTAATCAATAAAATTTATTAAAATAATATTCTAATTGCTTAATAATTGTCATTAGCTCTATTTGTGTGATCTTTTGGAAAAACACTTAGGTAGACATTTAGACCCCATTTTCAAAACTCAAAATTTGAAGACTTTCGGAACTTTGCTTTTTATAAACAGAAAACTTTTTTAAGCAGATTTATTTCTCTATAAACAGGTGTAAAACATGTCAAGGTACCCTACTGTCACTTTTCTTTTTACAAATTTTGAAAATTGTATGATCTAGATTGAAAACAAAAGTGGTAGCCGGCATTTGTACCTTCTCCTCTATCTATTTTTAAAAAGAAAAGAAAAGAAAAGAAAAAGTAATTATTGCTGCTGCTGTTGCTGAAGTAACTCAATTTATTGCGACCTTTTCACTGTCCTGGATTATCCCTTTAAGACTGGGAGTTTTTATGCTAGAAATTAAAAGTTTGGTTGGTTTCCTGATACGATCGTATTTGATTGAAAAAAAATATAAAAAAAAATACCCCAGGTTATGCCAAGGGAGGACTTACGCAATTGTGTAGGTTTGGCCTTATTGCAGCCGTTTTTTGACTAAATCTACACAATTGTGTAGTTTGGGATTATAGGGGAGAGTAGCCATATTTGGACCGCCGCTTTAATTGGATCGTTGCCATTCTGCCGTTAATTACAGAAAGAGACTCCATCTACCGCTGAAATCCTACTCATCAAAATGATGTCACTCATAATTAGAAGAAGCAGCCGCCTATCACGTGTTGTTTTCAGAAAATTTAAAAAAACCTAAAGTTAGCTGTTTTGATCTAATTTTTTCCTACTAAATGTAAGTGAATATATTAAAACTAAGGTAAGTTGTTATGTTTCCGTATACATACATGAATTCATCTGTTTATTGCGCATATTTTTCACGCGGATTTGTTTGATTTTGTTTTTGTTTTTAGTCTTGAAATGAACTGTTTTAAAAAATGGCGCAGTTGCCGTAATTGGGCCAATTTAAGTTGCTTAAATTGGACCAGATATGCGATCATAAATTTGAAAAGTAAGTAATGAATTTCGAGGACTGTACTCTTTGTACACTATTTTTTTTTTATATTTTATAATGGATTACTATCTCCATGCAAGTTTTTTTTAATATCTGGATTAATTTGTTTATACAGTTTAGGCCTATATAAACATAAAAATATTTTTACATGTCTATGGAATCAATTTTGTTTGCAATGTATTTTATCTTGTATGTAATTGTATTTATTTTCTTTGAAGTGTTTATTCCTATGGCATATTTGATTTACAGAGTTGAATTCAAACATTTTCCTCCTGCAGTACATTTGTGATGGAAAACTTTTTACAATTCTGGAAGGTGGAATTATACTTTTTTACCATTAAAACGCATAAAATCCCAAACCTTGATGAAAATGTTGAAAAAGACATAGACAAACTGTCTGGAAGAAAAACACCCGTGACAGCAAAAGCTGCTAAAGCTATAGGAAATAAAAAGAAGTCAGTAAGTTGTGAAGAATTTTACCTGCAGAAAGGCTACAGCTACAAATCCGCCCCAAAAACAAAAGAATCATTAGAAATGTTATTTCCCTTGCTAAATTCAGTTAAATCGAAGTACAGAGGGAGCCAAAAAACAGTTGTGTTAACATCATCGCCAAATAAACTAAACCTTGAAATAAAATTTAAAAAAAGACAAAAAGGAAATTTTCACAGCACAAAAGCAATTGGAACATCGAGTTTTAAAAAATAGGCGTAATGCAATTAGCAAGAAAGTAAAGGAAGACAAGAACTACAAACATAACGTAAAGAAAACTTTTGTTGCAAAAAAAAGTCTGATAATTCAGAATCTAAAAATAAAAATAAAATAGCAGAAATGATTCAGTGTTCAGATTGCCATATACAGTTCCATGTTGTGTGCGCTGGAAAACAAACACAATAAACAAATTTCATGTATAAGCTTTGCATCACTTCTTACATGATATTCAAGTAACTGACAATTAGTTCCATAATTTCTATTCTTAATTACTGACAACTTTGATTTATATTTTGAATACATTTTGATTTAAAATAATTACTCTTATTTTCAGATATTTTATTTCATTATATTTCATTGCTATTATTTTGTTTGATTGTTTCATTAATCGCAAACTTTGCTTTTAATAAAATTAGTTATATTCTCTAGTCATTAAAACAACCTGATATTATTTGGTCCAATTTAGGTGACTGGAGGTCCAATTTGGGAGACTGGGGGGTCCAACTTAGGCGACCAGTTGCTGAATTTGGGCCACTTTTGACAAACTTTTCAAATTAAAATAAAATTTAAGATTTTCAAAAAGAAATTGATCTAAATATTTATTTAGTTAGTAGACGAATAGATTGATCCTGTGTAATAATCTTTTGCAAATATTCCAAAAATTAAGTGAGTTACACCTGAAAATAAGTGAAGTGGTCCAAATTCGGCTAACTCTCCCCTATGTGCAAATACTTCTAAAAATAAAAGTTTAAGTAAAAATCGTTGTGATTCATTAAGATAATTTTCATCAGCTACAATGAGTTTAAAACTTTTTTTGTTTTTGGACAGATATAAATAAAGATCATATTGCATCTCACTCTTGTACGGCTGGAACAGTTTTGAAACCGGGGAACTCCTGGCAGTTTTAAGATCGTCGGAACAAGGCCAGTGACTAGTTGCATCTAACCTATTACTTCATATCTTTATCGGCGGATAATTTCATTGTCCAAGGGGCAATGTTTGAGATTTGGTGTTGAGTTTGTCAATCAGCCAATCAATTGATTACAATCAGTTACGATTTCAATTTAATAAATTAATATTGTATGTATTTTGTTTTATCGTGTTATCAGTTTCAAAAATATTTTAGACATTTTAAATTTCTTACATTATTTTCAGAAACATCATCAATTATTGAAATTTTACAATTTTTGGATGTGATCACATATGCAAAATAGGTCATGCATTATTATTAAATACATTGTCTGATTAAAAAAAAAAAAACTTTACTCTCTATTTGTTTCTCCATAAAATAAAATAAATTTTCTCGCATTAAAAAGCTTAACATATTTTACATTTTAAAGACTTTTTCATTTTTATAACACAATTTTACTGGCAGTTTTTCATATAAATAAACTTTATTCCGCAGAAAAGTGCTGAAAAATACCTGAAAGCATTTTATTGTGTTAACAATATATCTTTTCGTTTTGTTCTCTTGGGCATAAAAACATTCATTTATAACAAAAAATATAAAAAACAAGTCATTTTTATCAAAAATTTGAGTGTGTTGTGTGTAAATAGATTATTATAGCATTTACCTTTAAAGATATTTTTAAAAGGTCTAAAGTGAGTTTGAAAAATTTCTTTGTGATGTAGAAAAAAATCTTCATTTAAAATTAAAAAGAGAATTATTCCAATTGTTATTAACAAGCCAAAATGAATATTTTTTTTAAGTGAAAGTTGTACTATTTTATGTTTAATTTCGGTAAAAATGCAAAATTTCCTTACTTTACAGTTTTGACAGAAATCGAAAATGTCTGTCTAAATTAGTAACTTATAAGTTTATCCATAAAGATATCAGATATTGCAATTCATCTGTCTACTATATCCGTTTGTATATGTTACTGACCAAACTCGATTTCAGGCCAAATTAGATTGGCCTAGGCCAAACTAATTTATCCTTACGCGCATAAGATAAACTAGTTTTACCTAGGCCAAACTAGTTTATCCTAATGCGCTTAGGGTAAATTAGTTTTTCCTGGTCCAAACTAGTTTGGCGTAACGCACATTGGATAAACTAGTTTAGCCTGCTATTCATTGATCTTAATTAGTTTATCCTAGGCCAGGGACCACGACCCATCTACGTGACAAATTTTTCCAAAAAAATATTTTAAGTGATCATCACTTGCCAAAAAAAAAAAAAAAATGTATCAAATAATAATGAATCGAAATTACTTAAAATTTTCTTTTTTAGGCAAGTTTCCCGCGCTATGATGTTCGATTATAAATATTTCGGTTTTTTTTCGACCCTCCTAGGGTATATACAACTAGGCGGCGTTCGAACAGTCGCTTGGAAGGTCCAGTAAAGTGAAATCTGTGTTCACGTGCGATCATCTCGACCTTCTGCAGTTTATAATTCGGACTTCATTTAGGACCCACAAAGTTCATTTTACATGCAGCAATAAAATATTCAAATGGAATACTTTATTTTAAATTAGATTGGCCTAGGCCAAACTATGTTATCCTAACGCGCATAAGATAAACTAGTTTTACCTAGGCCAAACTAGTTTATCCCAATGCGCTTAGGATAAATTAGTTTTTTCCTAGACCAAACTAGTTTGGCGTAACGCACATAGGATAAATTAGTTTAGCCTGCTATTCACTGGTCTTAATTAGTTTATCCTAGGCCAGGGACCGCGAACCTTTTCCCATCTACGTGCCAAATTTTTCCTAAAATATATTTTAAGTGATCATGACGTGTCAACAATAAAAGAAAATAATGGATCAAATAATAATGAATCAAAATTACTTAAAATTGTCTCTTTAACTCTAAAAAATATGAGTAATATTTGATTTAATACTTTAAAAATGTATTTTTAAAGTGTTATTCATGTTGTCTCATCTTAGATGCCAAATAATTTATATCAGCTTAGTTATTTTTAAGAGAATGCAAGTTGAATTGGGCTCATTTGACATGTTTTTACTTTAATTTTTCGTACTATTTATTTCCCAAATGAATAGGCTGAAAAAAAAAATCAAAATAGCAAGCGCCAGAATCTACAGCTTTTAGTGTCTGGAATTAAATTCTAAGTTGTTATACTTTTACCATCGGCATTTTTGTTTATAATGCCTTTTAATCTTTCTTTTGCGATAATCTCCTAATTATGTCTTATTCTTAAAATTTTGTGTGCCAATATTGAGCAAGGCTGGAATACGTTGAGTCACATTTCAGGTTCGCCAATCTATATGGCACTGACAACCAACCAAACTAATCATCAACAACATCTAGATGAATTAATACATTTTGTGAATGAACTTGAATCTATACCGTGCCGTAGGTTCGCCGCCACTGTCCTAGGACAATTCAATTTAGCGTGCTTTTATTGATCCAAACGACTTCCCCGGCTGCTTTTTTCAGGAAGACTCACGTTTTGGGCACTTTATTGGCAAGCTGCGGAAGAGAGAAAGCGCTGTCAGTTCTCTCGCCAATCGTAGTAGGTCGGTGTTGTCGCGAAGAGGAGGTTTTAAGAGGAGGTTTAAACAATAGAGGTTTTTCTCCAAAATAACATGAAGGATTTCAGTAAACTTCAAAAATAAAGAATTTTATTTTAAAATTCGGGAGAAAAGAATGGAGCGGGGCGGAGGTGGGGGATGCGTCTGAGGATTTGTATTTCATTTATTGTAATATCAAGGTAATACATATTGCACAATTGTTTTTCTTTTCAATGGGAGTTAAAGATTTTAAACTGTGTGCTGGAGGACCAAAGAATGGGGTGAGAGGTTATCATAAAATTTAGGCGAGGAAATATTTACAGGATTGATTAATTATGTGTTAGTATTTAAAAGTAAAAAAAAATGAAACAACTAGTACAAAATAAAATAAAATAAAAAGGACAGAATTTATAAAAATGAAACTTAAAAATTTAATTTTTTTAAATTTTATGTGCTGGGAAAGGAAGGGGAGGGGGGACAGATCTTTATTGAATAAAAATTTAAATGGTGATGATAAATGTGTAACGACATTAAAATATTATCGTAAATCCTTTAAGTGCTTGCTTCAACTCCCACTTAATTTAATTAAAAATATTTTAACTGCGATTAATTTAAGTGCAGTATACAACTAAAATATATTATTTGCAAGTGAACTTAATTGGAACTGAATTCAATTGAAATTTAATTAGTTACAGCTTTCTATTAACCTTTAATCGCAATTAAATCAAGTGCACTTAAAAAATTATTATTCGAGTAAAAATGCAATTGATTGTTGCTCATAACTGCACAATTATGGTGCTTATAACAAAATCTTAAATTACATCATTAGTAATAGTAATACATAATAATAATTCTCGAAGTTCAATTGTGTTGTAAATGAAATCAGTTAGTTAATATAATAATATTTATTATAAGAAAATTGTTACTTCTGGTGTTTTTTTATTATTATTATTTGTGTTAAGAATAAGTTATCAAATTTCTTCAAACTTTAGCAATTAGTGAAATGAAAGATTATTATCAAACTGGACAAAGGTTAAACTTCTTTATTTTTCTTCTCTTCCCCCTACTTTATAATGCATCTGAAAGAAACAAACCGATGCTTCCTGCTGATGCAATTTTTTTGTCATTTTGCTTTGCTATCCTTTCCTTAAAAGATTGCACTAATAGGCGATATCAGTTTTCACTTTTAAAAGAAAATTTGATGTTGCTCGCTCTTCTTGGACATAAGCTTACTCATAGGACAAAGTCAATCAGCTTTAGCTTAAAACTCGTAGTTAAATGCTAGAAGACGTAATAGACTGATCCACAAAGAAAAAAAATTACTTTTAACGTAACTAGGAGATCGTACCCGGGCTTCCCGGGTTAAAGAATATAGGTGAAAACATTTTTTTTAATTGAAAACTAATCATTTTTTTATATGCAATAAATTTTTTAGATTGCCCACTTACATTAAAAAAGCATTTTTCATATGGAAAATACGAATTATACAATCAAATAAATTTTTGAAATTTATCAAAAGCTATATTTTCTTATTAGCCGTATGCTAAGAGTTATTTGACCAAGATTTTGCTACTTATGGCATCCATTTATATTCTGATTATTTCAGAGCTTATACATGTCTGTTAAATTTGTGTTTTATTTATATTATTTTATGTATTTATTCAGATGGAAGTTTTTTTTTTAAATGGATATTAGCAGTAAGAAAATGATGAACTCTTTATTTTGTTTTAAGGGCAAACTGATTAATCTTTCGTAATCGAGTTCCGCGCGATATAGATAAATTAAAAAAATATTTCATGCTTTAAAATTGTTTTTAAAACCATAGACAATCGGTAAACTGAGATGAACTTTGCAAACAAATTCCATTTGAAAGAAAAAATCCTATTTGGTGATCTAAAAATTTAAATTGTATGATTACAAATATGTTAGATTTGTGTTTCTACAATAATATTCTTTTATTTGTTTATAAGAAGAAGAATTAATTTCGTCAATTTGACTTTCACAAATATGTTAGATTGGTGGGTTTTTTTAATACTATTCATTTATTTGTTTATAAAGGAAGTATTAATCTCGTTATGCAAAAATAGTCAGAAACAAATGCTGAAAAATGTTTGTTGCTTTATGTGCAAAATGTTTATTATTATTATGTATTGAAACCGGCACGTGATAATATAAACTTTTTAAAAAAATCATGCTTAAAAATTACTTTAGAAAATATAATACATCAGTCAATTAAGATACAGTTTTTAAACAAATTAAATTTGAAAGTACATTTTTTCCCTATGCGACGAAAATTGAAAATGTAAGATGGTCAGAAGATTAAAAAATTGCATTAGCGAAAATGTCAAGACGGTAATTTGATCATGAAGTGTTGCCATTTGCAAAATAACGTCAGCGTTACGCACAGATACGTTTGTTCTATATAATATAGCTACTTAATCAGTAAAATATAATAGAGATCAGTTATTAGGATGTGGTTATCGGCTGAAGCTCTTATGCTTGGTATTATGGAATGAAAAAGTCCTTCCGGCCATTGCCGGGAGGAAGAGGTAGCTTTCATAATCCTTATTTTAAAAAAGCCAACTTATATCATGCAAACACACGAAGCTCAATTTAGTGGAAACCGAATATAGGAGATTCAATGCTAATTTTTATCAATATAATGAATGAGAATTTCGCGAAATTAGTCAGCTTTATCCAAGCTGCTTTTCTTTAAAGTAACTTATATTTGGCTGCCAAATTCGGCAATTTCTTAAAGTGCCTGTCATTTTAAGACAACATGGTGGATGAGGCTAAGCAGTGAACTTGGTCGAGACCTTAGTAATTGCTGTGCACATGCTCACTCACATCGGTATCGGTTAATATATAGGAGTGCTGTCGCATGCAAAAAATCAGATTTTTCAAAATGTCACCCACAATAGAAATTGAAACTGCTATATCTGAGAAAATTTTTAAGGTAAAGACAAACAAAAAATGCTCCTGAATCCTTATATCAAGATCAAATACTTAAGAAAGAAATCTTTTTCAATTTCTAATTTTTTTGCACCTCACTTTAAATATATATATTTTTTAATTTAATGGCCGCCATTTTGAAACAAGATGGCTGATGAATTTGGCCAGCGAACTTGGTCGAGGTGTTGATGTATACTATCCACATGCCTTCTTACATAGAAATAGGCGAATACGTGTGTTATCGCGTGACAAATACAAGATCGTTTCAAAATGTTAGCCATGCTAGAAATTCAAAGTGCTATAAATCAACCATTTTTTAAGATATAAACAAAAGAACAAATTTTCAGAAACAAAAACTGCTCCGGAATCTTTGTATCAAGGCCAAACACATAAAAAAAATCTTTTTCATTTTCCAATTTTTTAATACCTCATTTTGAATTTTAAATTAATTTTTTTTTAATGGCAACCCTTTTGAAACAAGATGGCGAATGAAGCTGGCCAACGAACTCGGTCGAGACATTGGTATGTACTATGTACAGACCAAGTTACATCCAAATAGGTTCATAAATACGCCTGTTATCGCGTGACAAAAATCAGGTCGTTTTAAAATGTCAGCCACAAGAGAAATTCAAAATGCTATTACTCAGCCATTTTTTTTTAGATATAGACGAAAGAAAAACTGTTCCGGAATCTTTGTATTAAGGTCAAACACATACAAAAAAAATCTTTTTCATTTTCCAATTTTTTGGTATCTCATTTAATTTTTTTTATTTTTTAATTTTTTTAAATGGTCGCCATTTTGAAACAAGATGGCGGATGAAGCTGGCCAACGAACTCGGTCGAGATATTTGTATGTACTATGTACACACCAAGGTACATCCAAGTCGGTTCATAAATACGCCTGTTATTACGTGAGAAAAATCAGGACGTTTCAAAATGTCAGCCACGCTAGAAATTCAAAATGCTATAACTCAGCCATTTCTTAAGATATAGACGAAACAAAAACTGCTCCCGAATCTTTTTATCAAGGTCAAACACATAAGAAGAAAATATTTTTTCAATTTTCAATTTTTGGTACCACATTTCAAATTAAAATTATTCTTAAAAATTTAAATGGCCGCCATTTTTAAACAAGATGGCGGGTGAAGCTGGCCAACGATCCCGGTCGAGACATTGGTATGTACTATGTATAAACGAAGTTACATCCAAATCGGTTCATAAATACGCCTTTTATCGCGTGACAAAATTCAGGACGTTTCAAAATGTCAGCCACGCTAGAAATTCAAAATGCTATAACTCAGCCATTTTTTAAGATATAGACGAAACAAAAACTGCTCCGAAATCTTTGTATAAAGGTCAAATACATAAGAAAAAAATATTTTTCCATTTTCAATTTTTTGGTACCACATTTCAAATTTAAATTTTTAAAAAAATTTTAAATGGCCGCCATTTTGAAACAAAATGGCGGATGAAGCTGGCCAATGAACTCGGTCGAGAGATTGGTATGTACTATGTACACACCGGATTACATCCAAGTCGGTTCATAAATACGCCTTTTATCGCGTGACAAATTTCAGGACGTTTCAAAATGTCAGCCACGCTAGAAATTCAAAATGCTATAACTCAGCCATTTTTTAAGATATAGACGAAACAAAAACTGCTCCGGAATCTTTGTATAAAGGTCAAATACATAAGAAAAAAATATTTTTCCATTTTTAATTTTTTGGTACCACATTTCAAGTTTTAAATTTTTTTAAAAAATTTAAATGGCCGCCATTTTGAAACAAAACAGCGGATGAAGCTGGCCAACGAACTCGGTCGAGACATTGGTATGTACTATCTACATACCGAATTACATCCAAATCGGTTCATAAATTCGATAGTTACAGTATGACAAATGTCAGATATATATATATATATATATATATATATATATCAATTTTGAACGGAGGGTGGTTTCGAGGTCTGGGGGTCATGATCGATGAAAATATACCAAAATTTTTTTAAATCGCTTTCCTCCGAACGGCTGCAATAGGTAGCTTTTTTAATGAAAGCTACCTAAAACAGCAATTTTCACCTTCTCAAAATTTGTATACGCACTTCTCATATCCATATTCACCATTTTTTTTTAAATTGTATTTTTTTATCATTTAAAAATCATTTTAACTCAAAACTTGAAGTCAGGATTGTCAGCAACATCTTTTATGTGAACAGACGCACCCTTTACTGGAGATTCTAATCTCAATTCCGGAGAGTAAAAATTTCCGTAATTTATGTTTTTTAGACGCATTTGTGTTAAAATGTTTAGTTTTATCTAAGAAAATTATGGTTTTCTTTTAAATATGACTTGATTTTCACTTAATTAAGCATTTCTCCTAGTGTCTGAATCTTAGTATCAGTACACATACAGAAGGAAAAACAATATAGAAAATTTATGAGGAAAAATGCGTATTTTCAAAAGCAGTATGTCATTTGTCGTTCAAAATATTATATCCTTAATGGGATTTTGCGCCACTAAACCCTATACAACAATTTTTATCAACAATTTTGAATTTTTATCAGATAATCACGTGAATAAAATTTAACAAATTCATTATTTCTCTCTTCTCTGCAATAATGAAAGCTATCTTATTACCATCATTTTGAAGAAGTTTCATAGAATACTTTTAAAATAAAAATATAATAATAGGATATTAAAAAAAACAGCTAAGGCGGGCACACAAAATGAACAGCTGTCAGTTAAAAAATTCATTAGTAAATTTGGTTTAGCAGAAAGCTCAGGGCAGATGACTAAAGAACACACTTGTGTTTTAAATGTATAGATTATATAAAATTAGGAAAAATTAAATTAAGCAAATTATGTTATTTTGATAAAATTATAGTAGAATGTCTTAAAGAATAGCAATGAAATTTTATTATTCGAGAGAATTTTGGACAAACACTTCAGGAACATGATATTATTTTAAACCACGAATTATTTGTTTGCTTGTCTAACTCGGCGAAGCAAATCCATCCAGGCGAGAATCATCAATTTCTGTAAGATGAATCGCTATTATTTGCATGTCACCCCTCTTCTATAAAGACACTCTAAATTTTTGTAAAACATTGCGTTTTATCAGTTTTACGTTATTTTCAAAAGTGAAGCCTTTTCACCTGTGAAGAAATTCAAAGCAGCTGGGCTGTGAAAATGACGCACTTCTACGAAACATAATTCAGGTTTAAGAATTAAAATACGCGCTTTTTTATAAAATGACGTCGTTTGCATCTGCAGAGCAATCCACTTTTACAATCAAGTCTTAAACTTCGTCTATAGAAAAGTATGCATATGACGTCATTATCACGGAATAACAGACAATATTATTGATGTAGCTCATATTTTAATTTCAACTCTTTTTTCAGATTTTATGAAAAAATGGCAACAAAAATATACAGTATCACCTATTTTTGACTATTTTCTGTTTACTGTCAATGACTTTCAATAAAAAACGGGGTAATTTTGTTGCCACGATAAGAAAAATGGTATTAAAAACTACAAAAAAATTAATATCTCAAAAATGAATTGAGATACAGTTTTCAAAATATTGCATTTAAAAGAGCATTTTTTTCCTTATACGACGGTGTAAAAATTTAAAATGTGCGATGTTTAGATGTTTAAAAATTTGCAGTAGAGAAAATTGCAAAACCAAAATTTTATTTCAAATTTCAAAGTGTTGCCATTCGCAAAATGACGTATGCGTTACGCACAGATATGTTTGTCCTTTATAATATAGATATAACTATTTTTAATTAAATACATTCTATATGAGTACTAAAATAATTTTAAAGCTCATAGTGCTCGTAGTATTTTCAAAATAAATATTAACCATATGGAACATATTTCATAACTACTGTTAATGAAATATGTTCTATGTACGTATTGAAATATTTTTAAAGCTCATAGTATTTTCAAAAGTAATATTAACCATATGGGACATAAAATCATAAGACAAAATGCAATAATCTACCTTGAATCAATCGCAAATTGCACAATATGGACTTTAAAAAGTTCTCCGTTTTACTTAAACGGTCACAGATAATAATAATACAGGTTGTAACAAGTTTATGATATGCATTTTATCTAAATTTCCCGGTACTTTCGATTTGCAATCCCAAGGTCATCGTCAGGGTATTATCATAATAATCATAAATATTTTGTTAATTGCCGTTACATCCATTCCCTGATGATGGCTGCGCAATTGCAGACTGAAAGTACTAGGAAATAAAGTAAAATGTATATTTTAAACTTGTAACATCTTTATTATTAACCTGTCACTCCCCCTATCCCTACCTGTAACCTTTGGAGTAAAGAGGAGAACTTTTTAAAGTCTATATTGTATAGTTTGTCATATAGAATATATTTTATAACTACCGATGACTGTGAAATGGGGAAGCTAGTGGGATAGTATCCCACTTCCCATCGAATAAAATATATTATACAGGGGTGACGGGAATACTACTTTGCACAAGGTTGGCGACAGGGCGGTCGTTGGAATCAATAAAAGCACGCCTATTTAAATTGGTCTAGGATAAACTAGATTAGCCTGGGACAAAGTAGAAGGTTGACGCCGGGTCAGTCGTTGGGATCAATAAAAGCACGCCATATTGAATTGGCCTAGGATAAACTAGATCGGCCTAGGATAAACTAATGTAGACCAATGAATAGCAAGATAAAATAGTTTGTCTTATCTGTGTTAGGCCAAACTAGTTTGGCCTCGGAAGAACTAGTTTATCCTATGTGCGTTAGAATAAAATAGTTTGGCTTAGGAAAAACTAGTTCATGGTATGTGCGTTAAAATAAATTAGTTTGGCCTCGGAAAAACTAGTTTATCCTATCTGCATTAGGATAAACTATTTTGGCCTGAAATCAGGTTTGACCGGTATTATATATGTAAAATACAAATGAAAAATTTGTTCCGGAAACTTATTATTTGAGTTCTGCTGAATGGATTTCAAAGGAATTTGCACTGTTAGTTAGATAATTTTTCAGGAAAGGTTTTGGTATACAACATGTAGTTTTACGATACTTAGATGTAGAATCATGGTGGAAAGTTCTATAATCAGATGAACCCGATTACAAAAATATAGCCTTCATGGAAAGTTCTACTGGACGGATGTTGATGAGACTTGCATTGCTAGTTTGATAATTCTTCAGGGATGATTTTAATATATTCCATATCCTTCTATCATTCTTTACAAAGTCATACTGTAAATGATCAAATAAAAAAGTCGGTTCTTAACAGTCCAATTATTGTCTGTCACATTACGAAATATAATAAAGCAATGGCGTTTGTATCGCTTTACGGAAGGATATTCCAGGTATAGCTTTATTTATAGCCAGGTTTATTTATAGCTTTATTTTTAGCCAGGTATAGCCATATTGCTTTAAAGCACTAATACGCATAAAAAATGCTAATGGGAATTTCGTTCCAGCTGCTTATAACTTAAGTGCTGCTGAATGAATTTTAATGGAACTTGCACTGTTAGATAGATAATCTTTTAAGAAAGGTTTCAGTGTATAACATATTGTTCTACGTTGCTAAGTTAAACACTTATGGAAGAAAGTTCTGTGATGAAGTGAAGCCGATTATTAAAGACTAGCCTATTTTAAAAGTTCTGCTGGACGGACTTTGATTAGATTTGCATTGTTAGTCAGATAAATTTTCAGGGAATATTTAAGTATATAGCATATCGCTCTATATTTCTTTAGCGAATCCTCCTTTAAATGATCAACTAAAAGAGTTGATCCTTAAGAGACCAAATTGTGTCTGATACATTAAAACTATAATAGCGCAATAGCGTTCGCATCTTTTCCAGCAATACAAACGGACGTTCCAGATAAAGATCCATATTGCTTCGAAGCACTAGGTCTAATTCATCGATGCATTTTGTTTGATGTGAGGAATGTTTGGAGAAACGGACGAGCGTAGCGGCAGAAGCCTTCTAGTAAATTATATGTTTAGTAATAAAGATAACTACTGAAGGGAAATTAAAATTCTAGAGCTACATTCACCTTGAGTTAATAATTAAAATACATATAAAGCACAAATAATGGTACAAAAATTACTTTCAGGTGCATAAATATAATATAAAGATATTTAAAATACAAATTAAAAATATCTTAAAATACATTAGAAAAACCTAGAACGTTTTCAACTATTACAAGACCGTCATCAGTAGGATTTAAATGTTATTATTTTCTTTGCGCTTATTCGAGAATTGTCCAGAAGAAAAATATTGTAATTTAAATTTAAATGTTGTACGTCAGATCAGACGCCAGATAAAGTTATTCAAATTTTCAACAAAACGAGCTTTCATCTGTTATGAAGCAAATATCGCCATACTCCATAGAGTGTGTGGTATGGAGTGACGAGTAATTCACATTTTTCCCGAATTCTTAGTAATGTAATATACTCCTGAGACCCAAGCCAAATGTAATGCATAATTTTTTTTAAATATGAGCTTTTTTCAACAATTAGGCATCAAAAATGATGTTTTTAAAGAAATTAATAAATTTCGATTTTTTAATTTTGTTTTACAGCACATCCATCTAGGTGGATGTTCAGGCCATAACTCACTTTAAAGTAATTAAAAAATTGCGAGAAGTATGGGAAAGAATAGAATTTATTATAAAGAACATAAGGCAAGTATTAACATCTGATTTAAAATTGCAAAATAAAAATAGTTTAAACAAATTAAAATAACATAAAAACGAAAATTACCAGCAGAACGTAGAATTCCAACTTGACTCATTTATTACGCCATTTTGTAAGCAAAGTAGTTACCATTGCCAAAATGTAAATTGGTTTTAATGCTGAAAACCTTTTAATCGTTTTTTATACCTATTTTAGTAATAAAACTATGAATCGTTTGATGTATTCATGTTTTTTAATTATCAGTTAAATGTTTCTTTTCAATAATTCTGTACGGGAATTAAATATCAGCACATTTTTACTTTAATCTGTAATAAAGAGTCAGGAAGAAAAGCCCTTTTGATAAGAAAAATATTTTTTCCCACATAACTTATTTTAGTTTTGAAAGCATTTTATTAATTTTTTTAGGCCATGTTTTTACCTTTTTTACTTTCTTCTATCTTTACAAGAAGAAAATATTGGATTCGTGAAAATTTTCGACTTTCGGTTTTCGACGGATTTACACGTTTTAGGGGTCAGAGATTACCAAAAACATGTTTTTACAAAATGTCTGTCTGTTAGTCTGTGACTTTGTCTGTCTGTCTGTATATATGTGACACAAATTTTCTGGGCGCTCTATCTCAAGAAGTAATGCACGGAATTTAATAAAAATTTATATTCAGTTAGTCTCTGATATAAATTGGTGCTGATTAGTTTTTGGTGTAAATCGCTCAACAGGTGGCGTATCATTTTTCACGATTTCCACAATAGCTCAGTCTCCAGAACTAATGCACGCATTTTCATCAAACTTCAGTCCTTGACATAAATTGACGTTTTATACATTTTGGTGTAAATCTCTCAACAGGTGGCACTGCTATGCTGCATTTTTTGCGATTTCTGCAATAGCTCTATCTCAAGAACTAATGCTCGTATTTTCAACAAACATCAGATCCAGGTATACCTGGATATAAATTAGTGCTGTTTAGTTTTTGGTGTAAATCGTCCAACGGGTGGTGCTGCTATGCAGCATTTTTTGCGATTTCTTCAATAGCTCTATCTCAAAAACTAATTCTTGGATTTTCATCAAACTTCATATTCAGATTGAACTTCAGATTGATTTGAATTACTGCTGTTTATGTTTTGGTGCAAATCGCTCAACAGGTGGCGCTGCTATGCTGCATTTTTCAGAATTTCCACTATAGCTCTATCTATTAAGATAGAGCTATAGATATATTAGTTATTGAACGAAAGCACGAATTTTCATCAAACTTCAGATTCAGGTATACCTTGATATCAATTAGCGCTGTTTATGTTTTGGTGCAAATCGCTCAACAAGTGGCGCTGCTGTGCTATATTTTTTCAGAATTTCCACTATAGCTCCACCTCAAGAACTAATGCACGAATTTTCATCAAACTTCAAATTCAGATACACTTTGATATGAATTGGTGCTAAATTGATGTAATTTCTTGTACTATTTAAATGATTTTAATTGACGTGATTTATACAGAAGAACGGTTTGTGATGGCCACAACATACTAATTTTGGTTTCGCACGTGTTACTAATCGGCCATCTTGGAAGGCATCTTGTTTTACTTCATATTTCTATGTCAACAGCATTATTTTCAAGCACTTTTAAATAATTTCAAAATACTGTGCATACTTAAACTTATCCTATACCATCTCTTCAGGCATTATAATCATAGATGCTATCACAGTATAGACATTTTCCATTATCTATTACATACAATTTCAGTTATATAAAAACCATGACGCAATTATTTTTCCATTTAAACAAATTCTTTATCTTGTTTGTATACTTTTACATTAAAATCAGTTTTCTATAAGACATATTTCGTTATTTTGTATTAAAAACTCTGAGACATTGTAATGTAGGAGACGATGTAATGTAGGTAGTGGTCATTTTTTCACCGTGGAATCGTACCGGGCTGCCACCATTTTTACGTTTGTAATGTAGGAGACGATGGTATACTTTAATAATGAACACTCTTGATAAATGAAGAGGCCATCGTGTGGTTTTCTTGATTTAATAGACGTTCACAAACATAAAATTACGTACACAAACATAAATTATAATCAGAAACATTTTCTGTTTTAACTACATCACTCTAACGTCGAGTCACCTTCACAAGAAAATATCTCTGCGTGCTCACTCCCGCTTCTCTTCAGAATTGGAAAAATTTAGAACAATCTTTTTATCATCAGATGACTACCGCCATCTATCGATGGAAAATGTTAGTTTCTGTCAGTGAGTTATAATTGAGTTATTTCTTTACAGACTAGACTCCTCCCCACCTGGAGAAAACTTTTCACTGTTGACGGGGAAAAGTTTATTTCTGAGTTTTTGCTTTTCAAGCACCAGTTCCAAACAAAGTTTAGTACCGTGAACCACAACTGACTTATTCCCACCATGAAAACATAAATATATAGAATACAAATAAAATTTATAAATACTCAAACAGATTATACTCAAGATACAAATGAAAAATAATTTACACATATTCAAAACAATAAATTCAAATTTAACTGTTATACAAATTATCATATTTACATATTAGCATTCTAATCAAACTTAGGCTTTTAGGGCTCGACTCAAACTATCAGCATTCTGATGATGTTTTCCCTTTTTATGAACAATTTCATAATTGAAGGACTGTAAAAGTAAGGCCCATCTTAAAAGTCTATGATTAGTTCCGCTGTTTTTGTCTAAGCATACTAATGGGTTGTGGTTCGTGTGGATCTGAAATTTTTGATGTCCATCCAAATAGCATCGTAGTTTTCGCACTGCAAACACAATAGCAGCACATTCTTTTTCGGTGGTACTAAAGTTTCGTTCTCTGTTTTAAAACTTTTTACTCAGATACAATATAGAATGTTCTTCATTATTTTCATTCAGCTGGGATAACACTATACCGATTCCCAATTTTAAACCATTACACTGAAAGATGAAAAAAGTCAAGACTATATAAGACAGGATTTTCAGACCCCTGGACAGATCTAAAACTGAAATATATTTAGCTGAAGACACCTTTTCTATTAACTGGTCAATGTTGGGCAAAGGATAAAATTTTGTGCGAGTCACTTTATTTAAACGGCGATAATCTATGCAAGGTCTGGCTTCTCTGCCTGGAACTTCAACTAAAATTAACGGAGAGGCAAAGTCAAATTCATCTGGCTCAATGACTTCCAGTTTCAGCATTTTCTCGACTTCGGCCTTAAGGATTTCCGTTTGTCTAGGCGACATTTTATAAGGCCGGGCACAGATTGGTTTTTCTGATTCCAGCTCAATATCATGTTCAGCTAAATTCGTAAACCCTGGTTCAGTCGAAAAAGAGTCAGCATATTTTACAATAAATTGTCCTAATTCTTCTCGTTGACTTTCATTTAATCTGTTGTTTTTTTTGGATTTCTTGCAATACTTCTAACAACGCATTGTCATTATTTTTCTCATCCAATTTAGGAATTTCATCCTCTTCTTCATTGTTAGATGTTGTTTTTATAGTCAGTAAATTTATACTTTCTATTTTTCTTTGATGGTAGGGCTTTAACATATTTACGTGATACACTTGGGACTTCTTTCTCTCTGGATCGTAAATAACATAGTTAGTTTCTGACAATCTCTTCATTACTTCTCTAGGTCCTATCCAACTAACTGACAGTTTATTTGGTTTGGACGGGGCCACAATTAATACTTGGTCTCCCTCTTTAAACTCTTGTTTTCTGGCTTTTATATCATACCAATATTTTTGGTTTTGTTTCTCTTTTTCCATATTTTCTGCAGCGAGCTCTTGGCATTTTTTCATTCTGTTCATTAAGTCAAATACATAGGATATCACACTATCTTCTTCTATCTCTTGCTCAGTCAATTTTTCATAGAGTAGCACCATTGGAGTTCTTAAGTTCTGGCCATGGACTAATTCTGCTGGACTGAACTCAGTGCTATTGTGAGTTACAGTTCTTAATGCAAAAAGGGCAGGAGGGAGTACTTTCTCCCAGTCAGCTCCACATTCTAAACAAAGTACTCTGAGTATTCGTTTCAAAGTCCTGTGCATTCTTTCAACTGGATTACTTTGTGGATGATAAACCGAACTTCGCACAACTCTAACTTCAAATTTCTCTAAGAATTCCGTTGTAAGTACACTCATGAATGACTTTCCTTGGTCAGTTTATAGTATACGAGGAAATCCAAGTTGACTGAAAATTTGCAATAAAGCATCAATAATTCTCGTAGAATACAAATTAGGTGTAGGAACCGTGTCAGGATATTTCGAAGCTAAACAAATTACAGTTACTATGTATTTGTTGCCTAGTGTACTGTCAGGTAAAGATCCACAAGCATCAACATTTAGCTTTGTAAATATTTCTGAAATAACTGGAACAATCTGTAAAGGTGCTTTCTTTTTGTCCTGAGGCTTTCCAACTCGTTGACAGTAGTCACAGGTTCTTACATAATCTTCGATATCTTTAAAGCAATTTGGCCAATACAAAGTCTTAAACAAAGCATCTTTAGTTTTAGCTACCCCCAAATGAGTTGCAACAGTTTCATGACAAAATTTTTTTAACTGCTCACGAAATCTTTCCGGGACAACTAATAATTTTCTTTCAGTACCATTCCTATCTTTTCTTCTCTAAAAAAGCATATTTTTCTCCAAAAAAATTGCTATCTTTGGTATTTTTCTTTTTGCTTCTTCAATAAGAGGTTTTAGCTCTTTGCTCTTCTTTTGTTCTTCAGAAAATGTCTTAGGAGAAGTTTTTTAAGAACAGTTTGACATACTGGCAAAATTGAGTCCCATTTCACAGTCTAATTCGGCGGTCATCCCTGTCATCCCTGTCTAATTCAATCTCTGCAAGAGGTAAACAGAATAGACCATCGTGTAAGGGCACCCGAACCCACACTTTTTCGTTCAGATACATATGCGGTTTGACATACCTTTGTGCAATTAAATCTATTGTCGCACCCGTATCCCTTAAAATTTCCATTTGTACGCCGTTTACTTTCCCCACACTAAGATAAGGCGTTATTGAAGAATCTTGCCCAACTCCAACCTTAACATGAGAAATGATTTCTGGGGATTTCTTAAGTTTATCACATTGAGGACGAATATGAGTGCTTGATCCACATTCGTAACAACGTAACGTTCTCCTCTTATCAAATTCTCTTTCTCTATGATTCCCATTTAATGATTCTGATTTAATTGGCAATTTAGGCTTATTATCCTTATTTTCTTTCTTGTAGTCAAAGTTATTTGAATTTTTAAACTGGGTTCGAAAATTAGACATGGTCTTTCTTGGAAGTTCTTTCTTTTTAAAACTTTCTTTGATACTTTCATAGTCATCCAATTTTTTTGCCAAATCTAAAGGCGTCACAAAATTTAACCAATTGTCTAGAAAATGTTCTTTTGTTTCCGCAGGCACTCGAAACTTTAACTGTTCTGTAATAATTAGATCTTTAAGTTGATCAAACTTTTCAACACCTAATTCTTTAATCCAGGCTGTAAAATAACTAGTGAGTTCCTGCGCATAATTCCTCCAAGATTTGTCTGGCGTTTTATGATGCCGATAAAAACATTGTTTCAGTTTCTCGCTATTCAGCTTATATCTTTCTAATATAAGATTTTTAACGAAATCGTAGTTAATCGCATCTTCAGGCTATTCCCTGGCTAACATGTTTATAACCTCTGTGGGCAAAACAGCTAACAAGTATGCAACCCATTCACTCTTCGAAACTTTAGCCATCTCTGCTCTTCTCTCAAAATTAATTAAAAACAGACCCATCTCATCAGATTTTTCGTCGAATTTCGGAACAATTTGTGCCAACTGTATCTTTGGTCCGACATCAACCTTTCTTCCTGACTCATCGCTCTGTTCAGAAGTTCTTTGCAATTGCTCCAATTTTTTTAATTCTAGTTCATGTTCATGAGCTTCCTTAGCCATACGTTCTTCCCTTTCTTCTTGTCGAATTCTTTCCTCTTTTTCTTTCTCTTATTTCTCTCTCTCGTCTTGCTTACGTTTTTTTTCTTTTTCCTCTTCTTCTCTCGTTTTCCTATCTTCTATTACTCGGTCTAACATGAGTTTAACCTCTTCTTCCTTGTAAACTTCGCTTTCTAAAATAATTTTCTTAATTTCTGAAATCTTTTTCGAAAGATCAACTTCCAATTCCAATTCGTCACAAATTTCCAACAAGTCTGCCCTTCTAGCTTTTTCTAAATAGGCCATCTTAATTTCAGATAAACCGAAACAAAATCAGAATGCTTAATTTCTAATTAATAGAACTCAGAAGTCTCCTACTTAAATCTAGCAACAAAACTTTTAAGCCGATATAATAAATTTTAATTAATAAAGCAATTCTAAAATCCACCTCTATCAAATTCTTAGTACATTAAACACTGTACAACTTTTTAAACAAATTAAATAAGTAAATGTGTAATTGTGTCAAAAATACAATTAAGATGATAAAATAATTTTTTTATTATCATTCTCAACACTCAGAACTGTATTTTATTCAATAAACACAAATATTTAAAAACAATAATTAAATTACGCAATTGAAATTAAGCCAATCAAACTACATAAATACGAGAATTTTTCTTAATTCTCAAACCCTTTTATGCAAGCATAACAAATTACTCGCAAAAAAAATGTAAAATAACCCACTTAACATTTTCATTTCTTTACATGAAAAGAGTAAATTACAAAATATTCAACTCAATTTCTTTTTCCAAATGAAAATAACACTTTTATCTTTTACTCGATACTTATCAAGTTTTTATTTTTTTACATAAATTCAACAAACAAAACAGGATTATTTATTTTTCCGTTTTAAAATCTATAACTTTTTTTCTTTAAAATTAACAAACAAATATCAAATCCACATTCATTTTTCAATCAGAAATCAAAGAACGAAAACCTCATCTATTCTATTTTTAGAATAACTAAATAAACAAATTTTTAAAAAAAAAACAGAATTCATCTGCCTTCCAACATTTTCTTTCGAACTTTGTGATTTTGGCATTGATCCAAATAACAAAATGGTAAGATTGGATTTTTTTTTTCAAAATGTCGTTCCTTTAAAGAATGAAATTATATCATTTTAATATTAAATCATTTTGATTCAAAAGAAATACCATCATCATAATTATCCCCCAAAATATATAAATAAACTTTATTTATTATTATTTCAACTTTAAGAACAGATCTTAATATTTCTAAGATAAAATGCCTAAGAACACAATATTTTATAAAGAGAACAGCTTAATGAAATAATTCTCAATATTATTAAATTTTTTTATTTGATTTGATGGGAATAAGTTCAATATATATCAGTACATGAATTAAGCCCAATTAACCCGCGCTTTTTCTAAAGCTTGGAATTAATTTACGCAAGCAAATAAATCTAATTAATCCAGATTAAAATAAATTTAATCGATAACAGATTGGAATTCAAGGTACTAATAAATACAAAAAATATGGAACTGACTTACTTGCTAGTTGCATCTTTACTTTTGAACACTGGTCATTTTTTCACCGTGGAATCGTACCGGGCTGCCACCATTTTTACGTTTGTAATGTAGGAGACGATGGTATACTTTAATAATGAACACACTTGATAAATGAAGAGGCCATCGTGTGGTTTTCTTGATTTAATAGACGTTCACAAACATAAAATTACGTACACAAACAGAAATTATAATCAGAAACATTTTCTTTTTTAACTACATCACTCTAACGTCGAGTCACCTTCACAAAAAAAAAAAAAAAAAAAAAAAAAAAAAAAAAAAAACTCTGCGCGCTCACTTCCGCTTCTCTTCAGAATTGGAAAAATACAGAACAATCTTTTTATCATCAGATGACTGCCGCCATCTATCGATGGAAAATGTCAGTTTCTGTCAGTGAGTTATAATTGAGTTATTTCTTTACAACATATTTCTTATTTTTCTTAAAAACGTACTTTCTAACAGGTTTAGAGTATGATATATAACCAGCATATTATTGTGCAATACACCGTCTATACTTTCCAGCTCTTTTCCAAAAATAACATTTTCACCCCTCTCCGGAGGCGTCCTCAGTTTGAAATTATGTTGTTTTGCAGCTCTAAAACTGTTAGAATGTATGTTTTTTAGAAAAATACGAAATATGTCTTAGAGTTTTTAATGAAAAATAACGAAATATGTGTTATAGAAAATTGATTTTAATGTAAAAAGTATACATACAAAATAAAGAATTTTTTTAAATGGAAAAATAATTGTGTCATGTTTTTTTCATATAACTGAAATTTTATGTAACAGATAATGAAAAATGTCTATACTGTGATGGCTACTATGACTATAATGCCTGAAGAGATGGTATAGGATAAGTATAATACGGGACGGGTATTAAAAAAAGACAGTGATTTCTGTCGATAAAAAATAATTAAATATTGTGCATAATTTAATATTTGTATTAATTTAATATATATGGACAGTACAACTGATTAAATAAGATAAGGAAAAAAAATTAACAGAGAGCACTTACTTTCAAAGTTCATATTTGAATACACACATTGGGTCAAAAATGAGTACATCAACAATTCATATTTGAATACGTTCTATAAGATCAAAACTCAGTACAAAATGGTTCGTATTTGAACACATCCATGAAATCAAAAGTGAGTCCACGTGTTTCTCAATTTTGAGTACATTTGGATCGGATCTGTTTTGAGTATGTGACGTATTTAAAATTGAGCATTTTTTACTGAATTTTGAGGACCCATTTTTTGACTGTAATTGCTGAAAATGGGTTTTCAGCTGTGTTAAGCGTTTTATAAAATGTTTATTTACACACCTGCTTTCAAAATATCACAACATGCCGTCTAGTAATAATGTTCTGAAAGTGGTTGAAAATGTTTCATACTCAATGCGCGATAAATGATTTGTTGTTGTTGTTGTTGCTCTGTTTTCAGTTTGAAAAATTATTTTAGACGTTTCACATTTCATTTTTCACTCAAAATACTACAAATTTTTAAAATACTACAAATTTCGGAAATAGTCATTTACACAACTATTTCAGTCTGTTATATATTATTATTGAATACTTTATACGGCAGCAATATTTTCTCCAATTTTTAAAATACAATGTTTCAGAAAAGAAAATATATTATCTTGCATTCAAATAGATATAACACGTAACGTATACATAATTTCGTATATTTTTCATAACACAAATTTACTGAGAGTTTTCGTAAAAATATATTTTTTTATAACTTTGAAAAATGCTTAAAAATATTTCAAAGTATTTTACTACGTCAACTATAATTCTTTTACCCTTGTTCTCTTAGGAATTAAATATTCTCCATTTTTAATAATAAATATAAAAATAGTGTAATATTTATCAGAAATTTATGTTTATTTTGTGGAAATACATTACCATGCCTTGAAAAGTATCTTTATCTTGAAAAGTATTTTTAAATGTTTCGACAACATATTAAAAATTATTTCATTTTGTGAAAAATGACTTCATTCAAAATAAACTAGTATGTTGTGGCCCTCACAAAACTTTCTTCTACATAAATCACGTCAATTAAATCATTTAAATAGTACACGAAATTAGATCAATTTAGCACCAATTCATATCAAAGTGTAGAATTTGAAGTTTGATAAAAATTCGTGCCTTATTTCTTGAGATAGAGCTATAGCGGAAATTCTGAAAAATGTAGCATAGCAGCGCCACCTGTTGAACAATTTACACCAATACATAAACAGCAATAATTGATATCCAGGTATACATGGATCTGAAGTTCGTTGAAAATCCAAGCATTAGTTCTTGAGATAGAGCTATTGCGGAAATCACAAAAACAGCATAGCAGCGCCTCCTATTGAGCGATTTACACCAAACTGTAAAAAATGTCAATTCATGTCAAGGGCTAACTGATTCTGAAGTTTGATGAAATTTCGTGCATTAGTTCTTGAGATACACCTATAGTGGAAATTCTGAAAAATACGGAAATTACAAAAAACACCATAGCAGCGCCACCTGTTGAGCGATTTACACCAAAATATACAAGATGTCAATTCATGTCAAGTATTAATTGATTCTGAAGTTTGGTGAAAATTATTGCATTAGTTCTTGAGATACAGCTATAATGAAAATTCTGAAAAGTGCAGCATAGCAGCGCCACCTGTTGAGAGATTTTCACCAAAACCCAAAGAGCACTAAATCATATCAAGGTATACTTGAATCTGAAGTTTGATGAAAATCCAAGCGTTAGTTGTTGAGATAGAGCTATTGCGGTAATCGTAAAAAATGCAGTATAGCAACGCCACCTGTTGAGCGATTTACACCAAAATGAACAAAACTTCAATTCATGTCAAGGTATAGCTGAATCTGAAGTTTGATGAAAATCCGTGCCTTAGTTCTGGAGATTGAGCTATTGAGGAAATCGTGAAAAGGGCTGGATAGCAGCGCCACCTATTGAGCGATTTACACCAAAAACTAATCAGCACCAATTTATATCAGGGACTAACTGAATATAAATTTTTATTAAATTCCGTGCATTAGTTCTTGAGATAGAGCGCCCACAAAATTTGTGTCACATGCATACAGACTCACAGATGCACAGACTCACATACATACATTTTGTAAAAACATGTTTTTCGGAATCTCTGATCCCTAAAACGAGTAAATCCGTTGAAAACCGAAATTCGAAAATTTTTACGAATCCAATGCTTTCTTCTTGTAAAGATAGAGAGGAAAGTAAAAAGGTGATTATTTCAGTCGTAATAATTTCACATTTTATTACAAAAGCCATAGTGCTAACAACTATCTATCTATATTATAAAGGACAAACATATCTGTGCGTAACGCATACGTCATTTTGCGAATGACAACACTTTGAAATTTGAAATGAAATTTTGGTTTTGCAATTTTCGCTACTGCAAATTTTTAAACTTCTAAACATCGCACAGTTTGAATTTTTACACCATCTTACAGGGAAAAAAATGTGCTTTTAAATGCAATTTGTTTGAAACCTGTATCTCAATTTATTTTTGAGATATTAGTTTTTTTGTAGTTTTTAATACAAATTTTTAATCGTGGCAACTGAAGTACTCCATTTATATTGAAAGTAAAGGGAAAATAATAGATTACTGCATCTTTTTGCTGCCATTTTCTCATAAAAACTGATTTTTTTTTAAAATTAAAATACATTCTATGTCAAGAATTTCGTCAATTAATTAACTAGTAAATCTGCAGATCAAGAGCCTCAACGTCAACTCTGCAACTTATTGTTTTTAGCAAACTTTGCGTAATATTAATCTTTCTACAAAAACAAAATTTAAACATTTTAAATTACACAAACATTTATAAAAGGGAAAAAAAATATTTCGATGGTTTCAGACATTAGAAGCTTTAAATTAAACACGTTGTTATGTAATGATATTCGGAAATTCTCACCAGCTACTTATTCTAGTAATTTTTATATAATAAAGCAAATTTCTTCAGGGGGTCGCCCCCTGAACCCCCGTTATGTAATTTATTTTGCATTTGTAATTTTCTATTGACTGAGTTAATGATTATCCTATATCTTAGATTCCTTTTTACACTGCGATTTATAAGGATAAGCAACAATTTGGTCAAGCATTTTACGTTATCCTAATATCCATACAACAGTGTTTACTTGCCGGCTAACCATAAACACCTGTATCTAATGGATAAAGAACTTTTGGAAATGTAAACTGAGACATCTAATTTAGAAATCTAATACCTTTATAATTTTTGTTTCCAAAAAAATTTTTTTGATTACCATTCTGCAATATTTATATCTAAGATCTAATCTAAATATTTAAAAATGTACTCGATAGCATTAACTTACTAAAATCACCCTAAAGTAGGGGGACTTCTAAACCTAACGGTTAATAATTCATCATCGTGTCCACTTCCAATTGACTAAATAGATAAACGTGATTTGGCGCCGTTAAGTATTTTTTGTGATAGCCTTTTAATAGTATCCACATTTAATTTAAAATCGTGATGTTACAAACACCGTAGAAATTTGACGCACACCTGTGTTCAGGTCAAATTACGAAAGGTTAACTAACCTTTTATTTCCCTTAGCCGGGCATTTTGTTTCATTTTTCGCAATAGGGATTATTTTAATAATTTAATTTATTTTACACTCTACAAGCTGTTACACGGGACGTTGTTCACGTAGCATTAAAATAGAGATAAATGCATTAAATAAAACATTTCCCTCCCCACCAGACATGGCAAGTCTCAGGCTTTTTGCACAACACTATTATCGCGTAAATATTTCAATTAAATAAAGTAACATTTTTTGTATTAAAATACTGGTATCCAGAACGCCGGAGGTTTGGCAGCTCTGCTCCTCTTAATAGAAACATATATAAATAACCAACACCTTATCACATTTTATAGGAGACAATACGGAATTTCTTATTTGTATGGCCTTACATATACCTCAGCCATAAAAATGTAAAATTTTGTGCCAATTAATATACACAATTGCGAAAATGAAATAGCAACCAATGAGAAAAGGAAGGCTAAGTAAAATCGTGTAAATCGAGGAATCTTTCTTCGTAGTGTTGGGAAAATACCACTACAAAAATTATTTTAGGTGGTATTTGGTGTGAAATGTTTATATGTATTCATTCCTGTCCTATTTATCTTTTTTATTATTTGTAATTTGCTTATTTCATTTTCCTTTTGCACGTGAAAATCTTACAAATTAAAATTAACTCTTTGGGAGAAATTGTTATTCCTTCTTTTTTTGGCAACAATAAAGTTTATAATGTTTAATAGAATAATGTCAGTTTATTCTGTATGAAAATAACGAACTTTTTCTTTTATAATCAAAATAGTTGAATACATAAATAAAAATATTATTCTATATAGTATATAAATACTATTTTCATTTCTGCGTTTAAATCAATATATATGCAAATATCTATACAAAGGCATTCATTAATTCATTCCTTTTAACTTTGATTTGACTTTAAAAACCATACATACTTTCACATTTATGATATTTTTAGATGAGATATAGTTGCTACGCAATGGTTAAAAAAAATGAAATATAAGTAAATTCATAAAATAAAATGTTTTATATTATTCTAACACATGTATAAAATTCCATCATAAGTTATACACCTAATTTAAAAGCTCTGACAAATGTTTTGACAAAAGTGCAAACTAAAAGGAATAATTTAATACTCTTATTTAAAAATTTCAGCATCCAAAATTTACCATTTAAATCTATTATTCATATGAGCGATTTCTTTCAACAAATGAAATTTGAAAATCGTCTGAGTTCCCATAGAAAAGCATTATGTCACAAAATAAAATGTTCTATATATTTCGAACGAATGAACCAAATTTAACCCAAAACTATACAGCTAAATCCGGGGAGATCACCAATATACATCCTTAATTTCAAGCTAATCGGATGCTTTTTACGGCAGTTATCGCGGGACAGACAGACTAACTAACTAACTAACAAACAAACAAACAAACAGATGGAAACGAAAAAAATTCGGGTCTCCACAGTAAGCCTTCACTGACGTTTCGGCAATAAGGTGAATTTTGGTTTTATTTCGTTTTTATTTATGAATTTAATAAATTGTAGTTTATTGCAAATTTACTTTACAAACGATACAAAGCTGAAGGAATGCAATTTTATTATTCGGTGAATAATAACATTTTCCGAATTTTGAAAAAATATACATGAATGATTTAGAATAAAACATGAAGCTGTTATTGCTTTTTACTGGGTTTGTATATTGTTCCCCGATAATGACGTCATATGCATATTTTTCTACAGATGTTGTTTAACACTGGATCGTAAAAGTGTAATGAATAGCGGGTGCAAATGACGTGATTTGGCAAAAAAAAGCGTGCATTTAATTTTTAAAACGGAAATACGTTTTATAGAAGTGCGTCATTATCACCTTAGCTGCTTTGAAATTCTTCACAGGTGAAAAGGCTTCACTTTTGAAAATAATGGTATTTTTTTAAATTTCTTTAAAATGGTTGTAATGAGATAGCTAACATTATTGCAGAGAAGAGAGAAATAATTATGTTTATTCATCGTTATTCATGTCATTTTCAAATAAAAATTCGAAATTGTTGATAAAAATTGTTGTATAGGGTTTAGTAGCGCAAAACGGAAAATTACGTACTGCTTTTGAAAACACGCATTTTTTTCTCAAAGTTTCCATATATTTTTTTCCTTCTACATGTGTACTGATATTAAATTTCAGACACTAGGCGAAATGCTTAAGTAAGTGAAAATGACGTCATATTTAAAAGAAACGACCATTTTCTTAGATAACATTAAACATTTTAACATAAATGCGCCTAAAAAACATAAATCAGGCAATTTTACTCTCCAGTACTAGAGATTAGAATCTCAAGTTAAGAGTGCAGCAGTTCGCATGCAAATATATTGTCGACAATCGTGACTTCAAGTTTTGAGTTAAAATGATTTTAAAATGATCAAATTAAAATAGCAATTTAAAAAAAAATGGTGAATACGGATATGAGAAGTACGTATTTAAATTTGAGAAGCTGAAAATGACGACGGTTTTAGATTTCATTGAGAAAAAATTCTGTGATCGTGTCAAAGTGGGCTGCAGTTTGCTATTTTTCATTCCGGAGTACCAAGCATAGGAGACTCATTTGATAACTTCATCATATTAACTGATTTTTATTATATTTTACTGATTGCGTATCTATATTAAAAAGGACAACCGTATCTGTGCGTAACGCTGGCGTCATTTTGCGAATGGTAACATTTCACGATCAAATTTCGGTTTTGAAATTTTCGCTACTACAATTTTTTAATCTGTTGACCATCGCACATTTTCAATTTTTAGAACGTCATATAGGGAAAAAAATATACTTTCAAATACAATTTATTTAAAAACTATCTTAAATGGCTGAATTATTGTTTTTTAAAAGTAATTTTCAAGCATGAAATATTGTTAATTTATCTATATCGCTTTTGCCCTTAAAACAACATAAAGAGTTCATCATTTTCTTACGGCTAATATTCCATAAAAAATCTTCCTCTATGAATAAATAAATAAAATAATATAAATAAAACGCAAATTTAACAGACATGTAATTGAACTACGCTCTTAAAGCTCTGAAATTATCATAATATAAAAGAATGCCCTAAGTAGTAAAACCTTCGGTTAATAACTCTTAGCATGCGGCTGATACGTAATTATTGCTTTTAATAAATTTCAAAACTTTATTTAATTGTGTAATTCATATTTTTCATATGAAAAATGCTTTTTTATTGTTAGTGGACAATCTAAAAAATATATTGCATAGTGGACAATCTAAAAAATATACTGCATGTAAAAAAATTATAAGTTTTCAATTAAAAAAAATGTTTTCATCTATATTCTGTAACCCGGGAAGCCCGGGTACGATCCCCTAGTCTATAATATAAAGGACAAACATACCTGTGCGTAACGCATACGTCATTTTGCGAATGGCAACACTTTGAAATTTGAAATAAAATTTTGGCTTTGCAATTTTCTCTACTGCATATTTTTAAACTTCTAAACATCGCACATTTTAAATTTTTACACCGTCGTATAAGGAAAGAAATGCTCTTTTAAATGCAATTTGTTTGAAAACTGTATCTCAATGTATTTTTGAGACATTAATTTTTTTGTAGTTTTTAATACCATTTTTCTTATCGTGGCAACAAAAGTACCTCATTTCATTGAAAGTCATTGAAAGTAAACGAAAAATAGTCGAAAATAGGAGATACTATATCTTTTTGTTGCCATTTTCTCATAAAACCTCAAATAAAAGTTGAAATTAAGATATAGGCTATGTCAAGAATATTGTCTGTTATTCTGTGATAATGACGTCATATGCACACTTTTCTATAGACGAAGTTTAAAACTGGATTGTAAAAGTGGATTGCTTTACCGGATGCAAATGACGTCATTTTATAAAAAAGCGTGTATTTTATTTCTTAAACCTGAATTATGTTTTGTAGAAGTGCGTCATTTTCACAGCCCAGCTGCTTTGAAATTCTTCACAGGTGAAAATGCTTCATATTTAAAAATAATGTAATCGAAATCACACACTGATAAAACGCAATGTTTTACAAAAATTTAGAGTATCTTTATAAAGTATATTTTTCAATCTTCTGACCATCGTTACATTTTCAATTTTCGTCGCATAGAGAAAAAATTTACTTTCAAATGCAATTTGTTTAAAAACTTTATCTTAATTGACTGATGTATTATATTTTCTAAAATAATTTTTAAGCATGATTTTTTTAAAGTTTATCTTATCACGTGCCGGTTTCAATACATAATAATAATAAACATTTTGCACATAAAGCAACAAACATTTTTCAGCATTTGTTTCTGACTATTTTTGCATAACGAAATTAATACTTCCTTTATAAACAATAAAAGAATAATATTAAAAAACCCACCAATCTAACATATTTGTGAAAGACAAATTAACGAAATTAAAACTTCTTTTATAAACAAATAAAAGAATAATATTGATAAAACACAAATCTAACATATTTATAATCGTACAATTTAAATTTTTAGATCACCAAATAGGATTTTTTTTTTTAGTGGAATAACTTTGCAAAGTCCATCTCAGTTTACTGATTGTCTATGGTTTTAAAAATAATTTTTAAACATGAAATATTTTTTAATTTATCTATATCGCGCGGAGCTCGATTACGAAAGATTAATCCGTTTGCCCTTAAAACAAAATACAGAGTTCATCATTTTCTTACGGCTAATATCCATTAAAAAAATTCCCTATGAATAAATAAATAAAATAATATAAATAAAACACAAATTTACCAGACATGTATAAGCTCTGAAATTATCTGAATATAAAAGGATGCCATAAGTAGTAAAATCTTGGCAAATAACTCTTAGCACGCGGCTAATAAGGAAATATCGCTTTTGATAAATTTCAAAAATTTATTTGATTGTATAATTCGTATTTTCCATATTAAAAATGCTTTTTTAATGTAAGTTGTCAATCTAAAAATATTATTGAATATAAAAAAAATATTAGTTTTCAATTTAAAAAAATGATTTCACCTATATTTTTTAATCCGGGAAGCCCGGGTACGATCCCCTAGTATATTTAAAAGACAAGGCTGTTTTTTTAGTCATCTGGCCTGAGCTTTGTACTGAACCGATATCGATAATTAATTTTTTTAAATGAAAGCAGTTTAAACTTTACAACATACTTATAACTACTGAAAAGGTGACACAAACATATAAAAATATTTTTTAATGCGACCCTGAGATCTTTCAAACACACACGTGTTCATTTTCAAAGGGAAAAGACGACTGACTGAATAGAAAATAAATTTTAAAAACAAAAACAAAATAGTACGAATGCGCAAGTGGAATTCAGTCCGTTTCTCTGCAGAGGCGTGAAAAGATCGGTTTCATATTTTCAGGAGTTCTTGAAATATTTAGGATATTATGCCAAATCGTGGGAATATTTTACGAAAGGACATCGTTGCAAACAGTATCACCCCTAAGTAAAATTTCAATGGATTCACGGATTATTGAAGAGTAATGGTTAGATGCTGAAATGATCATTTTAGCTTTTTCGAAGTTTATCTATTATTTTTACTTTCTTCTATCTTTACAAGAAGAAAGTATTGGGTTCGTGAAAAATTTTGACTTCCGGTTTTCGAAGGACTTATACGTTTTAGAATGCCCAGAACACGATTTGATGGTTTTTAGAAAATGTCTGTCTATGAGTCTGTCTGTCACTCTGTCACTCTATCACTCTGTGAGTCTGTATGTGACAAAAATTTTGTGGGCGCTCTATCTCAAGACCTAATGCACGGAATTTCACAAAACTTCATATTTAGTTAGACCTTGATATAAACTGGACCTGATTAGTTTTTGGTGAAAATCGCCCTAACAGGTGGCGCTGCTATGCGGCATTTTTCACGATTTTTGCAATAGCTATATCTCAAGAACTACTGCACGGATCTCCATAAAACTTCAGATTCAGTTAGTCCAAGATATAGTTTGATGCTGATTACTTTTTTGTGAAAATCGCCCTACAGGTGGCGCTGGTATGCTGCATTGTTCATGATTATCGCAATAGCTCTAACTCAAGAAAAAATGCACGAGTTTTCATCAAACTTCAGATTCAGTTAGTCCCTGATATAAATTAGTGCTGTTTAATTTTTGGTGTAAATCGCCCAACAGGTGGCGCTTCTGTGCTGCATTTTTCACGATTTCCACAAGAGCTGTATCTCAAGAACTATTGCACGGATTTTCATCAAACTTCAGATTTAGTTAGTCCTTGACATGAATTGACGTATAAATTAGTGCTGTTTAATTTTTGGTGTAAATCGCTCAACAGGTGGCGCTGCTGTGCTGTATTTTTTGCGATTTCCGCAATAGCTTTATCTCAAGAACTAATGCTTGGATTTTCAACAAACTTCAGATTCAGGTATACCTTTATATCGTTTAGTGCTGTTTACTTTTGGTGTAAATCGCTCAACAGGTGGCGCTACTATGCTACATTTTTTCAGAATTTCCGCTATAGCTCTATCTCAAGAACTAATGCACGAATTTTCATCCAACTTCAAATTCAGATATACTTTGATATGTATTGGTGCTAAATCGTTGTTATTTCTTGTACTATTTAAATGATTTACTTGACGTGATTTATATAGAAGAAGGTTTTGTGATGGCTACAACATACTAGTTCTTTTTTATGCAATCTGGATAGAGCTGTACTTGGTTTGTTAAACTTGATATCAGAAAAGTACTCTTTTAATCTTTCCTTAAATTTTCGAGATGTCATACCATAATAAAATAAACTCTCATGTTGTTCTGTGCTGCATGGGATTATGTAAACTCCTGCTTTTTCATAATCGGGAATTGGATCAATTTTACTGTGAGTCGATTCTTTCAATTTTGTTGGAGGTTTAGCTATTAAATTAATATTATATTTTAGCAACGCATATCTCAATATCTCATAAGGCTGTGGGATATAATCAAACGTGAAATACACACACTTGCTCAAACTTAATTCATTCTTCTTTCTTAGTTGTTTTGCTTGATTAACTAATCTATTAATGGATTGGGGAGGGAGGCCATTCTCAATAGCAATCTGTTTTATTATACTAATCTCGTTTTCTAGATATTTTTTATCCGTACAAACTTCGAAGGCACGTTTAACGTAAAACCTGTAGGCAGCAATTTTATATGAAAATGGAAATTAATTATATGTTTGTGTCACCTTTTATGTTGTTATAAGTAAGTTGTAAAGTTTATTACTAACAAAGTGAAAATTTCCTTCACGACACTAGTTTTTTTAATACAGTGTTTTGACTGTATTGAAAGCAGTTTATTTGTAGATGTTCTCACACTTGATCTCTTTTAAAATAAACCCATTTTTATATTTCAGTTTTAACTTTAAAAGTGTTTTTTGAAATTTTTTCACATTGGTGGCAATCGGGTTACTTCCATTGTTGAAGAGAGAAAGGAAACAATGGGAATTACCATATCATTACGGAAGCTATTTTCGAATTGCAATTACAAATAACTTTTTAAAAATATTGAACAGAAAATGATCTTACGATAAACAAAAAATACATTTTTACTCATAAAGCGGTTACATTTCGATATTTTTTTTTTTTTTTTTTTTTTTTTTTTATCCGCTGAAACTGAGACTGAGACGCTCATCTCAGTGAGTGGAAATGACGTCATCGTAAAAATGAAACATTATTTACTTTGATAAAACTAAATTACGAATGCATCTAAAAGAGTAAATTTGGAGATTTCGACGCATTCAGATTAGAACCTCAAGTCAAGAGTGCTAATGTTCACATGCAAAATTGTAATTGGCAAATGTGACATCAAGTTTGGGAATATATGTATTTATAAATAATCTATGGCTAGTAAAAACACTTTTAAAATAGTGAATATGAATATAAAATTTGCAATGGGGAAAACGCCGTTTTTTTTTTTTTTTTTTTTTTTTTTTGTCGTTGAAAAGAAATTATGATTGCGTCATAGTGGTGTATTTTTCATTTATTTTTCATTACGTAATACCAAAAATCAAAGACTATTAATGACTTCATAATTTATTATCTCAAATGCATGTTACTAATTACGAATAAAAATACAATTTAATTTTTCTAAAATTTAAAAAATTGAAATTAATCTTTAGTTAAGAATAATATTTGTCAAGCCAGCCGACATAAGATTGATTATTAATTGCAGATATATATATATTTGGAAAATATGCTAAAAGATTTCAAAGAAGCTAGCATTAATGTGGTATTAAAAATAAATTTGGAAAAGACAAAGGTGATGTTAAATTCATTTGCACCAAAAAAGAATATAGACATAGAGACATAGAATATACCTACAACAACACTGAGATTAAAGAAGTACGAAGTTATGTGCACCTTGGACAGGAAGTATGATCGGATAATAGTATCATGAATGAAATCAATAGAAGAATAAACAAGTAAGAAAAAGCATGCGCTAAGCATAGATTATGAAACACTTTCCAACACTTCCTGAATGCTTTAACAAAACTTCGTTATTTAGAGAAATAAGGTATATAAGAGAAGTAACTAAACATTTTAGAAAACGCATGAAACATTTGAAAAACCGATTTCTGCAGTTATCATCTATAGCGAAATATGTATTCCAATTCTTTTTAACAGCCCTATATTTGATCTGTAGATTGATATATATATACTATATAATGGGAAAATTTAGTTTAGCAAAAACGCATAACAGGTTGAAATTTCTCTTTCAGCAATTTATACTAATAGATCAAAACATACTTGTATACATTTGTACTGCCCTGTAGTTAACCTAGTACCTTTAATACACGTCACTATTTAGCTAAAGTTTAATTCAAAGTAAAACACACTTAAAACTACTGAAATCACATTTCCAGAAATTATCATTTATAGACGGCCATGTATCCAATTCTTTTCGTGACCCTGTATATCCTTTTATCTATGTTCTACAAACATTTCTTAGTAAACCAAATTCAGTTCCGCGTCAAAATGCATAACTCATTTAAGAACCACCTTTAAGCAATTTGCAAACATACCCAGTAACCATTACGAATTATTTTGTGTAGCCCTGTATATGAATTACAACATTTATACACATCATATACTATGCATAAATATAGTGAAACCTAAAAGCACATAACATAATTAAAAATGCATTTCCAGCAATCATCGCTACTGTAAATTACTTCGGATACAATGTAGTATCTGAAGTCTTTTGTGTGTCCTGTAAATGCACTTCGTATTATACATGAAATAAGTTATAGTACATCTCAGCGACGTATGTCAATTTCATTATACATGAAATAATTTAACATAATTAAAATACGCCACAAACAACTCCCTCCACCCTATATCGTTCTGTAACGGAATTATTTTGTGTGGCCCTGCAAACGAATAATAACTATTCTTTGCACCGTATATTCTACAGAATGCATATTTTAGTACACTTGATAAATGCATATCAATTTTATTATGTTTGAAAGCATGTAACATCATTAAAAACTATTTTAAATTATGTTTCCCCATAGGCCGTAATGTAACGGAAAACTTTTGACTGTCCCTGTAAATGAACTAAACATGCTAGAAACTTTATTTGAAACAGGGAACGTGTTATGGTAAACATCAATAATATCCAAAAACTTCAGTGCAATCCAAGTATATTTACGGGAGTTAGAGCGCGGACAAACGGACAGCCAAACCGAAGTCATAAACACTTTTCAACTTTGTTGGAAAGAGTTAAAAAGAGACATGTTAATTAAAAAGTAGAAAAATTAGTAGTTCTTAAAAAGAATTTTTCTAGAAGACCGGTATACAAATAGGGATCGTGCTATGGTAGAGGTCACTAACATCCAAAAATTTCAGAACGATCCGAGTATATTTACGAGAGTTAGAGCGCGGACAGACAGACAGACGGCCAGACAAACCGCAATCATAAACACTTTTCAACTTTGTTGGAAAGTGTTAAAAATGGATACCGTGCTTTTGGGAAGAACACTATTATTCTGAAGAGTAACATGCATCTTTGTTTGAAAAGAAAGGTGTTTGCTTGCACTAACTTATGGTGCAGAAACATAGACGCTAACAAAATGAATGTTACAAAGATTACAAACAACACAGAGAAGTATGGAAAGATGTATTCTAGGTATAATTAGAAGAGAGAAAAAAGAGAATAACTTGGATAAGAAGTCAGACGAAAGTTTTTGACATCATTCAAAGAATTAAACGGCTGAAATGGAAATGGGCTGGGCACATTGCAAGAAGACAAGATAATAGATGGAGCACAAATATCCTAGAGTGGTATCCCAGAGATGTAAAACCACCAAGAATACGACCTCAAGTGAGAAGGAGTGACGAAATCTGAAAAGCGGACGGTGTTAATTGCATGACTAAAGCACTAGACAGGAAACATTAGAAAATCTGGGGGAGACCTACATCCAGCAGTGGATTGAAAATGGTTGTTGTTGTTGATAATGATGACGATATATATATACATATATATAAATTTAAACAATCAGCTCTTTTAAACATTTTCATTCATCGAATTCGGCGGGTTTCAACCCGTTAAATGATACAAAATAAAGGTATCTTATGATTAAAATTTATTTCAAATGACTAATCGAAATAATAAGATATGTGCACTTTTTGCTTTTACCCCCGACTTATCTCGGGTCAAACATTGAAGTGGTTAAAATGGTGAGAGATGGAGAACAAAAAAGTTAACTTACCCAGAAAACATGTCATCCCGGTTAGACATTCATTTAAATTTTTGCTTCTGTGTCATGTAATAAAAACTCAAATCGAACGATTGTTCTGGTTTGCAGATAGAATAAAGTATCATTTTTTAGCAACAGGTAGCGGTTGCAGTCCATATTTTACTTTCTACAGACATGGCTAGCTTTGTTTACAAATACATCGGGTCTTAAAGCGTTAATTGAAGTGCATTACTGGTTCTGACACATAATACAAAACCAGAGTTAGTACGGGTCCTTGAATTTCCAGACTAAGAAATTCTTCGGTACCATTATTTTCTTATAGAAAATCTCTCCTCAAAACAGACGAAATTTCGCGCGTTTAAACTAGATTTATTTTTCTATAAAAAAATACTGATATCTTGCCTTGAAAATAACGGTATCCGTACGAACCCATAAAACCATAAACATAAAACCATTTCATCGCTTAAAAGTAATCTTGTAACGTTTAAACATCTAATTTAATAATATTTCATTTCTTTCATGTATAAATTTAAATCATAAAACATATTTTAATGCAGATAATAGTTTCTGGACTGCAAATAATCCAGAAAAAAGTATATTATTATTCTGATTAATGGCATGAAAATCCAATCTGTTTCAATTGTAAGAGTCAAAAATATTATTTAAATGAAAATGCTTTTAGTTCAATGCTTTTTCAACCATTTTTTAATCAATTTGATAGAACCTAAATGATAAAATAATGTAAGTAATGGTTTTAACAAAATGAAATTATTTTCGCATTTTGAGGGCAATTTATAAATTAGTTTTCCCCTCTTTGCTTGAAGGGTAATTTTTTAAAATTATTCTTGCCGCATAAATGATGAAGAATTTCTTAGATAGAATATTAAATAACACACAATCTGCTTTTATATTTGTCTACGAAAAAACAACTCAATAACAAAGATAAATAGATTTTTTTAAGTACATTAAATACTAATGCTTTCAATAAAATTGCTTTATAAGCAGATTTTATAGATGTACCAGAATAGCGAAGATTAAAAATAATTTAATAGATGAACATAAGAAAATACTATTCCAAACATATTTTAATGCAACGCATATTTTAATATACAGGGTTATTCAAAATGATATACGGTACTTTAAAATACTATAATAAACTTATTTTGAAACACACACAAATAATTAAACTTAGTATAAATCACAATAAAACCAAAAAAATACACAAGACACGTTTTGAGTCGGAAAATATAACAACGTGTCATCAGCCACTGTAAACACGTGTCCGTAAGGGGATGAGGTCATAAATGAGATTGAGTTGTGACCTTGTCCCCTTACGGACACAAGTTTGCAGTCATTTGTGACCTTGTCCCCTTACGGACACGTGTTTACAGTCATTTGTCACCTTGTCCCCTTACGGACACGCGTTCACAGTCATCTGTGACCTTGTCCCCTTAAGGACACGTGTTTAAAGTCATTTATGACCTTGTCCCTTACGGACAGGTATTTACAGTGGCTGATGACGGTCTGTTATATATTACGAGTTGGAACCCGTCGAAATTCGACGAATTAAAAGGTTTAGATTGGAACTGTCAGATCGAATTTATAATAAACCTACAAAAATAATTGCAATAAAAAATCCATCTTGCATTGGTTGTCTAACTCTTAAAACAAATAATGTTTTTAACCTAAAATTACCAAAATATTATTTCCAAAAACTTCAACTGCTTAAATTATTGAAAAATTAAACTGTATTAGAATACGTAATCAAGATGAGTAATTATGTTGAAGTTATCGATTGATGCTCTTACGTTTGTTTTTACGGAATGAAAAATCAGTAAAATTCACAATTTTAAAGTATTTTAACGCGCAATACATTATTAATGAATGTATTTCCAAACTTAAAGTTAAGTTTGTCCGATACAACTTTTCATGTGAACATTCGCATAAAATTTAAGTTCTAATTTCAGTACCCGCGAAAATTTACCATTCAGAAAATTGCCTTTAGTTGCCACAGTATTGGCCATTTAGTATTGGTCAAATATTAGTTTTATCAAAGAAAATGATCGTTTTGTTTTAAATATGACATAGTTTTTATTTACTGAATAATTTTGCCTAGCGTCTCAAACTCAGCGTAATGTAAAAATATTAAAATATCTTCTTCATTCTTTTGATTTATGAAGAAGAATGAGTGTTTTTTTGACGTCATTTTCTGTTCAAAAATTAGAAAAAAGTTACTTTCATTTGTAATGTGGAATGGCATCAATAAGTATGTAATCAATAAAAATAAATAAACCATGACTATTTTCCCTTTACTTTTAATAGAAATGGAGTACTTCAGTTGCCACAATTACAAAATTGATACTAAAAACTATAAAAAAATTAATATATTAAAAATAAATTGAGATAGAACTTTCAAACAAATTGCATTAAAAAGTAAATTTTTTCTCTATACGACGGTGTAAAAATAGAAACTGTGCGATGTTTAGAAGTTTAAAAATTTGCAGTAGCAAAAATTGCAAAACCGAAATTTTATTTCAAATTTCAAAGTGTTGCCATTCACTGAATGACGTATGCGTTACGCACAGATATGTTTGTCCTTTATAGTATAGATAGTTCGAAACGCGTTTTGTGTATTGATTTGATTTTATGGTGATTTATACAAAGTTTAATTATTTTAATTGTGATTTATAGCCAGTATTTCGGTGCTGTTTCAACTATACACTTACCAGAGTTTAAAATGAATAAAATTTAAAAAAAAATTCACATTACCCATCGCCGGTAGCGGTACGGAATTTATGGTGGAACTACAATCGCTATAGCCTAAAATGACGTCTCAGCAATAAAACGTGTTTTACGTTCTGCAGTATGCGAAAACAGAATCTGTAATCTTAGACCAACGTGCGTTTCGTAGATGTTCTGACAAAATCAGTCATACTATGAAAAAAAACAATTTGTAAGTGATATATCCGTAATTTGAAGAAATTGGCTATTTTTACAATGTGACTTTTTCTTGCGTTTTTCCAACCATCACACCATGTGACTATTTCTTGTTGTCTTCGTGAAAGACTACGTATATGTGGTACTGATACCACGCAACTTTGACGACCTAAAAGCAAAGCATATGTAATGCTCTGAACTTTATAACACCAGACATTCTTAAACGAGTTTGACACGACCTAGACTCTGGTCTGAACATTGCCTGTGTAACGCACAGAACAACTTTCTTACAAGTTCTGAGACGCACAGAACAACCAAAATAAATTTAGTTGTCCTATACTTCGATGTCACTTAAAGTCTGGTCTAGGCAAAAACGGTGAATTTGAAGACAATAGGTTTCCAAAGTTCACAAAAAAGCCTTAGCATAACGTCACCAGATGCACTAACTACCAGAATGCTACCGATAACGTAAAAAAAAGTCCTTCCGGCCAGTGCCGGGAGGAAGAGGTAGCTTTCATAATCCTTATTTAAAAAAAGCCAACTTATATCATGCAAACATACGAAGCTCAATTTAGTGGAAACCGAATATAGGAGATTCAATACTAATTTTTATCAATATAATGAATGAGAATTTCGCGAAATTAGTCAGCTTTATTCAAGCTGCTTTTCTTTAAAGTAACTTATATTTGGCTGCCAAATTCGGCAATTTCTTAAAGTGCCTGTCATTTTAAGACAACATGGTGGATGAGGCTAAGCAGTGAACTTGGTCGAGACCTTAGTAATTTCTGTGCACATGCTCACTCACATCGGAATCGGTTAATATATAGGAGTGCTGTCGCATGCAAAAAATCAGATTTTTCAAAATGTCACCCACAATAGAAATTGAAACTGCTATATCTGAGCCATTTTTTAAAGTAAAGAAAAACAAAAAATGCTCCTGAATCCTTATATCAAGATCAAATACTTAAGAAAGAAACCTTTTTCAATTTCTAATTTTTTTGCACCTCACTTTAAATATATATATATATTTTTTTTAATTTAATGGCCGCCATTTTGAAACAAGATGGCTGATAAATCTGGCCAGCGAACTTGGTCGAGGTGTTGATGTATACTATCCACATGCCTTCTTACATCGAAATAGGCGAATACGTGTGTTATCGCGTGACAAATACAAGATCGTTTCAAAATGTTAGCCATGCTAGAAATTCAAAGTGCTATAAATCAATAATTTTTTAAGATATCAACAAAAGAACAAATTTTCAGAAACAAAAACTGCTCCGGAATCTTTGTATCAAGGCCAAACACATAAAAAAAATCTTTTTCATTTTCCAATTTTTTAATACCTCATTTTGAATTTTAAATTTAATTTTTTTAAAATGGCAACCCTTTTGAAACAAGATGGCGAATGAAGCTGGCCAACGAACTTGGTCGAGACATTGGTATGTACTATGTACAGACCAAGTTACATCCAAATAGGTTCATAAATACGCCTGTTATCGCGTGACAAAAATCAGGTCGTTTTAAAATGTCAGCCACAAGAGAAATTCAAAATGCTATTACTCAGCCATTTTTTTAGATATAGACGAAACAAAAACTGTTCCGGAATCTTTGTCTTAAGGTCAAACACATACGAAAAAAATCTTTTTCATTTTCCAAATTTGGTATCTCATTTTATTTTTTTAATTTTTTAATTTTTTAAATTTTTTTAAATGGTCGCCATTTTGAAACAAGATGGCGGATGAAGCTGGCCAACGAACTCGGTCGAGATATTTGTATGTACTATGTACACACCAAGGTACATCCAAGTTGGTTCTTAAATACGCCTGTTATTACGTGAGAAAAATCAGGACGTTTCAAAATGTCAGCCACGCTAGAAATTCAAAATGCTATAACTCAGCCATTTCTTAAGATATATACGAAACAAAAACTGCTCCCGAATCTTTTTATCAAGGTCAAACACATAAGAAGAAAATATTTTTTCAATTTTCAATTTTTTGTACCACATTTCAAATTTCAAATTTTCTTAAAAATTTAAATGGCCGCCATTTTTAAACAAGATGGCGGGTGAAGCTGGCCAATGAACCCGGTCGAGACATTGGTATGTACTATGTATAAACGAAGTTACACCCAAATCGGTTCATAAATACGCCTTTTATCGCGTGACAAAATTCAGGAAGTTTCAAAATGTCAGCCACGCTAGAAATTCAAAATGCTATAACTCAGCCATTTTTTAAGATATAGACGAAACAAAAACTGCTCCGAAATCTTTGTATAAAGGTTAAATACATAAGAAAAAAATATTTTTCCATTTTCAATTTTTTGGTACCACATTTCATATTTGAAATTTAAAAAAAAAATTTAAATGACCGCCATTTTGAAACAAAATGGCGGATGAAGCTGGCCAACGAACTCGGTCGAGAGATTGGTATGTACTATGTACACACCGAAATACATCCAAATCGGTTCATAAATACACCTTTTATCGCGTGACAAAATTCAGGACGTTTCAAAATGTCAGCCACGCTAGAAATTCAAAATGCTATAACTCAGCCATTTTTTAAGATATAGACGAAACAAAAACTGCTCCGGAATCTTTGTATAAAGGTCAAATACATAAGAAAAAAATATTTTTCCATTTTTAATTTTTTGGTACCACATTTCAAGTTTTAAATTTTTTAAAAAAAATTAAATGGCCGCCATTTTGAAACAAAACGGCGGATGAAGCTGGCCAACGAACTCGGTCGAGACATTGGTATGTACTATGTACACACCGAATTACATCGAAATCGGTTCATAATTACGGGAGTTACAGTGTGACATAAGTCAGATATATATATATATATATATATATATATATATATATATATATATATATATATCAATTTTGAACGGAGGGTGGTTTCGGGGTCTGGGGGTCATGATCGATGAAAATATACCAAAATTTTTTGAAATCGCTTTCCTCCGAACGGCTGCAATAGGTAGCTTTTTTGTAAAGAAAGCTACCTAAAAGAAGGGGATCACATAGCTCACTAGAACAAATTTGGATAGCCGTTACCTTGTGGCTGCTACCAGCCGAGTTATTCCAGGGTAAGCTCGGCTGTTAAGCCTTAAAAAACGCCTTTTTTCTGCATCATAATCGGTCTACAACGACTGATAAACAAGCGTTTCGGCGCCTATCAGGATATAAACAGTGGGTATAAGTAAAAAATTTTTGGAATTTAACTAACTAAATTGTAAATTTTTCCGAGACCGGTGCCAGTTGTACCACGACAACCGCGGGTCCCGACAGCAACTTGGAAGTGAACAACTCCGAAAAGAGACGTTTTCTCTTTGAGTCCCACACGAGAGAGGAGCTTATAACCAGTCAAGAAGAAAATGAGCCATAATGGAAAAAAATCCGGTCTTAAATATCCGAGGTACAGTGAGCAGGTAACCCTGAGCTAATGAGAATGATCAGTAATCTGAGACTGACCACGCAGAATGAGGGGCAAAGTAGCATAAGAACAAAATTCCTATAAATTTTAAACATGAGCGAAAAGACGTGCGTCCAGCATTTATTATGTAACACTTTCGAACACATTCAAAATACTGTGACAAAACTTTACAGTTTATTAAGGTGAACTATGTTGTCTACATAAACAATTTGAAAAAAGCATAACGAATTTAAAAATCCAATTTCTGCTATTACCATAAAAAGTCAGGAAAATATCCGTTTATTTTTTTTTTTTGTGTGTGTGTGTGTGTATGCAGTCCTGTATATGATAAATACTATATAATATGCTAAAGGTTACTTCAGTTAAACGAATAGCACAATTAAAATTTTCCATTCAGCAGTTTCCGTGAAAAAACGGAAATGTACTTGAGAACTTTTGTGCAGACCTGTATATGATCTATAGAATTTATACACGACAAGTAATATTTGAAAAAATAGTTCAGTTTAAAACCGTGTATCAGAACAGAAAATGCAATTCCAGCAATTATTGCTCATAGGCTTCAATAGTTCAATTACTGTACAATTTCTTCTGTAGCCAAATTTTTTTGTGTGTCCCTGTAAATGAGCGACAAATTATATGCAAACTAAATTTTACAATAAGAGTCTTGTAGTAAACCTCAGTGATGAATATATAAATTCCAAAATGTTTAAAACTAGCAAAAGCCATGCTTTGTTTGGATTCGCGCGTTTGGAAAAAAAAAGACTGTCTAATGATTTATAGGCCTTCATTTGTTTGTAACATTAATATAGATAAAATTAAATACAGTTTATAGTACCTCCATGTTTTAACAGAAATCATTCGGTTATATTTTTTCAAAATAGTATGTATTTTAATTACATTTACTTTCGGTTGTTATGAAAAAATGGCAACAAAATATATAATTAATATTTTACAACTAATTTTCCTTTACTTTCTACACAAATGGAGTACTTTCATTGCCAATATTAAGTAAATGGCTCCAAAAACTACAAAAAAATTAATATTTCAAAAATAAATGGAGATGCAGTTTTCAAACAAATTGCATTTAAAAGTACTTTTTTCCCCCCAATACGACGGTATAAAAATTGAAAATGTGTGACGCTTAAAAGTTTAAGAAATTGCTATTATTTAATCGTACTCCTTTGTTTTACGGCTGGCATCTGTAAGGTAACGTTATTTTTTGAAAACGACACAAAATAAGCTGGGAGAAAGAAATAGCATACCTCACCGAAGGCTAATAATATAATTCTTTTAAAATGCGTAATTACAATTCTTTATAATATAATTCTTTTAAAATACGTAAGCAAGTATCTAAAAGCTCTCTGTTAAAGATGTTTTTACATTTTACTAATTACAACAACTAATTTTATTTATTCAGAATTCTATTGTTGCCACTTTAGAAAAAAAATGATAATATAATCCTTTTAAAATGCGTAAGTATCGTCTGCGTAAATGATTTCGCATAATAAGAATAAATTGCGTATTTGAATTCTTAACACTGAAAAATACTTTTATAATTGAATGTAAATAATTGAATTTTCACAAATTTTAATTCTTTAAAAATATGCTGTAATTGTCATAATTAATTTTTTAAAAACAGTTTTTGAGATATTTTGGCGTAATAATGAAAATATATTTTTTTATTTAATTAATCATCTTTCTGTCTATAATGGACTAACTCCATGATTTATTTTTTTCTCTGAAAATATACGTGTTTCATTTTTTATTTGCAAAAATGCGTCTGTAATTGGAAAAACATGTAAAATAAATTGATTAAAATAATAAACTTTTTAAGGTTATTCTGTAAAAAAGATAATATTGTGCAAATCTACAGATCATAATTTATTTTTATGTTTAATTTCAAGTCAAAGTACTGAATAGCTTTTTTGTAAAGTGTACGACAAAATGTAATTTCTGTAGCCTAGTAGAGGATTCGCTTCGCTCATCCTAATAGTGATATATCATTAAAATACACGGCTGACGATTATCCCCCAAAGGCCGTAATGTAACGGAATTCTTTTGAGTATTCCTGTAAATGAACTGTAAATGCTACACACCTCATCTTCAATACCGAACATGCCCCAGTAAACCCAAATAACATATATCAATTTCATGACAATCTGGCTATATTTATGCGGGTTAGAGCACGGACAGGTGGCAGGTTACAGACGGCAGACCGACAAACCGAAGTCATAAACCCTTTTCAACTATGTTGGAAAGTGTTAAAAACAGGGTTGGCAAAAACCAAGTTTTTTTAAAACAAAAACAACTGGGTTTTTTGGTTTAAACCAGGTTTTTTTTTTTGGTTTAAACCGGGTTTTTTTTCTATTGCATACAGATGCACATTTTTTTTTAAAATAAAATAAACATTGTTGGATATTATATAAATAATATAACTTCATTTGAAAATATTCAGATTAAATAGTTACGGTCAATTAAGTAGAAAATTGAAATCCTTTCTAATTTAAACATTAGCAACAGCTATGTCTTATGTTAAAAAAATAAACTGCTCCACCTAGTGAAACATAGATACCTTGAAAATCGTATAAAGAATCCTTTAATTAATAATGTAACAAATAATCAATAAATATTTGATGCAGTTTCATGATTATAATATATTATTCTGTGATTGTTATTATTATTATTTTAAATATACACATATTTTTGTATAATTTGTTTTCTGAGTGATAACTCCAAGTGTTCAAGTCAACATTATTTATCATTAGATTCAGCTAGTAACAAAAATGATTGATTGCTATTATTGTAATGCTAAAACTAGCATTCCAATTTCGTAAGCTGTGTTATTCAACTTCATATCTTGTTACTTTTTAAAATTCTTTAAGATGCTATTTCTTTATCTTATTGCAATCCAGAAAATTTACTTTCACAACATGACAAAATCTTAAAGATCATTGTATTTTGTTATTAACTACTGTAAATAGTCTGCATTTTTGAAATGAAAATATTTTATGCTAACTACTGAATTTTTTTTTATCTTTTTTGATTTCGTGTGCTTTATGATGCGTTATCTTTAGAGTTCATGTTAATTAGCCAATGCTAGTTTTCATTCTACATGCATAAGAACCTAGACTCAACCTATGACCTAGACTCAATATGCCTCATGTTGACTGCTTAGATGAAGTGTTAAAAGTAAAAATTACTTCTATTAATAATTTATAACAAATTACAAAAAAGAGAAAATATTATATTACATTTGTTCTAAAAAAAAAAAAAAAAAAAAAATTCACAAAAAAAAACCAAACAATTGATTTAAACCGTGGTTTAAACCATGGTTAAAAGCAATTGGTTTAAACCGTGCCAACCCTGGTTAAAAAGGGTTAAAACACCCATAAAATAAGTATACAAATAGTAGTAAGGAAAAGGAGATCTAAAAAATTCATAATAAAATTAATTAGGTTTAAATCGACTCTCTCGGGAATCAATTAAAAAAAAAAAAAAAAGAAAAAGAAAGAAAAATGTTCATCTATATAGTTTAGTTTACACAAGCAAAATAATTCTGGATATTTAAAACATGTGCCTAATTTACTGTAGCCAATTAAAGTGTTTCGTCTTTCTTTCTAAGAAGTAAAGAAGTCGTTCTAAGATTAGGTATTAGCGAAGTCAACTGATTTCCCATGAGGAAAATCGCAAATAGAAGCAAGTTACTAATTCATCAACAACTTGCATTTAAGGGAAAAGATAAACCAAACAAATAAAAATTTACAGGCATTTGGATTTTTATCAGCATCAGTGTTTGACGATTTATATGTTAGATATTTATTAAAAGGTTTAAATATGATATATAAAGTCTTGTTCAAAAAAAAAAAAAACTTTTTTAATCCTCAAAATTTAATGGAAATGGAAATTAATGTAACAACGTTTTCTATCTTTAATGCGAATCTCGGTCTATAAATATGATTGATTGAATGTTAAATAAAAGATATATTTCATTGTTTTTTAAAAGTAATGTTCGTCTTATTTAATCGCAGATTTCTGGGATAAAATATAACAAATATTATTATTCAAGAAAAATGGTTTAAAAAAAAATCGGTATCGTTGGCAGCTATATAAATGTATAAAAGCGAGAGATATTAATTGATGAAGTACTCAGTACTACGTTATTCAAAGAAACTTAATCTTACAATAACATGTTTAATAATCACTTATAAACAGATTAAGTTAAATAATGCTATAAAAAGTGATAAAATATCTTTAATAAGATTGACGATCGTTTCGTCGCACCAACGCAATGGCGAGCAAGAGGGGGGGGGGAGATCGCCCCCCCCCCTTGGGCTAATAAAGGGTTTGTAAAACGACATTATGCATCCTCACGGAAAATGATTTGGGGCGGAGCTCGAGCCCGGCGCGACCCGACCCGAGTCGCGCCAGTTTAAATCCCGAGACTCGGGCTGGGTCAGGTCTTTTCTCTTTTAGATTTGGGTCGTGCCCTGATCTTAATTTTTTTCTGCAGATTCGGGTCGGGCCAGACTTCTTTTTCCTCCAGATCGAGCCTGGCCTGGACTTCATTTTTCCTAAAGGTCTGCAATGGCCAAAATTTCCAGGTCGGGGCTCGGCCCAGAATAAAAGCTAAACATTCGGTCCGTATCAGCCCGTATGATACGCATTATTGACCCGACCACGACCCGCGCACTCCTCTAAATTCTTCTTCCTCCCGAGCCCAAGTTGGTCCGACCCGACAGGTGGCGCTGCTGTGCTGCCTTTTTCACGATTCCCGCAGTAGCTCTATCTTAAGAACTAATGCACGAATTTTCTCCAAACTTTAGATTTAGTTAGACATTGACACAAGTTGCTGCTGATTAGGTTTCGGTATTAATCGTCCAATAGGTGGCGCTGCTATACTGCAATTTTCACGATTTTTGCAATAGCTCTATCTCAAAAACTAATGCACGGATTTTCTCCAAACATGAGATTCAGTCAGACGTTGACAGAAGATGTTGCTGATTTGGTTTTGGTATAAATCACACAATAAGTGGCGCTGTTAGGCTCATTTTGATGGATTTACATGATTTCAGTGATAGTCATATCTCAAGAGCTAATGCCATATCTCAAGAGGAATACCATATCTTAAGAATCCTCATGAGGGACGTACATTATTTTATAATTTTGGCAGTGTGCTAGCGAATTTTGAAGTATTTCATGTATCAGATAGAAGAAAGTTTTGGGATTGGTACATCCGACTAGTTAAACTTATAAAAGGCATTCTTTTTCGCATAGACAATTGACGGGAATTTGTTAAAATTAGGAAAACTAAAGAACTAATCACTTTTAATATAATGGTGCTGCCATTTATGCAAGGAATTATTAATTTTCTATTAACAATTTTGATTTGTTAATTTAAGGATAAAGTGTTTTGTACGAGATATTAAACGAAACCCTCTGTGCGATCTGCTATTACACTTGCCCACATTTCTTTTGGAGCGGGGGGGGGGGGGGGCATCTGTTTTTCAGAATAAAACTTTTAGTCTTATTGGATTTCTGAAAATCTGCGATTAGATAATCCAAAAAATTCGCTTCGAAGTTACTGTGCGCATGAAATTCAAGTATTTCATGCGCCCTATACTGCATGTATCATGCAGTCTCGTCTCGAAGATATTAAGAACTACGATACTCCCTCCATGTGGAATTCATTTGTCAATTGACAGAATATTATAGTTTCTGATAAATTATATGCAAAGACATCTTTCTTTAAAAAAGGGAAATTAATATCAGTCATTTAATAAAAAACAACAACAAAAAAGCGCATTAACATTATAAAATGAAATAAAATAAAAAAAATACTGTACATATTTCATGCTTTAAAAAATTTCCTCATCAGCGCAATCGAAAACAAAGCAATTCTTTACACGTGTTCACATTCAAATAATACATTTGAAATAATAACTCCCCTTGGAATATACGTCAAAATAGTACCACATATTCTAGTGGAATTTTACATTCTTCGTTTTATGGAGTTTTCTGTAAACTTGTATACCAGCCTTCTAGAAAAATTCTTTTTAAGAACTACTAATTTTTCTACTTTTTAATTAACATGTCTCTTTTTAACACTTTCCAACAAAGTTGAAAAGTGTTTATGACTTCGGTTTGGCTGTCCGTTTGTCCGCGCTCTAACTCCCGTAAATATACTCGGATTGCACTGAAGTTTTTGGATGTTATTGATGTTTACGTTACACGTTCCCTGTTTCAAATGAAGCTTGTAGCATGTTTAGATCATTTACAGGGACAGCCAAAAATTTTCCGTTACATTACGGTCTATGGGAAAAATCGTTTCAAATGATTTCTATTGATGTCACATGCTTTCAAACATAATAAAATTGATATGCATTTATCAAGTGCACTAGAATATGCATTCTGTAGAATGTGTGGTACAAAAATAGTTATTATTAATTTACATGGCCATAAAAAAAATTCCGTTACACAATAATATAGGGGAGGAGGGAATTGTTTGAGGCGTATTTAAATTATGTTAAATTATTTCATGTACAATGAAATTGATATACGTCGCTGAGGTTTACTATAACTTATTTCATGTATAATACGAAGTGCATAGCATTTACAGGGACACAGAAAAGTACTATATTGTATCCAAATACTGTACAGTAGCGATGATTGCTGGAAATAAATTTTTAATTATGTTATGCGCTTTTATGTTTCACTATATTTATCCATAGTATATGGTGTGTATAAATGTTATAATTCACATACAGGTCTAAACAAAAAATTCGTAATGGTTACTGGATATGAGTGCAAATTGCTTAAAGGTGGTTTTTAAATGAGTTATGCATTTTTACGCTGAAATGCATTTAGTTTACTAAGAAATGTTTGTAGAACATCGATAAAATGATATACAGGGTCACGCAAAGAATTGGATACATCGCCGTCTTTAAATGATAATTTCTGGAAATGTGATTTCAGTAGTTTTAAAAGTGTTTTAGTTTGAATTAAACTTTAACTAAACGAGTTGGAACCCGTCGAAATTCGACGATCTAAAATGTTAGAAAGGAACTGTCAGATCGAATTTATAATAAACCTACAAAAATAATTAAAATAAAAAATTCATCTTACATTGGTTGTCTAACTCTTAAAAGAAATAATATTTTTAACCTAAAATTACCAAAATATTATTTCCACAAACTTCAACTGCTTAAATTATTGAAAAATTAAACTGTATTAAAATACGTAATCAAGATGAGTAATTATGATGAAGTTATCGATTGAGGCTCTTATGTTTGTTTTTATGGGATGAAAAATCAGTGAAAAGGATTTCGCTTTATCACATCATAAAATTTTCCCCCATAAAATCTAAACTGTACGTTATTTTCACATTTTCACAATTTACATACGCACCACTCAAATTTACAATTTGAAAGTATTTTAATGCTCACTAGATTATTAATGAACGTATTTCCAAACTTAAAGTCACGTTTGTCCGATATAACTTTTCATGTGAACATTCGCATAATCTTTAAGTTCTAATCTCAGTACGGACGAAAAAAAAATTCAGAAATTTGCCTTTAGTTGTCATAGTATTGGCCATTTAGTATTGGTCAAATATTTAGTTTTATAAAAAAAAAATGATCGTTTTGTTTTTAATATGACATCATTTTTACTCACTGAATCATTTTGCCCAGCGTCTCAAACTGAGTATCAACGTACTGTAAAAATATTGAAATGTAACTGATTTATGAAGAATGCGTATTTTTTAATGTCTGCACTGTAAATTGAAATGTCTGAAATTCAGACACATAAGTGTCTGAAACGGAGTGTTCAATTTTCAGACATTTTAAAGTGTCTAAATTTTTAAGACGCTTGTATGTGTCTAAATTTAAGACACTTCAAATGTCTGAAATGCATCCATGTTTGACCACCTTTAATTTCTCTGCAAAAGCAGCCATTTTTCGGAAAGCCTTATACACAGAATAAAAAATCCTTCAAAATATAAAAATTGTACCGTCAATCAAGACGCCAGTACAATTTACGTATTTTAATGAAAATTTTCTTCAATTTCTGGAAAAATTTATTTATTTATTTATTTATTTATTGGAAAATTTCTGTATTTAAAAAAAAAAAAAAAAAAAAAAAAAAAAAAAAAGAGAAGGGTACACATGTATTTCAATACAAAGTCTTGCACATTTTACATCATTAACTACTTTTACAACACCAGTGAATTTAACATATACCTCAACAACATTGCACCTACCCGTCGCGGGATACGAACTCGCGACCTTATGGTCCGTAGACTGTGCGATAATCCCTCTCGGCCACGATTTCACACCTAGGATGTTCAAATATTGTTAGTTACTTGTGACTCACAATTTATTTTACGGAAATGGTAAATATTTTGTCTATCTGCTTATAATTTTAACAGATTTCACACATCTTCTCTCTAGAATTTTGAATATTTTGCTTTTCCTGCAATGTAAGATTAGCAGAAGGTTTTCTACTTCTACCGAAGAAATTTTCAGAACAGAAATATTATTGTTAATACAGATAACAGACGTTATTTTTGAGATATTAAAATATTTAAAATGTTTTAACAGTGCATATGTATATATATTACATATATATTTAATTCATATCTATATATATTTAATTCGGGCTTGTCCCGTTTCAGTTGTGTGTTTGGGGAAGGGGCGTAATTCAACGCCCATTAAAAATAAAATCAATTTTTCATTAAAAAAATGCATATATTTTTGCCCAAAGCCTGTGTTTAATGTTAATGCGAAGGTATGTGTATATAAAAGTGTGTGAAGAAATATAGTGTTCTATTTTTTGATTTTTCTTTCTTTCTTTTTTTTCAGATCGGTTGAATATATGGCAATTTTTTTTTTAAATTGGACTCATTAATTCCTATATATTCCATATGCCATATATTCTGAACAAAATTTTTCAGTTATAAATATTGTATATAATTTTTCTTCAAAAATAATAAAAACCAGTGTTTTATAGTTGCACAAATAATTTTTATCTTCCTTCTTTTCGATCGAAATACAGGTTAAAAGTTTTCGATGAGACTAATTTTCTTACGGTGAAATGAGATCATTCCTGAATTAAATCAATACTCAATCATTAGTTAAAACGTTATGTAGTAAAAAATTTCAGAAATATTCCATATAATTCCAAAATAATAGTTATAACGAACTAAAATAACCACCATCGAACACTTAAATGCGCAAATTAATAATAAGTTCGATATTTCTTATGCAATATAGATGGCGCCACAGTTTTGAGATATATTCCAGTTATTTTTCTTTTGCGAAAATTTCGTAATTAAACTTGACATTTTCTTCAAATTTCAGAGGGAAATAGAATCAGCATACACTTTGGATACCACACAGATTCAGTGGTGCATCCAGAATTGCGATTTGGAGGGGACTAGCATATTTTAGAGGCAGTGTTATAGCTGTAAAAAAAATACAAGCGTCGTAACAAGCTAGAAAGTTTTGGTTGGTGTAATTCTGAATGCTTTTAAAATGTTAAATAATGAAATACTGTACTGTACTAATATATACCTTTGTTTTTGCGATTTTTTTGGTGTGTTTCCGTATTTGGATAATTTTAAAGTGCGTTTGCAATCAAACAATTTAAAGTTTTATTATTAAATTATCAAAATATTATAAAGGTTAAAGTGTGCAAAAAGTTGCACTGGATCTTAAATTTATAATTAAGTAAATAGTTTTTTTTCTAAAGTAAATTTTAAAAACATCAATTAATTAGTTTACTTAAGTATAATTAAGTAATTAAGGTTTATAATTAAGTAAATTTTAAACATGCTATAATTTCGAATTTCATAATAAAATTTTAAAAAGAGAAAAAAAAATGTGTGACAAAATTAATATCTTTTTAAAAATTCCGATTTTTTAACAAAAAATGGAAAATTTTCTGGAATTTACGGAAGTAAATTTCTATTAAAATACGTAAATTGGCGTCCCAATTGGCAATATAATTTCCATATTGTAACGGTTATTTTTTACAGTGTATAAAGCTTACAAAAAACAGTGAACAATTGATTGCCTATAGCAAAACTTGCTGGGTGATCAAAAATGGATGCTATTCAGATGTTTTAAATGTCTTAAATTCAGACATATACACGTGTCTTAAAAATTAAGACACTTTAAAATGTCTGAAAATTGAACACTCCAGTTTCAGACACTTATGTGTCTGAATTTCAGACATTTCAGTTTACAGTGTTTATACCATGATCATATAGTAAGACACTTAAGTGTCTTAATTTCAGACACCTATGATGTCTGAAATTCCATATTCAGACACTTAAGTGTCTGAATTACTCTTTCAGTCACATATGTGTCTGAATTTAAGACGCCCTTATTTGCAGTGTGGCGTCATTTTCTGTTACGTTTAAAGTTACTTTTATTTGCAATGTGAAAATGGCATCAATAAGGATATAATCAATAAAAATAATAAACCATGACTATTTTCCCTTTACTTTCCAAATAAATGGAGTACTTCAGTTGCCACAATTACAAAATTTGCATTAAAAACTACAAAAAAATTAATTCCTCAAAAATAAATTGAGTTACAGCTTTAAAACAAATTGTATTTAAAAGATTTTTTTTCTTATACGACGGTGTAAAAAATTTAAAATGTGCGATGTTTAGAAGATTAAAAATTTGCAGTGGAAAAAATTGCAAAACCAAAATTTTATTTCAAATTTCAAAGTGTTGCCATTCGCAAAATGACGTATGCGTTACGCACAGATATGTTTGTCCTTTATAATATAGATAGTGGCTCGTAATAAAGGTACTAGGTTAACTACAAGGTTGTACAAAAGTATACAAGTATGTTTCCATTTATTAGTATAAATTACTGAAAGAGAAATTTCAACCTGTTTTGCGTTTTATTGCTAAACTAAATTTCCCCATTATATGTAATATATAAAAATGAAAATTTTTCTGTCTATCTGTCTATAATCCTATACAAATCCACAATTTAAAATCCAGAATTGTGAAATGTTATGTACATGTGTATTAAAACACGGCCGAGCAACTAAATCAATCCGGAATCGAAATCATTTATAGTTAACTTTTAATTAATAAAAAACCACCAATTTAACAACAATTTCGCTTCAAATTTAAACATTTTCTATTATAGCAGTTGCCAATAATTAAAAATTCACAATAAAATCCTTTTTTTATGTTCAACCCGTAATCGCGAGCGTTCTTTAACCAATGTGACATATACATACTGCGTACGCCAAGCTGCAATATTAAAAAGCTGTGTAGCGGGTATTATCATAACTATTTTAGCTCACATGCAAATAATTAGAGATATACATATTACGTACGCCACGCTGCAATACTAAAAAGCTCCAGCGGGTATTGCGATGATTCTTTTACCTCACATGCAAATAATTAGAGATTTTTTAATTGTACTTAATCATTACAATTAAAAAAAAATAAAGGCAAACATTTTATCACAAACATCAACAAAACTTTTTATTCTATTTATTCCCTTATTCCAAAAATATCGTTTTATAGTGTGCTGCCATAATAACATGATAAATTAAATTTCATTTAAAAAATGCGCAGTAGTAGAAAAATATTTTACTAAATCGAATAATTATTTTTTTAATTTTGGTTTTACAATTAAATTAATGAACTCCCGTGCATAGAACGGATTAAACAGCTAGTAGTATATATATCAACCTACAGCTCAAATACAGGGCTGTTCAAAAGAATATTAAGTCCATATTTGAAGTCCAGTTTTTCAAATGCGTTTTTAAAAATATTTACTTTGTTATCTTATATACCTTATTTCCTTAAATGAGGAAATTTTGTTAAAGCATTCAGGAAGTGTTGAAAAGTGTTTCATAATATATGCTTAATACATGATTTTTCTTTCTTGATTAATTTTAAATTCTTGTTCAAAGTAATATGTTTATTTACTTGAAATCTATCTTTTATTTTGAAAACAAAAGTAAAAAATATATTTTCTTTACTCGAAAAATAAATTTCAGAGTGAAATAGTTTAAAATCGATAAAATATTTCTCATCAGATTTGAAATTTCATCAAATAGACTTACTCTTGGATGCAGCACTGATCTGAAAATATTTGTAAAGAAAAAAAAATACAAAATCACGAATGCATTAAAGCTTTACCTTAGAAACTGTATCATAATCAGTTTGGTTAATGCAAATACTTCAAAATTAATATTTCATACCTAACATTTCTATTGAAATATTTTTATTGCTTGGACAAAAAAATCTGTAAAATGAAATTCACCAGTAATGCTTTATATTTCCATTGAATATTATTGATAAAAATATGTCTATATATATGTGAAACGTTAAAAAGAAAAAAGGAAATACTATACAGACGATACTATATATACAGACTCTTATTTGAAGTAAAATATCCTTGAAATATAAAATGACATTTGAAAGACATTCAAATTTCAGAATAAGTTATGCGCATATTTTTAATATCTCACATTTATTCTTTTTCTCTCAAAATATTTTTGAAATATTTTACGAATGAAAAGTGACATGTACAGAAATCTTTGTGAAATGGGTTTAAAAAGATAGAGAAAGAAAAACATTGATTTATTTTGCATTGATAGTTATTTAACTTATTATTCATTTAACTATTATTATGTTGTGACATTATATACAAATTATATTCGTGAAATATTTTTATGACTAAAATAAGCTTACAGATAAAATGATTCACCATGTAGTTTAAATTTATGGAGATTTTTATTAGAAATTTTATAGCAGTGTACCTATTGGGTAATATGCAGAACGAAGTTTGACATTTACAAGGTTTGGTGATAGGGGCGAGTAGTACACAGTGAGACATGGTATACACAGTGAGACAGCAGCCACTTTGACATATAGTTGTAACTTTTTCTTCAAGCTGACACACACACTTAACAACCTCATCTTATGCAAAACGTGGATGTAGTTTGGGCACTTCAGTTACTCGTCCGACAAAATAGTAAATAATTCCTTATTTTATAGTGGTTAAAGTTACATAAACGTCTATTTTAGAGTTTATTTCCTTCAATGTGACATATATTTACTTAACCAAACCCAGCTATATCTAATAATAGACTATTTTGACAAAACGACATAAACTTTTTAAAGCGATGAAATTGATGTAACAGATGTGGCATCCATTTTGTTACAACGTAACGAATGTACACTGTGAGACACACAGTTGTGATACATAGTGAGACATGTCTTATTGTGTACCTACTATGTGGTTCTGATTTTAAAAAAGTTATTTATTAATAAAAGAAGGTTTCTCTCTCTCTCTCTTTCTCTCTCTGTGTGTGTGTGTGTGGGGGGGGGGGGGGGCATGCGATGGCTACGGAAATCTACTAAACGTAAGAGGCTGAAAATTTGCATGAAGGTAGCCCAAGGTCTGCCATTGTCCACCCGAGGCTCATATTTTTAATATTTGAAAATCTAGAAATATTAATTAGAAATCATAAACTGCAGAAAATTATGATAGAGTGTAAAAATGTTTGATTTATGAAAATATATACATTGTCTCACTGTGTACCACAAGTGGTACACAGTGAGAAAATTTTCTATACATCGTTATGCTGCTTCTGTGCTTTTATAAATAATTTTTTTAAAACCATTTATTCATTAATGTGTAGCGCATTTGTGTAACTTAAAGATGAAGCAAAAATTTTTTCGAAAGAATAAAAATCGTCGCCATTTATTCATTAATGTGTAGCGCATTTGTGTAACTTAAAGATGAAGCAAAAATTTTTTCGAAAGAATAAAAATCGTCGCCATTTGTTAAGTAATAATGATTTTCATCTCACTGTATACTACCCTCCCCTATATAGCAATGGATATATATCTTGATATGTATCATGACATATATTAGTTAGTTAGTTTCAAAATATCATTATGTTTGTTATTTTCGATAGATTCATATTTTATATTTATTTTCAAAATATCATTTTGTATGATATTTTTTATATTTTCTGTCAAAACTAGTGTATATGAATTATTTTTCAACTGTTACTGACTGTGTCGCTCTATAGATAAAGAACTTTTGCTGTGGCAGTGACTTTCCTTTACCCCACCCCAAAATATATATTTTCCAAGCTTTACTTTTGAGGCCGAATTTTTACTTTCTTCCATTTATAATAGAAGGAAGTATTGTAATAGAAATTTTTTTCGACGGATTTACACGTTTTAAGGGTGACAGACCCCAAGAAACATGTTTATGCAATATATTTGTTGGTCTGTATGTTCATTGTGCCATCGAAAAGTGCATGAAGTTATTTATCCTTGGAATTGAATCAAATTTTAGGTATATATTTTTGGTTATGGTAAGCAGGTCCTCCTTGAATGTGGAAATAGTATACCGGGAAGGGGCGTTGTAATAGCGATTTTTGGGCAACTTTGTCGATTTTTCGTAGTTCTGTTGTACATCCTCGGCTCGTGCAGTGACGGGAACTTCACATCCTGCTAAACCGGCTATTCGCAAACAGTTGGTGTACAACATATTAACGAAAAATTTTGATTTTATTAAATATCATGATCGAGATTAACTCGGTTTTCACTCCGACTTATTGACTGAAGCAGAAATTTAATATGAAAATCAAATTTTGTATAGTATTGAACTAATAATATTGAAAAATTAACAATTGTAACTACTTTTTGAAATATTAAGATGTATGAGATAGAAGAAAATTTTGGGATTGGCACATCCAACTTCTTAAATATAAATCCAATAATTATGTGTGACAATGTTTACTTAGATCAGCCATTGAAAGATAAACTGTCTAATTTGAAAAGTTATTTACATCTTCATAGGAATGAATCTCTTCTGTTTTTGGTTTAGTTCAGTTTAAATTGTACAACAGGTTAGATTATGAAAAAGCAGACAATATTTAAATTGATTATTAAATATTTTAATAAAAACAAATTGCTTTATACTTATTTTTTTAATCTGTACATAAAACATGAACTTTTCTTGATATATTAAATCTTACCGGTGGAAACGCCCGTCTTAGGACGTTGGGTAGAAATCGTGGTTTTTCATTTGAAATTTGAAATAATTCATAAAAATATTTGGTACTACATGAGTATCCCATCGACTAATTTCATCAAATTATATAAATCGCCAAACTATTCGCCAAATTATACAAATTTTTATAATTTTTATTTTAAATAACAAATAAAATAGTAAAACATTAATAATACGAATAAAAAGTTGAATTAAAAATCACTTGATGACATAACAAACACCTGTATCGTGTTTAACTTTAAGTGAATGTGAGATTTACGGTTACCCATTATTGGCATTTAATCTTATAGTTAAATTTTTATCAATCAATTTTTAAAAATGTATGACTCACTACACATTGTTTACATTTGTAAAATTAATCACAATTTCTGAAATGTTCGTTTGTTTGTATTGGTAATTTGTTGTTGGTATTAAAATACATTTTTTTATCTTTCTAACACAGTTTGTCTAACAATTTTCGGACAAATACTTTCCGAGCTAATAATTTTTTCAGTTACTTCAAATGTTTCATTTTCCGAGATTAATCTTTGACAATGATTAGCGAAAAAAGCTAGTCAACGCGTACCTTTTTATTAAAGATAGTTTGTTTTTTGTGAGTGTAATATGCAAATTGTGTCCGTTTTCAATTAGCCGATCTTTAATTTTGTTTTTTAAGAGAAATGCAAATAAGGACATTTAGAATATTATTTTATTAAATTTTCATGCTTAATGCAATATGTTCTATTTAGTAATATAAGCATGAACATATTTATAATCATCATTAAGTATTTTGAAAATATCGGATACTTTTCATATTTTCGAAAATATCATGATACTTATGAATCCTGGACATTTCTGCCTGAGAAGAAATTAGGGCAAACTAAAAGTTAGGTACTTCTTTATTAAATGGCATTTGTGTGGCATAATTTTCGCGTAAACGGTAAGCATATATTGTTAATTTCTGGTCGATAAATATTGTCGGAAATCGTTACGTTCAGATTATCTTTTTATCTTATAATTTCCCTTTTTGATAAATAAATGCTTTATTTCGGAGACATTTTAATATGTCACAACAACGAAATGATGAACGCTGCGCAATTAAGTTCTTCCAAGGCAAAAGTATGATTCCCGTAATGAGATTTTCTTCTAAAAGTGTATAATAATGAGTTTTTGATTTCGAAGCTCCAAAATGGGGCTGCGATAAAAGTACGAAGATATACACAATGAAATATGTCAAGATTACTGGATTACATTAAAAACTGTTGTTAGATTTAGATACTCCTGTTGTACATCCACAGATTTCTGTTTCTAATTTATAAATATATAAGTTATCGTATAGCATATAAGCACCTAGTTACTCTCTTATGAAGTAAGTCTGGTGTTAAATGGATTTTTGAGTTTTGTGTGTGAACGTGTTGTGTCGATTCTAACATTTGTGCTTCAAGGAGCTACGTATTCTATGGTCCTTTTACTTTTCCAAAGTGTGTCTGAATCTACGAGAATCTTGTTTTCGCAGTTACTTCAAGCAATAGTGTGAGAATTAGGAACCCGTAATTACGGCGGTGTATGATGTAGAATCACAGAGTTTATGGGTGTAATGTAAAAGGTTATTGCTCATTTCTTTAATCGTTATATAAAACATTTTTTTTCATCCGCTATTTATCGCCAGAGGGATTCGTTAGATTTTGAATTTTGTATGTAACATGCTAACGGATATTTTTTTTTTATTAACTTGTTTACTTGGCTCGCCAGATATATTTATCGGGAGACTTAGCAACCAGCCTTAGAAGAATTAAGGCGCAAAAATCTTGATCGTGTTAAGGGGACTCGCCGTGCCTTGTTGCCTTTGAATAAAAGAATTCCATGGATTTCACGTGTCTTCAATCTATCTTTTCTACAGTATTTTATTTCAGGAAACGGACCAAAGTATTGTGTATAAAACGCAATCTACGTACTAACTCCTCATTACAGATCAACGGCCTTTGATTAACTCAACTTAACCAACAAATTGCCTCCAAATAAAAAATATAAATAGTAACACCATACGGTGGAAATCAGTTCAGGTGAATTTTGTCGCATCTTGCCCATTGTGGAAATCAAGACTAGATTCATCCAGTTGTCGACATAACCTCTTCATACTCGAAATTGAAATAATACTACTGTTCCGTTCCGGAAGTAGAACGAGCTCCCCCTAACGAGCAGTCTGTTAAAAAGTTAATTAAGCTATTGATCGTCAAAGCATCAACAGGTCTGTAAAAACATTCCATCCAAACTACGCGATGGATATTAATTATGATTTGCAATCAATTCAATTTTGAGAAATTTATGTTTGTGTAAGTGTCTTGTGCAGTTTTATGTGTGAATAAAATCAATTAAAAAGAAAATTAACGTCTGCAGTCCACATCATATCGACCATTGTGGTCCCAGAGAGACTGAGAGCTACTATGGATAAGCTTAACAGATTAAAAGGCACCGTAAAGGCTGCTATCACAAGATTAGAGCAGTTTTTAACTGATACTACTGATATAAAAACAACGAATGTGAGTACATTAGAAGTAAAATTAAAAAAGACAAGCTCTTCAAAATAAATTAGAGGAAATAAGAGAACAATATTTTGACATCCAAGAATTATCTGCGCAACAAGTGCAAGATATAGAGAAGGATATCGACACTGCTAATGAAAGGCTCGAACAAGTAGAGGTAAGATTAAAAGTTTTATTAGCATCTTTCGAAAATAAATGTAATATTGTAAGTATTGATGATCATCCCAATGAAAACAAAACAAAGGTGTGCCTCCCTGAAATTCCATTGCCTTCATTCGGAGGTGATTACTGTGATTTTGCTAATTTTAAAACGCAGTTTACTAACTTGATTGTTAACAATCCTCAATTAGATAATAATCAGAAGCTATTTTATTTCAAATCTTCCTTGAAAAACGAATCTAAACATTTAGAATCACCTGATGATGATTTCAAGTCATTGTTTCAAGCTCTGATACACAGATACGAAAATAAAAGATTGTTAATCGATTCACATATTTCTGCAATTTTAAATTATGAAAAAATGCAATATGAATCCCCTAAAGAATTGCGTAATTTTATTGATTGTATTAACAAAAACATTCGCACACTCAAAATTATGGAATATACACAAAATAATTTATCAGAAAGTGTGTTCATAAATAAAATTATGAAAAAATTGCATATCGAAATTCAAAGGCAGTTTGAATTATCTCTTGAAAACTCAAATGTTCCAACGTTTGATTATTTACTTTCTTTTTGGAAAAGAGAAGCCTAGTTTTAGAAGCGATAAAACTTTCGAATGACGCCAACATGTCTCAAACGAAGCCCTCGAAATCTAAGAACAATTACGCAGTAAATAAATACAGATCATTTTTTATCAACGATAATAAAAATAAAAATAATGTAAAGCCATGTGTGTTATGCAATTCGCCTCACCCCCTTTTCAAATGTTCTGCTTTTTTAAACATGAATATTCGAGAAAGGAAAATGATTGTAAATAAGAATAAATTATGTTCAAATTGTTTACGATTACATCAAGGTCAATGCAATTCTAAATTTACTTGCAGAACATGCAAATTGTCACATAATAGTTTACTACATGAAGTAAATGATATGTCAGAAACGGCAATAATAAATAAAAATAACGAGTTTCTTAAGAACAAACAAATAAGCAATTCTGAATCTGAGAATTAAAAAACGCCATTAGTTGGTTCCAATTTGTTACTAGAAGATAAAAGAAATTGCGCAATATTAAACACAGCTATAATTTTAGTAACAGATGTGTATGGAAATAAAATTAGTTTAAGAACAATCCTAGATAATGGGTCTTCGATTAACGTTTTAAGTAAGAGCGCAAGCAAGAAATTAAATCTAAAACCAAAACCATTCAAAGGCGTCATTTCCGGTATTAACGAGTCATCACAGGAAATCAAGCAAATTATGAATGCAAAAATATCAAATGAAAAAAGGAACATTTTCTAAAACATTAGAGTTTGCAGTTCTACCAAAAATAACAAACGATATTCCGGTTGAAAGATTAGACATTTCAAATTTATGCATTCCTAACTACATAGAATTAGCGGACAATAATTTTCATATACCTGGTCAGATTGATGCATTGATTGGTAGCGAGGTATTTTTTGACATTTTAAAGAGTGAGCAAATTCGTTTAGCAAATCATAATTGTATGTTACAGAATACAGTATTTGGGTATGTAATCGCAAGTTCACTTCCACAAGTTGAAAATAAGTCATATTGTTGCCTCTTAACTGAAAATAGCTTAGACGATACTTTACAGAAATTTTTTGAAATAGAATCTTTACCTGGGGATAATAAAGAAACTGTCAAAGGGGATGAAGAAATATTTTGTGAGAAACATTTTAGAAGCACCTATAAACGCGATCACACCGGTAGATTTACAGTACAGCTACCAATAAAAGACAATGCAGAATCAGTGTTAGGAAGTTCTAGAGAAATTGCAGCTGGGCGATTAAATAGTTTATGAGCTAAATTAGATAAAAATAAAACAATGGCTAACTTATATACAGCTTTATGGAAGAATACGAAACTTTGGGGCATATGACACAAATTAAAAGTGAAAACGAAAATAAGCTGTCTTATTACATTCCACATCATGCTGTGTATAAACCGGGAAAAATATCCACTGCCCTGAGAGTTGTCATCAATGCAAGTTCAAATACATCTAGTGGTTAATCACTTAATTCTATTTTATTAAATGGGGGAACGGTTCAGCAAGATTTATTTTCGATTATAACTAGATTCCGTACCAACAAATATGCATTCTGTGCAGACATTAAGAAAATGTACAGGCAGATACTGATTGACTCACAACAGAGAAATTTGCAAAAAATTCTTTGGAAGTCCAGTAACGACGCCCCGATAAAAATATATGAACTCAACACGATTACATATGCACTGTTAGTGCTCCTTTTCTTGCCACGCGAACGTTGAAAGCTCTTGCTGATGAAGAAAGAAAAGATTTTCCAAAAGCTGCAGAAGTGATTCATAACGACTTGTATGTTGATGATTGTTTATCTGGTGCAGGTGCCTTACAAGACGCACAGGACTTGCAATCTCAAATAATTCTGATCTTAAAAAGGGGAGGGATTGAGCTACACAAATGGGTCTCTAATCATCCTGAATTATTACAAGACGCAGCCATATCAGAGTATGCATTTGACAAACACTCGCAGCAAATTTCTGTAAAAACTTTAGGGATGCTTTGGAAACCTCAATCAGATCATTTTACTTTTAAAATTACTATCGAACCCAAAGATGTTTATACTAAGAGCGACGTTTTGGCACAAATTGCTAAAATTTACGATCCCTTAGGCCTAATTGGCCCTATTCTAACCAAAGCAAAAATTTTCATGCAACATTTATGGGAATTAAAGATAAATTGGAATCAACATCTGCCTGTCAGTTCACTTCGGGAATGGCAAAGTTTTCTGATTAAATTGACAGAAATAAATCATCTTACAATTCCACGATATGTTTTGTCTGACAACATTGCAGGTCTAGATTTACACGGATTTTCAGACGCTTCTGGAAAGGCCTATGGAGCAGCCATCTACATAAGATCTCTCTCCACAACTGGACAGTTCAAGTCTAATCTTCTGTGCAGCAAGTCCCGTGTGGCCCCCCTAAAGCCAATGACCATCCCGCGACTAGAGTTGTGTGCGGCTCTACTTTTGGCAAAACTGATTCAAAGGATAATTCCCATCCTACAGCTATTCTTTGAAAAGGTGTGGCTATGGACAGACTCATTGATTGTTCTATTTTGGCTTAACACACCACCCCACAAACTTAAAACTTTCGTTTCCAATAGAGTCACCACGATCCAGTCTATTTCTGATAATTATCATTGGAATCATGTATCCTCAAAATCCAATCCAGCAGATATCATCTCCAGAGGTGCAACAGCCAAGGATCTGATCAATAATGATTTGTGGTGGTTTGGACCAGAATTTCTTCAAAGGGAAATTATAGTTCCCAAACAATTCCCTACCCTCAAGGACATTGACTGTGATCATGAACTAAAAAGTGATTTTAATTTGTTGACTATCCATAAGAACTCTAACGATTTTTTTAGTGTTTTATATAATTCTTCTAATAATTTTCTTAAACTAATTCGAATATGTAGTTTTATTTTCAGGTTTGTGAATAGCACCAGACGTAGAAATGTAATCGGGAATCAGCTTTCGGGCACAGAATTAAAATATAGAACACATTTGTTGGTAAAAAGGGCCCAGGAAGGTAAGTTCGCTCCTGAATTAGCAGCACTCCGAAAGGGACAAACTGTTCCTTGTTCCAGTAAGTTAAAGGGATTAGATCCCTTCATTGACAACTGTGGATTACTTCGTGTAGGGAGCAGATTAATAAATTCTGACTTACCTTTTGATGCTAAGCACCAATTAATTCTGCCCAGTGATCATAAGCTCACTAAATTAATTTTTGAATACTTTCATAGAAAGTACTTTCACATAGGTGCTCAGGGATTAGTTCATCAAGTGCGGATGAAATATTGGCCTATAAAGGCTAAAACCATTGCCCGAAAAACAGTGCACACTTGTGTCACATGTTTCAGGCATAACCCCAAAACACTAGATCAGTTAATGGGAGACCTCCCATCGCAACGCGTGACACCTAACCACATGTTTCTCAATTCAGGTGTCGATTTTTATGGCCCCTTCCACATTAAGTGCAAAAATCAGAGAAAGGGCACTTATTTCAAAAGTTATGTGGCCATATTTATATGCATGGCTACAAAGGCTATTCATCTAGCGATAGTAAGCGAGTTATCCGCTGCCGCATTCATCGCTGCGCTTAAAAGGTTTTGTTCCAGGAGAGGCAAAGTAAATACACTAACTTCTGACAATGCCACTAATTTTAAAGGTGCGTCAACATAATTAAATAACTTTAAGAAATTATTGGCCACTCCCAACTAGGAATTATCAAATTTCTTTGCCGAAGAATTCCTAACTTGGAAATTTATCCCACCACGATCTCCTAATTTTGGCGGTCTATGGGAAGCTGGCGTTAAGTCCTTCAAACATCATTTGCTTAGGGCCGTAGGTAATAATAAAATTACTCTAGAGGACTTTGAAACTCTAGTTGTCCAAATTGAGGGGATCCTAAATTCCCGACCTTTATTTCCGCTTTCTGATGGCATAAATGTGTTTGAAGTGCTTACGCCAGGGCATTTTTTAATTGGCAGACCCATTAATAGTATTTCAGAGCCCAATGTTATAAATATTTCTGAAAATAGATTAACCCATTGGCAATTAATTACCAAATATGTTCAATGCATTTGGAAACGTTAGTCTATTGACTACTTAAATCACTTGCAGCAGCGCGGTAAGTGGCAATTTACAAAAGAAAACATAAAGTTGGGATCTCTAGTATTATTAAAAGAAGAAAATCTCCCACCATATAAGTGGGCTCTTGCCCGAATTCTGGAAATAATTCCAGGCAGGGACAATAGGGTTCGTGCAGTCAAAGTCAAAACTGCATGTGGTATATTTTTAAGAGGCATCGCAAAAGTGTGCCTGTTGCCCATTAAGGACTCTTAAATAATGTTTATGCATCATTATATTTCTTATAAATATTATTTTTCAGTAATTATCCTGATTGTTTTGCATATTAGTATTTTGTATTTAGTATCATTTGTAGTGTTAATTAGTTATCTATTGTATTATGTTTATATTAATTGCTGAAATATGTCATATTTCATCCCCGGGCGGCATGTTCCGTTCCGGAAGTAGTACGAGCTCCCCCTAGCGAGCAGTCTGTTAAAAAGTTAGTTAAGCTGTTGATCGTCAAAGCATCAACGCGTCTGTAAAAACACTCCATCCAAACTACGCAATGGATATTAATTATGATTTGCAATCAATTCAATTTTGTGAAATTTATGTTTGTGTAAGTGTCTTGTGCAGTTTTATGTGTGAATAAAATCAATTAAAAAGAAAATTAACGTCTACAGTCCACATCATATCGACCAACTACAAATACTCATTCATTTGTTTTTCACAAACAAAATGACATCACAGATGACAGAAAAAAGAAATTTTCTGAAATTTATTCCTTAGGGGACTAGTAATTCAGCTTCACAAATATGGATCTAAAGTTACAATTTACAAACCCCCTTAAAATATAAATTTAATTATAACTAACCTAAATTCATGCAATCACAAATCTGAGAGATTTAAACAAGTGAATGATATACAAACCAGGGTTGTAAAAAAAGCGGGTTTTTTTTGTAAAAAAAAAAAACCGTTTATTTGGTTTAAACCAGGTTTTTTTTGGTTTGAACCGGGTTTTTTTTTAATATAATTTCCTATTGCATACAGATGCATATCTGTTGATAAAATAAACATTTTTGGATATTACATAAGCAATATAACTTTTAAAAATATTTAAATTAAATAATTACAATCAATTATATAGAAATTGAAATCATTTCTAATTTAAACATTATTAGTAACAGCTATATCTTATGTTCAAAGTAAACTGCTCCACACATACCTAGAAAATCGTATGAAGAATCCTTTTATTAATAATATAATAATCAACCAATAAACATTTGATGCAGTTTCATGAATATAATATATTATTCTATGGTTGTTATTATTATTATTAATTTATTATCCAAATACTTCTGGTTATTTTGTTTTCTGAGCGATAACTCCAAGTGTCCAAGTCAACATTTTTGGCCATTAGATTCAGCAACTAACAGAAAAGATTGATTGGTATTATGGAAATGCTATAACTAGCACTCAATTTTTTCAAGCTGTGTTATTCAATTTGATATCTTAAGTTACTCTTTTAAATTCTTTAAGGATAATCTTCCCCAATCCCAATCCAGAAATTTTTCTTTTACAACTTAACCAAAATCTTAATGATCATTGTATTTTGTTATTAACTGCTGTTAATAATCTGCATTTTTTAAATGAAAATATTTTATGCTATATATTGAATATTATTTATCTATTTTATCTTTCTAATTTCACATCTTTTAAGAAAAATCTTTACTGTACCAGATATGTCCATCAGCACATGCTAATTTTCATTCTACATGCATAGAAACATGACCTAGGCTCATTATGTCTCATGTTGACTGCTGAGATGAAGTGTTTAAAGTATAGAAATTACTTCTATCTATAATTTAAAACAATTAAATTACAAAAAAGAGAAAATATTATATTAGATTTTTTCTAAAAAATCCAAACGGTTTTTCTGACAAAAAAGCCAATTGGTTAAAATCGTGCCAACCCTGATACAAACCCTTAAAAAAATTATTATAAAGGATTTAAGTTAAATGCTTATGAAAATTACTCACTTTCTTGGTCACACTGTCTTAAAGGCATTTTGCAAACTCAACTGAAAATAACATTTATTTTCTGATTAAATCAGCATAGATGTTCGCATTTATTGGTTTCCTTTTAAAGCAAAAAACAATCAGATATCATACAGCACGATCGTGCTGTATAGTAGAGCTCAGCCGCATATTTTACGTTTTGAAACATGATGAAAAGACAACAACTCAATTACAATCCAAACCAGAAAACATTCAGTGATGAATAATGGCTTTTTGGAAAGGTCTTAATTTAGCGATGTGCCTTTCGAAGATCGGGTCAAAAAATATCCAATATTAAGGGAATGGTACCCATTTAAACTTTATGCAGCGTTCCATAATTTAACAATATAGAAATATCTTCTTCAATCTTTCTTTCCTGTTGCCACATCCTAAAAAGCGGCACAATAATTTAAAAAAAGTGATAACACGCGTATTTTGTTTTAAATAAAAATCAGATTTTCTCACTATATTTTTGCATTTTTGGAATCGACGTCATTCTAATCAGAAAATGAAAAATTTTTCTATATATATATGTAAAAACTTTAACTAAACACGTGTTAAAATGATGCAGTATCTTCATTTGAATATTTTTCCTGTTTAAAAATCTATTTTAATACAGGAGTTTTAATTAAAAAAAAAACAATTTAGGAAAAGATATAATAAAAAAAATCGTTTGCTAGGTATGACGTCAATTTCTGTTTAACTCACATAACTTTGTAATGATGTTTTATTCTGAAAAGAGATTCCTGATATTCTGAAATTAATCCTTATTATTATCATCCATAAAATGAAAAATTTATTTTTAGGTCATACGAAAGAAATTTTCGATAAATGCTAGTTCATTTGGTTGCATTTATTGTATTTTCCGGCGTATTGTCAAGGAAATCGTATATACTCCTATTGCACGCTTCAAAGAAAACATGCATTTTAATTTTAAAAGCTGAAGCACTTTGCTAAAATTACGTCATTATAACGCCAAATGAAATTCATTTTCGCGACTTAAAAAAAAAATTAATATTGTTGGACTGAAAGTAATAATCTAAGACAGGGACGGCGAACGTATGGCACGCTGCAGATTATTTTTAGCACGACATAGATTTAAGTTTTACATCAAAATATAGTAGAATTTCACAAAATGCATTAATTAATATAGATGTTGTCTGTGTTACTTGAATCCGATTAGTTCGGTTGGTTGTGATTGTCACACAGATTGAAGAAATTGAAATATAACTTAATTTATCCGAATCTAGCTCCATATTGTCTCTGAAAAATTTGAGAAATAGAAGATTTAGTCCAGTCAAATTGTCAGAAAATTGGGCCGATAGATGCAAAAATTCTGCTAGAAGATTTTATGTTTTTAAAGTGTTTATGGGGATGCTAATAACAGGAATTAATTGTTTCCCAACAAAATATCTCGAGGCTAAACTTTGTGGAGCCAAAAAACCACGAAATTTTCGGACTTTTTTCAGTTTTTTGCCTATAACTCGAAAATTATAAAATTTTTGTGTACCATACTTAATTACAAAAAGAAAGAAAATTAAATTCTCTACAAATTTCATACTAAACACGTTTTTCTAAACCCATTATTAAGCGCGCTACAACTTTTTGAAAATAGCACATTTTTTTCAACTTCATAGAAAGTGACCTATTTTTCGCCTCCCATCCCTAAAAGAAATTTCTTTTCATCACTAACTGTGGAAATGAAATGCACCTATTGATGAATAAGTAAGAAGGCAAATTTTCAAGAAGGTTAGGCAGAAGGTAGGGTTGCCAGATAGTACGTTTTTCTCGTACGTTATACGTTTTTAGTATTTTTTAGGTCTATAGCGCTTTTTAGGTATTAGGTGTACGTTTAAATGTGTCCGCACAACGTTTTCTTCCATTTTTCTACCCCATCCCACTTTTGATAGTTTAAAAAATATTCTTTTTCAGTTTACTTTAAAATTTCACCTTTTGCCAAAAATAAGTTATGGATATGCGCATCAAATGTAAAAACGGCTTGTTTTAGATCAGTAATACAAAAATCTTGGGTGAGTTGTGTAATATTAAGTGCGCATTTGCTGTTGAAATAGTTCAAGTGAACGCTACCTTATTATAGATAAATATCTACATTATAAAATTTTTTATTTAGTCTAACTGTATCATAAGTTTAGATATTTTGTTTGATTTATTATCACCTTTTATGCTTAACCATTAAACGTTGAGCCTGATACATTCACGGGCAATTTGTCCGTGATTGTATCGGGCGCGATGACTACAAGGTTAAATACAAATATTTATTTTTGTAGGGTGTCCATTGGTAAAATTTTCCTAATTACTAAATTGCAGGATGGTCTGATTTATCTTTATTCTTACAATTCAATTACTTTTTCATTCATAATTGGATAAGACTGCAAAATTAGTTTTAAAATGTTAACAGAATAATGCAATACAAATGCAGTTAGAGAACAATGATTAGATCGATTAATTAATAATAACCACTTTTTAAAGAAATTCGTTAACGATGAAGACGTGCAGAATCTACTAACTTATGAACTTGCTCCCTATCCGATGTCTTTATTCTCCGACGAAGGGATGAGAAAGGGCACAAAATCTTCTTTTTACAGTGCTTTTATTCCATTAGACAATCTGGATCTTATTGGAAAAGATAAGTTTTTTGTTGTTGACGGAGGGCACCTTCTTCACAAAGTAACTTGGCCTCGAAATGTTTCCTTCAAATTTATTGTTAAAAGTTATATTTCTTACATTCAGAAAAATTTTGGATCACAGGTCGCAGTTGTGTTCGATGGATATCCATCTGAGGGAGAACAGAATGGAACGAAAAGTGCAGAAAGAGCACGTCGATCTAGAATGCACACTTCTACTGAAGTCATAGTTGCAGCAGAAATGTTAAGCACAGTGCCTCAAGACAAATTTCTAGCCAATGACAGAAACAAGAACCGCTTCATTTCACTGCTTAAAACAGAGCTTCAAAATAACAGAATTCAAGTTGACCAGGCAGAAGAAGACGCTGATATCATGATTGTTACCTTAGCCATTTCAAGAGCCAAAGCCTTTGAAAGTATCGTAATTGTTGGAGAGGATATTGATATTCTCGCGATCATGACAAGCTTGGGATATCAACACAAAAATCTGTTTTTCCAAAAACCAGGAAGAGGAAGCATCGAAACAAAGTGGTTTTCAACCAATTCTTACAAATACAATCGCAACAATGTTCTTTTCACTCATGCAATCAGTGGATGCGATACAACATCTGCTCTTTTTGGGCAAGGAAAGTCAAAGTTTTGTAACACTTTAAAAAAACATAAGCAGCTTGAGGAAGTATCATGTGTTTTTAATAAACCAGAGTCTACCCGTCAAGAAATCATCAAGGCTGGAGAAAAATTCCTTATTGCACTATACAGTGGATGCGTAGATACCACGCAGACATTGAACAGTTTGAGGTTCCAGTTATTTGCTAAATCAGCCACAAAAAGCAAAGTTCATCTTGCAAGGCTGCCACCGACGCAAGAGGCTGCGCAGCATCATTTCCTAAGATGTTATCATCAGGTACAAGCTTGGCTAGGAAACAACATGCCCCCTGAAGAATGGGGGTGGGTTCGCAGGTCTGACGGTCTTTTTCAGCCAGTTCAAATGTACCAAAACCCAGCACCTGAATCCTTGCTGCATGTTGTCTCATGTAGCTGTAAAAAAGGGTGCACCAAGGCATGCTCTTGCCAAAAATCAGGACTCAAATGCTCGGCAATTTGCAAAAACTGTAACGGGGTCAATTGTGAAAATGTCGATGATATTATTTATGCAGAAGAAGAGGATTATGAAGCTGATACCTGGGAAACCATCGACCAAACCAGCAACGTCGATGACTTTCGCAGCCAGGATGATGATGTCGCAACAAGCTCAAAGCAGTTCAAAGCTGTTGAAGATCATGCAGCCTGCTCCTTTGCTTCTCAAGCTGAGGTTGACGAACCAAACTCATCAACCCGCAAGCGCTCCAGACGTTACTAAATCCATTAAAGATGTTACTGTAAGTGTTTTTTTTTTTTACTTACATCCATGCTACCTACATTCATAATACCTACTATTATTGTTCTCACCTTAAGTTGTAAATACAAAAAAAAATTGCAATGTTGTCAATTTTTTACGGTTTTACCATTGTAATTAATCATTATTACTATCATGCAAGTACCTGTAATATAAAAAGTTACATTAAAGAGGATAAAAGAAATAAAAATGGTGTCAAATGTTTGTATTTGCGATTTTTTCACAAAGTTAGAAAAAAAAGTATCATTTTCAGGAAGCTGCAGCGCGCTTAATAATGGATTTAGAAAAAGACTTTTAGAATGAAATTTGTAGAGAATTTAATGTTCTTTCTTTTTGTAATTGAGTATGGTACACAAAAATTTTATAATTTTCGAGTTATAGGCAAAAAACTGAAAAAAGTCCGAAAATTTCGTGGTTTTTTGGCTCCACAAAGTTTAGCCTCGAGATATTTTGTTGGGAAACAATTAATTCCTGTTATTAGCATCCCCATAAACAGTTTAAAAACATAAAATCTTCTAGCAGAATTTTTGCATCTATTTTTGACAATTTGACTGGACAATTTAACAAATTACGACCATTTGGAAAATGATTTTTTCAAAGACTAAAATTTAAGACATAAAAAAAACGCACGGAGTTGATCATACATTACGTACGCCATGGATTAAACATTAACATTCCTGGACCCATCATAAACAAATTTTAAAAGAAATTTCAGTTTTACAATTTTCAGTACTGTAAATTTTTAAACTTCTACGGAGCTGGTCATACATTACGCACACCATGTATTAAACATAATATTCCTGGACCAATTTTAAATGAAATTTCATTTTTAAACTTCTAAACATCCCACAATATTACTTTTTACACCGTCGTATAGAGAAAAAAAAATGTACTTAAAATTCAATTTGTTTGAAAGCTGTATCGCAATTTGTTTCTGGGTTATTAACTTTTTTTGTTTGTTTTTATTACTTTTTTGTCATAGTGGCAACAGAAGTATCCATCTCTGTTGAAAGTAAAGGGAAAATACAGATTACTGTATAGACCAATCAGAAAGAGAATAAAATGCGGGATTCAACTAATAAAACGCTTCAGATATGTTTTTCATTTCCCACCCTGACCGAGGACAATAACCATTTTTACTTTCTTCTATCTTTACAAGAAGAAAGTATTGGATTCATGAAAAATTTCGAATTCCGGTTTTCGACGGATTTACACGTTTTAGGGGTCAGAGAACCCGAAAAACATGTTTTTACAAAATGTCTGTCTGTGTGTGACACAAATTTTTTGGGTGCTCTATCTCAAGAACTAATAAACGGAATTTAATAAAAATTTATATTCAGGTAGTCCCTGATATAAATTGGTGCTGATTAGTTTTTGGTGTAAGTCTCTCAACAGGTGGCGCTGCTATGCTGCATTTTTCCCGCTTTCCGCAATAGCTGTATCTCAAGAACTAACGCACGGATTTGTATAAAACTTCAGATTACGTTAGTCCTTGACATAAATGGGTGCTGTTTACGTTTTGGTGTAAATCGCCCAACAGGTGGCGCTGCTATGCTGCATTTTGCAGGTTTTACACGATTTCTGCAATACCTCTATCTCAAGAACTAATGGACACATTTTCATCAAACTTCAGATTCAGTTACTCTTTGATATGAAATGATGCTGAATACGTGTTGTTGTAAATCGCCCAATAGGTGGCGCTGCTATGCTGCATTTTTCAATATTTCCTCAATAGCTCTATCTCAAGAACTAATGCACGAATTTTCATCAAACTTCAGATTTAAGTATAACTTGATTAATATTGCTACCGATTATGTGTTGGTGCAAATCAATCAACAGGTGGCGCTGCTATGCTGTATTTGTCATAATTTGCGCAATAGCTTTATCTCAAGAACTAATGCACGAAATTTCCCCCAAACTTCATATTCAGTTAGACATAGACATAAGTTGGTGATAATTAGGTTCTGGTGTAACCCAATAGTTGGCGCTGCTATGCTGCCTTTTTCTTGATTTACACGATTTCAGCGACAGTTATACCTCGAGCACTGATGCACGGAATTTCATCGTTTTAGTATTCTCATGATGAGCACAGATTACCATTTAATTTGGCACTGTGATAGTGAATTTTGAAGTATTGACATGTATGAGATTGAAGAAAGTTTTGTGATGGCCACAACATACTAGTTCCAAATGGTTAAAAAATGAAAAATTCAACTAAAAAGTCTTGTGAAGTGAGTGCAATTAAACTTGCATTCTATCGAAAATAACTAAGTACGAAGCGGATATAAATTATTTGGCATTTAAGGTGAGACAACATAAATAATATTTTTTAAGTAAATTTCTACAGTATAACATCAAATATTACCTGTATTTTTTTAATGCTAAAAACAAAATTTTATGTAGTTTTGATTCATTATTATTTGATCCATTAAATTTTTCTTATTGTTGGCACGCCATGATCACGTAAAGTATATTTTTGGGAAAATTTGGCACGTGTACGTGAAAAGGTTCGCCATTCCTGGTCCAAGAGCTAGCAACGTTTTCGTCACTTGAGTTTAGCAAGGCTCATTTTTCTATATGCTCTTCCGTTTTATGGTGTAGTATGTTTGCGAACGGTCTGGCTGGCGGCAGACGTTACGTTTACCTGCGAGAGAAGGGGTTTTGCAGGTGAAAAAAATTCAAAATTACGTCATTTTAGCAAGGCTCATGTTTCTATATGCTCTTCCGTTTTATGGTGTAGTACGTATTCGGACAGTCTGGCTTTCGGGAGACGTTGCGTTTACCTGCGGGAGAAGGGGTTATGCAGATGAAAAAATTTAAAAAATTCGTCATTTTAGCGAAGCTCATTTTTCCAGATGCTCTTCCATTTCATGGTGTAGTATGGATGCGGACGGTCTGGCTGGCGGGAGACGTTGCGTTAACCTGCGAGAGAAGGGGTTATGCAAGTAAAAAAACTTCAAAATTACGTCATGAAACACTTCTGACCTTCCTTGTACCTTTCAAGGCCAATGTTGAGAAAGGTTGTATGACGGAATGCCTTTAGTTTGTTGGCTAGAAATTTAGAAATATGGCTTTTGGGATTAAATAATTCCGCGCGTGTACAAACGTTATATTTCGATGTGTTCATTCGTTACGGGAAAACACACACTAAAATAATTTTACTGAAAGAGTGAAATAAAAGCTACCTGCATATGTTGATGAAAGTGTATTAAATGTAATTACTGTAAATTTTATAAAATAATTCATGCTTTAAGAGGTAAAACAAATCGTTGCATATTTTCTAAAGAAAAAAAAACCACCATTTTTACAGAAACTGTTATAAAATTGGAAAATAAATATGAAACGCTTGATTTTTCCCTAAAAAGAAGTAGTAGAGATGCACTTTACAATATAGAGTAGTAGACCTTTTTTTTAAAAAGCGCATCTAGCCAAAAATATAATGGGAGACAAAATGAGGTGAGATTTACCCCACGCGTGTGTTTACGTCACAAAAATAGGTGCGTGTGCTTACGGTTCAGTTAATTATGCCCTAAACGACGTCCGATAGATAACATGCGCCAATTGTCTGTAGGATCAATTATATAATTTATCCGTACCAAATACGCCAATTGTCAATAGACTCGTTTACGTAATTTATCTCCTTCATTAATGCATACTTTACAAAGGACACCTACTTTCAAACTTTTCCTGATTTTTTTATCAATGGTTACAGTTAGATGTAAATATGTTAGTCATTATCGTGATATTTTAGTTTGACCTCCGAAATATTATAAATATCCAATATTAGTAACATTTCTGATATTATTTACAGGTGTATTCTATAATATTTTCAATCACTTTTGATCATTTTTCTGCATTCAGTCGTTTTGAGACTTTTTTTAATTTTAAATTCCCATTAAGTTCCAAAGACAGAAATTTTCCCTTTTTATAGTTTTTTCGCAGTTTTAATTCATTTCTTATGACTGTTTCTTATCCTAGCTTTTTGTGTGTTTGAGGGGTTGGCCTAGGATACTACATAGTCTCTTAAACCAGAGGAGCGCAGGTACATAGCAGAAAAATTCAAGAGATCAATGTATTAGGGTGGGTCGAAAAAACCGAAATTTTTATAATCGAAATGTAATAGTGCGGAAAAGTTGCCTTTTGTAATACAGAATAAATTTCTAAAATATTACATCGATCGGTTAATATCTTTTACCGCCGCAAGGGGGCCAAAGTTTCAAAAAATCGCAAAAAACATGTTTTTTTTTATCATTTTTTTTAAATTATCCAAACATACCAATACAATTTTTAATAGAACGCAATAGCTACATGAAGATATGAGAAATGTCCTGGTAAATGTTCATTATGATGAAATCATATCTTTATTTGCCGCAAAAAGACCATATTTTTTGTAAAAATTTCAAAAATTTCAATTTTTCATTTTTTTTTCTAAATTTTTATAATTTCTATAATATGTCTAGAAATAAATAATTTTACTTTATATCTATTAATATATCATAATTTTTTATACCTATTTGTAATAGACTTGAAAATAAAGTTAATCATTCATTTTTCTTGACGATCGCTTCATCTACTGATGTTTTACTTCATAACAGCCAATTCATGCCACAAAAATTATATAAAATGAGCAAAATGTTTTAGCATTTTATTAATTAAAATATAGAGATGTTTAAACGAAACGGGTTAAATAAACTTAAAATGAAGAAGAATTTAATGTAAATGAATTTTATAATATAACTTGCTTTCAGATGGAGCCATTATTTCTCGAGAGGCCAAAACTGATCAGATGTGATCCTCCCTCTGTTCTAGTAAACAAACTTTATCAGTGCTCCAATGAATAATTTCACGCATCTTTCTAGTGATTGAGTGGGACAAGGAAAGTTATAATAGCTGATATCTTTAATGGAACATTTTAAACTCACCAGCGTTTTTAGTCGATAAAGAAACCATAACAGGTGGTTCCGTTAGTTTTCAGTTTTGTCAGTAGACTAAAGCCATACAAGCTTCAGTGTTGAAGTCTGCTATGATAAAGTGTCGGATGGCACTATTCTAGTCCACAGAACTTCGTGCTTTTGCAATTTTCTTCATAGCTGGGGCCCTGATGTTCTCCTCTTCATATGCTATCATTCCAAAGAGGCTATTTGTATGATTTGCGAAATAGTCATTTCGTGAAAATACAGGAACTATAATCTTTCGTAGATTATCTGTCAAGTAACGTAAGTTACTAACTATAGTGCACAGATTCTGGAAAACATGAGTGATTCAATTTAATTGTGTACCAACTTATGCAGTACATTTTCAGGATGTACTCAAAGAGTATGACAAGTTAAGAAGAGGGTTTCTTTATTCCAACGTAGAGTCTCAAAATTCGAATAGCAGTAATGGTCCACCTTGCGCGAAATATTTGTCTAGGGACTCAGCAAAAAAGGTCAATTGTATACACGCGTGTTGAAAGAGCTTGCAATATTTGAGACATATACTTCTGGTCAGTTGACAAATCATCTTTATCAACAGCTGGGTGATCAGATTAAATTGGCTTAAATTTTGCAATTGGTAATAATTCGCAAATCGCAAGAGATCAACCAATTGGGACACAATATGATAGAGAACCTGTTTCTTGTCATCAAGATGTTTGAAAAGATGTCTCAGTGGAAGCTCATTGAAGTGAGGTCAAGGAAGCCAATAAAGTGGTTTTTTAAAAGTTGTTCTCAACTAATCCTACTATAACACCACCTTTGCATCCTGTTTTGAAGACAGTTCCACGAAATTCAACTGCAATTATTATTCCAGTCGGGATTTCATTTTTCTTCAAAAAATCTATAATGTCATTGCATATAGAAGTCGCCTTAACAGACGATGGGGTCAACGACGATGGGGTGAAGAAAATAATTCAGACCTGGTTCTAGTACAAAGAGATATGTTCCTCCTTGACTTCGCAAAGATGAAACTTTGCCACCTCTTTAACCTGGCAGATATTTCTATCATCAAAGTATAGATTAAAAGGAGTACATTACAAAAAAAAAAAAAAAAAAAAAAAAAAAAACGAACAAAGTGAAACGTGTCCCTCTAGCAGCGGAAATTAATTTTACGTGCAGGCAGCTGCAGGTGTTTCTATCATTGAGCATTTTTTTTTTTTTTTTTTTATAGAATTACAGTGATCATGGTTAACAATGTGCATGAAATTAACAACATAAAAGGCCTTTCCCAGCCTATTAGAAATGTAAAAAATCTGAAAACATTACAAAAGTTGTGAAAATTGAAAAAATGAAAAACTTTAATTTTTAACATTTTTTAGAAATTTTGGCCCTGTTTTGGCGGTAAAAGCAACGATGTCACAAAAATGAAATGTTAATGTTACATTACTAATATCTTGGCGTGGCTATTTCGTTCTATTAGAAATTGAATAAGTATGTTTGGATAATTTTTAAAAAAAAAATTGCTAAAAGTATGTTTTTTGCGATTTTTTCGAAATTTGGACCCCTTGCGGCGGTAAAAGATATTAACCAATCGGTGTAATATTTTACGTATTTTATCTTTTTTACAAAAGGCAACTTTTCCGCGCTATTACGTTTCGATTATAAATATTTCGGTTTTTTCGACCCACCCTACTATGTATGAAACTTACAAGGAAGGTCCCCTTACTGGGCATACTCAGAATATTTTGAGAAAAATACTAATTAAACTACTTATGTATGTAATAAAGGATCAGTCAAATTTAGCGGCGGAATTACAGTAGAAAGTCTGTAAAAAAATAAAATTCTTTCGAGTATTCGGCGCGAAAGACGAAAGCGTCACGCGATTTGGCGAGCAGTACTTTTCCTCGCCAAAAGCAAACGATTTTAATGCACCTGAAAATTGTTTGTTAATTGATTTTTAGAATGCGTGTAAAAAGTATTTAATGAATTTATACATAAACAATGAGAGAGTTTAATAAATACATTTTTTCGTATTACATATTTACGCTGCTTGTTATTTAATTTTACTTTAAAAACAATTTCATATATAAAAAATACTTTCATATATTTAAGCGCATTGCAAAATAAAGGCAAGATTCATTTACCAGTTATTCATTTCAATATCAAAGAATTCGTCGTTTCCATAGCAACAAAATTGAATCGACAGTGCTCAATTGGACTTAATTTTGAGATATTGAAACAATTTTAATTTATTTTAATTTTGTCTTAATTCATAAAATTTCATATTAACTTTCATTATATATATATATATATATATATATATATATATACATGACAAAACTATAGCTAAATCAAACTAAAATTGACAAAACTAAAGTTATTTACATTAAATTTATTTAAATAAGTTCAATATGAAACATTTGTATCTTAAAAAGTATTCGACATAAAAAAACATTTTTCGAAATTTCATTTCATCTCCAATTGATGATAAATCGCCAAATAAACGAAATTTTCATTATTTTTTACGAACGTGCTATCGAGGTTCCGCCGAATTTTTTAAAAATAAATATATATAGTCACATGAGAAGAACACTCTGTAAATTTTTTTCAGATTTTTCTGAATATGCCCGTAAAGAGACCTTCCTTGTTAGTCTAAGGACTAGTCTGGCGGTCAGTCCTGAGTGAAGTATAGGTCAATATCCCAATATGGCGTTTAGCAATAAGTATGTGGTCATCAGAGCTCTTGAAATACACTGGTGAACCAATGTTTCTGTCAGTTTTTGATTCGAACAATTCAGTGGCGCAGCCAGGGTGGGGGTTTTCAAGCTCAATATACCACTATTTTTATTCAGTTAACTTTGTTAAACTTACTTGTAGAGTTTTTTGATTTAATTATATGAAACAAACCTTTAAGAAAAAAGTGGTATTCAGTGCCTGAAAACCCCCACCCTCGCTGCGCCACTGAACAATTGGTTGGCCCGGTTAATTGGGATCATTGGTTGGTTAATTGGGGCGGTTGTTTGGTTAGTTGAAGTTGGTTGATTAAGTTCCTGAAAGGATCTGAAAAAGATGTGAAATGATATAAAAAACTGATGGAACCAGAGAGAAAAGTAAAGCTCGATCTAAAAAAGTTCCAGTTTAAAAAAGTAAGTAGTGCGTAGAAAAGTAATGGATTCTGATTATCTGTAAAGCTCATGAAATTACCCAAATTTTTGTTGATAGCTGAAAATGTGGACTGAGCTTTACTGGTGCCTTATATTCAAAATCATATTATCCACTCAAAATGAGCATTGGGTATAGTAAACAGAATGTGTAGTTATGTGCAAAAAAATTTCTGTCAGGCCCAGAATTGTGAACATGATTGCATCAAGTCAAGCTAAACTCCACAAAGCTGAAATAATGTAAACCATGAAGTAATATTTTAAGTATAACATTAATATTGTCCAGTTGTTGAGGAATTGTTGTTATTAACATTTCTGACATAACACATGTAGTGTAATAATTTTTATTTCATGTAATTACTGTGAAAAGGGAACCTTATGTCAATGGACTTAAACCAGACAAGTAGTTAGCATATGGTTGAATCGTACATGCTTAGGGTTTTGGGCTTAGACCTTCCAGGCTTATCAGTGACCCATGGAATGGAATTTGGTCCATACTTCGTACTGAACTGAACGATCTCTCATGTTCTCGATACCTCTCATGTTCTCGCTCATTTCCAAATCGACCTCTAACCTATTCTTATGAACCCAAATTTTTAAACTGGTTATGAACGATTGCAATTCAGAATGAATTAAAAATGCCTTTACTTCCCTGATTGATTTTAAGGCACCAGTAAATCTCAGTCCACATTTTCAGTTATCAACAAAAATTTGGGTAATTTCATGAGCTTTACAGATAATCTGATTCCATTACATTTCTACGCACTACTTACTTTTTTAAACTGAAACTATTTGACAAATTTTTATTGTAATTCTTTTAGATCGAGCTTTACTTTTCTCTCTGGTTCCACCAGTTTTTTATATCATTAAGAAGTACAGTCAAAATGTAGAAAGTTCAAACAGTTTAGTTTTTATGACGAAAAGAATAGAGGTTCACATACGTGGAACGAGGTAGCGAAGACAATAATGAAGTCAGGGACGTTTCATTTAGACTGAGTTTGGAGTAGAAACTTCATTTGAGAGTTAACCAACGTGTAAGGGTTTCAAAAATTGAGAATTGGAATCCACGGATTCCCTTTTTAGCGGCACTGATGGATTTAAATATGAATTTTTTATCGTGCTATCTACAGAGTTTCTAGTGACATTTTTGTGTAAGATGGAAGTGATTTTTTTTTCTTAGGTTCTAACGAATTATCACAGAAGCTACATATACTTTGTTGGAAACTAATGTTTGAAATCAGTGAATTTCTTCGGAGTGTCATTCCTCCGAACAGTTCTTGGTATTTCGAGTTTAATTTTAATCACCGTTAGTATAAAAGTGCCCGCTTTGCTGCCACCACCTTTTACTAATTTCTTTAAATAAATCATTGTTACTGTTAATTTTTGTTTTATGGTTACTTTCTTAACTGGTGGCCCCGAAGAATCCGCCACAACCTTTCGCGTGTATTTTCCGTAATACTTGCAAATTACGTTTTTATTGGCGCAGAATAGTGTCCGTGTAATGGAAATGTGCAAATAATGGCTTACATAAAAAATAAAAGTAAAGCTGTCACTCATTATTTTAGGCAATACGGGATCTGCATGTATTTATAGGACAATAAAGATGTTTCAGGCATTTCCCTTTTTTTTTTTTTTACCTCAAAATCTTTTAAATAAACTAGGGGGCTCGGCCCCCTACGAGCTACGCTCGCCAACCCCCGTCCAGACACCGCAGACTCTAAATGCACGCTAATTTGATCGGCTTTAAAAAGATTTAGAAAGATTGAATTATAATTAAAAAAACAGTGGCGATCTCCCTATAAACGAATTTCTATTCATTTCTCTTTGATTGGGGAATTTTAACGCAAAATCCGTTGCGGTACTACTTGATTATCCCGTCGACCAATTTCGCCAAATTATATAAATCGCCAAACCACTCGCCAAATTATACAAATTGACATAGTTTTTATTTTAAATAACGAAAGAACAAATAAATTAGTACAACATTAATAAAAATACAAATAAAACGTCGAAATAAAAATAACTTGATAAAATAGACACGTGTAACAACATTTCAAAATAAGCTAATATAAAAGGAATTAAGTAAACAGAGTCTTTGTATCCTGGTATTTTTTAACAAAGCGAAAAGAAAGTTCTTTTAAATGAGACATTTTAAATTAATCGTTTTTAATCTGACGTAATTTTTACCAAGCTATGCTTTCTCTGTTAAATATTCACGTGAAAATACCAGTTGAAAAGTATCCTCTCAAAATATCAAATAAATGTCTAGCGCATTAGTAATTTTTAAATTTAAACCGTTTTGCAATATTATTTTGTGTTCATTTTATGTAATAACTGTAATGTGACGTAAATATGACGTAATTTCTCCTATTTAAGACTTCTAACGCATGTTAATAAATTTATTATTTTACAAATTCCTTTCTCTCTTAAAATTCACGAGTAATTATAGTTTTTATGACGTAATTTTTAATAAGTTCCTGCTTTTTGCACATAATTATTTAATTCTAATTCCAAATGTTTTTTTTTCTGTTTATAATAGTCACGTGTAAATAAATTTTTAATTTATTTACACGTATAAATATTTTTTTTGAAGCAAACATTATTGCTTCCTCTGTTTATACAGTTGGCAACAGTTTAAATTAATATCACTTTCTAAAATCTCTCTATTCTAAAAAAAAGTAACTACCGCTGTCACCGCCGCCGCCGCCGCCGCCGGTTTTGAATTTTTTGTGACCGGAGGTCTTTCTTCGTTAATATTAAGAAAAATAATGCATACAAAAATATGAAAATCGGTAGTATTATACAGAAATGTTTGATAAACACGCTGATGCAGACAGTTTTCAGATCGAAGAATTATTTTAAGAGATATTTAATGCTAAAGTTGGACAAAATCGTTCCACTAAATAAGTTTTATAGGAGCAAAAACTGTTCATAGGAATTTAATCATTTTTAGATCATTTTATGCGTTAGAATTTGCCGGAGTGCAGATTACATTAATTTTTTTATTTTGACTAATTTTTTGAGGTTTTATTTCTATTTTAAATTCAGATTTTCAGCATTTCTAGAGATATTTTTAACAGATTTTAGAAAGTGATATTAATTTAAACTGTTGCCAACTGTATAAACAGCGGAAGCAATAATGTTTGCTTCAAAAAAAAAATATATATATATATATTTATACGTGTAAATAAATTAAAAATTTATTTACACGTGACTATTATAAACAGAAAAAAACATTTGGAATTAGAATTAAATAATTATGTACAAAAAGCAGGAACTTATTAAAAATTATGTCATAAAAACTATAATTACACGTGAATTTTAAGAGAGAAAGAAATTTGTAAAGCAATAAATTTATTAACATGCGTTAGAAGTCTTAAATAGAAGAAATTACGTCATATTTACGTCACATTACAGTTATTACATAAAATGAACACAAAATAATATTGCAAAACGGTTTAAATTTAGAAATTGCGCTAGACATTTATTTGATATTTTAAGAGGATACTTTTCAACTATTTTTGTTAAGAAAGCGCAAATAATATTTAATTTCTAACACAAGTATTTTCACGTGAATATTAAAAAGAGAAAGAATAGTTTGGTCAAAATTACGTCAGATTAAAAACGATTAATTTAAAATGTCTCGTTTAAAAGAACTTTCTTTTCACTTTGTTAAAAAATACCAGGAGACAAAGACTCTGTTTACTTAATTCCTTTTATATTAGCTTATTTTGAAATGTTGTTACACGTGTCTACGTCATCAAGTTATTTTTATTTCGACGTTTTATTTGTATTTTTATTAATGTTGTACTAATTTATTTGTTTTTTAGTTATTTAAAATAAAAATTATGTTAATTTGTATAATTTGGCGAGTGGTTTGGCGATTTATATAATTTGGCGAAATGGGTCGACGGGATAATCAAGTAGTACCACAACGGATTAGGCGTTAAAACTCCCCAATCAAAGAGAAATGAATAGAAATACGCTTATAGAGAGATCGCCAGTGTTTTTTAAATTATAATTCAATCTTTCGAAATCTTTTTAAAGCCTATCAAATTAGCGTGCATTTAGAGTCTACGGTGTCTGGACGGGGGTTGGCGAGCGCAGCTCGTAGGGGGCCGAGCCCCCTATTCTGTAAAAAATATCTCTAGAAATGCTGAAAATTTGAATTTAAAATAGAAATAAAACCTCAAAAAATGAGTCAAAATAAAAAAATTAATGCAATCTGCACTCCGGCAAATTCTAACGCATAAAATGATCTAAAAATGATTACACTGCCATGTATAGTTTTTGCTGCTATAAAACTTTTTTAGTGGAACGATTTTGTCCAACTTTAGCATTAAATATCTCTTAAAATAATTCTTCGATTTGAAAACTGTCTGCTTCAGCGTGTTTATCAAACATTTCTGTATAAAACCACCGATTTTCATATTTTTGTATGCATTATTTTTCTTAATATTATCGAAGAAAGACCTCCAGTCACAAAAAATTCAAAACCGGCGGCGGCGGCGGCGGTGACAGCGGTAGTTACTTTTTTTTAGAATAGAGAGACACCCCAATACACTCGAGACTTATCTGCGTTTCTGAACGATTGATGTAGCTTTATATGTTCAATCGCACCGTGACATTTCCATTGCTCTCTTTATAGAGTACAGACTCAATATCAATTCAGTTTAGAAACTCTGTTAAAAATTTGCAGCATTCTGGCAGGTCATTTGACCGTTTTTTTCCGAAAACGGTTACACAACCGTAATTTTAACACTATTCTGACCATATTATTGGCCATTTTATGGTCAGAATATAGTTAAATTATGGTTATGAAACCGTTTTTTTCAAAAAACGGTCGAATGATCTGCCAGAATGCTGCAAAATTTTTAACAGTGAACAGCCAAAGACACAAAAAGGATTATGCGATAGGCTTTTGTTAATTAATCGCTGTATATGCACCGACGCCGTCCTGGTAAAAACATAAACGAAATTACTCGCAACAAGTGCCAAATATTTTATGGTCGGTCAATTTTTTTCTAACGGTCGAAATCTCATAGCATTTTTTAGTGTATATTTTCACAACGGTAAATCAAAGATAGCGTTTTTAACTTTTATTCAGACTGCTAAAAGTAAGTTTGAAAGATTTACATATTTAAGAGGTATTTAGAATGTATTTATTTTTAATAGTTTCTGTAGCGGATAATTGAATTTCTATTTATTGAGTAATTAGAAAAAAATTAGGTTGTTTTAGAACACATAAAAAAAACGGATAAAATAAGGGGTTAAAGAGAGATTTTCCGTGTTTCACGCTGAATGTATTTCGCTAACATTTATTTTCATTTGGCTGCTGTTTTTTATTTCTTATTCGCCAAATCGCTAATGTTGATCAAAAGCCAAAGCAGCGAGAACACTGCCGCACGGGACACCAAAAGACCCAATTTTTCAGGATCCACAAATCTTTTTTCAATTTGTTTGCGTGCCCCACGTGGGGCAAATAGTTTATGTATAAACGCCATAAAATATGAACAAACTATCCCTTCAACCTGCAAAGATATAAAATGAATAACTTAAAAACATCGTGCATCACTCAAAAGTAACACAAGCTAAAAGAGAGAGAAAATTAGCTTTGCAGAAGTATTTATCAGTACTAGAAACAGTTTAAAATGTTCGCTACTGAGTATTAATGCGTTATTATTGATTATTACTGAATTATTTCTTCTCCAATATGACTTCAGAGCAAGAGTTTTAATCTATTTTGATTATTTTGAATCTTAGTTATCGAAGCATATCATTTTGAGATCGAAATTGGAATTATGTTTGAGTATCATTAATAAAATAATAGGGAAAGAATAGAGGCCCCCACATGGGGACCCACTGAGCGAAGAGCTTAAAACATGTGCAGTCTTAGCATCCAATCAGGAATGGCACGCGGTGATGACGCAATACGTACATACGGAAAAATAGGCTTCGTACAACCGGACGTTACGTCTATAAATAGAAGGAACTAAAAACAAGAGCGTTTGTTTACATTAAGGCTCCTGCCCTGTCTGTGAAGATACTCAGGAGCTAATGCTAATCCTATGGGGAGGGATTTTTCTAATATCTCGTTTGCATTTCGACATTTTTAAATAATTTTTTTTGCATTGGATAACCGAGGTCCATCTCTACATCGTTCCTTTTTTACTCTTTCGATTTTGGTTGCAGATATTTTTTATAAAGTTACTTTCATTTTCAGAACCGGTTTTGAAAGTGAAAGTAACTTTATAAAAAATATCTGCGACCAAAATCGAAAAAGTAAAAAAGGTGCGATGTAGAGACGGACCTCTGTTATTCAATGCAAAAAAAAAAAAATTATTTAAAAATGTCGAAATGCAAACGAGATATTAGAAAAATCCCTCTCCATAGGATTAGCATTAGATCGTGAGTGTCTTCGCCGGCAGGGAATGGGGCTTAAGAGAGATCGCGCATCAGCGATAGTACGATCGCGATCGATGTGCTAAACTAAAAAACAAAGTATACATCTCAGAGATGCGAGACCTAAGAAAGGAAATAGATAAAAAATAAACATTCACAACATTTTGGCATACTGTGGGAAATAGCAAATACGAGTACCCAAGTATTTCATTTTTTTTTTTTTTTTTTCGTTTGTTTCTGTTGAGTTCTTTTATTAACTTTCAAGGTTTTCTTCGCAAGTCTTTTCGGTAAAATACAGGAAAGTAAATTTTTACAACTATGTTTGAGCTGTCATAGAAAGGGAATAGTTAACGTCTAAAACCTGAACATTTCGATAAATCGGAATTTTTAATAAGCCCCTTTACCGATCTAAAACTGACAAAAAAGTTCAAAATAAGATAAGAAGTTGAACCGCATTAAAAAATATCTAATAACATATTCAGTAGTTGTTTGCTTAATTTCAGATTAAAAACGTTTATTAAAATCAAGTCTTTTTTTTCTTTTTTTGTTTAGTATTAAATTTCTTACTACAATCTCAAATTGAAAATTTTCTTTTTTGCTGATTTTTTATATTCACTTTCGAAAAAAGTCTGAATTTAAAAAAAATATTTATTTTGTAAGTCTTATAGATAACGGAATAAGCACACTATTCAGAACTAGAATTTCAGAACTAGAATTTCAGAATTGAATTTTTGTCTTATTCAAATCACTATGCGGAAATAATTGTACTCATAACTAAAAACGCCCCACCAGTGGCCGAGAGGTTCTGCTCTCAAAGTTGGTAGGCGGGGCGTGCTGGGTTCGAACTCAATCGCGCCCGTCGACCTAATCTTTCGGAGTTTTCCGTGGTTTTCTTTGAACCTTGGATATACTTGCGTAAATAAAACACACGGAGGGCACTTTCCCTCGTGTAGATAATCGGCCGCCATAAAAACATCAAAACACACACACATCACTAAAAACTTCTATGTATACCGAATAAGTACTTCAACGCCTAACATATTTGAATTCAAGTTTATTCGAAAAGAAATATTCGCTTTATTTAATGAAAAAATTCTGAGTTTAAATATGGTGACCATTAATTATATATATATATATATATATAAAAGAAAAAAAAAAGAAAGAAAGAAATCAAATCGCCTGAGGAGTAGGAACCCTAAAAGTTTTGGATAAACTCTAGATTTTGAGTCAAACAATTTTTAGATTATAAAACTCTTTTAAAACATTCAAATAACATATTTTGAATTGAGTTAATATATCATACGAGTAGAAAATCGTGACAATTTCACACTTGAAATCTGTCGTCTCTCTTGACTTCCTCTTGATCTTTTCTAATCATTTAAGTTTTCCCATTGAAACTGCTTTCGAAAATTAATGCATTCTGCTTGGCATAAAAGATAAAACATCAGATTAGGTAAAATTTGGATACTTTTGGAAAGAATGAAATACTTTGAGAAAATTAATATTATTTAAGAATTTTCTTTAAAAATGCAATAACAATTCGTCTTTATAAAATAATTGAAACAACATAGATTAATGGAGAGGGGGGGGGGGTGCAAGTGTAACGCCCGTTAAATTAATATAATTTTTGTTGGTTGTTTTCCTATTTAAAAAAAGAAAATGACAATATATTTTTGAAAACGGAAATTACCACTACACTGTTAAAAATTTGCAGCATTCTATCCAGTCATTTGACCGTTTTTATCGAAAACGATTACACAACCGTAATTTAACACTATTCTGACCATATTATTGGTCATTTTATGGTCAGAATATTGTCCAGTCATTTCAAATTTTATGAAAATTTAATCAAAACTTAAAAAGGTAGTAAAAGTTTTCTTCATGCTATTAAACCCTATCATACGTAATTTCAGTGATATTTCATAATGGGTAATGATTCTGGGTTGCCATGGTGATGACGCCCTATTTAAAATGGAGTTATGTTATTTCCGTATTATTGAAATTAATATATATATATATATATAATCGTAATAAATTTTGTATTCATGCATTTTTGTATAAGAATGCAACAGCTATTGCACCAAGATCTGAATATTTATAAAAGTAGTTATAGTACGTACGTACCTCATTTGCCACGTTTTACGTACAATTTTTGACTTGTTATTTTCAGGAAGCTGAGCAGATCGCAAAGAGATGCCAATAACAAAGGAAAAACAGATTCACATTATTCTGTAGGCTAGGAGTTGAGTGTCGTGGGACGGGCGGTACACCCGTCTTGTAATGCAACCAGGGCTGCGGAGTCGGTGTGAAAAATAGCCGACTCCGACTCCGGGCTGGTAACACAAGTACTCGGGCTGGGGTACTAGTGTTGCCTGTTGGTTAAAATAATGATGGAATATAAGAAATATAAAGCTAAAATCTCACTTTTCGGCAATGATTTTTTTTTTTAGGGTTTCAAAAATAAAACAGAAAGAAATTATATTTTCCGCTTTAATAATTTTACAGTTTCGCGCCCGCAAAGCCTCAAAATACAGTTATTTTGCTCCTCCAGGCTCGAAAAATAAAGATGAAAATTTTATTATTTTGGAAATAATTGGGATTCTGTGGATTCTAATGAAATAATAAAAACAAATTGCATTTTTAAAAATTAAGTTTAGAATTTTGGCTTTATTTCGGGTTCGCAAACCTGAAAAATCTGAAATTCAAAAGGTGAAAAATAACAAAATTTCACCATTTTGTTTTTTTTTTTTTGGGTACCGCCAATGCAGAAAAAGGAATTACAATTTCATCTTATTTTGATTCCGGTGCACAAAAATAAATAAATAAAGTAAGCGTATTTTAGAATTTTGACTTATGGTCATACAGACTGGAAGAATTTGATGGGGAAAAAGCGGAAAAAGGCTTCTATTACAATGCTATACGTAATCCTTAGTTCTTTTGCCTCCAAAAATAGCACAGATTAATAATTTTCGCATTACATTTTAGTTTTTTGGACACTTTGTATCCTAAAACAAGGTGAAGGAACCTACTGTTTGTTTTCGAAAAGCAAAACACTCCGCGCTTTTGCGCATGCCTCAGGTCTGCTTTGATTTTATGAAAATAGGGTTGAGCTGAGTTTGTTTAGCTGCGTTTGGCTGAGTGCCAATCTTAGTGACAGCGTACAAGTAAACTACCAAATAGAACTTCAGAAAATGCTCATCTCAGTGTAACACCCCTTTGGATAGTAGAATCGTCTCAGAGTGCTGGGCGTGGCTTTCGAAAACGAACAGTAGATAATTCTGTAAAGAAACTATTGAAATTGAAAGCAGTAATACAAATTGCGATTCAGATTACTAGAATATTTTATTACATTTCGAATGAAAAAAGTACAATGTTGCAAAATGCTCTATTTTATCAACTAATGTTCATATTTTTGTAGTTTAGTTATATATCGGTACAATATTTTTATACCTGCAAGTGCAAATGACATGTCTTTACATATTCATTTTGACGCAACTTACCTACTATTGAGTTCAATAATCATGCCTGCAGGTTGCGATAAAAAATATTCCAAGTATTCAAGCACAATTTTGATATCTTCAAGTTCCTCTTGTATGAAGTCATTTACAATTGACATGCCTTCATGTACGCATTTAAAACCCAAATACATTAAATCCTTGTAATGATTTATCAAATCTAGGCTATTAAACATAGCATTTATGGCTAAGCACAAAATTTTGAATGCGTCATATATAGTTTCTTTATCAACAGATGTAATTTTCTTGGCTTCAGAAACAGCTTGCACTAGTGCAACCATAGACTCCATGTTTTCATATACAAAATCAATGCTTGCAGGCAAACCTTTATTGCATAGAGACGTAATTTTCATGCCCGCTTGTATTGTTTTGTATCCCATGGTCATGCCTTTTAGGTTTCGAGATATACTACGCAAGTGTATAATCATTTCTAAAGGCAATTCAAAATCAGAATCTGAAGACATACATTGCTTGCGTATAAATCTGATTATCTCGGCTGTAGACATAACTTCTGCACCTGTAAATAGATCTATCAGATCTGTAACTTCAGCTTCTAAGAATGCAGATGTTGCCTTCATAGCATTGTATATAGAATTAATGTTTGTACATAACGTTTCTACGCCGGCTATTACGGTCTTCGTGCCTGTAGATATGGGTTTCGCAGCTGTACGTATAATATCCACTCCATTAGCCAAGGCTGCTATTCCATCAGATAACACTTTCATGCCTGTAAAAAATCATTAATATAACAGCTGTCATTTAAGAGCGTACAATTCAAAATTTCATATTATTACAGTAAATTTGAAAAGCACAAAAATTATTCTTAAATAAAAATTTATTCTCAAAAGTGGATAATATTTCCTGCCCAGAGTCTGACTAATGCAGTGGCATACGAGACAGCTGGCATGAGCCTCACATTTGAGAGATGAGCTCATTTTTGTTGTTAAGAGAATTCTAAATGGTTAAAAATAGCAAAAGTGACCAAAATTCTTACTTTTTAATAATATAATTTAGGAAGAGAATGCGGCCCTTCACTCTCTCTCTCTCTGCTTTCAGTAACCCCTGTGCCCTTGCAAAAAAAACAAACAAAGAAACAATTTGTATCATTATAAAACTAATGATTACATGTTTATTATAACAACTTTGTATTCTATTATTTTCAGGAGAAATTGATTACTGACGTTGTACTCATAACGAGGCAAGTTAAAACCATTTATGATGGTCAATTGGGGCCATTTTTATTTTAGATATTTTATGCCATACGCAGATAAGCTAAGGGAGAGTTTGCAAATAAATAACCCAATCAACCAAACTATCATTTTTTTTTTCTTTTAAGTTGTGATCATCTTTTTGTAATACCTTGTATATAGATGAGCATAGTACCTAAATGATTTGTTTTGGTGTGCATTTTTATAATATATTTTGGAATCAAGTCATGCCGAGAGTCAACGCTTTGCACGCAGGGGGTGATAATATATGATGAAGCATCATATATTGTTCTTTTAATCAAATAGTCATAACAGTATTCTTTAAAAAGTAACTTCTTTCCTTCTCAGGGTCAAATACATTTTTTTTTTCATGGTTATTCAGAGCTCGTAAATTCTCTTTTCTTTAATACAGAAGTAAATATTAAAAAAATAAATGGATTGAATCATTTTCGTTTCTAGCCATTTAACAGCTGCATTCAACGAACTTAAAGTGTAACAAATTTTATAAGAATTACTTTCCCATCCTATTCAATAAAATGTTGATCTATTTATTAACAAGTGTTATCATCTAATTATAAAAAATTAAGACAGATGTATGTATTTCCTGTTGTAATATAAACAATCTTGGTCTTTCCCACGTGTTGTTATGGGGTTAATAGATAGTAGGTTGGCATATTTATCGCCAGTTATTTAAATCTCCCCATAGCATTTCTATTAACGGATAATTTTGGCGGTTGTTGGATTCTCACATTGCCTATGATTTCATAGGATGTTGGCATGGAATTTTTTGTAATTTTATTCATTCTGCTCCTGTCTTTGCGACTGATAACATCTCTTATGTTGGGCGGACCATCCCATCAAAATCTGTTTTTCATGAAGTTAAAATAAAAACATCTTATCATGTTTTGCAGTTAATTTTTTTCAGGATGAGAGATCATTTTAATGGGTTCTACAAATTGATGAGATGTACTGTCATTGGTACATCTCGGCCTATTTTTTAATTAACAGTGTGTGTTTTTTTTTCTCCACACATGGTAAGAAATTTATGTATACTTGCAACAGGTTCAAAGTTTAATACTAGTCACTTCAGCGTAATTCACGAACACTTTTCCGTGCAGGGGGCACCCAGAATGATACTTGTCCCGAGGCCCTAAATAGTTTAAGTCAGGCCGTGGTGCTGTCACTTAAAGTGTGCAATTCAAACTTTTATATTACTGTGAATTTAAAAAACACAAAAATTGCCCTTAAATGAAAATGTATTCTCGAAAGTATATAATACTGCTTCAAATTTTGAAATCAGTTGATGAAATTTTCGAATTTGTTTTAGATCGAAAATTGAATTAAAAAAAAATAAATTATAATAAATCTGTCTCTAAATAAAAATATTAATTACATTTATAAATTTTTTTATACAATTTAAAAATGAATTGCAGTAATTTAAACACATAAGTACAAAATTTGACCTACAATTAAATCTACATAATTTAGATTTTTTTCCCTCCAAAAGCGAATTTTAATTGTGTCTAAAACTTTAAAATGAATTGATGATTTTTTTTTTTTTTTTTTACATCTAAATTCATAGTTTAAAAATAAATAAATGCAGTATATTCCGGCGTATAACAAGCACTTTTGATAGAAGAAAATTGATCGAAAATTATACGTGCACGTTATACACCGATTATTAAAATCGAAGAATAAAAATTAAGGGTGAAAAAAGATGATCATACCAACTAAGATTTCTTACTTAATGAACAAGCTATTCATTTAGAAAAATTAATTTTCGCTAGCAGATTAGTTAAAAGTTTATACTTATTTTAGTTCACTCTAATCTTTATTACTAGTAAATCTGCAGATCAAGAGCCTCAACGTCATCTCTGCAACTTATTGTTTTTAGCAAATTTTGCTTAATATTAATCCTTCTACAAAAACAAAATTTAAACTTTTAAATTACACAAACATTTATAGAAGGAGAAAAAAATATTTCGATGGTTTCAGACATTAGAAGCGTTAAATTAAACACGTTGTTATGTAATGATATTCTGAAATTCTCACGAGCTACTTGTTCTAGTAATTTTTATATAATAAAGCAAATTTCTTCAGGGGGGTGCCCCCCCCCCCCTGAACCCCCCCTTGTGTAATTTATTTTGCATTTGTAATTTTCTATTGATTGAGTTAATGATTATCCTATATCTTAGATTCATTTTTACACTGCGATTTATAAGGATAAGCAACAATTTGGTCAAGCATTTTACGTTATCCTAATATCCATACAGAAGTATTTACTTGCCTGCTAACCACAAACATCTGTATCTAATGGATAAAGAACTTTTGGAAATGTAAACTGAGACATCTAATTTAGAAATCTAATAATAATTTTGATTACCATTCTGCAATATTTATATCTAAGATCTAATCTAAATATCTAAAAATGTACTCGATAGCATTAACTTACTAAAATCACCCTAAAGTAGGAGGAGTTCTAAACCTAACGGTTAATAATTCATCATCGTGTCCACTTCCAATTGACTAAATAGATAAACGTGATATGGCGCCGTTAAGTATTTTCTGTGATAGCCTTTTAATAGTATCCACATTTAATTTAAAATCGTGATGTTACAAACACCGTTGAAATTTGATGCACACCTGTGTTCAGGTCAAATTACGAAAGGTTAAGTAACCTTTTATTTCCCTTAGCCGGGCATTTTGTTTCATTTTTCGTAATAGGGATTATTTTAATAATTTATTTTACACTCTACAAGCTGTTACACGGGACGTTGTTCACGTAGCATTAAAATAGAGATAAATGCATTAAATAAAACATTTCACTCACCACCAGACATGGCAAGTCTCAGGCTTTTTGCACAACGTTATTACCTTACAGAAAATGTTGTTCTTTTAAATCGCGCAAATGTTTCAATTAAATAAAGTAACATTTTTTGTATTAAAATACTGGTATCCAGAACGCCGGAGGCTTGGCAGCCCTGCTCCTCTTAATAGAAACATATATAGTTAACCAACACTTTATCACATTTTATAGGAAACAATACGGAATTTCTTATTTGTATGGCCTTACATATACCTCAGTCATAAAAATGTAAAATTTTGTACCAATTAATATACGCAATTGCGAAAATGAAATCGCAACCAATGAGAAAAGGAAGGCCAAGTAAAATCGTGTAAATCGAGGAATCTTTCTTCGTAGTGTGGGAAAATACCACTACAAAAATTAATTTAGGTGATATTTGGTGTGAAATATTTATATGTATTCATTCCTGTCCTATTTATCTTTTTTATTATTTGTAATTTGCTGCATTTTCCCTTTGCACGTGAAAATCTTACAAATTAAAATGAACTCTTTGGGAGAAATTGTTATTCCTTTTTTTTTTTTTTTTTTTTTTTTTGGCAGCAATAAAGTTTATAAAGTTTAATAGAATAATGTCAGTTTATTCTGTATGAAAATAACGAACTTTTTCCTTTATAATCAAAATAGTTGAATACATAAATAAAGATATTATTCTATATAGTATATAAATACTATTTTCATTTCTGCGTTTAAACCAATCTACCGGGTGTCCCAAAAAGGACTGACTGATTTTAAAATTCAATAACTTGCAAACGGTGACAGATATTTAAAAAATTCTTGCTGGAGGGTTATGCATAAGGTCAAAAGTTTTTTTACAGTGATTTTCAAGTTTAGTTCGAATTACAAACAACAGATGGCGCTGCAATCAATAGACGCTTAATTCAGACTCGATTTTTGGTACTTTGTGGCCCGGATAATACATTTCCATCTCCTTTTTCAGCATGGAACAAGAGAAAGGACCAGAAATCGAGCCTGTATTTAGCGACTATTGCTTACAGCGCCATCTATTGTTTGTAATTCGAACTAAAATCGAAAATCACTGTAATAAAACTTTTGACCTTATGCATAACCCTCCTGCAAGAATTTTTTAAATATCTGTCACCGTTTGCAAGTAATTGAATTTTAAAATCAGTCAGTCCTTTTTGGGACACCCGGTATATGCAAATATCTATACAAAGGCATTCATTAATTCATTCCTTTTAACTTTGATTTGACTTTAAAAACAATACATACTTTCACATTTATGATATTTTTAGATGAGATATAGTTGCTACGCAACGGTTAAAAGAAAAAAAAATGAAATATAAGTAAATTCATAAAATAAAATGTTTTATATTATTCGAACACATGTATAAAATTCCATCATAAGTTATACACCTAATTTAAAAGCTCTGACAAATGTTTTGACAAAATTGCAAACTAATAGGAATAATTTACTACTCTTATTTAAAAATTTCAGCATCAAAAATTTACCATTTAAATCCATTTTTTATATGAGCCATTTCTTTCAACAAATGAAAATTTGAAAATCGTCTGACTTGCCATTGAAAAGCATTACAGAGCAAAATAAAATGTTCTATATTTCCCGAACGAATGAACCAAATTTAACCAAAAACCATACAGCTAAGTCCGAGTACCTCATCAACATGCCACATTAATTTCAAGCCGATCGGATGCTTTTTGCGGCAGTTATCGCGGAACAGACGGACAGACAGACAGACAGACAGACAGACAAACGGAAATCAAAACTTTTCGTGTCTCCACAGTAAGCCTTCACTGACGTTTCGGCAATTATTATTATTGTTATTATTATTATTATCATTTACGCTGTTTTATTTAACTTAAACTGTTTTTTGTATGTAAAGATGGAATTTTGGAATCGATTTTTAATTCACTTCATGATGCTAGAATTATAAAAATTACGTTCAAATGAAAGTTTCCGATGGCAATACAAAATTTTAATATTTTTAGAACTTATTTATAAATGAATACTTTAATATTGAGTCATTTTTTGCGAGCCCGCCACGATGATAAATCGCCAAAAATACTTTGTAACTCGTACATTTGTATAAGAGTTGAAGCAGCAATGGATTTAATGATGCGCCAAAATAGGCCAAATGGTTGTGAAAATGCAACAATTAAATGAGATAAAAATTAAAAAGTACAAAATAAATTATAAATAAAAAATTAATAGAGTAATATTTAAAACAATGTATGCGTTTATCAATAAATAGTTTAGTGTTGATTAAATTATATATGTTGAGACATCAATTTAGATATCCTATAAATAATGTTGAAATAATGATGTTCCGTTTTCTCTTGCCTTTTTCTATCTGAAAAAAATGAAGAAAACAAAAATTATATATTTATTCAATTGCGCTTTCTACCAAGCGTAAAAATCGAGTGAATTTTTCATAATCAAACTCGGTGCCAAAACTAATGTATTGTAAAGGAAATTTTGATGAAAAAACATGAATTGCTAAAAAAAATAGCGTGTTTTTAGGGTTCCGTACTTAAAAAGTAAAATCGGATAACACTAAAATAGGCCAAATGGTTGTGAAAATGCAACAATGAAATACAATAAAAATTAAAAAGTAGAAAATAAATTATAAATAAAAAATGAATAGAGTAATATTTAAAACAATGTATGCGTTTATCAATAAATAGTTTATTGTTGATTAAATTATATATGTTGAGAAATCAATTTAGATATCCTAAAAATAATGTTGAAATAATGATGTTCCGTTTTCTCTTTCCTTTACCTATCTGAAAAAAAAATGAAGAAAACAAAAACTATATATTTATTTAATACATTCACTGGCTTGCGCTTTCTACCAAGCGTAAAAATCGAGTGACATTTTCATAATCAAATTCGGTGCCAAAACTAATGTATTGTAAAGGAAATTTTGATGAAAAAACATGAATTGCTAAAAAAATAGCGTGTTTTTAGGGTTCCGTACTTAAAAAGTAAAAACGGAACCATTATAAGATCACTCCTCTGTCTGTCACAGCCATTTTACTCGTAAACTATGGAAAGTGGAAAGTTCAAATTGGAGGAAGTAATAAAGAATATTGACCCACATGTTTACAGATTATTAAACATTCACAAATCTTTAGGGAAAATGTAGAGAGGCTAATTAAGTTACTTGAAAAAGAAAAGAATATTTTCATTGTATATCGTGTGGAATATCGTGTGAAAGCTTTCGTAACGTTGAACTCAAAAATAAATTTATTTTAATTTCAGGTATTATATTTTCAGAGATACCGTCGAAAATGTAGTGCGGAAAAATATTCCTCTCCTCCCCCTCTATTTACGAATCTACTGATACTAAAATTATGAAAAAATTAGAGGTAGTAGACGTCAATTTAAATCTTGCAGGAAAACTATAGTGATTACCCTAGATCACATAGTTTGAGAAAATCGCAAATTTCGATTTGCGAGCATTCAGCAAAGATGTTGGGGAGCGCTGGAGGAACCTATCGTATCAGAAGTATAAAAGAACTGTTAAAAATGATTTTCTAAAAAAAAATCATCGGTAATTAGCCGATATATTCTTAAAGACACACACTGTTTTTACATAATGACAGGGCGGCGTACTCTATCGGCTTTTAAACGCTAGATAATAACTTTTAATGATATATTTGTGTAATGAAATGTCCAGTAAGAGTATAAGAGCAATAAACGTCAAATTGTTAAAAACAGATTAACCTAATTAGAATTAATCCCATAAATACTATGGGATTCGCGTCTAATTTGGATTAGTTAATTAAATGCCTATCTGGAAAAACGCGGCACGGACCAACACGGCGTTGGAACTTTGCGACCTCTTTTCGAAGCGCACTTAGCACAATGCCAAGTTTAAACTTTGAACAAGAGATTTGTTTTAGGTAAACTGTAAAACGAAAAGATTATTACAATGCTGAATTTACTTTTATGAAATGCCAAGGAAAGTTTAAATAAGCACTAGTTTTATGATCAGTACCGAATTAAGTTCATCAAAAACAGATTAGGATAAGATTAAAAAAAGAGTTATACAGAATAGCAATATTTGATATTATTTAGGCTTCATATCTCTTTGAACTTTTAGAATAATGTCAGACGACCTTCTATTTGTACGCTTTTTATTTCAAATTCAAATAGAAACACATTCTCTAACATGGGTTTCTGTTTGATGTGGAAATAAAAAGCGCGCAAATAGACGTTCGTCTGACAGTACCTATACAGACTTTGTAGTCTTAAAAGTCCATCTATCTGAAAAACAGGTTGAGATAAATATACACGTAGCATCGGTGATTTATGAATCAGTATTGTATTCATTTTCTAGTATGAGAAAAGATAAATAGTCATTTATAGATGAAAATCCAGTAAAAGGAGTTTTATTTCCAGGTTCGTACATATCGAGGATACCAGCACAACGGTCGGTACTAGTGAAGGACACACTACATTTTTATGCTTACAGATGCACGATCAGCAACAGAATCATGTCATAACCACATTTTAGAGCGTTGAGTTATTGGCGAGCAGTAATTTACAAAATAATCAAGCCAGTAGCAATCTGGCGACAATTAAATTGAAATGAGACACGTGTTCAAAAACCGTTAATGTATTATCAATGAAGAGGGGGGAAAGGGCAACATATGTAATTTTAACGCCAACGGATAAACAGCAAAATATGACGTGCCAAAAAAACACGAAGCTGCAATTGAATGGGGCATGGCAAACCCATGTTAATAAGCGCCGCAGAGACGACCTAAGGCACGTGAAATTAAGAAATAAAAGATATTGCAAGCTAAATTTATGACAAGAAAAAATACGTTATGGAAAAAGTTGCAGCTTTAGAAATGCACTCAATAAATAAAGAAAGAAAAAGAGAAATAACGGCCTATCCACCGAGATAACTGCGTACAAGGAATGGGTAAAATGTTTCAATGCGAGACAAAAAATAGCATGACCTACATAATCAACTACTGTTTTTGAGAAATAAAACGCGCAGCGAGAATGTATTTCGAAATGAAATGAGTGATGAAAATAAATTTAATTTATGATTTGAGACGGAATCAAAAATAAGAGTTAAATAAGTAGTTTAGTAAAATAACTATCATTAAAAAAAGGGGGGCGGCGAAACGGGAAAAACTATTAAAAGAATATGTGCAGGAAATGTCCTTCACAGTACCCTTATGGTATACCATTTATACTTTTTCAGTATATACAGATATACGCAACCCTACATTTTATAGATTTTTACAAAGTCTTACTATTCTTTAAGCAACGATTTTTTTTAATAATACAGTTAATAATTCATATATTTATTGTACGGAACCCTCTGAGAGCAAGTAATACTCGCACTTGGCTGTTTATTTGAGATAAATATTGAATGCTTATAAAAGTGTGTTTTCTTAAAACTATTTTTACTTTTAAAATATATAGTAAAGCGAGGAGAGTTCGCGCGGTAGAAGAGATTGCGCAGAAAGAGATTCGACGGGAAGGAGTAGTGTGCGCGCGCAGCCACTCCAGGTAGTTGTGCAGCAGCATTAGTGCAGTGTCTAGATCAGTGGTTCCCAACGTGGGGCGTACGCCCCACCGGGGGGCAATTTGACTTTTTAGGGAGGGGTGGGGATTTCAAATTTATTATTTAACTATTAGCTATCAATTTCTTTTGTCTGTTTTTTCTTTCTTTGTTTGAAAAGTAATGTTGTAAACTAAAATTAAATGGAATACAAATAAAATCAAAAGGTTAAAATAGAATCAAAACCAGAATAATTATACAAATAATTATTTGATATAGCTTGATATATTTTTGTATTAGAAATCTCTAATTTTTCTGGATATTTGTTTTTTGCAATTGTTCGTAACGCTTTCGATTATACTGTCTTGAACAAATTAAAAAAAAAACTGAACGAGGTACTATGATGTTTATAAAATTTATATATCTTAAATAGCATTAGTAAATGAAATGGCTAGATATTTTACACAATAAATAAATTTAGATAATGACATATACATTTTAAAATCGGATAATGCATGGAAGACAATTAACAATATTGTGAAAATGAAAACGCAGAAAATGTGTTGTGATGGGGAATAATAACTACTTCAAATTTATAAAAATGATTATCTTAAAGTATGCTTCTTGTGTATTGTGTTATCCATAGAAAGAAAATTGAACGTCCAAAGCTTTTTCACCAACCCTTAATAAGTCAGAAAAAGGAATTATAAAATATGTGTATGTTAGCAATGTTAACGATAAATGCCTCTCTTTAAGATATTTTTTAAAGATAAAACTGCAGATCGTATAACATTTTTAGTTAATATCCAGATAAGTTGAAAAAGTACAACAAAACTCTTTTTCGTACAAAGGCGAAGATGTACAGCCTCATTCCATTTATAGAATTACGCTAAAAAGCATTTGTGACAGAAGATTCACCTCTTTGATAATTTAAAAAATGTGAAATGAATAGTTTTTGTTAAGACTATTACGCTTCTACCCAGAGAATAGAGTTCACTTTTTAAATAACAAGAGACAGAATTTACAGAGTGAGTGTGTGTGGGAAGGGGGGGGATAGTGACTTTGCAGATGCTTTGGTGGGGCATGGTCAATAAAAGGTTGGGAACCACTGGTCTAGATGAATGTGCATATTCGGTGTTCCAAGTGTCTTGGATAAAGCAGTGCTATTTTGTTTTGTTTTTCCAAAGTAAGTGCTTGAATTTTCATAACTGTTCGTCAGAATTTTTACAGAACGTCAGTAATACAAAATATTTTGAACTTAAACGATTTCTTACAAAATACTAACCTGGACTAAGTATGCAAACACCAACAATTCATTTTAGAAGTGGCCATATTTAAATAAAAGGCCGCGCAATCTCTCCTACCAAAATAGGAGAGTTTGCGCACATGCTACTTAGGAGAGATGGCGCATTTCCCCATAAGTTTAAGTGCTAGGAGAAATTACGCAGCTTATTGATAAATTTGTATGAATTGCAAATTACGTGTAAAACATATGAATGAATCAATTTTGAAATAATTTCGAAAAAACACATAATTATCTAAACTAAATTTGACAACAAATTAATTTGCAAAAATATACTTTTGCAGATAACAATTTTATTAATAAATTAATAATACAGTTGTTATTAAATTAATTTTATGTAATTATTTTTTTTAAATAAATTAATAATATATTTGTTAATAATTTAATTAAATATTTATAGATATTTTTTAATTTATGAACAATTAATTTACTAATAAATTAATTTTGTTAACAAAAATAAATTATCTATTACAATATTTTGGAAAAGCTTTCACCCATTCCAAGTAGTGTAATGCCATCGAAATTAAAAGGAAACAGAGTGCAACTAATGTTACTGATCCACAAAATATACATGAAAAAAGACTTAAGAAGGATGTCGCTACAAAAACAACAGCTGAAGATAAGGTGCTTCCACAAAAAGCGGGATAAAAAAACTCAAGGAAAAAAAATGAAGGTCAATGAGGATGAGTATACTGAATGTCTGGAACTGTACCAGGAGACAACTCCGACAACTGACTGGATTCATTGTATGGCTTGTTACAAGTGATTGCACGAAAGATGCCCGATTTACAACTATAAGTGCATCGATTGTGGACGACGACAACTTCGGTTGGTTGATTGGTTGGTTGATTTTTTGACGGCCGATTATCTACACGAGGGATATAGGCCCGGGGGGAGTGCCCTCCGTGGGGCTCTTTCTAAGGGAACCTAATCCGTATTTACACATGGAAAATCCACGGCTCGAAGAAAACCACGAAAACTCCGAACGATTAGGCCGACGGGTGCGATTGGGATCGAACCCAGCACTTCCCGTCTACCAGCTTCGAGGGCAGAACCTCTCGGCCACTGGTGGGGCCGACAACTTCGGTTAGCAAACAAAATACAATGAAACTGTGGAAATGGAAATGAAGTAATTTTCAAGTTATACATGTTATCAACTTGATTAATGCTATTTTGTAATCTTAGTAGGGCTTGCTTTTTCTGATATTTTAATCTTCTTAAATTAAAAATTTCTAACTTTTGTTAAAATTCTTTCTTTTATTTATTATTTAAACATTTGGTTGATATATTCACTCCTAATACAATAATATTTACTCACAAAAACCTTTCAATAATGTAGATTAAGTGTAATTATTATTGTTAACAATTTAATTGTAGTTATTATTAATAATAATCTCTTCTACCTATGTGCGCAATTTCTCCTACCCATGTGCGCATTCTCTCCTACCCTGTAAGGAGAGATTGCGCAAAACAGTTTTCTTGGTTTTCTTACTGCTGTTCTATTAACTTACAGTATAACAACAAAATAACCGTGGAAATGCATAAAAAACAAATGAAGTCAAAATTATTCATGCATAGTTTAGCAAAATATTAATATTTAGATTTTTTATTATTATTCTTTTGAAATGTGCGCAGACTCTCCTCGCTTTACGTTACATGTTTTACTACTTTCCTCATAAAAGGTCATTCCGTGTCACGTGTGGGACAGATTTTCTACATATTTCTGCTGTATTAACAATGTTATTATATCCTCAAATTAAAACAACACTGTAAAAAAAATCTGTCAAATTGGCAGGAAAAAACTGTCAATTTTGGCGCCTGTAAAAAAACCGTTTAATTTACAAAAAAAGCTGTAATTTTTCATTAAAACAGTTTTTTTCTATAAAAAATACAGATTTGTTCTGCTAAAATTACAAAATTCAGTTTCTTTTACAGAAAAAATCTGTTTTTCTTCAAAACAGTCTTTTTCTGTAAAAAATACAATTCTTTTCTGTAAAAATTACAGGATTTTTTTTTACAGAGAACCATGTTAAAATAAAAATCTAGAATTTTTCGTTATTTTTAATGTATAGATATATACAGTGTGTCCACGTATAACCTGACCGACCTTTATTTTCGCAACCGTTGGTCCTAGATGCATACTTCTAATTACAAAAGTGGTCAAAATTAGGTGCTAAGATAAAGAAAATTTGAAGCGAAAAAACAATTTAGTGAAAAATTACACAATCTAAATTTTTATACGGCCCCCCGGTCCTATAAGTTATATTTAGTAAAATTTTCCTGTGACACTGACCCCGGTAGCAGAAAGTTCGAGACGGGAGACGGGCGTCGCAGATTTTCTTTTCTCTTTTGCAGATTATTTTTCTTTGAACCTCTATTTTGCTTTATATTGTGTTTAGTTCTTTATTACTTAATAAAAAAACTTAAGATTATTATTAATAAAAAATTATAAAATGCATAAAAACGCTACAGGTAAGTGATTGTTTAATTAATTACTGCTTCAATTGTAAAAAATATTTTGCCTGCAGATTATTTCTTGTCTGTGAAATAATTGTCGCAGACACTTGGAGAATTTTCTGCTACTGGGAGTCACTGACAAGTAAGGAAAAAAAAAGTCCAGTTATTCAACGATTAAAATTGACCGAGTAATAGATGTTTAAAGTTGGAATATATTTTTTGCTGCGTATTAGGGGTCATTCACAAATTTAGTAGAAATGTAATTTCGTCAGATATATTAAAGAAATGGTTGAGAGTAAAATTAGCATTGTAATATACATTTGGAGTCTTTAATCCTTCTCACATATTACTGCAAAATGTAATATTTGTACTGAACATTATAAGAGGATAAAAATAACCGATTTTTTATTAAATAAAAGGATGAAAAACAACAGCCTAAATTCTTTACAAAATGATACATATTTTAAAATGCTGTTAGATTACACTGTCTTTCAAATTTTGGGTTGTAGCATGTTTTTTAGCTTTTGAAAATTGATTCTTATGTATTTTTTAGCACTGAATCCGAAAATTACCTTCATTTTAAACCATCACGTCAGGAATTTTCTCAAATCGCAAATTTCTCAAATTTCAAAGTTAAAAAGTTAAGAGTTAAAATTGATCTCCCCTCCCCTCCCAACCTCATCGAACCCCCGAGATGTTTAGCTATAAGAAATCCAGTATAACCCAAAAAATCTAATAAATTATTGAATTAAATAAAATTAAACTGAATAAAAAAGTCTTACATCTATTTTATAGTATCAGATTTTTCGCTATTTTTTAACCTTGAAATTTACGATTTGTGAAAAATGTTGACATGATAGTTAAAAGTGGAGGAAATTTTTTGATTCAGCGTTAAAAAATACATAAAATGTAATTATAATAGTTAAATAACACAACCATCGCAGGTTTATGTTATCTAATTTAAAACTCTTTCTTAAAATTCTTGACGGTAATCTATCCGAATTTTTTTTGTGTTATCATCTAATATAAGTATGTATAAGATCGTAAGAGTCGAAAATCATAATAATATTGCATTGTCATCGGATTTAAGTCATTATGTAAAATTTAACTTCGATCGAACATTTGAAATTAAGTTAAAGTTCGAGTACAAATTTTAAACTGGAAAGACGATCATTGCAAGTTAAATAAAACCTTACGAAAATAACATAATTTTAGTTAAAAGATATCATAGCCTCAAATCCTTACAAAATAAAACATATGTTAAAATACTATTATTTTAACTAATCTGAAACTTAACTAATAAAAGTTAATCGTAATATTTGTACGATTTCTTTCAAAGCGCAGATACCTTGAAATAAGTTTAAGTACTTTATACACGACCCCTGAAAGCAAGGTCAAAAACATGTGTTTTAATATGCAAAAAAGTGATATAAGTCATGCATTTCAAAGTTTCATAACTCGTTCAATTATAATGTTAGAGGAATGAGACTTGTTTTTGTCTTACTTGTTAGAGTCACAGTAAATTTTTAGTAAATATCACTTAAAGGACCGGGGGACCGTATAAAAGTTTAAATTTCATAATTTTTTAATAAATGTTTTTCTTGACCCAAATTGCTTTAAAAATAATTCTTTACCTTATATAAACCATTTTTGTAATTGAAAGTATGCATATAGCACCAACGGTTGTGAAAATAAAGGTCGGTCAGGTTATACGTGGACACACTGTATATGTTTATGTTTTAACAACTTATAAGTCAATAGATATAGGTATTTATGTGAGTGTCGCGCGCAGGACATTTTGTCACTTTTTTATGGAATGGCCTTGAAATGGACAGATTACTTAGGTCTAGGATTTAAAATGTGGAGATTTTTAAACATATTAAAAGGCCATTTCCATGTCACGTGTGGAACATCTTTTCTACTTATTATTACTGTTTTAACAATGCTATACTGTATCCTCAAATTAAAAAAACTATGCTAATATGAAAATATAGGTTATTTTGTTAATTTTATTCTATAGTTTATATTTTAGCAACTTATAAGTTAACAGATATAGGTATAATTGTAAGCATCACGTGGGGGACATTTTGTCCATTTCTCATGGAATGGCCCTCCAGGGCTTTTTTTACGAAGGAGGTGCGCGTTATACAGTAAGTGTACCTGAAAAAAAGAAGAAATGTCTGAAACTTTAGATGTGCATTATACATGTGAGCACGTTATACGTTAAAATTTACGGTAATTGATACACAAGGATCCAAAATGCTTTCAATACAAACCAGAAAAATTAATGTCTTTATGTATGGCGTCTGTGCTTTTAGAGATTTCTATATCTCTTGACATAGCTTTTGTGGTTGCAGATAAAGCTTCCATCGCTGTACGTACAGCTTTTACACCATCATCTAAAGATGTCACGCTAACAGATAACACTTCTATGTCTGTAAATAAATAAATGTTTATTTTTTAAATAAATACAGGGTAATTTAGACGTATACACATGAAGAATTTCAGACCACACAAGATAGTGAAAATAATACCATGAGAGAAATCATTTTTCAAAAGAGATAATTTTGAAAAATGCCTTCAAAACATTCAAAATAAACATTAAAATTTTAGAAGTTATTTTACATATATATATCCATCTAACTTTGTAAAATTAGGAAATCAAACATGAATACAGTCAAATCCGTGAAAACGGAAACTGCCAAAAACAGATTTCTCCTTTCAACCAAAACGAGAGAAAATATCATGCGTCAAGCATAGCTTATGAAACACCTTCCAATTCCAACACATTCAGAATGGTAAATCAAAACTTCATTGTTTAATAAGGGGAAAGATGATTTAAACAATTTGGAAAACGTATAATGCACAAGGTTCATACGAATCTATTTGAATAACAAAATTCCTTGACTTTTCCAGACCATATACCCTACAATTCTCTGAACACAATACATGACATTTTTAGAAATACGAATTACAATTCTAGATCTTAATGATTAAACTTATACAGAAAAAGAGGATACATTGATACATTAATTAGAATAAAACGTCAGCTTGCCTTTGAAAATGAAAATAACCTGTAAAATTGAAACTAAAAATCTATATCATTTGTTATATAAAATATAAAATATGATAAATTAAAAACACTTGAGGACTAAGAATGGAAAACGCTGAAAGTCCAAAAGAGGAAATGGTTCAAGAGAGCGAAAAAAAGAAATCGAAAGCATCTCATTTGCCACGTTTGATGTACAATTTCCGACTTGTTTGGACTTGTTGTTGTAGGGTTAGCACTTAAAGCGTTCTGGTGTTTATTAGCTTGGTATTTAACACACTTTTTCGTAAAAAAAATTTTTTCGATTTTTTGGTACTTTCAGCGTTTTTTATTCTTAGTCCTCATTTAACAACAGCAACAAATAAAATAAAATAAAACTAAGATGGATTCCAAGTAACTTTTTATTTATTAAACTATTTCTACATATTCAGTGGTGGAAAAGATGCGCAACAGTGGGTCGATTATCACCTATAAATTTTAATAGTTGTCGGTTTAAAAGTTGACGGCAACGGTCTGTGAAAAGGGTATCCACCCCCTCGTCCACCCGTATGACAAATGACTCAATTTTCATTATGACAATGTCCAGTTGATTGTACTTAACTCCAGGCTATAAAATAATTTTATTATTATCACTGGTCTTTATTTTATGACCCATCGGAAGTTGAAAAAAAAGACAGCCCTCGTAAATAAGGCAAAGAATACCTATTATTAATATTTAGTGATGACATTCAGCCCTCTGTTGCGTATCTTTTCCACCACTGCATATTAAACATTCAAATCTTTTAAAACAGTTCTGTCATCATGTCATTTATTTGTGTTGTTTCAGTAGCAGTCTGTTGTGAAGTTCCAATTTTTTGTCGTTTTAAGCATTTTAATTTCAGCTACAACTTTTCTTTTTTTGCTTGCTTCATAATTCACTTACTTTTACTTTTACTTACTTGACTTTTCATATTTAAAAATTCATGAAATCTCATCTCAGGCACATTAACCTGGCTCAACATTTCTTTCGCACAAGTATCGCCTATTTGAGACAAATCTGTATAGCTAAAACATCTTTCAGGGCTTAATTTGCGCCGGAGCCCAGCTGCGGCACTTCTCTGTTTTCAATAAATATTTAGATATTGGTCGGAATTCACCGGAGCTCATAAATACAGGGATCCGGAGCCCAGTGTAATAGCTCTTCCGGAAAACCGAAGCCTAAATTTACCCTTTCCTTTCCTCCCCATCTCAAAGTTTTTGCATTATATTTTATCAAAACACTTACGTGTGATGTAATGTGTTGCACACATAGGAAATGGAGATAAAACGGATTCAATTTTTACATCAGTTTTTGGGTTTGGACTGACTCGAGCTCAATCTGCCTTATATTCGACATTTTATTTATTCATGTATAGAAAAGAAATCCTTTTTCAAATTTACGTTTTATATTCTATTTCAAATCATTTTAAGGCTATTTTGACATGAATTAAAGGAAAACAGAAATCGTGGTTTTCTATTCTACGGATATTTGGAAATTTATCTAGCATTGATACGGCGCCACTCAAGTGACTGAACATTGAATTTGCTTTCAGTTCGATTTTCTTTTATGACAGAAGGATAATTTTTAATTGGCTATTTTTTTAGATATCTATACCGAAAAGAATATTTTCTGTTTTCACCAAACGAGTATCAGCTTTTTTGTTTGTTTGCGGATTTTTGTCTCTTATTACGTACGAGTATAAAAATCACGTTAGCGATGTTTCTATTTATTTTGAATGATGAACGGTGCCCATGCTAATATAGGTCAAAATTAACATTTTTACCAAATGACCACTGGCTAGTACACTGGTATTTTTCACTGGCCAATTATTTTTAACCACTGGCCAGCAACAAAGTTGTGAGCGCTCCACACGAAATTGTGTTTTTTCTAACTACAAGATTACACTCAACTGAAAAAAAAAAAAACTAACATTATATCTAAAAAAAAGTATAACCAAGAAATTACTGCAGTCAAAATAAAAGTCAAACACATATTTGAAGATATTTAGGCATACTTAATAGGCCAAAAGCCGACAGCACAAAAACCGGTCGCAGACGATTAGCCGAAAAGCAAATAGTCGACAAGACATTTAGCAGACAGCACTTAGACGACAGGACGTTTAGCCGACAAGTACATTTAGTCGACACGTACATTTAGCAGACAGGACATGTAGCCGACAAGTACATTTAGCCGACAGGACAAGTAGCCGAAACGTACGTATAGCATACAGGACAATTTGCCGAAACGGACATTTAGCAGACAGACAATTGGACGACAGGCAATTGGCCGAACGTGACAATTAGCCGACAGGACATTTAGCCGACAGGACAATAAGTTGACAAGACAATTAGCCGACAAGACAATTAGCCGACAGGACATTTAGCCGACAAGACAATTAGCCGACGAGACAATTAGCCGACAAGACAATTAGCCGACAGGACATTTAGCCGACAGGACGATTAGCCGACAAGAAAAATTAAACGACAGGATATTTAGCTGAGAGGACGATTAGCCTAGTTAGGTTATGGTTAGGATACTTTTAGGTTACGGATAGATTATAATTAGTTTACGGTTACGTTAAACTTAGGTTACAGTTACGTTACGGTTAGGTTACAGTTAGATTACGGTTACGTCACAGTTATGTTACTTTCAGGTAACAATTAGGTTACGTTTAAGTTACAGATAGGTTAAGGTTATGTTACGGATAGGTTACAGTTAGATTACGTTTCTGCTACGATTAAGTTACGGATAGGATACAGTTACGTTACAGTTTGGTTACAAATAGGATTACGGATAGGTTACAGTTAGATTACGGTTAGGTTCCGGATAGGTTACAGTAGGTTACGGATAGGTTACAAATAGGTTACGGTTAGGTTACCACCAAGCTACGGTTAGGTTACATTTAGGTTACAGTTAGGTTATAGTTACATCACAGTTAGGATACGGTTAGGTTATAATTAGGTTACGGTTAGCGTACCGTCATGTTACGTTTATTTTACAGATAGATTACGGTTAGGTTACAGTTATGTTACAGTTAGGTTATGGTTAGGTTATAAGTAGGTTACGGTTACGCTACGGTTAGGATGAAGTTAGATTACGGTTAAGTTACGGATAGGTTACAGTTAGATTACGTTTCTGCTACGATTAGGTTACCGATATGATACAGTTACGTTACAGTTTGGTTACAAATAGGATTACGGATAGGTTACAGTTAGATTACGGTTAGGTTCCGGATAGGTTACAGTAGGTTACGGATAGATTACAATTAGGTTACGGTTAGGTTACCGCCAGGCTACAGTTAACTTACGGTTAGGTTACATTTAGGTTACAGTTAGGTTATAGTTACATCACATTTAGGATACGGTTAGATTATAATTAGGTTACGGTTAGCGTACCGTCATGTTACGTTTATTTTATAGATAGATTACTGTTAGGTTACAGTTATGTTACAGTTAGGTTATGGTTAGGTTATAAGTAGGTTACGGTTACGTTACGGTTAGAATGAAGTTAGATTATGGTTAAGTTACGGTTAGGTTACAGTTAGATTACGTTTCTGCTACGCTTAGGTTACGGATGGGATACAGTTACGTTACAGTTTGGTTACAAATAGGATTACGTATAGGTTACAGTTAGATTACGGTTAGGTTCCGGATAGGTTACAGTAGGTTACGGATAGATTACAATTAGGTTACGGTTAGGTTACCGCCAGGCTACAGTTAACTTACGGTTAGGTTACATTTAGGTTACAGTTAGGTTATAGTTACATCACCGTTAGGATACAGTTAGTTAATAATTAGGTTACGGTTAGCGCACCGTCATGTTACGTTTATTTTACTTATGGATTACTGTTAGGTTACAGTTATGTTATAGTTAGGTTATAAGTAGGTTACGGTTACGTTACGGTTAGGTTACAATTAGGTTACGGTTAGGTTACGGTTATGTTCCATTTCCGTTACAGATAGGTTACGGTTAGATTATGGATATGTTACAGTTAGGTTACGGAGGTCTATGTCATTTAGCCGAAAACCAAATAGCCGACAAGACTTTTAGCAGACACCAATTAGCCGACAGGACGTTTAGCCGACAAGTACATTTAGCCGAAACGTACATTTACCCGACAGGACATTTAGCCGACAGGTCAAATAGCCGACAGGACGTTTAGCCGACAAGACATTTAGCCGACAGGACAATTAGCTGACATGATATTTAGCCGACATGACAATTAGCCGACAGGACAATTAACCGACAGGTCAAATAGCCGACCTGACAATTACCCGACAGGACAAATAGCCTACAGGACAATTAGGAGACATGAAAATTAGCCGACAGGTCAAATAGCCGACATGATATTTATCCAAAACATACATTTTGCCGAAAGAATTTAGAAGACTCATTGATATGGGTCGGTGATATACCAACAATGTCAACCTCAATAACTCGTCACCATCATAATTCAACTTTTTAGCTCACAGGCTATCAAAGTCAGAGAGGTGATGTGCCCGCCGTTCTGTTTGTACATATTCACGTAACGAGGTAACTCTTGATAGAAACATCCGATTTGCTTCAATTTTTTTTTCTAGGTTCATTCTGGGAAGGTGATTTCCTGATTAGTTTTGGGGGTTCATTGGTTAAAGATAAAAGGGGAAAAGGGGGCTAGTCCCTCCCCTTAATTTTGATAAATGGGTTTTTCATGCAGAATTATTCGATTTACTCTAAATCTGATATACCGGTTTATTATGTTAAGGAGCTTCCCTGATTAGATTTGGAAGTTAATTAGTTAAGTATAAAGGGGGAAAGAGGGCTACCCCCCCTTAATTTAGATAAATGTTTTTTCATTCAAAATTGTTCGATTTGCTCCAAATTCGGTATACCGGTTTATTATGTTAAGGAGCTTCCCTGATTAGATTTGGAGGTTCATTAGTTAAGAATAAAGGGGGGATAGGGGAGCTAACCCCCCCCCCTAATTTATATAAATGGGTTTTTCATGCAGACTTATTCGATTTGCTCCAAATTTGCTATACCGGTTTATCATGTTAAGGAGCTGCCTTGATTAGATTTGGAGGTTCATTAGTTAAGAATAAAGGGGGAAAAGGGGGCTACCCTCTATTAATTTAGATAAATGGGTTTTTCATGCAGAATTATTCTATTTGCTCGAAATTTGGTATACCGGTTTACTATGTTAAGGAGCTGCCTTGATTAGATTTGGAGGTTCATTAGTTAAGAATAAAGGGGGGAAAGGGGGCTACCCCCTATTAATTTAGATAAATGGGTTTTTCATGCAGAGTTATTCGATTTGCTATACCGGTTTATCATGTTAAGGAGCAGCCTTGATTAGATTTGGAGGTTCATTAGTTAAGAATAAAGGGGGAAAAGGGGACAACCCCACTCCTTAATTTATCGGACACTTGTGGTACGAACAGGGCTTAATTTCTAACAAAAAAAGTACCGGAGCCCTAATATTCTGCAGTACTAAAACCGTAGCGCCCCCCCCCCACCCACCCACCCAATCCCACCCCACCTTCTCTCCAATCCGCAAATTAATATTTCATACATTATTTTCAAAATATAAAACATCTTTTTTTTTACTTTAGTAAAATAAAAATTCTAAATATAATGGAATATGTAATTTTTAAGGGGGGAAAGTTCTTTTTTTCTATTAATAATAAATGAATAAATATAATTTTGAATGTAAGACAGACTGAGCTTGAGCCCGCCTAAGCCCAACAACTGTTATAAAAATTGAGCCTGTTACATCTCCATTTCCTATGTGTGCGACACATTACGTCATACATAAGTGCTTTGATGGAAAAGAAAGTAAAATCTTGGAGGTGGGAGGAAAAGGAAAGGGTAATTTAGACTTCAGTTTTTTGGAAACGCTATTGCAACGGGCTCCGGAGCCCTGTATTTATGAGCTCCGGTGAATTCCGACCAATATCTAAATATTTACTGAAAAAAGAGAAGTACCGGAGCTGAGCTCCGGTGGGTTCCGGCGCAAATTAAGCCCTGGGTACGAATATCATAGAAGTTTGTTTTTAGGCTAATTGAAGGGTGTAGAGTTCATTTATGCTGTCAAAATTGTGAACTTCTATTGAAAAAAACAAAGTTATGGTTCGTTTTAAGATTTAGATGGCCCCCTAAGCAAATTTTATATACATCATTTAAAAGTAGACTTTATTACCAATCGTTTGGTACCAGTAACTTTCTTCTACGATAATTTTTTCAGAGTTAGTAGGGGTGTTTAATTTTTTTTTCCCACGACTGTACACTTTAGGTTTTTCGGATTGTGCTTTATATCTTTCGGTCGGAGTCGATGTGATCTGGTTTTTAACAAGGAAGTCCTGAATATTTTTGAAATGAAAAACTATAGATTTGACTATTAATTGTGGCTCATAGTAATACCTATGTGTTCATTTCTGTACTTAAGGGATAAAATTATACAACACTTTATTATAAACGTGTTAAAATATGGAGCAATTTCTTTTACTTTGGAGTTTGGTGGAAGTCTGTCGGTTTTGTGTTGAAGAAATTGTTTTGTTGGGTGCTCCCAGACTCCATTCCTAGGCGTTGAAATTTATTTAGAGTGTACCATATATAATATAGTTTAAAAAAGCAAATAATTAAATAATTTGATAAGATTGCAATGATTGCAGTAAATATAATGTGATATTAATAATCCAAAAAAGTAAAAAAGTCGGATAATTAAGAAATTGAATTATACTCGCCCCTCCTCCACCCCTAAAAAAAACTATCTTAAAAAACTCTACACCTGAATTTCTAGCCATCAGGGGCAAGTTGTACACAGCTGAGAAGCAATTGATAAAAGAAAATTTCTCTCATGTATTTTTAAAATTAGGCAAAGTACGATATATATCTCACCTTAAGAAAGTTCGAATAGGAAATGTTTTGGATAATTATTAATTTCTATGCATAAATAATTTATTTAATGCATATGTTTTTATTGTAATCAAATCTGATAAATTATCATAGCGTTTGAACAATTTTTTAATTTTTGTTTGAGCCTGACAATTGATGAAAATTTTCCGAAAAATCAAATTCCTTGGGGGGGCGGGTATTGCCCCCCTCAGCCCCCCTCAAATGGCGGCCCTGTTTCCAAAACTTTCTAAAATATTCATGGAGACATTTTTATGCATAAAAACATTAAAATAAAATCCTTTATATCTAACTTCCTTTTATCAGTAATTTATTTATTTTTTTATTTATTTTTGACTAGATAATCGTAAATTTAAGAGCTGTTTATTTTTATTCCACCCTAACATTATTTATTCCAGACAGTGTTGCGCCAACATATGCGTGTATGGCGGAAGCATGATGCAACAGTTGAAAGGAGAAATCAATCATCATGTTTGGACATTTTTTTATTCATTTCATTTTCTTCGGTTATTAACGAAAAAGAGCTATTATTTGATACCAATTTAGCCGTGCTAATAAATCTATTTTATACAAATAAAGCATATTATGGCATTAAACTGGATTATTCTTAATTTTCTCTTATTGATTAAGTTGAATTTAGACACATTTTTTCGTGAGGGATTTCTGTGATCTCCGGGATGGGGGAATTTGCACTTTTTGACCATTGAAAACACAAAATCTCAAATCTTCCATGGGGACATTTATTCTCTGGGGAGAATGTCTCCCCCGGGTCACCCCATGAATTCAACACTGTTAATGATTAAAAAATATATTAGGACTGTTTCTCTTTCTGATTTAATTAAGAAATTTAAACATTTAAACACGGAATGTAAAAAATTATTTTGGAGAAACTATTATTTGTGTAATGAATGCCATTGTTGGATCATATACACCTACGTTTACAAATGAACTGAAAATTTAATACAATAATATTAAACTAGAGAACAGGAATTCTTTTTTTTCAGAATTTAGTGTCGCCCCTGGCATTTCCATTACTTCATTTTCTTCTGATGGACTGATGGCTTCTATTATTATGAAACAGCCATTATAAATGAAGTGTTAGGTGAAGATGAAAGAGCAGCCGTAAAAGTTTGAACTCTGATTTTCTGGCCGGAATGGGGGAAAAAATGGCTATATATATATATATATTTTATTTTTATTTATTTTTTTTTTACGACTGCTTTTTCATCTTCCCCTAACACTTCATTTATAATGGCTGTTTCATAATAATAGAAGCCACCAGTCCATCAGAAGAAAATAACTCGGTTAAGCGGGACTCTACTGCAGTACAAAACATATTTCAATTTTAAGACTTAAAGCACACGTTTTATTTTATGTAAAATGACGTCATTCGCATCCGCTTAAGAATTCCACATTTACGATCTACTCTTAAACATCTGCAGTAAAGCATGCATAGCACATCACTATCGCGAAATAATGCACAAATGCAAAAAAATATTCCGTCTTTCAAGAAAAAAAAAAAAAAAAGGCGATCTAATGATTCATAGATACTTACAATTAAATATAGTATATAATAGCTCCATTGTTTTAACAGAAATCATTCGTTTATATATTTTTTTTCAAAATAGCACGTATTTTAATTACATTTTCTTTCGGTTGTTGCGAGAAAATGGCAACAAAATATATAATTGCAATTTTAAAACTATTCTTCCTTTACTTTCTACAGAAATCGAGTTCTTCCGTTGCCAATATTAAGCAAATGGCTCTAAAAACTACAAAAAAATTAATATTCCAAAAATAAATGGAGATACAGTTTTCAAACAAAGTGCATTTAAAAGAACTTTTTTTCTCCAATACGACGGTATAAAAATTGAAAATGTGCGATGCTTAGAAGTTTAAAAAATTTCTAAACAGTATTTAATCGTAATGCTTTGTTTTACGGCTAGCCTCTGTAAGGTAACGTTATTTTTTGGACACAAAATAAGCTAGGAGAAAGAAATAGCATACCGTACCGGAGGCTAATAACATTTTGTTTTAAACGTGATATATAATTTTAATTGTTTCACCAATTTTCAAGTTTATTGAGAACTTTTTACGTTTCACCATCATTCTTCTGTTTGTATTAACTTAATTGTTCAATAACGGTTTCTTTGTAATCAATAATACTCTAAAGTTAAAAAATATATGTTGAGAAAATTAAAAATATTTTTTTCAAATAATTCTAATTTAATTTGATATTCAAAATTTAAGAAAAGCATTTATCGAATTAGATATATATGGTAAGCATATAGAATTTTTCTTTAAATTTGAAGCTATGTCCTCCTTTATATTAATAAAATTGGTTTTTATTTAATATTATTTTTTTCATTCTTGTTAATAAAGTTTGCATTTGTAGTCGTAGAATGTATCCAGCCTCAGCTAGGGATCTAACGAATTTCGGACGATTTTCAGTATTAAGCAGAATATTGTAGATATTTAGAGGAATAAAATCAGGGTAATACATTTTTAGGTAGATTTCGTAATAAGAAATACTACATATTACATTTTTCCAACATTTTTGCAGATCTACGCCGATCATGAAACCATAGAACACCAAACCACCCCCAGTTCAAAACTTTATCTAACTATCTATCCATATATATCACTTTTTTATGGACACGATAACTTCCATAATTCTGCACAAACCTCTTCCAAACTGATCAAGGCCATACCATACAATCAAGGGGCAGAAAATCTCGGTAAAGTTCGTTAATGGGCAAAATCGACCCAAGGGGATGGAAATAGCACTGTAAAAAAAATGGTAACGTTCCATGTAAAATCCAGGAACGTTTCGCCTTTTCTCAGGTTTTCAGAATAATTTAGCTCTTTCCTGTGAAATTCTGGTTTTCTTATCTGAAACGTTCCTGAACCAAAAGTTGGAAACAGCAAAACGCTGCGGCCGCCATTTATTTATTTATTTATTTATTTATTTATTTTTTTTTTTTTTTTGCTATAATCCGTTGCTCGCGCGCGAGTGTCGAAAAAGAATTCCTTAAATGAATGTAAAAAAATCAATATGGAATGCAAATAAATCAATAGACGACATAATCCTTTACGTCTCTATTGTCAAGACAATTCAGATGAAAATACAATACCTCCGTGACATCGCTAAGAGATTATATCTCGTACTTGTCTGTGGAATGTTTAAGGAGCAGACCGTGTAAAAAAAATACACCTATTATTTGGATCTCCATTAACCAGGGGACCATCAAACATGATTCTCACCGATTTTGATTAATTTAAAGTATGTTTTAGAGTTCTTATCTCTAATTATTCTTGTGAAAAGATTTCTTCAAATGGGACTTAGATTTTCAGAAATTAGATGCCGAGGTTTAGCATACGTTTCAAATACCCATTAGTTTGCAGCTTTCAACGTGTCTTTCGTGGTGTTGCCGCAGAAAGCTCGCACGCCACCCGTACGGCCCGAGTTCGATGCTACCTCTGGACTTTTTTTTTCTTTTTTAATTAATTTTATATTTTAACACTTTATTACAATTTGATTTAAATTTGATATATATTTGACACATTGAATTGCTGCAAATTTGAATTTTTTTTTATTTTCGGAAAAAATATACAATTACGTTTAGTTTTTTTTTTTTTTTTCATGAAAATTTATATGTATTTTATCTAACTTGTAAACTAACATAATTACTAACGAAAATCCGAAATATTTTATGTCTAGATTTTTTTTTAATTATTATTTACATTTATATATTTTTATATTTTAAGCAAAGTTCAGAAACAATATATCATATATATATTTGCTTTATTGAATTTTAACTGAAAATTTATTTTTTCGTGTAAATTATAAATAATAATTTTGATGTCAATTTCAAAATATTTTTTCATTCTAACAAATAATGATAATAAAGCGAAAATTGTCAACTGGAAATGTAAAAATCGTCTGCGGATCCCGCATACTGTGAAATGTCAGTAATGTTTTGCTGTCAAAGAAATATTCCTGGTATTTCGCAGGAAACTTACTGGCATTTCTGTAGAAAGTTTTTAACATATACAGTAAAGTTCCAGTCATTTTCAAGAAATGTTTCTTGGAAATAATGGGCAACTCAGCTGCCCATTTTTTCCCAGGAACGTTGCGGAATGTTTTTTACAGTGAGGGAAGGATTTTGTGAAAACAGAAAAAAAAACTTCTTAATTATAATGCATATCAAATCAGTTTAAAGTTATTTTTACTTCTAGGAAAAGGTAAAAAAAAATATGTATAACAGGTTTTTGATATCATTAAAAATGGGCTCAAGGGGCAATAAAAATAGAGTTTTAAGAAGAAAAAAATTCATAACTTTGTCAATTCACAAGATATAAAATCCACTTAAATTTATTATAAATCTTCTTAATCTTACCTACAGCTTTTATATTGACAAGTTTTTGATAGTACCAACTCTTACAGAAAAAAGGGAGAGGGTTAAAAAGAAAAAAATCATAACTTCGTCAATTCACAAGATATCAAATCCGTTTAAATTTATTATAAATCTTCTTGATATTATCTACAACTTTTATATTGGCAAGATTTTGATAAAACCAACTCTTACACAAAAAAGGGGTTCAAGAAAAAAATATCGTATTAAGGCTGTTCTCAAATCCATAGGGGCAACTTTATGACATTAGTTTGAATTCCTTTTTGTTCGGAAACGCATGAAATTGGAAGGTGTTGTTATACGGAAACTATGTAATTGAAAGACGTTTTCCGTTTTTTTTTTTTGTAAACACAATAGATGTTTCAGAAAATATTGTCACAGTTTGAACCAAATTTCCCAACAAAAGGGAAAAAACACTGAACGAAGGGAGAAAAATCCCTTGTAGTAGGTCTGCCAATTTTATACAATTACGTTAAAAAATCTGTACGTCATTGTGTCAGAAAATATCAACCTTGTTGAACAGTGTAGTTGAGAACACAGCCTTAACATGATTCTGATAAAACCAGTTCAGAAAAATAAAATTAAAAACTCGTCAAAAGCGACCAGAAAAAATTGTCAAACTGTGTTTATCTCTAATCTTGATTTAGCCTTTTTCGTGAAATTAGTACTTAACTTCGAAATCTACCTGTGCCTGCAGGCCGAGCCGGGAGTGATTTTTTTCTCTTTCTTTTCTTTTTTTTTGAAATGATTTTCTCAAATCCAAATTGGCTATTTTCTAACGCATTCATATAGAACCATTTTTATTTCTTACAAGCATAAAATGTACAGCTATTTTCATTCAGATACTAAACAATCAAATTCAATTTTTTAGTGTCAGACTATTTTAAGAATCCATAATCTGCCTGTTTGTCATACAGTTTTATAATGAGGCTCCTAAAACTTCGCTTATCGGTGAGAATTTTAACTATTTTTTTTTCATTTTGCACAAAACTATCATTATTTGATAAATTTTATAGTACAAATAATGTTCTGATACGACAGTTTGTTGAATTTTCATGATTTTTTTTGAAAAATAAACGGATATGGGCAATTGCCATTAAAAAAAAAAATATTTTATGAACTGAGATAAGGATTACTACTGCAATTTGTTTGTGTAGAAAAATGTAAGTCACATAAACAAGGTTTTTTAAGAAATAATAATCTCTTTGTGATGTTTCAACATATTATATTAAACGTATAAAACAGTTAGACATATGAATAACGAAATCTATATCGAATTAAAAATAAAAAACAAACTGTGCGGTATGAATTTTTTGCTTGCTTTTTCTAGTTCCCTACGATACAACCAAATTTTATACAATGCAATTTTATATCACACTAGCTGACCCACCCGGCGTTGCCCTGGCCCATCATAATAACCTTAAATAAAACTCAAGTTTGTATGATTTTATATTCTTTGAAAATCTTTTAAATGAACCTAGTTTCGGTTGTTCCATTGCATTCCACAGCGTCTCGTGTGTTTCCATCGTATATTTATTTTGTATCTCGTGTGTGTCCCGTTTTCCCACGCTAAGGCTCTCTGCACCTATACGAAGTCACTTTCCTTTGTAAATAGATATAATTACCATGTATTGTTATTCTGATAGAAAGCAATCGAGCAGTGTTTCCCCTTTTTCTATAAAAGCATAGATTCTTTCCGATAACTTTGTCAAATTTTTAATTTTATCTGATTTTCAGGGACTCACCGCAAAAGATTGTTATGCGGAAGGAAATGATTATAGTTTAAGATATGCACATTTTTCAGGAAATTGTAAAACATTGTTCCATTCTTCAGCATATAAATATTCATTTCTGTAAATTTCATTCATTTTTTCTTAAAAATGTATAGCTGCGAACTATCCCTTTTCTGTGTTAACACCATTTCCTAATCATAATCGTTACCCTATTTAATCGCAGAATTCTGCAATTAATTAACATAAAAAATAGGCACGGATTTTTACTATTCAGAAGAAGTGATAACTAAAAAATGGAATAGTTGACAGCTAAGTACATGCTGATAGATATATTTAAAATTTTTATTTTGCTAAAGAAAAAAAAAATGCTTTAAATTTTGCAATTAATGTACCAAATATAAATATGCAGATTACAGGGGCAGAGGGGGGAGGGGTGGAACGGTACAGTTGTTGTACCGGTAACGCTGATTAGGGCTCCGGAACTTTTTTTGTTAGAATTTAAGCCCTGGGCGCAGTAATCTAATTGTAACGTAACCTTAATCTAACTGTACCATAAACATTACCTAACTGTACCCTAGCTGTAACGTGTTACCTAACCGTAACCTAACGGTAACCTAACAGTAACATACCTTCAACCTAACTATAAACAAATTATCACCTAACCGTAACCTAACTGTAACCTAATTGCAACCTAACCTTAATCTAATTATAACATAACCGTAACCTAACTGTAACGTAACTATAAACTATCGGTAACTTAACCGTAACGTAAACTAATTATAAGCTAAATGTAACGTGACTGTAACCTACCTGTAACCTATCCACAACCCAACCGTAAACTATCTGTAACGGAAATGGAACATAACCGTAACCTATTTTTAACGGGAATGGAATATAACCGTAACCTAACCGTAATCTATCTGTAACGGAAATGGAACATAACTGTAACCTAACCGTAACCTAATTATAACCTAACCGTAACGTAACCGTAACCTACTTATAACCTAACCCTAACCTAACTGTAACATAACTGTAACCTAACCGTAATCTATCTGTAAAATAAACGCATCATGACGGTACGCTAACCGTAAACTAATTATAACCTAACCGTATCCTAACTGTGATGTAACTATAACCTAACTGTAACTTAAATGTAACCTAACTGTAGCCTGCCGGTAACCTAACCGTAACCTAATTGTAACCTATAAGTAACGTACTGTAACCTATCCGTAACCTAACCGTAATCTAACTGTAACCTATCCGTAATCTAAATTGTAACCAAACTGTAACGTAACTGTATCCTATCTGTAACCTAATCGTGTCATAAACGTAATCTAACTGTAACCTATCCGTAACTTAACCCTAATCTAACTGTAACCTATCCGTAACCTAACCTTAACATATTTGTAACTTAAACGTAACCTAATTGTTACCTAAATTTAATCTAACTTTGACGTAACCGTAATCTAACTGTAACCTAACCGTAACCTAACTGTAGCCTGGCGGTAACCTAACCGTAACCTAATTGGAACCTATCCGTAACGTACTGTAACCTATCCGTAACCTAACCGTAATCTTACTGTAACCTATCCGTAATCTTAATTGTAACCAAACTGTAACGTAACTGTATCCTATCTGTAACCTAATCGTAGCATAAACGTAATCTAACTGTAACATATCCGTAACCTAATTGTAACCTATCCGTAACTTAACCCTAATCTAACTGTAACCTATCCGTAATCTAACCTTAACCTATTTGTAACTTAAACGTAACCTAATTGTTACCTAAATTTAATCTAATTGTGACGTAACCGTAATCTAACTGTAACCTAACCGTAACCTAACTGTAACCCAAGTTTAACGTAACCGTAAACTAATTATAACCTAACTGTATTCTGACTGTAACCTATCCGAAACCTAACAGTATCCAAACCAAAACCTAACTGTGTTAATCGTCCTCTCGGCTAAATATCCTGTCGTCTAATTGTCCTATCGGCTAAATGTCCTGTCGGCTAATTGTCTTGTCGGCTAAATGTCCTGTCGGCTAATTGTCTTGTCGGCTAAATGTCTTGTCGGCTAAATGTCTTGTCGGTTAAATGTCTTGTCGGCTAATTGTCTTGTCGGCTAATTGTCCTGTCGGCTAATTGTCTTGTCGGCTAATCATCCTGTCTGCTAAACGTCCTGTCGGCTAATTGTCCATGTCGACTAACTGTCCTATCGGCTAATTGTCCTGTCGGCTAATTGTCTCTGTCGGCTATCTGTCTTGTCGGCTAACTGTCGCTGTCGGCTAATTGTCCTGTCGACTATATGTACGTGTCGACTAAATGTACTTGTCGGCTAAATGTCCTGTCGTCTAATTGCTGTCTGCTAAATGTCTTGTCGGCTATTTGGTTGTCTGCTAAATGACATAGACCCCACAAAAACCTATGTTATCAAACACAAGAAAAAAACCTTTATTTTATGGGAGAGTAGAAGTAGGGGAATCTAATGATCAATGTCTGCCGGAAGTGAAGTGGTACATAAACCAAAAATTAATACCACCAGTGGTTGACTCGTAGGTTTATCATTGTGTTTGTCCTACAACTATCCTTCATGTTTTCATACCTTTGTTTGTAGGACAAACACAATGATAAACCTACGGGTCAACCACTGGTGGTATTAATTTTTGGCTCATGCACCACTTCACTTCCGGCAGACATGGATAATTAGATTACCCTACTTCTACACTTCCCTAAAATAAATTTTTTTTTACTTGTTCTTGATAACATAGGTTTTTGCATTATAATCCAAGAGCCGACAGCATAATGTTTAAAAGAGACAAGAAAATTAAAATATATTTTAAGAATTATTTTAATAAAATCTGGAATATTTTATTTTTACTATTAATTACAATGAAATTAAGTATTACAAAAAGTGCCTTTTTTGACATTAATGTTTATCATTCCCATTAGGTCGTGAACTAGCACAGTCTTCCCACCAAAGTTTTATTACTGCAGCAGGATCATATTCATTTAATTTAATTTTAGATGGATTAACCCTTAGGCGACTATGCAGCGTGTTTTTATTTATGGATAAACTTTAGTCCTTTAGAGTGTTTTTCGCACTTCTCCTCATTACTTCCACTTCAGCATTACTTGGAGCAATTGTTATCAAAATCTCAACAATGTTTGTTAGAATTTTATTTTCTTTGTATTTATCGGTTTTTAGCTTTTCTAACAAGTCAAATAATGATATGGACGGCCGAAAGTACAATTAATCCCCCCCCCCCACACACACACACACATCCCTTAAGAGAGAGGTTCATGACCTTTGAACCAATAAGAACTAGTTATCTACTTTCCAGGGGTGATTCTGAGTTAAAAAAAAAAAAAACTGAAGTTCACAGCAAATTTTCTGAAAGGTTACAGCAGAGGGGGGAACCCCCTCCTCGCCCTAACTATGCATTTTTCTGTGGCCCTTTGGCGAAATTCGCGTTTTTCCCGCGACCATTTAATGAATTTCGCGTTTTTTCCGCGACCATTTAACGAATTTCGCGGTTTTTCCACGATCCTTTGACGAAATTCACGATTTTTTGCCAAAATCTGCGGGGAGAGGGGGTTATAAAAGGATCGAATCTTTCCGATAATGGTGTCAATTTCTTAATTTAATATGATTTTCAGGGACTCACCACAGAAGATTGTTATGCGGAAGTAATCTATTATAGTTTAAGATATGCACCTTTTATAGGAAATTGAAAAACATTGTTCCATTCTTCAGCATATAAATATTAATTTCTGTAAATTTCATTCATTTTTCCATAAATAAGCATAGCTGCGAACTATCCCTTTTTTGTGTTAACACTTTTTCCGAATCATAATCCTTATCATATTTAGTCTTAGAATTAAAGCAGGGGTGGCCAACCCGCGGCACGCGTGCCACGGAGTGGCACGGCGGAGTTCTGACAATGGCACGCGGAGACTTATTGAAAAATTAAAAAGAAAAAATAGGCAGAAATCCAGATAGAAATGTTCCTTGTTAAATGTCCAAAGTTAATTTTCAAAATAAACTTAAAATAAGTCTACATTAATCTAATAAGCGCCTGAAATTCCCAATCGAAAAACATTAACAGCACTGCAGGTAATTCAATCTAAAAATATACAGGCACTCTAAACCGCAAATCCTCCGTTTTTCCTGAATTCACTGTATTTCTTCTTCCGCACTCTTGAGTCAGCGAACGGCAAACAGAAGAATCAGTTTTTCCCCATGCAGAGATTGGCAACAGTACTTCAGCGGGAAGCTAGTATAATAGTTGAGCGCGAAGCTAGCACTGCCGAGCAAGATGTTAAGTTTTTTTTTAACTGTTTTTAGATTCCTGTGTCGAGCGTTGTTGTTTTAAAACTTTTATTTTTACGATGTCCATAAGTAAACCTTCGACATCGAAAAGAAAATATGAAGACTTTATTGCGATTCGCGATTTTAAAACTGTCTGGGAAGAACAATTTTTGTTTACTAATCAAAATACTTCCAAGACTGTTTGATATGTGGAACTTGTGTAGCAGTGCCGAAAAAATTTAATCCGGACCGACATTTTACACAACTGCATAGTGATTTCAATAGCAAATATCCTGTCGGTGTGTCGGATCACACTTGCGAATGGAATTTATCAATAAAAAAAAGAAAACTTTAGCCAGCCAACAATCCTTGTTCCAGAAGAGAAATGACGAAATAGAAAGCATGGTGAAGGTTTCTTATGAAAAAGATTAACACATTTCACATTAATGCAGGAACTAGCTACTGAAGTCAATAATTCTCCGAACTATGATAGATTTAAAAATTTAATATCAATTTTGCAAGATTCATTCAGTGCTAGGTTTGATGATTTTCAAGATGATAAAAAGAATATAGACCTTTTCACAAATCCTTTTTCAATTTCTGTGCAAGAAGTTAATTGTTACTCACCTGAAATCCAAATCGAAATTATTGACCTACAGTACCATACTGTACTGAAAAGCAAATATAAGGAACTTATTTCAACTGGAAGTGATCCAAATTATATTGAATTTTGGAAATTTGTACCAGAAAGCAATTTTCCAAATTTACATAAATTAGCTGTCAGATATTGTTGTAGGTTTGGATCAACATATGTTTGTGAACAAATGTTTTCGATTATGAACATAATAAAATCAAAATATCGTTCAAGATTAACTGATACGCACATAAAACACCTAATTTTGTTAGCAACTTCAAAAACTAATCCTAATATAGATGACTTAGTAAAAAAGCTAAAAATTCAAACGCCACAACAATATGTAAGTGCTGACTGTTTGTTTAATAATTATTTAGAATTAAAAGCTCCAAGTTATTCATTCTTATTTTATACATAATCTCGAAGAACATTTAAAAATATTTGTTAACAATAAAACCTAAGTTTATACTTTTGTTTTATTTATGATATTATTTTTGTAATATCCACTACTCAGACTTATAGGGAAAAAATGAGCTATTTGCGTAAAACTCACATAATCAGCCTATAAATAACATGTTTTCATCTTTTTATATTTTTTTAATATGTTGGAGAAATTAAAAGTGGCACGCATAATTCTTTTTCTTCAGATAGTGGCACTCTTCCCAAAAAGGTTGGCCACCCCTGAATTAAAGAAATGGCAATTAACATTATAATTAGGCAAAGATTGCTATTCGGAAGGAGTGATAACTAAAAAGCTGAATAGTTGACAGCTAAAGTATATGCAGGTAGATGCATTTAAATTTTTTATTTTGCTAAAGAAAAGTAATGCTTTAAATTTTGCAAATAATGTACAAAATATAAATATGCAGATTGGAGTGACAGGGGTGTGACGATGTTGAAATTTTGATGAGATGCCGTGAATAAGATAAATTGAGTTGCAGTAAAAATAAATAGGAATAGTCTTACTTAAATGACAACAGTAGACACATTGAAGAGACAGCAGTTATAAAAATCTTCTTTATTCGTTGATTCACTTGAGAGGTGGAAGGTAATTAGAAGTAGGTCACTATACACATTCGAAGAACGTTCCACGTACAATTATTAAAACTTGGAAGTAATTCCATGATAAAGATGAATACTGGTTAAAATCATTTTTTAAAGAAGGTCTTGATAATAAAAAGTCCGAAATCAAATATGCGTTAAATTAAAAAAAAACCAGAGACCGAAGATAAACTTTTAGATATCGCGATACAGCTATTGAAGAACATCGCTCTTTGAATTTAGGCGCTAAGGCCCGAAATTCAAAAAAGACAAATCACGTTGTCAAAAATAATACATACTTTCGTAAATCTTAAAATCTGAAAAATCTTAAAATCTGTTAAAAAACTGGCTGCATTGATATATATACTACATAAAAGGGGTTTACAAAACTACATGCAGAAATGATTTAAATCTATTTGTTAAATTAAAATTGCGTATGAATTGTAGAACGAATGACAGCAGGGAAAACGAAACTACGTTCGAAGACACACCTCCAATATGACGCGGTCGACGTCACGCTGATTCTAAATATAGAACAGGAAGAGGGGGAAAAGCTGAAATCAAAACTGCGGTAAAAAGGAAAGAAAAAAAGCGATTTGAACGATGTTTTGCATTGAAAATAAATAGTTTAAAACATGAGATAATAATGCTGCATTACAATTTAAAAAATAAATAATAAATGTGATTGCTACATCACATTACCCCCATTTGCCGAACAAAATTTTGGATGACCAAAAGGTTAAAAAGGTAAATCTTGAAAGAGCTTTTTCAACAAAGGGAAAACAAAATTTTAAAAGCCAAGGAGCAAAAGAATGTAGAATAAAATTTAATTAAAAGTCATAATAAAAATTTTAAGTGCATGTGCACATTTATGGATCGTAAATGTACAGTGACCTAAAGAGAAAGAAAAAGAATATACATCAAGTAGTACATTCAAATTTCAATAGTATACATAACATGATAGTATACAATAATATTAATATCAAGCCCCATTGCAATCACAGGCAAAGAAAGGCACCTTCCTGTGTAAAAAAATCTCTATAAATTAAAATATTACTCTTTTAATATTTTAAAATTTTATAAATCCAAAAGCTAAATAAATTTTTAGCCAAAAGAGACCACAAAAATTTTTTTTGAATTCAATAAGATAAAAATAAGGTACACTTATGAATCAAAATTTATAAAGTTGCAAAAGTAAAGCAACATAAAGTCAGAAGTACCCTCTCTAAATATTCTGACTGCCTAGGAAAATAAATCATAAATTGAAACATTCGAAATGAAAAATCATTTCTACTAATCAATTTTCTCATAATATTGAAACATTCGAAATGAAAAATCATTTCTACTAATCAATTTTTTTTCATAATATTGAAACATTCAAAATGAGCAAGTCATTTCTACTAATCAATTTCCTCACATATTGAAACATTCAAAATGAACAAGTCATTTCTACTAATCAATTTTCTCATAAATATTGAAACATTCAAAAGGAATAAATAAATCATTTCTACTAATCAATTTCCGCATATTTATAAAAATAAATTGCAATGAGAAAGTCGAGAATATTTTACTTTTATATTCCGACAACCTAGGACTTGAATTTCATTAATCATAATAGTTAAAAAAATTGTCATAATCAGGAAAAATTTTAAATTACCAAGCAAGTGTACCATAAAAATATTTAGTTTAATTCCTTCAATAAGTTAATAGTAAAATTTAAATTTCTATGCTTGTAAAGAAAAATTATATTAAATTAACTTTAAACAACAGTTGAAATTAAAGCGCTGCAAAAATTAAAAAAAATATTGTAGAATAAACAGACAATCCTTCATGATACCATGGCCAGTGGACACATTCAGTAACTCTGTAAACACATTTATACAAAACACAAAAATACAGCAGACTCCAATGCGCATAAGAGACCTCTGAGATCTTGTGCAAGAGATAGATTGCAATCAGATAATCAGCATAGAAAAAGAGAAAAAAAATAGTGTATTTTACAGATGTAAAGAAGCTCTTGGTATAAACCACAAATGGTTGGATATGAATAGTACTGTGAACTATTCAAACACTTCTATTTTGTTAAAAAAAAGGCACAGTTAGCACAACAACACTATCACCAATTATGAACATTTAGCAGAATATGGTGATATACTTGAAGGAAAAATCGGTAGACACTGCTGGCAAAAAGAAGACAATGCATGGTGGTACATTTAGGAGTAACACTGCACTTAAGGATGATATAAACACATACACCATGATGAGTAGAGGACAAGATCGGTAGTCAAAATCGGTAGTGAAGAAGCACTTTTTAATTATGATTCTTAGAGAATTGTTGAAGATTCACTGACGAAACACTTCAAAAAAAGATGCGCTGGTAAATATTTTCACTAAGAATGTTGTGCTTTTCTTCGTATAAAAGGTGCAAATAAAAATTTTCTTCATTAAAAAAATATATCTTCATGATCAATTTAAAATAATTTCTTGCATAAATTGAAAAAGTGAGGCATATGGCAGATTAAAAATTTTGAAGTAATTGGGTTATGAAATAAGGAAAAGGCACTATGATAATAATTGACATATAAAAATTTTCAGCAATAAGTAAATAAACAAACATTCTTGAGTTTAAACATTTCCTGTAGATCACATAACAGTAAATTTTATAAATATTTGTAGAATATGGTATAATGTAGAAGTCAAACACTTTGAATGCGAGGATGAAACTTTGCCGCTTACTCCTACGTAAGGATGAAAATTTCCCGCTCACAAGTAAACGTTGACTGGGAAATTCTATTGTTTATGAAAAAATAATACGTATACTGATTTAGCTTCAAAACCAACTTCAAAAACAGACTGGAGAAGATCAGAAATAAATGGATTTTTTTACTACATAAATCACTGAGAATTCACCAGGAACACCAAAGCCGAAAATGGAGCACAAATCTTTATTGGTTGCTGCAAATGAGGAACAGAATTTTTTTTTTTTTTTTTTTTTTTCAGGTATGTATTATAATATTTTCAGTACTTTCAGAACAACATTTCCACACACCAGAGAAGCGTTTCAAAAAATGGATTAATAACAACACTCTTGAAGGCAACTTCAGTAGGTAAGCAAATGTGAATAAGACAGATGAGTAAAACTATTGTCATTTTAAATCATGTAGAATAAAAAAAAATCAAATTATTTCAGTCATGAGGATGATACAGGAGAATGAATTTTTTTAATTTCTTCTTTAAGCAAAAAAAATATGTCATTAAATTTTGATGAAGCTACATAATTCTGGAAAATTGAAGCACTGAGAATTATCATAACAGTTTGTAGAAAGCAAACAGAGTTCTTGAAATTTTATAAAGGAACACTGCACTCACCAAACACCAAAATCGATATTAGCAGTCAAATCGTGCACTAGATGACAAAAATATGTTGAGAACAAAAGTGGAAGGTGGTACAAGCAAGTTAGATATATTTTTTATAAAAAGTGATTGAAGGTATTTTTGGAACAAAAATTATAAATTGATATATTTAAAAGCAGAGAAGACTTCAAAAAATCATGCAGGATATATTTACAGCTACGAATTTCATGAAGAACTTCAGCTCCTTTGCAAGTAATAGATGAGAAGAATTTCAGTAAAATACTTTAAACTTCAATAATTATCACAGATTCCAAGGGGAAAAAATAATTTGCTTCAATAAATATCTTAATTTTCATAATATATCTTCAAATTTATTTAATATTTTACTTCAATATATTAGTGCCATAAAATAAAATTTAAAAACCCAGTATAAGAATAAGTATAAAAACCATAGCCTTTTGTTAAATAAATTTGTTCTTAAAATCAGAGAACAATTTTTAGAATTCATTTCAGAATTTCAAAATTCATTAAAGATTTTCTATTATAGATATCTTTTAATGCACCATAAGAATAAATAAATTAGAGAATAAATAAATAAATTTCTTGATTTTTAAAATAATATTTCATTCTTCAAAAATTTAAAAACAGCAATAATTTTGTCAAGACATACCTCAAAATGAAAACCAGTAACGGATTTTTTTTTTTAAACTATACTATGCTCAAAAATTTTAAATCATGGAATAAGTATTGCAAATAAAACTTGAGAACAAAAATTTCATTACGATGTTTGATCGATCTTCAGCCGTTAAAAAAGCAAAATGTTCCATTTGAGAACAGCAGAATATTATAATTTTCTTAAAATTCCATATTAAAAAAATAATAATTTTAAAACAATTTATTTGAATTTATGTCAGTATATTTCTATAAAAGTAACAAATCTTCATAATTTTATGCAAAAGAAAATTCAGTTAGGAATAATTTTCAGGAACAAAATTTCTTCTAAGATTGAAAAAGATTACGTTATCTTTTTGTAAGAACAGAACTACTGCAAAAAAGAATAACAGCAATTATAAAGCAAAAGCATTTTCAGAATTCCATTTAAAAAGAGCAGTTCTTCTATTTGAGAACAAAAATTTTCTTTAAAAAGAATGCATCAATCGTCAAAAATACGGCGAAAAAATACAGTCATTAAGTTATTTTTTAAGGCATTACGTTGTAATCAAAAAGCAACAACGCCGAAATGTTCTTTTTTGTCACGGAAACCAAATGTGACGATGTTGAAATTTTGATGAGATGCCGTGAATAAGATAAATTGAGTTGCAGTAAAAATAAATAGGAATAGTCTTACTTAAATGACAACAGTAGACACATTGAAGAGACAGCAGTTATAAAAATCTTCTTTATTCGTTGATTCACTTGAGAGGTGGAAGGTAATTAGAAGTAGGTCACTGTACACATTCGAAGAACGTTCCACGTAGAATTATTAAAACTTGGAAGTAATTCCATGATAAAGATGAATACTGGTTAAAATCATTTTTTAAAGAAGGTCTTGATAATAAAAAGTCCGAAATCAAATATGCGTTAAATTAAAAAAAACCCAGAGACCGAAGATAAACTTTTAGATATCGCGATACAGCTATTGAAGAACATCGCTCTTTGAATTTAGGCGCTAAGGCCCGAAATTCAAAAAAGACAAATCACGTTGTCAAAAATAATACATACTTTCGTAAATCTTAAAATCTGAAAAATCTTAAAATCTGTTAAAAAACTGGCTGCATTGATATATATACTACATAAAAGGGGTTTACAAAACTACATGCAGAAATGATTTAAATCTATTTGTTAAATTAAAATTGCGTATGAATTGTAGAACGAATGACAGCAGGGAAAACGAAACTACGTTCGAAGACACACCTCCAATATGACGCGGTCGACGTCACGCTGATTCTAAATATAGAACAGGAAGAGGGGGGAAAGCTGAAATCAAAATTGCGGTAAAAAGGAAAGAAAAAAAGCGATTTGAACGATGTTTTGCATTGAAAATAAATAGTTTAAAACATGAGATAATAATGCTGCATTACAATTTAAAAAATAAAAAATAAATGTGATTGCTACATCACAAGGGGGAGGGAGGGGGAACGGTACAGTTGTTAGTACTATACCGAAAAATATTAGGGCTCCGGTACTTTTTTTATTAGAAATTAAACACTGATCTTTATGATAAAAATGTTAATTTAGCGAAAACATTTTTTTGCAGACGGACTTTGGAGCTCGAGAGAATCTTGACAAATCATAATAGCGCATAAAAAAAAGAAAATTCCCTGACTTTTTCAGGTTTTAGAAAAGAATTGTAATTTTTCCTGACTTTTTGAGCATTTGTCATTTTTTTTTCTGACAATTCCTTGTTCCCCAGTCGCGTAAGAACCCTGATACATTTAAAAAGACTGTTTTAGCAAGTATTATTTATCAATAGGCGGGAAAATATTCGAATTTTTTTGTGAATCTCAGTGTAATAGTCTACTGATTTGCATATATAGGAAGTTCGGGTATTATGGAATATCCTTTACATTGATTTGTAAATCAACAAAAAAAAATTAATTATACATTTAAAGTTAATAAAGTGCAAACTTCAACTATTTCTAAACACCTTTTTCATGTGTTTAACCCTTTAACGACTACAAGTAAAAATAAAGTATGATTACATATTTAACCTCTTGGGGACGAGCGGCCGGTATACTTGCCGCATAAGGCGCTCAGAATCCTTGATTATTCTCACCAGTAAAATTTTATTGTAAATTTTGCCTTATTTAATTCTAGCATTTTCCCGATTCAATTAGGCAAAAATTTCTGCTTTGATAAACCGGTGATAAAACATTAAAAATCCTGTAAAAGACGCTCGTCCCGAAAGGTTTAAAGTGTGAAGAAAAAAATACATATTAATATTTAGATTTAAAAAAAGAATTACACTTTTCGGATGAAATCAACCAGTCGGGTACTGCGGAATAGAGTTATAAGCAGGGTTCACGCGCCAAATCGCGACAAAATGTTTCATTTGGCGAGTAAACGGATGATTAGACTCGCCAAATTTCGAGTGCTCAATTTTTGCTCATTTTTTTTTTTGTGTGTGTGTGTATCAGAACACGCGACACTCTTAATGACATTACTGAACGATTGATGTCACTTATCATGTTCAATCGTACGGTACCATTTAAATTATTTTTAGAGATACTAACCTAACACCAATTCAATTTAGCACCAGCCAAAGTCACGGTAAGCAAAAATGTCATTCAGTATGTATTAATGTGACACAGACAACAGTACAATTTTGAAATTGCCTTTGAAGTATGGGCTTGAATAAAAAGCCGAAGAATGCCAGAAAAATAAAGTTTCTGACACATTTCGTTGCTTCTATTTTGACTTTTTCAGAACTCATTGAATATAATAACTTAAAATCCTGAGTTAACTGGGCTTAAGACGTTTTATTTATTACATTTTATTGAGTTAAATCAGATTTAATTTTTTTTCTTGATTCCGTAAGGCATTTAAAATACTATAGCTATTTTTTTTTTTTTTTAGTTTCTGCAGCCTCGACGAGTGACGTGTTCTGGCAACTCCATTTCTCAGTGAGATTGTGTTTTGAAATAACTTCAGTCGTTGATTTAGCTGGTGTACGTAACGCTGTTTTTATGTTGTGATTTTGATTGAATTTGATTTTGATGAATTTATATGTTTGACTATGGCTTTGTAGTCCGTTTACCCGCTGTTGCTCATGTAATTAAGAAATATCGTGAAATTTTAAAGGAAAAAAGGAGTTTGTTTAGAGTGTGTAGTCATAGGCCTATTTTACGAAATGAAGGTGATGGTAGCAGGAATTTTATGCCTGAGCTTTCAAGAAAGATGTGTGTTAATAATTTTACGCATATTTTGTTGTAATGTTTTATATTAGCCGTTTATTGTATATTTATCATGCATTTTTTAAATTGCTGCACAGCAACATACGTGCATTTACTAATTGCCGCTTTAACGAGTTTCGTGCATTTTTCAGATTGCTGCAGAAGTACTTTGCTGATTCCAGTGATGTTTTTTTTTTTTCGGTTTATGAACGCGTAGCGTTCATACTTACATTTACTAATTGCCGCTTTAAGGCGTTTTTAAGGTTTATATTTTATTATTTACATTTTATTTTCGTGAATCCTAACATACGCATAAATCGGTGCTTAGCGACATTTATTACTAAGCGGAAAAGGGGTTTTCACGCCAAGAAAAAATCCAAGATGGCGGCCGCTGGAATATATGATATCTGTTCCAAACTGTTGTCTAGCTGATGTTCCACATTATACGACACGCCGCGCCATCTTGAAAAAGAAATCTCTTCGCTCGTCTATAAATTAGCATAAATTGACTAACAAGGAAATAAATGTAACTGTTCAACTTCATACTAAACTTGGTTAACACCAATGACTAAGAGGCCTTATAATTAATTGTAAAATTTATATGCAAAAAACTGCAACAATTCAGAATAAGATTTGATTTCTTCACCGCGTCACTCTAACAACATATATCCAAACATAACTCATCACGTGGGGGATGGGAATACCAGGAAGTCGTCTGGTAGTTTTGCGCTTGGCTGCAGCACCGTACAGGCCAGATATTGAAGTATTCCCAGTTGCACGACAATTCCCGAACTTCCTCTCCTCCATAGTACACTGAAATCTCGTTCAGTTAGAAACACATAAAATTCCCGTCAATAAACGGAAATAAACTCGTCATCCTAATTGCAGCCCTATATATGATCTATAGATTTTAAATACACCAAATAATATGAAAATAAAAGTTAATAAATTTAAAAAAGGAAATCCTAATCAAAAGCGCCAAGGCAAAGAACAGGTACCTTTAAATCTCTCTCTCTCTCTCTATATATATATATATAATTTAGTGGAAATTTGTAGACGATTTCGCACACCTATTTTCAGTAATCTCAAATTTTAACTGGTGAGTTTTTATTCAACTTAACTGAGACACATACAACTACCGAGTGAAAAAGTGTGAAAGCATGGATTCGAACCAGGACCATTCACATTCCGCGCCAATGTTCTACCACTGAGCTACTTGGACGATATCCGGCTCAATACTTCTCATTATTATCTGTTTTGGCAAGGCTGCATCTGCAGCACACCATGGAATATTTTCATGAGCCCACAGTCTGTAACAAGCACGAAACGGAAGAAAATCCAACCTCGAGTTAAACGAATGCCCCAGGTTTGGTGGCTCATCAAAGTATTCCACTATGTGCTGCAGGTGCATCCTTGCCAACAGATAAAAGTGTGAGTAGCTAATCTGGATATCGTCTAGGTACACTCTAAATAAAAAGGAGTGACTATTCACTCCGGAGGAGTGAATAGTCACTCTATCGCAGAGTCAAAATATGCCCGACATCTTTAGAGTGACTATTCACTCTGAGCAAAAGTGAAATTTTTGACTCTCTGAAAGAGTGAATAGTCACTCTTGGGAAGTGAATATTCATTCTAAACAAGGGTGGATAATCACACTTTCGGAGGAGTGACTTTTCACTCTTGCTAAAAGAGTGCGGATTTTCACACCTGGTAGGAGTGAATAGTCACTCTTTCATAGGAGTGAATGTTTTCCTCCATTTATTTTGCTTTTATGGGCATTTTGAAAGAATCACATCTTTTACAGTATGCAATGAAAATAGATACAAGCATGATAATGACTGGAATAAAATACTTTATTAGCAATATTTATTTAATTCATACTTTGTAACACTAATTGAAGTTTTAATGAAAAAATCAGTTAAATTTAGATATGAATTTAAATTAGATAACTAACAGAAACAAACTAATATATTTTATTCCAATCTTATCCTTTGTGTTTGCTTTTATTGCATGCTCTATAAAGATATTACTTTTAAATTTTTATAAATAACTTTTTAATAAGTGGATGTTGTATCTTTAACAATGTTTGATTTCATTTTAATTTTTTTTAAATATAAATTCCTATATTTTTATCGTACTTTTTCCGTGAATAATTGCTATTTTTGCAAAGTCCTATTGTTCTAAAATATTTTTCATTTTTTTCACTTAGAAAACAATGCTTATAAACTCACATCTTTTTTTAAAGTCAGTTCTAAGCATGATTTAACTATTAAGAATGTGTATTTTTTTTATCCGCAGTGATTTGTTTTTGTTTTATTTAATATGATCATGAAGTATAAATTTTAAGTTCTCTGGAATATGTATATATTTTTCTTTTAAACATATTCCTTGACTTAATCATGATTTCTAATTTTCGCCCATCATTGCTGAAAACAATACTTATTAATGAAACGACACGGTAATCCTTATTTAATTTAAATTTTTTATTCCCGTAGATATTGTATTTTGGGAATATGAGCTAAATAGATTTTATATGTTTTATAGGAAAGGATTGACCTAGGAAATAGAAAAAAATAAATATAAAAGTAAACACATTACATTTATCTGTATCTGTATGAATTTTAATAAAAATAAAGTAAATGACTGCATATGAAAAGTTCTTATTGTTTGAAAAACATTTTAATGTAAAAAAGTAGTTATTAATACCTTTAAAAAAATATTCAGTCCTATATTATGTAAGTACAGTGGACTCTCTCTATCTGAACACTCTCTAATGTGAACACCCCGGTATTATGAACACATTCCGACGATCCCGGCGAAACTCCATAGACTTAACAAGAGATGAACTCTCTGTATTCTGAACATCCTCTAATCTGAACACCCCGCTATTATGAACGCAACTTTTGTTCCCCATTCTACCCCACCTCTCTATAAACTGAACGTGTGTTTGTAGTCGGAATCCGGGGAATTCCCCTATCATGGGAATTCGGAAAAAATAGTTGCAGAAGAATAAAAAGGGTCAACGAACTTGTCGAAAGAAAGACTTACCGCCTAGTTGTGTGCCATTTTTACGGGTGCGAAGCTCAAACCACTTGTGATCGCAAAAAAGTGAAAAACCACGATACTTCAAAAATGTGAATCATCGCATGATTGCCTGTGCACTACAAATCGAATTGAAAAGCCTGGATGACAGACACAATTTTCTCCCAATGGTTGGAGTGCATTAACGAGATGATGAAGAGAGAAGGATTAAAAATTCTTCTGTTTGTGGATAATGCCAGATCACATACAAACATGCAGCTGAGCAACGTGAGCCCGAAGTTCCTGCTACCGAACTGTACTTCTGTATTCCAACCACTTGATCAAGGAGTAATCAAGACCTTTATAGCTCACTACCGAATCCATTTTCTGAAGAAAATGTCCCTGATGATGGAGGAGACAAATTCGGCAACCTAACTGACGAAAATCAACGTCATGGATGATGTACATTGGATATCAACGGCTTGGAAAGTAACCACTACACCATCTACATATGCTTCTGGGAAGCTGGATTCCCATGTGAGAATCAGCAATCAAGAATAGAGGACCAAGAAGCAACAGCGGTGAGTGACTCTTGGTCAATTCTTTAGGAGCTTCATACTGAAATTGAACATGCAGCTTATCTCGAAACCGACGGAAGACTTCCAGTTCGCGATAACAACATTGTTGAAGAGGAAGAGGATAGTGAAGAAGACATAGAACCATAATTGACCAATGAAATAAGAAGTACGATTACCTTCAAACAATATGGGTAAGGAATTCAAGACCTGTTGAAGAATGTGGCTGAACATCATCCGGAAGCCTTTCATCTTCTTAAACTACTAGATAACATCTGCACTGCGCAAGCATACACATTGAAAAAACAGACTAAAATTACTCACTTTTTTAAGTAATGTACCGATTATGTTTTCAGGTAATGTTCTATATATACAATTGTATTTTTTTTAAACATTTTTTAATAAAATAAACAAACGAGATGGTAGGGTACACGTACAACTGAATTTAGTTTGACATTGCACTAGCCGCCAAATCTACATCCATGTTCAAAATTTAAAAAATATTGCATATTTTTTCGAATTTTATGAAAAATACCGAAAGAAAGGTGAAACTATTGATTCCAAACAGCGATGTAACTCTTTAGTGTGAAATACGTAAGCATACACGCGTGTATTGGCGGAGAAAGTAGAGATACAGGCTTTATAATTGAGCATGGCAATTTTCGCGTTCTGCTCACTCGTACATTTCACCGAATATCTTTTGTGCAACATTCCACGAAATTCAAAAGCAAACAGAAAGAATGAGTAACCACCAACGTTTGGATGGTGGAATGAGGAGGTGAATAGCGGGGAGGATGGAAACAGGGTAGTCTCAAGTGCAAATTCCTAGTGATTACAATGTAATACCCAGTGTCGTGTCGACCTTTTGGAAACAGTTAAAGGATACTGGATCCTTAGAGAGAAAGCTTAGGCAAGGTCGTCCAAGAGCCACGTCGTCTAATGAAGATGACTATTTGTCCATTACAGGAGTCCAACATCTTCTCAGCTCTCTCATGACCTTTATGCAGCCGCATGAAACCGAGTTTCAAGCGTTACTGTTTGCAGAAAGCTACATGACAGAGGGCTATTTACAATAGGACCTGCTGTTTGCGTCCTACTTACTTCTGCACACAAGAGAACCCGTTTAACTTGGTCTAGAGATCTTCGACTTTAGACCAGGTATCAATGAGGAACGTTTTATTCACTGATGAGTCTCGGTTAAGCCTAAACACTAATTCTCGACGTATTTTCACCTGGATAAAACCAGGGATCCTTTGAACGTACGAGAAAAAGACTACTGTGGCAAGGGAGATTTGATGGTCTAGCCAGGTATCATGCCTGACGGGCGCACACCACTACCTTTGCTTGGCAAAGGTTCTGTGACTGGTGTGAGGTTTTGGGATTATATATCTTGGACCTCTATGCTCGGCTTTTAAAGAATGGAGTTGGCTCTGATTTCATTTTATTGGACTACAATGCGCACTCAGATAGATCTCATTCAGTCGATGAATTTCTGGAAACTGAGGATATTTGCTTGATGAATTGACCCATCAGATCTTCAGACCTAAACCCTATAGAGTATGTCTAGAACGCTCAGGGGAGGATAACTGGAACTCGCTTTCCACCTCTCAGAACTACCAAGAGTCTGAAAACAGCGTTGTTGGAGGAGCGAGACTAACTGCCACAGATTCTCATAAACTGCCTGATTTCCAGTATGAATTCGTTATGAGAGCTGTATAACTGAAAGAGAGGACCATACTCCCTATTAACCCATTTTCTAGGTCAATATTGTAAGCTCTGTTTTATATCTTCTGACGCTGATGAATCTTACGCACGATCATGCGGGTGTATTATAACTGTTGAATGTTCGTTTTTTTTTCATTATATTAACCTATGTACATACCTAATTTAATTAAAATCTATCCAGTAGTTCTGGAGATAATTAATCAAATCTGAAAATTCTCTTAATTTTGAACATGAGTGTGAATTCAGCACCTCCATCTCAGTAACTGGCATGGTTAACCAGGCTAAGTATTCTATACAGTCTTTAAACTCAATACATAGAAGTCGTTTTCAAACTCCCTCTATACTGAATACCCCCATAATCTGAACATTTTTGATCGGTCCGATGAGTGTTCAGAATAGAGAGAGTCCACTGTATATTATGAACTTTTTTTAAATATACTAAAGCTATCGATAAACTTCAAACAGGCATAAAAAACATTTTATTTCAATGCTTAAATATCATATTTTATTTTTTAGCGCCAAAAATTACGTGTATCAAAAACGTAGAAAATGCGTTTAAATTGAAGGAAATTTAATAACTGATGCAGAATGTCTATAATTATTTTTTTATATTACTCAGTCTCAAAATTTTAAAATCATAAACCGCAGAAAAATGCTATACATACAGTTTAAAAAAATTAATGTGCCAACCTTTTCGTAATATCATATTTAACTCCGACGCAATAATAATGATAATAAATACTCTAAGCAAGGCCGTAGCCAATGAGGGGATCATCAGGGTTTGATCCCCTCCGAAATTTTTGTAGAGATGACTATAAATATGTCATTAACTATCAGTTAAGACGACAAAAATTCGAAATTCAACAACAGTCAAAATTCAAAATTCTATGCGAGCATATCTTTTTTGTTTAATTCTGTTAATAGATTGAAAAAGTGAAAGCAATTTCTAAGAAATATTTAAAGTTCATACGATTTTTCAGAATCGGACGCTGTAAAAATAAATTATTACAAAAGCCCGATACAAACTGTAACAATGGTTTAGCCAAAAATGGTTGAATAATGCACTTGAAAGACATTTTTGGCAATAAAACTTTTGAAAACTAATATGTAAAATGTCAAATATTTAATTGGCAGTGATTTCAATACGTCACTGAAGAAGCATCTTTCGTTTGCAATGAAAAAGGCTTAAAGTATCTTTTGAAATTATATTCCATTGAATTACTTGAATTCACAATAAAACTTAATTAAACTCTAACACTTGTCTCTATTCAATCAGTAAATAAGAAATCTAAAATAAGTCAAGATTAAAATTCATCCTCCGAAATGATTTTCTCGCTACGGCCTTGACTCATTGACAAAATCCAGATGTCTTCGAGTTAGTCAGCTTTGCAAACGAAACAGATAATGAAAAAAATTATCTGTTTCGTTTGCAAAGCATTCGATCGTTGGCAAAAGTATTGAATGGGAAGAATAAAATATTTAGACTAATTTTTTTAATTCACATTGGCCGAATTAATGAAGTTTTGATTATGTTTTGTAAGCATTGTGTGTTTTTCAATTGTTAAAACAATTATATTTCAAATAGAGGTCTGCACGGGACGAGATTTCTAGGCCCGCGCCCGGCCTGACTCATAGAAAAAAAATCGGCCCAGCGCACCCCCATACAAAAATTAAAAGTTCGGCTCGAGACCGGCTCGGCCCGAGTGAATGTCCACAAAGCATTGATTTTTACGTCGATTTGGTTAAAAATTTGTCTCGTACGAGTAGTTCTGGCCAAAAATATTTATCTTAACCTTTTTTTTTTATGTTTACAATCCTCATGTTTATAGAAATGCATCAGGCTGCGATATATATTTTTTAATGAATCTCTATTTCTTGTATGTAAATAAATGTTTCAGTTATCCTTAATATTATTGTTAAACCATATTCCATGTATTGAAGTGCTAAAAATCTAAAAAATGCTATACAGTAAAATCTTCTAAGACGGAATTGAATAGGAAAAAAATGCGTTATAGACAAGTTCCCTTCTTAGCAAGTATAAATGTATGATATATTCTTTTCTTACGTATTAGTGTATTATTTTTGCATGGATCAACACGTTTTTCAGTTTAAAACAGGGTTCCACCATAGGCAGGTTCCTTTTCACACGTTTTCTATATTTTAATTTAGCTATTTTCAATAAGCGCAAAAATTCACTGTTCTTTAAAAAGAATAAATTTTAATGTTTAAGTATAGGATAATGGCGATTAAAAAACGTATGCATTGTTTGCAAAAAATTTTCTTCCAAGCCTAATTTAACTGACTTTTGAAAGGACCAGGTCACGCTGAGACAGTGATTTTCATACATGCTGGGTCAAAACTAAGACTGAAAATTTTGAGCCGTGAAGACTAGGAATGAAGCCAGTCCTGGCTCTGTATAGAAATAAACGAGTTAGGCCCGGTCCGGCCCGAGCCTTCCGAAAAAAGCATGGCCCGGGTCTGGTCCGAAAGGAGTGGAGACCAGGACCAGACCGGCCCGAGTGCCGTGAAGGACAATCGGGCCGCGGGCCGGTTCGTGCAGATCTCTAATTTCAAACCGCAACATGAAGAAGCATAAGACAATCACTTGTCTAGGAAATAAATTTTCTAGGAATAGAAATCAGGATAACACATCTCGATCAATCTTTTTCTATACAACATACATCTATTTAGCTCATAATCAGACATATCTACACGAATAAATGGTTAAAATTAAATAAGACTTACTTATGTGTTAATGATATCCTAATCTGTTAATCCTAAAATGGCGGGCGAAAAAATGATCATTTTTCTTATCTTACAAGGACGTTGTCGCCTTGCTGCTCTGATTGGTTAATAAGCAATGCATACGTAAGCCACCCTTTCAGGAGTGACTACTTCACTCTCGATAACAGAGTGAGAGATTTCACTCCTTCCTAGAGAGTGGAAAATTCCACTCTTTAAGGAGTGTATTTTTATAAAATGCACTCCAAAAAGAGTGATAATGCCTGTCACTCTTTCAAAGAATGAACTTTTCACTCCTACCAATTTTAGAGTGTAGTTCACTGATAGAGCATTGGAACGAATGCCAATGACCCTGGTTCGAATCAAGGCTTCGACACTTTTTCACTATGTTGGTTTAGGCCTTTTATTCAAGCTGAATAAAAAAATACAGCAATTAAAATTTCAAATTACATTTAAACCTATTAAAACCGAACTTCCCTATAACAGAATGCTGTCTCAAACGGAAAAAAAATCCATGCTTCGATGAAAATAATATCCTACACATCTACTTACTACTGACGAAAATCTGTCTAGAATGAAAATTTTCTGGTCTCTAGAGATTCCGTTTTTTCAGGTTTTACTTTATTTGACTAATTTATTATTCCATAGCGACTGAGCAGCTAATTGTCAACATTATACCTTACATGTAATAATAATTGCATGTACTGAAGAGTACAGTCCCGCTTAACCGAGTTATTTTCTTCTGATGGATTGATGTCTTCAATTACAGTAAAACCTCGATTATCCGAAGTAATTGGGACCGACCCTCTTTTGGAAAATCGAAATTTTTGGATAATCGAGAATGCTTCAATTTTAAGATTATGGAGGAGAAATATATGCAATATTTCTTATTTTGGTAACAAGAAATTAATAAAAATAAAGCAATAGAAAAATAGAAACAGAAATAAATTACCTTAATTTTAATTTTGAAATACTGATGCAACGAATAGTGGTTTGGCCGAATAACCGAATATTCGGCCAAGTTACAGCCAAATATTCGGCCTATTCGGCCGCTGAATAATGAACTTATTTTTGCCTAAAAACAAAATATAGTATGCACTATATGCACAATTCTTGTATATTTCACAATTAAAATGTATTGTTTTCTTTAAAAAAATTATTTATATACAAATTTTTAATTTTTTAAAGGATTATTTTACTCTGAAAAAATATTCGGCTATGTTCGGCCTAAAAATTGCCTCAATAATATAATTCAGCCCTCAATAATATAAAGTTCTTCATCAGGTATTGTCTAATTACATTTTAATAAATATTATGTGTGTTGTTGTTACATTTTAAAATAATGACAAAATCTGAAATGTACTACGAAACATAAGTTTCAACTTTCAGATGAAATAAAATAAAAAATAAGAAATCTTAATATCTTAAGAAAAACCACTGCTAGAAAGGATGAAAGGAATATCCTCTAAAATGGTGAAAAGAAATCATTGTAGACTTTATTAAGTTCACAATTAACAAAAACATTTTTATCATTTATTATTAGCATTATTTTTTTCTTTGCTGTCAGCAGATAGCACTAGAGTTCTTTATAGGTATAATTCAAAATATTATTGAAATAAATATTTTTTTATGTAACAAGGGATAAATGTTAAACTTCCCATTATGATAAAAGAATTTTTTTTGAATTTGCTTGTACAGATGTATTAAAACAATTTTGAATTTAACAGATTATGTTAGCTTATTACAAGCAGATACTTTTTGTACTTACTGATACAGCATAAAATTTTTTTAACATGATTCCTAAATTAGCCTCTTATATAAAAATGGGTAGATAAAACCCATTCGGGGTATGAAAGTTAATGGAAAAGAAAGTGTTAGTTAATTTCAAATAAAATGTTCACTATACATGATCAATATAAATTGTCAAATTAAAAAGTTATACTGTGTAAATATAAAAACATTTATTACAGTATTATTCGGCCAAGGCCGAATAATGAACTTGATATTTGGCCGAAGCCGAATATTCGGCAGAGAGGCCGAATGGGCCGAATATTCGTTGCATCTCTATTTTGAAATTAAGTACCTTTTACGTATATCACAAGGGTTTGAAAAAATGTTTTATTCGTCACAGATTCGATTTCCTTTGCTTTGGAGCTCTATCACGGAGTTTTTTAATATTATTATTTCACCAGTATCAAAGTCTTTCTGCTGTTCCAAGTCATGCCAAACCTTTTACAAAACATACAAGAGCTTCAGAATTGCTAATTTGTTCGTTTTCTTTGTTCCACTCTGCAGCTTACAGGAGAACAAGTTAAATTCAAAGGAACTCTAAGAAATGGGATTTAAATTATTTATATGTACCCGTAGTTCGGAGAGGACCGCTTTCACACAAGGAATATGGTAGTTGAAAAAAAAATGCTTTCAAAAAGGATTTTGCACACAAGCAATGCGGTAGTAAAAAAAAAAAAAAAAAAAAAAAAAAGAGACAAAAAAGCTTCAAAAACGGATTTCTGTTAAAAGAGTTTCGGATAAAAAAGGTTTTATTGTATTATGAAACAGCTATTATAAATGAAGTGTTAGAAAGAGCAGTCGTAGAAAGTTAGAACTCTGATTTTTCGGTCAGAATGGAAAAAAAAAATGGCCATAAGTTTTGTTCCCTATTCTGACCAGAAAATCAGGGTTCTAACTTTTTACGGCTGCTCTTTCATTTTCACCTAACACTTCATTTATAATGGCTGTTTCCTAGTAATGGAAACAATAAGTCCATCGGAAGAAAATGATCTATTCCAAAGGTTCGATTGAAAAAACTATTTAATACTTTGAGCAGAAAGAAGAGGCTACACCTGCAATTTTTATGAAACTAATAGAATCACACTGCTGCCAATTTGTACGTTTTTGTTATCTCTAAAATTTAATATAAATTTTTGCCATATTTAATCGTTGATTCAATTGCTAGATTTCAGCGATTGAATTAGGCAAAATTTACTGGTAAGTTTTAGAGGTAAGTAAAAATCTTAGAAATTGGTAGCTATGCAGTAGTGTAATACTGCAGAAAAAAAATTGCAGCAAATTTGACATTTAACAAACAAAAATCTATCAAGGGCTTTTTCAAATAAATAATTTCCTTCCCCATTTTTCTTAAAAGTAACGGAATGTACATAAAAGAAATGTTACTAGTACCATAATAATGAATGAATTAAGTGAAAATTTATATTTCATCTCCTTAGTTGGTGAGTATTTGGTAAATCCTGTTTATCGGAGTTTTTTGCTTATCCGAGGTGAGCTTGTGCATATTAAGTCGGATAATCGGGACTCTACTGTATCTTCATAATAGGTTTTCATTCCGTTCGGCTTTTATAAGTTTGATTCATTTTAGTTGCTAGATACTTTTTTTACATAATGGAGCCAGCGCCAACATGCATTAAGTACATATACTATCGAAGTTTTTTTTTTTAATCGCATAAAAACTTGATGCGAGTTATAGCTTTACTTACAAGGAAGGTCTCCTTACCTGGCATACTCAGAATAATTTGAAAAAAAATATATTAATTAAACTACTTATGTGTTCAATAAAGGATCAGTCAAATTTAGCGGCGGATTTACAGCAGAAAGTCTGTAAGAAATAAAATACTTTCTAGTATTTGGCGCGAAAAGACGAAAGCGTTACGCGATTTGGTGAACAGTACTTTTCCTCGCCAAAAGCAAACGATTTTAATGCACCTGCAAATTGCTTGTTAAGTGGTTTTTAGAATGTTTGTAAATAGTACTTAATGAATTTAAACTTAAGCAATGAGAGAGTTTTAATAGATACATTTTTTTGTACTTATTACATATTTATGTTGCTTCTTATTTAATTTTATTACTTTAAAAACAATTTCATATATAAAATATACATTCATATATTGAAGCGTATTCCAAAATAAAAGCAAGATGAAGAACGCTGCAGTTATTCATTTCAATATAAAAGAAGTCGTTGTTTCCATAGTAACAAAATTGAATCGACAGTGCTCTATTGGACTTAATTTTGAGATTTAAATAATTTTAATTAATTTAAATTTTGTTTTAATTCCTAAATTTCATAATTCATTTAAATTTCATTATAAATTTATATATATATATGACAAAACTATAGTTAAATCAAACTAAAACTGACAAAAACAAAACTAAAGTTATTTACATTAAATTTATTTAAGTTCAATATGAAATGTTTTTATCTTAAAGAGTATTTGACATAAAAAGTATTTTTTGAAATTTTATTCCATAGCCAACCGGTGATGAGGGACAATATTTGGTGATAAATCGCCAAATATCGAAATTTTCATTATTTTTTTACGAACGGTTTATCGAGTTTCCGCCGAAATTTTTTTACAAACATATCTATCCTCATGAGTGAAACATTCTGTAATTTTCACAGATTTTTCCGAGTATGCCCGTATGGAGACCTTCCTTGTTAGCTATATTTATGTCTCCCTAGAATATTTAATGCAGGATGTTGATTCATAAAAACCATCAGTTTCATCAACAATCTATCATAAAAATTCATACACTAAATACAAAGGAAAACAAAGCTGTTAAAAATTAGTAACTCTTACATAGTGTTCTTAAAACTTTTTGTGTTTTAAACACTAGAAACAGAATAAGGAATAACACGATATGTTTGAAAATTTGAAAGTTTTTCATTCTGGAAATTCTAAACATTTGGCTCTGGTTTCATACGTTCATTAAACGGAATGTTAAATATATACACCTATAAAAATCGGTACGTCTCACAAGAGCAGTGTGCTGCTGTATGCAATGTAGAATCCTGTAAGAGTCGGGTTTTACACGTCCAGAAATTTCTGGGCAGTGTCAATCCGAATCCCATTACATTTCATGCCGAACCCGAAATATTAAAACCCGAACCAGAAGTGAAAAAAAACCCATATCTTAATAAAATTTTAGAAAACAGCTTACAATTACACCTCTAATATTAATTTTATCTTTTTTTGTATAAAGATGAACACATATACACTCACTCACTATCCTTCAAGGACGTTCTTAAACCAAAAGGAGCTTCTTCCTGACACATTTCGGCATTTACTTGTGCTCGGAAACGCATGAAATTGGCAGGTGTTTTTATTCCGAAACTGTGTAATCGAATATCGTTTTCCATTTATGGGCAGAGATTCTTTCAGAAAATACTGTCAAAGTTGGCGTTTTGAACGGAATTTCCAGACGCGACAGTGCAGTAAAGAAGAAAAAACTGTCGTCACGTGACACAAACCGCTTATAGCTCGATAAATAACTTTTTTAATAAAGAAATAGCTATTCGCTTCTAAATCTCTTCAATCCTGACAATGTTATGCGTTTAGCTTAAAAATAAGTCAGGAAGTTTCGCGTTTGTTGGGAAAGGTGTTTGAGAATATGAGACAGAAAATGTGGATTAGTAAATGTAAGCGGTCCCCGAGACCGCTTGGAAGAAAACTGAATAAAAGGCTATATTAATTGATAGAATCTGCATAAAAATTTATGTACAGTAGTACTATAATAATTAAAAGTCTCCTATTCAGATCTTATTCCTATTCCTGTTGTACTGGAGTTTCAAAAGAAACAAAATTGCACTAGCACCGATTGTTAAATTAGTAGTTACAAGTTAAACTGCGAATATTGAGAAAGCGTATTTTTGTGAGACCGCTAACAGCAGTTAAGAGTAAAAAATAAATTAGGGTAGATGCACCAGTTTTGGCCACATTGGATCAATTTGTCTAATATTTAGACTGTGAATTAATGCTAACAAATAATAGGCATTCTTACATTTTAAGCAAACTCTCTTTTATCATTTACAATATCATTTGTTTATTTTTTGATAAAATATGACTTGCAAAAAAAAATAAATGTGTGAAACTGTAGTGTGTGTTTACATGTATTAAGATTTTTGCTTAGCTGACAAGTTTTCAGAATCTTTCAACATTAGGCACTTATTGGGTTCTATTTGTTCTGAAACAAATTGCTATTAGGTTTTATGAGGTAAGCTTTCTCTCTACTGCAATTTTACATTTAATTTAATTATTTTAACAGTTTAATGGGGGGTGGCCAAAACTGGTGCATTAAATTTGCTATATGTACCAGTTATGGCCATGGGGGTGGCCAAAAAGGGTACAACATTATGTTCCACTTTTGGCCACATGATTCATTATAGAGGGAATTTTAGACATTTAATAAATTTAAGAACATCTGGAAAAATCAATTTAATTTTGTTTTATATAGTAATGGCTTCAATAATAATAATAGAAAAAGCAAGGCTAATGGCAGTTCTTATAAAAGAAATTTTGTTATTCTCTGTCCAATAGATAATTCACTTTAGAAAGAAGGACATTGTGCTAGTCACTACAGAATGACATTGCTAAAGAAAATAGAGTATTGTGTTTAGTATCAATAAAGCAAAAGTGGAGGCGATATGTAATGTTTAGATATGATAAATAAACTAAAACATAAATTTTGAAAGATTTTACAACTTATAAATTAAAAAGTTCAATAAAATTATAGCATGATTTAACTGCTTGTATTTTTCCTAAAGAAATGAAGGACATTGTGCTAGTCACTAAAGAATGACATTGCTAAAGAAAATAGAGTATTGTGTTTAGTATCAATAAAGCAAAAGTGGAGGCGATATGTAATGTTTAGATATGATAAATAAACTAAAACATAAATTTTGAAAGATTTTACAACTTATAAATTAAAAAGTTCAATAAAATTATAGCATGATTTAACTGCTTGTATTTTTCCTAAAGAAATGAAGGACATTGTGCTAGTCACTAAAGAATGACATTGCTAAAGAAAATAGAGTATTGTGTTTAGTATCAATAAAGCAAAAGTGGAGGCGATATGTAATGTTTAGATATGATAAATAAACTAAAACATAAATTTTGAAAGATTTTACAACTTATAAATTAAAAAGTTCAATAAAATTATAGCATGATTTAACTGCTTGTATTTTTCCTAAAGAAATGAAGGACATTGTGCTAGTCACTAAAGAATGACATTGCTAAAGAAAATAGAGTATTGTGTTTAGTATCAATAAAGCAAAAGTGGAGGCGATATGTAATGTTTAGATATGATAAATAAACTAAAACATAAATTTTGAAAGATTTTACAACTTATAAATTAAAAAGTTCAATAAAATTATAGCATGATTTAACTGCTTGTATTTTTCCTAAAGAAATGAAGAAGTTCCATAATTTTTGCAATATTTCAGGCACACGGATTTAGAAATACTAAATATTGTGAAAATCTTTACTAGAGATATCTAAATACAAGTAAGAATGTATTTCACATTATTTTAAAAAAAACAGGATTCCTTTTACCAAGTTTAAAAGAGATTCTGTGCTATTAAAAAATGGCCTAGAGGGAACACTGCTGTAAGATAGGAAGTAAAATTAAGGCCATTCAAAATGTAATGCCAGCACTACAAGCTAGCAAAGTTTTGGAGTAACCCGTTCTTGCCTTTGCAGGACGGACACTACTTTTCTCTAATAATGTTGATCTCAAGTAGTAGATCTAGGTACTAGGAATTGAAGTTAAAAATCAATTAGAAAAGTGGATTTTAGATATTGTCAGAATACTATTTCTTATAAAAATGGAATAACTTTTAAGATTCTGCTCAGAAAATTGTAGCCGGCAAGATAGAAACTCCATTTCAAGATGGAAGACCAGGTATGAAATGGTATGATTTGCTTCTGAAATCACACCCTAAAATAACTTGCAAAGAAGCAAGGTATTTAAATAAGGCACAAGCTAATATAAATCAAAAGATGATTTCATAACTTTTTGATGAAAATCAAACAAAAATCAGAAAATGCTTTCGAGAAATATAACTCTTTGATGAAGATTCAAGTGTTCTAAACAAGCCACAATCCATGAATAATTATAAAACTGATTAATAGTTAATCTTTATGTCCTATAGGTACTGTTGTCCCTTTTATTAATCAAATTTAAATATATTTTTTGTTTTTTAATTGAAATTTTCTGTTAAAATCAACATAAGTATATTTTATTTGATGTTTTTATCAATTCATAAAGAAATTTGCAAAATTCTCTTAATACAGCAAGCAAATATATGTGTGGTAAAATAGATGTTGCATAAAAATGCTTTATTTTTACTTATTATCAATTAAAATGTTTGTTAAACTACATGATATTGGAGTGGCCAAAACTGGTGCATAGAGATGGCCAAAACTGGTGTAGGGGTGGCCAAAACTGGTACAAATTGGAATAAATTACTTGATGAATTATTACTCACAATCTAAAATATTCTGTAGAAAGTCATTATAGTTAACAGAAAGACAATTAAATTTACTAAAGAATGATGTTATTATGATTTAATATGCTTCAATCGATCAAGAAATGTAAAATTTCTATTTCAAATTTTCTCTAAATGTGGCCAAAACTGGTACATCTACCCTATATAGTGTTCTTTTTCATTTGAAAAATATTCAAAACTTTTGAAAAAATCGCGTCAACTTGAAAAAGTCAAAACCAACCTCGAAACGTATTTAATTTTTAGTGAACCCTACCAACGCTGACCCTACCCAGAACGAAAAAATTTAGCGTCAATCCGATGCACGGGTCGGGTTGGGTCGAGTCAAGTCAAATAGGGTTACATAAGCCGATGCAAGTTCTAATTAGGGATCCAACGAATAAAGATCTTGGTCGAATACCGAATATTCGACCAGCTAAACTTCAGGAGCGCCAGTAAATTGTGTCCTAAAGTATAATAAAATAAATTATAGTAATCACTAATACAGGAGCTCAATACTTTAAATTGCCTGTGACGTACACAACCTGTCCTACGCCCTAGCAATGTACATGTAGACGATCGCTGGAGCTGGATAGAGCAATTTCGGAGTTTCAAAAGTCAGAACAAGAACATATTTATTCAAATGTAATTTTAAAGCATAACTATATAAATAAAACAACGTAATTAATAATATTTACATTGGATTAATCGATTTAAAAAATCACTCTTTAATTTATCTTCACTCAATTAATATTTACAGTACACAATTGGAAAAGTGTTCTCAACAAAAATGTGAAATTAATAAAGTAACACTGAACAAGAGTTGAATATAAATTATCTATCGAATATAATTTATGCATTGATTTATATAATGTATAAGTCATTGTATAATTTAATAATACAATATGTACCATGTTAATATTTAATTTCTATATGTATTGCATATAAAAATTTATATACATTCAAATATAACAGTTATAAATGTAAAGATACCCTTGCACCAATAATATATGTAATTTACATATACGCGCCGACTTAACGGTGGCAAATCAGCCAAATTTCCACCACTATTTTTAAATTGTTATTTTCATCTTAATTAATTATAGCGAGTAAAAAGGACAATTTTTTAAAATTAGTAATAGAAGTATGCCTGATTAGCTATTTCGCACACGTGAAGTTGGTGCCAACAAATTTATAACGAACAACATTATGTACTCGTATAAACAAATATGATTATCTAATATAAATTCATTATTCGAAAACACCGAATACAAATTTAAATCATCATTGAAGGATCTTACCTTCAGTTTTCCAGAAAGATGTTTTGGCCATTTTACACCGAAAAAATATTAAATACTAAAGCAAAGTTACTGCTACAACATAAATTCTGTTCTGGATATATATATAACGCCCTGCAATAAGCAACACCAGGGATTAATTTAGTTACGCCAGGTTTGCCAGAATAAAAAATACAGGGTTACCAGGCCTTTCGTTTTCCTCCAGACATAATTTTTATTTTTATAGCATTGGCAATTTCGTACTGGGAAAATAATGTTAAATTTTGACTTCTAATAAAAAAATAAAATTGTAACAATAAATGAAATATTCTTACGTCTTTTCCATGTTCATTTTATATCCAGATGTCTACTACATATGGCTCAATCTCAAAACATTTAAATTGCATAATTTATAATTTTGCGCTTTCATTAGTGTATATTTTCTAAAAAATAAAGAAAGAATTTGTGTGTGTGTGTCGGGGGGCGGCAAAATTTTTTGAAGGTGAATTTCAAAGCATCATAGGCGTTCATAATATTATTACTTTTTAAATAAAAATATGGAAAAAAGTTGGGAGGAACCGAAATAGATACGGTAAATAGGAAAATTAATTACATTCGGACTAAGGTGTTCAGGAACAGACGCGCTAACTTGAGCTCCGAGGACAAAGTCGTCCCAAGATCACCCCGACCCTTACAATAAATGTATTTACATAAAAGGGTAGGGAAATTCAGAAAATAATAATTATTACTAAATTTGCTTTTTAAATGACATTAATTTATATATGTATTTTATAATGTTTTAATTAACAAATTTCAATTAACAACGTTTATTATTTTAATAAAAATCAAATTAACAGCTTATTAATGACTACGAGTATGTACCATTTGTGATTTCCATACTAAATGTTATTTAGACAATAACATTTAGTATATTGTATATTTTGTATATTGCTTTTATAAACTACACAAGGCTGCGATGGTTGTGTTTTTTAACTTTTGATCATTGGTTTTTATGTATCTTTAGGGCTGAATCTGAAAAGGACCTTCATTTTTAACCATCACGTCAGGATTTTTCGCAAATAGTAAATTTCAAAGTAAAAAAGTAAAAAAAAAAAAAAAAAAGCAAGAATCTGATACTAAAAAATAGATGTAATGGTTGTGTTTTTTAAATTTTGGTATTTGATTTTTATATATTTTTTAGCACTAAATCCAAAAACGATGCTTGTCATAATGTTCAGGAAAGGACATGCCGCCAATTAAAGTAGTTTTTTTCAGCACATCAAATCTAATTTTCTTCTAACCTAAATCGTTTTTTAGTAGAAAATATAATAAAAGTTCAAATTAAAAAATCTGTTTTTTTAAGTTCGCAACGTATTTGAGTGGTTATATCTGTAATATATTTACGATATAATACGTTATTAGGGATGCACCGAATATTCGGTATCTATTCGGTATTCGGCCTATTCGGCCATGTTATATGGTGGCTTTGGTTTGGCCGAATAGCAAACTATTCGGTATGTCGAATATTCGGTTTGGCCGCCGAATATCAAAATATTCGGCTGAGCCGAATACTTAAAGGAAACTTTTTAAACATATTTTTAAAAACCTTATACAACTTCTACATTTAAGAGTCAACTTGTAAAGATATTCAGAATAATTAGAAACAAAATCATATTTAAATAAAAGAGAATGTTTTTCCATTATTTATTTGCTGTTTGTTAAGTATTATTTAAGAAAATTAACCAATCACGAGGATTTTCAGAGGAAATAATTATGTACAAAGGCAAGTTGCTGAACATTATCCAGAAAATAATCTGTTTTTCGCTAAGATTTCAGAACAACGTTTACAATCTCTGAAAATGATTGCCCACTCCAGACACCGATCTAGGATGCATTTAAAAACTTCCTAGCTTAATCAAAGGGAAAAGAATGGCTATTCTCGCTAAGTTGCCACCATATAAAATTTGAATAGATTGTATTATTTATTTACTTTTACTTTAGTCTCTTCCTGACAAACAAATAATATATGATCCTGTACAATTTTTCTTCCAATTTTTTCACAATTTCTCTTTGATTTTAAAATGTTTCTTTTAGAATTCAAGAAAATTTTATTCATCTGTTTTAATTCTCAGAAGAAGCCATAAAATTTAAACATTTTTTAATTAAAAAAGTTTTATAACTATTCTCTTCTTAAATAACTCAAAGCAGATTTTTTTCAGCATAAAATTTACATGACAATAGATCTTGTTTATTAGAATAAAAGTTTCTGTTTTAAATATTATGTAAAATTGTTTTAAAATGTAACATTTTAGTGCTTTTAAACTTTGAAATATAATAGTATTCGACAAGCCGAATATTCGGTATTCGGCAGGCCGAATATTCAGTATTCGGCCTAGCAGTTACTATTCGGCTAGCCGAATATTCGGTATTCGGTTCGTCTGTAGGCCGGATATTCGGTATTCGGTATTCGGCCAAAATCACTATTCGGTGCATCCCTATACGTTATTTTACATTTTTCTTTTGGATATGAGAAAAACAATTACAAAATTTTTAAAACAGGAAAATAGCACAGTTTGCTTTTATTTGTTTCAAATATTTTTTGTGTGATTTATTTCGGTAAAATCAGAAGTTGCAGGAGATTTCGTGAATTGAATTGTGTGTTTTCAGGAACATTCCATAAATATGCTAATATTTCTTGATAGATAACTGCTCTCATACTTTTGCTACGTTTAAACCACTATCATATGTTGCCAACATCGCTGTTGTTTGATACCAAACTGATATACCATTTTATTGCATTTAACTGCAGTGTTAACAGGATGCATAAATAACCCACAAAAAGTAAAAGATCTTTAAATGTGCAATCCCATTTTTAGGTGCGTTCGTACTTATATAAATATGTTGCACCTATAGTCGTCGTTCAGTCCGTCTGTCCGTCTGCCCGCATATAACAGAGCAAAAACTACACACCCGAATGATCTGAAATTTTAAATATATAATTGTTCCAAAATTTTCTCAAATCATTTCAAATTTTATGAAAATCGGATGTATAGTTTAATTACAGGGACAGTCAAATGTTTTCCGTTACATTACGGCCAATGGGAATAAATTATTGCAGTAAAAAAAAAAAAAAAAAAAACGGACTAAAAAACGGAAATACTACTGGCAATCTAGACGACAGTACTATTTCCGTTTTTTTTTTTTTTTTTTTTTTTTTTTTTTTTTACGGGAATCTTTACCCATAAATTACAGAAAAATTTCCGTTTTTAATCAGAAAAACGGAAAATCTTCTGTAATTTATGGGTAAAATTTCCCGTAAAAAAACGGAAATAGTACTGGCGTCTAGATTGACAGTAGTATTTCCGTTTTTTAGTCCGTTTTTTTTTTTTTTTTTTTTTTTTTTTTTTTTTGCAGTGAAGTGCAATTTAATGATGTTACAGCCTTCCGAATGGTCTGAAATTTTAAATATATAATTGTTGTTAAATTTTCTCGAGTGATTTTCAATTTTATGAAAATAGGATGTATAGTTTAATTACAGGGACAGTCCTTACATGGCGGCCAATGGTAAAAAAAATATTTTAAGTGCATTTTAATGATGTTACAGCCTTTCGAACAGAATGAAATGTATATGCACTTATTGAAGTGCAGTAAAATATACATTTAGTGCAATATGCGGTGCAAAAAATATTTATAAAACTAGTTATAGTACGAACGCACCGCATTTGCCACGTTTTATAAGCAATTTCCAACTTGTTAATTTTTCCTTTTTTTTTTTTTTTTTGAAGGCTGGATAATAGAGGTCCTTAAAAAATGGCATACAATATTACTCAGCAGTTTTACTGGAGCACATTGTTGATGTTTGCCACCAACTTCTGATGTAGGCTCTGATTGTGGAAGAAGAATTATTTTCATTTTCTTGAAACATGGGGAAAAAAACTTTTCCGACTTCGTCGCATTCTTGAAAACTGTTTATTTTTATAAATGACAATCCAAATTTCTGGCTATATACAAAATTTTTATTTATTTGTTCTTTTTTTTTTTTTTTTTTGTATTGAAAGATGCATCAAATTAGTCCTCAAACAACCATGTTAGTACTTAACAACACTGCAGAAATATGGGCCAAAAAGTCATAACTGTTTCATGTATAAAACTTAGAAAATAGATATAGATTTAAAAAAAACTCAAAAAACGAATTGTTAGCACTTATTGTTATTTCTCTTAGAAACTAGAAAAGATATTTTCATTTGGAAACAAACACACTTAAAAAATAAAATAAATAAGAACATTTTTTAAATACAATTTGAAAATATAAAAAAATCAGCAAGCTAAGCTCTGTGGCTTTGTCTATCCAAGTATTTTATTCTTAACCCTTAAATGCCTGATTTTTCCCAAAAATCATTGTAATAATGTTTTTCGGCTTTCATTTTTTAAATAAATCATGGGAAAAATACTTAAAAAATTCATATTTTATTTTAAGTATGGTTTACGACTAAAAAACTGTTTGTTACTAATCGGCAATACTGGTCGTTAATTGAAAAAATATTTTTCCTTGATAAAATTCTATAATATTAAACACATAAGAATTTTAGGATCTATAATAAGAAATAAATTTTACTTGCTTACTGCAGAACAAAATAGGGTATTTCGCAAGCTTCCAAACAAAACAAAAAGAACAAGTAGCAACAATTGAAAAAATAAATCTATCTTTATTCTTAAACAGCACAGGTGTTGCCATCTATATGTTGTAAATCGATTTAATAATATTTTCAAAATGTATTTTAGTGGCAACATTAGGCATTACAGCTGCAATATTATTCTAATAGTATTTTAGAGCCTAAATTGGGTATGTTACCGAAAAGCAACACCCGGCATTTAAGGGCTAAGAGGACTCGGTGCCCTTTGAACATTTTTTAGGGTTCAGTACTTAAAATGTGAAAACGAAACTATTATACGATCACACCTGTGTCTGTCTGTCTGTCTGTCATAGCCATTTTGCTCGTAAACTATGGAGTTTTGAAAGTTCAGATTGGATGCAGTAATAAAGACTATTGACCCACATATTTATAGAATATTATCCATTCACAAACACATTTAGTAAAAATGTATAGGCGCTAATTAAGTTACTTGAGAAAAAAGCTTTCCTTTTTATACCGTGTGGGGTATCGTGTGAAAGCTTTCGTATAAAGCAGAACTAAAAATAGATTTCTTTTAATTTTAGGTATTATATCTTCAGAGATATTGTTGCAAATATAACGCAAAAATATGTCCCCCTCCATCTATTTCCGAATCTAGTGAACTAAAATTATGAAAAAAAATTAGAGGTAGTCGATGTTAATTTAAACCTTGCAGGAAAACTATAGAAATTACCCCAGATCACATAGTTTTTGAGAAAATCTCATTTTTCCGTTGCAAACAAATTTCTATTTGCAGGCGTTCAGCAAAGGAGTTGAGGGGCGCTGGAGGTACCTATCGTCACAGAAGTATAAAAAGATTGCTGATAATTATTTTCGAAAAAAATTGTTGGTAATTAGCCGAGATATTAATTCTTAAAGACACGGACGGTTTGGACATAAATAAACACACGTGCGGTGTACTCTATTGTACCATAGGATTTTAAAGCCTAGATAACAACTTTTAAGGATATATTTGTGTAATGCAATGCCCAGAAGTAGTATAAAACCAATAAACGTCAAAATTAAAACCGAGCAATTTAATTGGAATTAATCACATATTTACTATGGCATTTTCGATTAGTTTCAATTGATTGACTCCCTGAATACGCCACTCGTGTTTTTAAAGGTTAATTACAAACCTATCTGGTAAAACGCTGTGCGGACTAAGGCGGAATTTCAACTTTGCGACCTCCTTCCGAAGCTCGCTTAGCACAATGTCAAATGGAATCTAAAATTTGAAGAAGGTTTTTGCTTTAGATGCAATGTAAAAAGGTAAGATTATTACTAAGCTGAATTTTGGCTTATCAAATGCCAAATGATGTTTAAATATGCCCCATTTTCATTGTCAGAACCGAATTAAGTTCATCATAAACAGATTAGGATAAGATTAAAAAAGAGTCATACAGAATAGCAATTT